>CM038674.1:690334720-690934720 GCA_021605145.1 Aegilops bicornis
AATAAAATGACGCTCCAAGCAAAACACATATCATGTGGTGAATAAAAATATATCTCCAAGTAAAGTTACCGATGAACGAAGACGAAAGAGGGGATGCCTTCCCGGGGCATCCCCAAGCTTAGACGCTTGGTTATCCTTGAATATTACCTTGGGGTGCCTTGGGCATCCCCAAGCTTAGGCTCTTGCCACTCCTTATTCCATAGTCCATCGAGTCTTTACCCAAAACTTGAAAACTTCACAACACAAAACTTAACATAAAACTCGTGAGCTCCGTTAGCGAAAGAAAACAAAACACCACTTCAAGGTACTGTAATGAACCCATTCTTTATTTATATTGGTGTTAAAACTATTGTATTCCAACTTCTCTATGGTTTATAAACTATTTTACTAGCCATAGATTCATCAAAATAAGCAAGCAACACAATGAAAACAGAATCTGTCAAAAACAGAACAGTCTGTAGTAATCTGCATCAAACGTATACTTCTGGAACTCCAAAAATTCTAAAATAAATTGGTGAACCTGAGGAATTTTTCTAGTAATCATGTGCAAAAATAATCAACTAAATAGCACTCTCCAGTAAAAAGTTGAAGCTAATCTCGTGAGCGCTAAAGTTTCTGTTTTTTACAGCATGATCATAAAGACTTCACCCAAGTCTTCCCAAAGGTTCTACTTGGCACAAACACTAATTAAAACATGAAAACACATCTAACCAGAAGCTAGATGGATTATTTATTCCTAAACAGAACCAGAAAGCAAGAAACTAAAATTAATTTGGGTTGCCTCCCAACAAGCGCTATCGTTTAATGCCCCTAGCTAGGCATGATGATTTCAATGATGCTCACATAAAAGATAAGAATTGAAACATAACTAGAGCATCATGAAGAATATGACTAGCACATTTAAGTCTAACCCACTTCCTATGCATAGGGATTTTGTGAGCAAACAACTTATGGGAACAATAATCAACAAGCATAGGAAGGTAAAACAAGCATAACCCGAGATTTTAAGCACATAGAGAGGAAACTTGATATTATTGCAATTCCTACAAGCATATATTCCTCCCTCATAATAATTTTCAGTAGCATCATGAATGAATTCAACAATATAAACAGCACCTAAAGCATTCTTTTCATGATCTACTAGCATAGAAATTTTATTACTCTCCACATAAGCAAAATTCTTCTCATTCGGGATAGTGGGAGTATCATATGAGACTTGAATACTATAATTTGTTTCCACATTAAAAGAGTAATGTTCAGAGAAAGTGTACTCATAATCATGACAAGTTTTATAAATATAATCATCACTACTCTTTATAGCATAAGTTTTATCACAATAATCATCATAAGTAGCAACTTTGTTCCCATCATAATCGATTGAAACCTCTTCCGAAATAGTGGATACATCACTAAATAAAGTCATGACCTCTCCAAATCCACTTTCATAAATATTATAAGATTCAACATCCTCCAAAATAGTGGGATCATTACTTCCTAAAGTTGACACTCTTCCAAACCCCCTTTCATCAATATATTCATCATAGGTAGAAGGCATGCTATCATCATAACTACTTTGCATATCAAAACTTGAGAGGCTAAAAATATCATCATTATTAAACATAGCATCCCCAAGCTTGGGACAAACATTAATTGCAGCAAATATATTCTCAAATATGTCATCCTCATCAAACATAGCTTCCCCAAGCTTGGGCCTTTTCACATCATAAGCATAATCACTCTCAGCATTAATAGTATGGATAGCACCAATAGTATAACAATTATCATATTCTTCCAAGCAAGTGCCAAAAATATTTTCAAGATCATAAGAAGTATAATTATCTTCCCAATCATAATCATCACAACAAGCAATAGGCATAACGAGATCATCATCAAGCGCATCATCTTCCATAATTATTTTTGATTCATTTTCATGAGGCACAACAATAATAGGAGCAACTTTATTTGGGAGAGATACCTTTTTACCTCTCTTACTTTTTCTTTTCTTCTTCTTCACCTCATGTGTGGGTTCAATCCTCTTTTTGGAGCTCCTTATTAATGAGTTTGGTTGAATAGAAGGCTCCTCCTCGTTACCTGATTCATCATAAGAAATAATAGGAGAACATTGGGAAGTCTCTTCCCTTTCGTTAGCATTCTCTTCATCCTCTATTTGTTTTATTTTCTTTATGTAATTGGCAATATAAGGATTTTCAATGCAATTCACCGCACAATACATATAAATCTTCTCTAGATCAAAATCAAGAATTTTATCAAGATAAAATTTTGGAATACCCTCAGTTATATGTTTCATTTCTTCATAACCCAAAAGAAGGCTAAGCTCTTTATGATGCTCAAGGGTAATCAAATTATCACAATATTTGGACACGACTTGATCATGAAACAAATAGCATTGGAGCTTTAAATGACCAAGTTCATTGCAAAGTTCACAAGGAGCGCGAAAAATATTGAATCTTTCAGCACATTCATCTAGCTCTTCTTGCAAAAATTTGGTTTCTAAGGACTTATGCCTCTTGCAATATCTATCTTCCCTATTTTGTGTGTACTTGCAAGCCCAATCTACTCCACAAAAATTGACATGTTTATAGGAGACATTTTCATCATAACTAGTGCAATCATCATTAGTACCATGGATATTCAAGGAGTTCATACTAACAACATTGCAATCATGCTCATCATTCAAAGATTTAGTGCCAAACATTTTAATGCATTCTTCTTCTAACACTTTGGCACAATTTTCTTTTCCATTATACTCACAAAAGATATTAAAAAGATGAAGCGTATGAGACAAACTCAATTCCATTTTTTGTAATTTTCTTTTATAAACTAGACTAGTGCTAAAACAAGAAACAAAAAGATTCGATTGCAAGATCTAAAGATATACCTTCACTTACCTAGCCTCCCGACAGCGGCGCCTTGAGAAAAAGATCTTGATGTCTACTACACAACCTTCTTCTTGTAGACGTTGTTGGGCCTGCAAGTGCACAAGTTTGTAGGACAGTAGCAAATTTCCCTCAAGTGGATGACCTAAGGTTTATCAATTCATGGGAGGCGTAGGATGAAGATGGTCTCTCTCAAACAACCCTGCAACCAAATAACAAAGAGTCTCTTCTGTCCCTAACACACCCAATACAATGGTAAATTGTATAGGCGCACTAGTTCAGCGAAGAGATGGTGATACAAGTGCAATATGGATGGTAGATAAAGATATTTGTAATCTGAAATAATAAAAACAGCTGGGTAACAAGTGGTAAAAGTGAGCGTAAATGGTATTGCAATGCTAGGAAACAAGGCCTAGGGTTCATACTTTCACTAGTGCAAGTTCTCTCAACAATAATAACATAGATAGATCATATAACAATCCCTCAACATGCAACAAAGAGTCACTCCAAAGCCACTAATAGCAGAGAACAAACGTAGAGATTATGGTAGGGTACGACACCACCTCAAAGCTATTCTTTCGGATCAATCTATAAAAGAGTTCGTACTAGAATAACACCTTAAGACACAAATCAACCAAAACCCTAATGTCACCTAGATACTCCATTTTCACCTCAAGTATCAGTGGGCATGATTATATGATATTCATCACACAATCTCAGATTCATCCAACCAACATAAAAGTACTTCAAAGAGTGCCCCAAAGTTTCTACCGGAGAGTCAAGAACGTGTGCCAACCCCTATTCATAGGTTCATGGGCGGAACCCGCAAGTTGGTCACCAAAACATACATCAAGTGGCACATGATATCCCATTGTCACCACAGATAAGCACGGCAAGACATACATCAAGTGTTCTCATCATAAAGACTCAATCCAATAAGATAACTTCAGAGGGGAAACTCAATTCATCACAATAGAGTAGAGGGGGAGAAACATCATAAGATCCAACTTCAATAGCAAAGCTCGGGATACATCAAGATCGTGCCATAGAGGGGACACGAGAGAGAACACGAGAGAGAACACGAGAGAGAGAGAGAGAGAGAGAGAGAGAGAGAGAGAGATCAAACACATAGCTACTGGTACAAACCCACAGCCCCGAGGGAGAACAACTCCCTCCTCGTCATGGAGAACGCCGGATGATGAAGATGGCCGGTGATGATGGGTTCCCCCCCTCCGGCGAATCTTTAACAGGTCCCGATTGGTTTTGGTGGCTCTGGAGGTTTTTGCGGCGGAACTCCCGATCTATCTTCTGCTGGAAGTTTTAGAATGCGTTGGTATATATGGGTGCAAGGGGTACGTCGGTGGAGCTTCGGGGGCCCCACGAGGCAGGGGGCGCGCCCTAGGGGGGTGGGCGCGCCCCCACCCTCATGGCCAGCTCCCGTATCTTCTGACGTAGAGTCCAAGTCTATCCGGTGGCTTTCCTTCCAAAAATAACTTCTCCACTTGATTTCGTTCCGTTTTGTCTCCGTTTGATATTCCTTTTCTTCGAAATACTGAAATAGGCAAAAAACATCAAATCTGGGCTGGGCCTTCGGTTAATAGGTTAGGCCCAAGAGTAATATAAAAGTGGATAATAAAGCCCAATATTGCCCAAAACAGTAGATAATATAGCATGGATCAATCAAAAATTATAGATACGTTGGAGACGTATCAATCACCCAAAGGTGAATACGTTGGGAGGCAACACTATAAGCCCCTATCTTTCTCAGTGTCCGATTGAAACTCCATAACCATTAGTATTGCGTGAGTGTTAGCAATTGTAGAAGACTATATGATAGTTGAGTATGTGAAGTTTGCTAAATCAAAGCTCTGACATAGACCCTTCTTGAAAATAAGATGAATTGTAATTGTTTGATGACTGAGAATGAAGTTTGCTAGTTTTCAAGAAAGTTTATGGTCTATGCTTTAACATGTGAATTGCTTGTTGCTTGTTCGTCAGAAGTTTTATGAGATGAACTACTGTTATGACTTATAATCATGCTAGAAAAGGTGACTGAAATTATCATTGATCAAACTTGTGCACTTGCTAGCATTCACACTTCATAAATTCTTTCTTTTATCATTTACCTACTCGAGGACAAGCAGGAATTAAGCTTGGGGATGCTGATACGTCTCCAACGTATCTATAATTTATGAAGCATTCATGCTATTTCATTATCTGTTTTGAATGTTACGGGCTTTATTATACACTTTTATATTACTTTTGGGACTAACCTACTAACCGGAGGCCCAACCCATATTGCTGTTTTATTGCCTGTTTCAGTATTTCGAAGAAAAGGAATATCAAACGGAGTCCAAACGGAATGAAACCATCGAGAGCGTGATTTTTGGAAAGGATATGATCCGGGACCCCCTGGGCCCCTCCTATCTCCTGGGCCCCTCGAGGCTCCCCCGACCGACTTCTTTCGCCTATATAAGTCCACCTACCCTAAAAACATCGAATACGAAGATAGATCGGGAGTTCCGCTGCCGCAAGCCTCTCAGAGCCACCAAAACCTCTCGGAGCCCGTTCCCAAGACTCACGGAGGGGGAACCCATCACCGGTGGCCATCTTCATCATCCCGACGCTCTCCATGACGAGGAGGGAGTAGTTCACCCTCGGGGCTGAGGGTATGTACCAGTAGCTATGTGTTTGATCTCTCTCTCTTTCTCGTGTTCTCTCTATGGCATGATCTTGATATATCACGAGCTTTGCTATTATAGTTGGATCTTATGATGTTTCTCCCCCCTCTACTCTCTTGTGATGAATTGAGTTTTCCTCTTGAAGTTATCTTATCGGATTGAGTCTTTAAGGATTAGAGAACACTTGATGTATGTCTTGCCGTGTTTATCTGTGGTGACAATGGGATATCACGTGATCCACTTGATGTATGTTTTGGTGATCAACTTGCGGGTTCCGCCCATGAACCTATGCATAAGGGTTGGCACACGTTTTCGTCTTGACTCTCCGGTAGAAACTTTGCGGCACTATTTGAAGTACTTTGTGTTGGTTCAATAGATGAATCTGAGATTGTGTGATGGATAGCGTATAATCATGCCCACGGATACTTGAGGTGACAATGGAGTATCTAGGTGACATTAGGGTTTTGGTTGATTTGTGTCTTAAGGTGTTATTCTAGTACGAACTCTTGAATAGATTGATCCGAAAGAATAACTTTGAGGTGGTTTCGAACCCTACCATAATCTCTTCGTTTGTTCTCCGCTATTAGTGGCTTTGTAGTGACTCTTTGTTGCATGTTGAGGGATATTTATATGATCCAATTATGTTATTATTGTTGAGAGAACTTGCACTAGTGAAAGTATGAACCTTAGGCCTTGTTTCCTACCATTGCAATACCGTTTACGCTCACTTTTATCATTAGTTAACTTGATGTTTTTATAATTTCAGATTACAAATACCTATATCTACCATCCATATTGCACTTGTATCACCATCTCTTTGCCGAACTAGTGCACCTATACAATTTGCCATTGTATTGGGTGTGTTGGGGACACAAGAGACTCTTTGTTATTTGGTTGCAGGGTAGCTTGAGAGAGACCATCTTCATCCTACGCCTCCTACGGATTGATAAACCTTAGGTCATCCACTTGAGGGAAATTTGCTACTGTCCTACAAACCTGTGCACTTGCACTCCCAACAATGTCTACAAGAAGAAGGTTGTGTAGTAGACATCAACTGACCACCTTCGGATTAGTGCCTTCGGCGTTGTTGATCCTAATGGCTCCAGAATGATAAACTTCCTTAATCATGTATGGTCCTTCCCATTTAGAGAGAAATTTTCCTGCAAAAAATCTAAAGCGAGAATTGTACAATAGAACATACTCACCCACTTTGAATTCTTGCTTTTGGATTCTTTTGCCATGCCATCATTTATATATTTTTTAAACAATTTGGCATTTTAATAAGCTTGGGTTCTCCATTCATCCAACGAGCTAATATCAAATAACCTCTTTTCTCCGGAAAGCTTAAAATCATAAATGGTTCTTTAATTTCCCAATATGCTTTATGTTCTAACTCAAGAGGTAAATGGCATGCTTTTCCATAAACCATTTTGTATGGAGACATACCCATAGGATTTTTATAAGCAGTTCTGTTGGCCCATAATGCATCATCTAATTTTTTAGACAAATTCTTTCGAGACATATTGGCAGTTTTTTGCAAAATTAACTTTATTTCTCTATTGCTCAGTTCAACTTGGCAACTAGACTGAGGGTGATAGGGAGATGCAATTCTATGTTTAACATCATATTTAGCTTACAGAATGCACCATGAATACCACCAGCAGTCGTTAAATATCTAGGGACTCCAAACCTCGGGAAAATAACTTTTTAAAGCATTTTAATAGAAGTGTTGTGATCAACACTACTAGTTGGAATAGCTTCTACCCACTTAGTGACATAATCAATAGCAACTAAAATATATGTATACCCATTAGAGGAAGGAAAATGCCCCATATAATCAAAGCCCCAAAATGGTTCAATAACAAGTGAATAACTCATAGGCATTTCCTGACGTCTACCAATATTACCAATTCTTTGACATTCATCACAAGATAAGACAAACTTACAAGCATCCTTCAAAAGAGCAGGCCAATAGAAACCAGATTGTAATACCTTGTGTGCAGTTCTATCTCCCGCATGGTGTCCTCCGTAAGCCTTGGAGTGACACTTCCGTAGGATTTATTCATGTTCATGCTTAGGTATACAACGCCTAGTAATACCATCTACTCTCCTTTATAAAGGTGTGGGTCATGCCAGAAGTAATGTCTTAAATCATAGAAGAACTTTTTATTTTATTGGTATGTGAAACTAGGTGGTATAAATTTAGCAACAATGTAATTAGCATAGTCTTCATACCAAGGAGTATTGTGATAAGCATTTATGACAACTAGTTGTTCATCAGAAGACTATCATCAATAGGTAATGGGTCATCAGGGATATTTTCTAACGTGGATAAGTTATCAGCTACAAGATTCTCAGCTCCCACTACTAGCGAAAAGGCTAGCAGCAGCGCGGGTTTTAGGTGTATCAGTAGCGCGGGGTGGGGCGCTACTAATAAGGCGCTACAGCTAACATATAGCAGTAGCGCGTGGTCACCGGCGCCATCTTGCTACACAAGTGTAGCAAGAGCGCTGTTCTGAGGAGCACGCCATCGCTAGTAGTCAGAAGCGCCTTTGCAAAGCAACGCTCATCGCTATAGCGGCACTGCTGCTAACTTCTATACACTCGCTACTGCTAATTTAACAGGTTTTTTGTTTTTTTGGGCATATTTGTTTTGCATTTGAACAGGCTTTATAGAAGAATCTTTAGCACATAGAAATGTCATCATGATACACATACAAATGCCTGCGAGACCAGGAATATAATCATAGCATATACATACAAATAGTCTCATCATAATCATCATCCAACACAAAGTGGTCTCTCGTCATCATCTTGAAAATAGCGATACAAGTCCTTGATTACTTGCAAATACATCGTCATCCATCTAAACAATGGTATACGCGAGAAGAGCTATCACTTTGAGTACATGAGTTCGTATCCCTCTCTCGCATTAGCGTGAACCTAAACTAACTCACTGCCGCTCGAAACCGGCAACACCTAGGCACGACACTCCGGCCACTGTCAGATATATACTCCTGGCGTAGCACTTCTTCGCCATCGATGATCTATGCACCTGCATCATCACATGAGTCGATGATATGCAACATATATAGTTGAGCAACAGAAAGAGATAGACTTGACAAAAATAGAAACAACATATCATAAGCATAAATAACAAAGTTCATCGTACCCAAAATGCCCTAACTAGAGTAATCTCGGGCGCCTTTGGCTCAAAATTGCCGTCGTCCACCTCCGTGACCACCAGCCTAGTAGTCCTGAGTTTGTTAGGAAGCCGTTGCCTCTTTGCTTTCGGTTCTACACCGACTCCGCTCCCCGAGGCAGCACCGGTCTCAGCGCCGGTCTTGATGCCGGTCTGAATCTCGGCCGGTCTCAGCCTCAAGACCGTCTGCGTGTCGGTCTCGATCCCGATGCCACCGGTGGGCCCAAAGAACAACATCGGTTGATCGTCGACACGGCTAAAATATTTGTTCCGCCGCTGTAGACGCTGCCGCAATCACCGTAACCCTGTCCTTCATCGTTGCTAGCCCTGTTTCCTATGATTAAATCTAGTCAATTAATTCTAGACCTAATAAAATGAATAATGACATAAAAAAGGACTATTGTTTTGCAGGAATGTTGACTCCTTCCTGGTCCGGCAAATCCCGGGCACTCGATATGTCCTAGTTTGTAGCACAAGTCATGCCGAAATTCACGAAAAATTTCGGCATGACCTTTGCTAAAAAGTGGACAAATCGAGAACCTGAAATTTGGCTTTAACAGAAATGAATCAACATTCCGCAAAACATAGGCCACTCAAAGATCATTCCCTCGAAACAACAAAGCCACTTGGGCACAATCGAACAACTTCAATGAAAAGATATAACATGACCACTTCAATGAAAAATAAAATTTGCCTAAATTCTTTTCCTTGAAAAATAGTGGTCTTTTCAAAAATCAAAACCTTTCAAAATGACCTCACTAAACACTTCTCTGCCTAGGATGTAACCCAAATTATGTTGATCTAGCTATTCCTCTCTCTCACACAAACACACATTATTATCTCTAACCCTTCTCTGCCTAGGACAGAACCCAATTAAATTGCAAAGGAACTCCATTTCTCTAACCCTTCTGACCTAATGCTCTAAAATAAAATTTTCCTCTAACCTAGCCAACCTACTTAACCTAGCTTGTTAATCCAATGAACCTAATTAACCTACCTATTTAACCTAGTTAGTTAATCTAGTTTACCTAGATAATTAACCCTAATTAAACAAGTTAACGCAGCTAGTTCTCCGTCAAAGCCCAAAATAAATTTTTGCACTAATTAACATAGATAATTAACCTAATTAAACTAGTTAACCTGACTAGTTCTCCGTCAAAGCCCTAACTAAAATTTTGCACTAACCCGGATAATTAACCTAATTAAACTAGTTAACCTAACTACTTCTGTCAAAGCCCTAACTAAAATTTTGCCCTAACCTAGATAATTAACCTAATTAAACTAGCTAACCTATGCATGAGAGAGAGAGAGGAGGGTGGGGCTTACAGAGGATGGCTCCGTGGTGGTGACGGAGGCAGTGGTGGCGAGGGAGGCGAGGCGTCTCGTGTGGCGAGGAGGCAGTTGTGGCGAGGAAGGCTCCGGTGGCGTCGGCAGCGGCTCCGGTGGCGTTAACGAGGCAGCAGCTCCGTGGCGTTAGAAGCGGCTCGGTGGCGTCGGCAAGCGCCGCAAGCTCTGATGGCGTCGGCGTCGGCGAGGAGGCAGCGGCGTGAAGGACGGCAACCGTCGGGGAGGCAATGGCGCGGGGTGGGATGTGGGATTTGGGGGAGAAGTGGTGGCCGGGGGAAAACGGTTTTTTTGGTTAAGTTAAACTTAGCGGTAGCGTGTTTGGTAAAACGCGCTGCTGCTATAGCTATGTAATTTTCTTCCATTTTTTAATTTCCTTTTCTGTTTCTATAGCGGGGGTCTAGGACACGCGCTGCAGCTACGTTAGCTATAGCGCCTTACAAACACACGCTGCTGCTATGCCTTCCTCCGCTTTTTCGCTTTTCATTTATTTTTCTTTACATTTTATTTTTCCTTTCTCCCTTTTCTATTTCTTTCATTTTCATTTACTTTTCTATTTGTTTTTCATCTTATTTTATTTCCGTTAGTAGTAGCACTCTTCCTAGGAAACGCGCTGCTACTTATTCCCTAGCAGTAGCGCGTTTACTAGAAGCCCGCCATCGCTATGCGTAGCCTATCATTCTAGCAATGGAAATATTAGTAGTAGCGCTTTTGCCACTACACTACGCCATCGCTAAAGTTGTATCTCAGAAGCGGTTTTTTTACTTCGTCGCTATCGCTATGTAGCACTAGCGCCCTTTTTTGACCCGCGCTGTTGCTAAATTTCTGTGTATAAGGTTTTCCCTAGTAGTGTCCCTTTTTATCAATAATATGAAGTCAAACTCTTGTAGCAAAAGAACCCACCTAATGAATCTAGTTTTAGCATCTTTCCTTTCCATAAGGTATTTAATAACATCATGATCAGTGTGAACAATTACTTCAGAATCAACTATGTAAGATCTGAATTTATCACCTGCAAACACAACTGCTAGAAATTCTTTCTCCGTAGTAGCATAATTTCTTTGAGCACTGTCTAGAGTTGTCAGTGTACAAAAGTAGGGGTCCTTTTTGTACCCCTTTACTTGTGCGCGGGCAGTCGCAGCCACACACCTGCGGCCGTGCTTGGCGGGATAGAAGAGGAAGCAAAGACACAAGACTACCAGAGCAACGCCAAGATAGAGGCACGAGGAACGAAGGGACAAGCTGGGCTCTCCCCGGCAAGAGCCTTGCTGGGGCAGCTTACGTAGCCCCGGCAAGAGCCTTGCCGGGGCAACTTGCCCAACACCAGCGGAGCCGCCACCCTTGAGCATAAGAGTTCCGACACCATGGACAACATTGGAACCAAGGCTCGGGAGGCGCCTGCGTGGTGGCATGCAGATCTTTGTGAAGACCAAGAACATACAATACTAGATGAGAACCAGAAGACGGAGACCCCTGGCAAGACCCTTGCCGGGGACACCTGCGAGACCCCGGCAAGGCCCTTGCCGGGGACATCTGCGGGGCCGCAGCCAGGACCCCACCTGCCAAGGCTCCACCGCCGTTCCAATACAGTAGTCAAACCACCAACAAGGCAGGCACCTGCGTGGCGACGTGCAGCTTCCAGGCCAACTCAGCAAGCACCTGCGTGGTGCCATGCAGATCTTCGTGAAGACTCTGCCACCGCACCAACTCATCAAGCACCTGCGTGGTGGCATGCAGATCTTCGTGAAGACTCTGCCACCGCACCAACTCAGTAGCCAGCCAGCCAGCGTGGCGCTACACGCCTAGTCAGCTTGGACGCGTGTTAGAGCGAGACGAGGTGGCGATGGATGAGAAGAGCTTCCTTGCCGTCCCCGATAAAGTGAGAGGGCATGTCGGCAGCGCATTAAATGCGTTTGTTCTATGGTGCCAAGCGATAGACTTGTAGACAGTACAAACTTTACACCTCCTGTGTGCCACTATGGCGCCCCTTTGGCTATAAAAAGGAGGCACGAGGCATCTTTGGAGGAGGATTCAGACTTTTTGGACCCTACACGCTTTGTAGCTAGTCCAAGAACACCAGATAAACACAAACCAGCAGGAGTAGGGTATTACGCATCACTTGCGGCCCAAACCTAGATAAATTCCCCGCGTTGATCTTATAAACCCGCTCTTTCCACAGCCCCGCGCCCGCCAACCGTAGAAGGGATTCCCCGTGATCCCATAGGTTTTGTTTCCACCGACATCCTTTGGCGCGCCAGGTAGGGGGCGCAAGCTGTGAAAATCCAGTTTGGAAGTTAGCGCATCAGCTTCATCATCACCATGACCCCCAAGAAAAAGGGTATCACAACGATCGGGTCGTCCGGAGCCGGCCCGTCCACGCCAGCGCGAGCAGGCGATCGGGTGGCCACGAATGGTGCCGGAGACATGGCCCGCGAGCATCCACGGCACTCAAGCAATTGGAGCCAGGCGAGGGGTGTCGTTCGAGTTCGAGACGACGAGCCGCACGCCGCTGGGTCCGGGGGCGGGGTCGTGCTGCCCACGGGCAACACGGCAACCTCTATGGTGCCCCAGCTGGCAACCGCGCCGTGGCCTTCCCAGGCCATGCACGATGAGCGACACCGCGACGCCGGATCTCCCGGGCACCACCGCGGGAAGAGCCCTGTGCGCCACTCTCAGGACACACCAGGCCAGCGTGCGCGCCCGGACGCCGGCAGAAGCGGCGTGCGACCGTGAGACCGTGATAGAGCTCCTTCTAACTTGGTTAGAAGTCAGAGCGCGTCACTGTCCGCGCAGCTTTCGCCACCGCCCACGCCAGCAGAAGCGCTGGTGCGCGTGCAACTGCGCCTCGACTTCCCCCTGCTGCGGAGAAGCTCGACGAGTGGAGGGCCACCATCCGAAGCCTCATAAGCTTCGCCAACAAAGATGAGCCGCTCCCAGCGGGACCCTCATGCCAGCATTCTGTCGAGCCAGCGCATGCCGGCGGTAGGAGGACCGGAGATGCTGCGACCACGGTGCACTCTCCTCCCCTAGGGCCGCGACAGCAGCCACCGGCTCGTCGGGCCGACGCCTGTGACAATGTTTCGACAGCGTCGTCCGACCCGCGAACCCGCTGCGACCAACGTCGAGTTCTTCGAGAGCGAGCTCAGGAAGACGCTCGAACTACCATCAAGCGACGGGGGAGGCGCACCATCAGTCGGATCGACGTGCGGGGCCTGCTATGGACCACCCAGCGCCGGGGGGCTCTGGCAACCTGCCTTACAAGGTGGGTTGTCCGGCCTTTACCCGAGAGCTACGTCAGTTCCAGTGGCCCTCCCACCGCACGTTCAAGCCTGATGTTGGCGAAAAGTAGAACGGCAACACTCACCTGTCGGAGTTCCTCAGCATCTACACCATCGTGATGCAAGCCGTCGGGGCTCGCGACGACAAGGTGCTAGCCAACTACTTTCCATTGGCGCTTAAGCCCAATGTCATGTCTTGGTTGATGCACTTGCCAGTGGATTCCATCTAGGACTGGGCGTTCGGTTAAACCGAACCATTCGGTCCGGTTCTTCGGGTTTTGAACGTTCGGTTTTGGAAAAAGAGTGACCGATCGATGATCTGAAAAAACTGCTAACCGAACATTCGGGGGACCGATATTTCGGGTCTATCCTCGGTTAAGGCCGAATTGACCGATATATCAGAGAATGAAAACAAAAACAGGCACACTTCTGAACTTAATAATCAAATTAACCTTGGGTACACACAAGAAGTAGATCCTGTGAGTAGAAAAATCAGATCCTACTAGCAAGAACAATCACGTGAACTCATCAGGATCTCACGAGCTTACCAAGAAGCTCCAAATCATATAGAAATAGAAAAAGATGCTAGCATCAAGCAATCAAAGAGGAGGCGGGAGATCAGAGGGAAGAGATATGCGTAGGCCGGAGGCCACCACCGTCATCCGTTGGGGTTCAGAGCGGGGAGAAGGAGAGGCAGCGCGCTGGCGGCTAGGGTAGGGAGTGGGGAATCGATCGGGAGTGAGGTTGAGATTAGTAGGATGAGCCGCTGGAGGAGGCATGTACGTTGTACGTGGAGGAGGAGCAAAGGCTTGAGATGTTGGGCTGTGTGTGGGCCGGCTTTTACGTAGAAATTTGTCCATGTGCGCACATCTAATCGGTCTCATCGGTTACTTCAGTTAACTAAAGTACAAGACCGAAATTCCTAAATTAATTTTGGTTTTTACAAATTGCAGACCGAACTAAGGATCAGAATTCTCGGTTTCGGTTTTTTCGGTTCGGTAGTTTGGTGCTCGGTTAATATGCCCACCCCTAATTCCATCTCTTCCTGGTCGGATCTGTGCCACGAGTTTGTTGGCGCCTTTACCGGAGGCCACCAAGCTCCTGGCCAGGCAAGTGACTTGCATGTCATCCCCCAGAAGGATGGCGAGTCCTTGCATAAGTACATACAAAGATTCAACCATGTGCAGTACACCATCCCACATGTTCATCCTGCCGCTGTCATCAGTGCGTTCCATCAGAACGTATGCAACCGCAAGATGCGTGAAGAGCTGGCAATGAACAAGGTCAAGGATGTAGCCGAACTTTATGTTCTGGCTGATAGATGTGCTCGGGCTGAGGAAGGAAGGAAGTATCTCGGCGAAGACGCCGGCGCGGAAACCGACTCCACAGACGAAGACGCCTCCGCCCCGACGGAGAAGTGTCAGGATGGTGCTGAGGGGTCCGACAAGAAGCGTGGCGGCAAAGGAGGTCGCCGCGGCAAAGATAATCAACAAGAGAGGCCCGCTTGGGGCCGCGACAAGAAGGAGGAAGATGGTGATCATGACGAGGACGACGAGTCCGGCGAGCACGAACTCCAGAATGCTACAGAGGCCATGTGCGTCGACGGTGGCGCCTCGCTGCACACCTCTCACCGCCAACTAAAGCGGTGGGCGCATGAGGTCACTGTGGCAGAGCCATCGTTCGATGCCCAGAAGCCACTGAAGTGGTCCCGCACGCCCATCATTTTTGACACCGAGGATCACCCTGATCGCACAACTGCGGTCAGGTGTATTGCGTTTGTTGGTTTCACCAATGACACACAACCTCAAGGTGACGAAAGTGCCGGTTGATGATGTCTACTACGCAACCTTCTTCTTGTAGACGTTGTTGGGCCTGCAAGTGCACAGGTTTGTAGGACAGTAGCAAATTTCCCTGAAGTGGATGACCTAAGGTTTATCAATCCATGGGAGGCGTAGGATGAAGATCTCAAGCAACCCTGCAACCAAATAACAAAGAGACTCTTGTGTCCCCAACACATCCAATACAATGATAAATTGTATAGGTGCACTAGTTCGGCGAAGAGATGGTGATACAAGTGCAATATGGATGGTAGATATAAGTTTTTGTAATCTGAAAATATAAAAACAGCAAGGTAACAAGTGGTAAAAGTGAGCGTAAACGGTATTGCAATGCTAGGAAACAAGGCCTAGGGTTCATACTTTCACTAGTGCAAGTTCTCTCAACAATAATAACATAGATAGATCATATAACTATCCCTCAACATGCAACAAAGAGTCACTCCAAAGTCACTAATAGTGGAGAACGAACGAAGAGATTATGGTAGGGTACGAAACCACCTCAAAGTTATTCTTTCCAATCAATCCGTTGGGCTATTCCTATAAGTGTCACAAACATCCGTAGAGTTCGTACTAGAATAACACCTTAAGACACAAATCAACCAAAACCCTAATGTCACCTAGATACTCCAATGTCACCTCAAGTATCCGTGGGTATAATTATACGATATACATCACAAAATCTCAGATTCATCTATTCAACCAACACATAGAACCTCAAAGAGTGCCCCAAAGTTTCTACCGGAGAATCACGATGAAAACGTGTGCCAACCCCTATGCATAGGTTCATGGGCAGAACCCGCAAGTTGATCACCAAAACATACATCAAGTGAATCACGTGATATCCCATTGTCACCACAGATACGCAGCAAGACATACATCAAGTGTTCTCAAATCTTTAAAGACTCAATCCGATAAGATTACTTCAAGGGGAAAACTCAATCCATTACAAGAGAGTAGAGGGGGAGAAGAAACATAAGATCCAACTATAATAGAAAAGCTCGCGATACATCAAGATCATGCCAAATCAAGAACACGAGAGAGAGAGAGAGAGAGAGATCAAACACATAGCTACTTGTACATACCCTGAGCCCCGAGGGTGAACTACTCCCTCCTCATCATGGAGAGCGCCGGGATGATGAAGATGGTCACCGGTGAGGGGTCCCGATTGGTTTTTGGTGGCTATAGAGGCTTGCGGCGGCGGAACTCCCGATCTAATCTCCGTTCTGGAAGTTTTACGATACGTAGGTATATATGGCTGCAGGGGGTACGTCGGTGGACCGAAGGGGGGGCCACGAGGCAGGGGCGCGCCCCCACCCTTATGAGCACCTCCCTTCTTCCCCGACGTGCACTCCAAGTCCATCGGGTGGTTTTCCTTCCAAAAATAACTTCTCCAGTTGATTTCGTTCTGTTTTGACTCCGTCTGATATTCCTTTTCCTCGAAACACTGAAATAGGCATGAAACAACAAATCCGGGCTGGGCCTCCGGTTAATAGGTTAGTCCCAAAAATAATATAAAAGTGGATAATAAAGCCCAATATTGCCTAAAACAGTAGATAATATAGCATGGAGCAATAAAAAATTATAGATACGTTGGAGACGTATCAAGCATCCCCAAGCTTAATTCCTGCTCGTCCTCGAGTAGGTAAATGATAAAAAGATAATTTTTGATGTGGAATGCTAGTTGGCATAATTTCAATGTAATTCTTCTTACTTGTGGCATGAATATTCAGATCCGAAAGATTCAAGACAAAAGTTCATATTGACATAAAAATAATAATACTTCAAGCATACTAACAAAGCAATTATGTCTTCTCAAAATAACATGGCCAAAGAAAGTTATCCCTACAAAAGCATATAGTCTGGCTATGCCCTATCTTCACCAAACAAAGTATTTAAATCATGCACAACCCCGATCACAAGCCAAGCAATTGTTTCATACTTTAACATTTTCAAAACTTTTTCGATCTTCACGCAATACATGAGCATGAGCCATGGATATAGCACTATATGTGGAATAGAATGGTGGTTGTGGAGAAGACAAAAAGGGATAAGATAGTCTCACATCAATTAGGCGTATCAACGGGCTATGGAGATGCCCATCAATAGATATCAATGTGAGTGAGTAGGGATTGCCATGCAACGGATGCACTAGAGCTATAAGCATATGAAAGCTCAACAAAAGAAACTATGTGGGTGTGCATCCAACTCGCTTGCTCATGAAGACCTAGGGCAATTTGAGGAAGCCCATCATTGGAATATACAAGCCAAGTTCTATAATGAAAAATTCCAACTAGTATATGAAAGTGACAAAATGAGAGACTCTCTATCATGAAGATCATGGTGCTACTTTGAAGCACAAGTGTGGTAAAAGGATAGTAACATTGTCCCTTCTCTCTTTTTCTCACATTTTTTTATTTTTTTATTTGGGCCTTTTCTCTTTTTTATGGCCTCTTTTTTTCTTTTCTTTTTATTTTTTTGTCCTGAGTCTCATCCCGACTTGTGGGGAATCATAGTCTCCATCATCCTTTCCTCACTTGGGACAATGCTCTAATAATGATGATCATCACACTTTTATTTTTCTTACAACTCAACAATTACAACTCGATACTGAGAACAAAGTATGACTCTATATGAATGCCTCGGCGGTGTACCGGGATATGCAATGAAACATGAGTGACATGTACGAAAGAATTATGAACGGTGGATTTGCCACAAATACGATGTCAACTACATGATCATGCTAGCAATATGACAATGATGGAGCGTGTCATAATAAACGGAACGGTGGAAAGTTGCATGGCAATATATCTCGGAATGGCTATGGAAATGCCATGATAGGTAGGTAAGGTGGCTGTTTTGAGGAAGATATATGGTGGGTGTATGATACCGGCGAAAAGTGCACGGTATTAGAGAGGCTAGCAATGGTGGAAGGATGGGAAAAAGTGCGTATAATCCATGGACTCAACATTAATCATAAAGAACTCATATACTTATTGCAAAAATCTAGAAGTTATCAAAGCAAAGTATTACACGCATGCTCCTAGGGGATAGATTGGCAGGAAAAGACCATCGCTCGTCCCCGACCGCCACTCATAAGGAAGACAATCAATAAATAAATCATGCTCCGAGTTCATCACATAACGGTTCACCATACGTGCATGCTACGGGAATCACAAAATTTAACACAAGTATTTCTCAAATTCACAACTACTCAACTAGCACAACATTAATATCACTACCTCCATATCTCAAAACAATCATCAAGCATCAAACTTTTCTTAGTATTCAACACACTCATAAGAATTTTTACAAATCAATTATGCTTAGCATATTAGGATTATTTAAGCAAATTACCATGCTATTTAAGACTCTCAAAATAATCTAAGTGAAGCATGAGAGATCAATAGTTTCTATAGAACAAATCCACCACCGTGCTCTAAAAGATATAAGTGAAGTACTAGAGCAAATGACAAACTACTCCGAAAGATATAAGTGAAGATCAATGAGTAGTCGAATAATTATGCAACTATATGAAGACTCTCTAACATTTAAGGATTTCAGATCTTGGTATTTTATTCAAACAGCAAGCAAAACAAAATAAAATGACATTGCAAGGATAGCACAACTCATGTGAAGAAGCAAAAACTTAGGTTCAACTGATACTAACCGATAATTGTTGGAGAAAGATGGGATGCCTACCGGGGCATCTCCAAGCTTAGATGCTTGAGACTTCTTGAAATATTATCTTGGGGTGCCTTGGGCATCCCCAAGCTTGAACTTTTGTGTCTCCTTAATTCCTCTCATATCATGGTTTCTCTTTTTGATCAAAAGCTTCATTCACAACGAACTCAACAAGAACTCGTGAGATAGGTTAGTATAAACCAATGCAAAACCTTATCATTTTCTACTGTAACAAATCACTAACATTATTAATCAACATTGCATACTAACTTCCACTGCATATTTAATACTCCTATCCTTAAATAGAATCATTAAACAAGCAAACATATGTAAACATAACAGCAACCTGCCAAAACAGTACAGTCTGTAAAGAATGCAAGAGTATCAATACTTCCCTAACTCCAAAAATTATGAGCTAAACATTCCCACTATAATAAATTTATCAGAGCTTATTATGCAAAAAGTTTCAATATTATACCATTCTCTGACTTTTCTAGGGAATTTTTGCAACAGCGGTAAACTTTCTATTTTCAAACAGCAACATGTATACTAGCAAAATAAGCATGGCAAAGGCTATCCTTGACTTTTTTTATTGAAACTAAGGATGCAAAACTTTATTCTAAAGAACAGCAAGCAAAAACTAACAAAATAAACTGACGCTCCAAGCAAAACACATATCATGTGGTGAATAAAAATATAGCTCCGAGTAATATTACCGATGAACGAAGACGAAAGAGGGGATGCCATCCGGGGCATCCCCAAGCTTAGACGCTTGTTTATCCTTGAATATTACCTTGGGTTGCATTGGGCATCCCCAAGCTTAGGCTCTTGCCACTCCTTATTCCATAGTCCATCGAATCTTACCCAAAACTTGAAAACTTCACAACACAAAACTTAACAGAAAACTCGTGAGCTCCGTTAGCGAAAGAAAACAAAACACCACTTCAAGGTACTGTAATGAACTCATTATTTATTTATATTGGTGTTAAACCTACTGTATTCTAACTTCTATATGGTTTATAAACTATTTTACTAGCCATAGATTCATCAAAATAAGCAAACAACACACGAAAAACAGAATCTGTCAAAAACAGAACAGTCTGTAGTAATCTGTAACTAACACAAACTTCTGGAACTACAAAAATTCTAAAATAAATTGGTGGACCTGAGTAATTTGAATAGTAATCATCTGCAAAAAGAATCAACTAAATAGCACTCTCTAGTAAAAAGTTGAAGCAAATCTCGTGAGCGCTAAAGTTTCTGTTTTTACAGCATGATCATAAAGACTTCACCCAAGTCTTCCCAAAGGTTCTACTTGGCACAAACACTAACTAAAACACAAAACCACATCTAAACAGAAGCTAGATGGATTATTTATTACTAAACAGAACCAAAAAGTAAGAAACTAAAATAAAATTGGGTTGCCTCCCAACAAGCGCTATCGTTTAACGCCCCTAGCTAGGCATTATGATTTCAATGATGCTCACATAAAAGATAAGAATTGAAACATAAAGAGAGCATCATGAAGCAAATTACTAGCACATTTAAGTCTGACCCACTTCCTATGCATAGGGATTTTATGAGCAAACAACTTATGGAAACAACAATCAACTAGCATAGGAAGGCAAAACAAGCATAACTTCAAAACCTTAAGCACATAGAGAGGAAACTTGAAATTATTGCAATTCCTACAAGCATATATTCCTCCCTCATAATAATTTTCAGTAGCATCATGAATGAATTCAACAATATAACCAGCACCTAAAGCATTCTTTTCATGATCTACTAGCATAGAAAATTTATTACTCTCCACATAAGCAAATTTCTTCTCATGAATAATAGTGGGAGCAAACTCATTAAAATAACTATCATGTGATTGAAAATTAAGATCAAGATGACAAGTTTCATGGTAATCATTATTCGGTAAAGCATATGTGTCATCACAATAATCATCATAGATAGGAGGCATGCTTTCATCATAGTAAATTTGCTCATCAAAGCTTGGGGGACAAAAAATATCATATTCATCAAACATAGCTTCCCCAAGCTTGTGGCTTTGCATATCATTAGCATCATGGATATTCAAGGAATTTATACTAACAACATCGCAATCATGCTCACGAAAGATATTAAAAAGATGAAGTGTATGAGACAAACTCAATTCCATTTTTTTGTAGTTTCCTTTTATAGACTAAACTAGTGATAAAACAAGAAACAAAAAGATTCGATTGCAAGATCTAAAGATATACCTTCAAGCACTAACCTCCCCGGCAACGGTGCCAGAAAAGAGCTTGATGTCTACTGCACAACCTTCTTCTTGTAGACGTTGTTGGGCCTGCAAGTGCACAGGTTTGTAGGACAGTAGCAAATTTCCCTCAAGTGGATGACCTAAGGTTTATCAATCCATGGGAGGCGTAGGATGAAGATGGTCTCTCTCAAGAAACCCTGCAACCAAATAACAAAGAGTCTCTTGTGTCCCCAACACACCCAATACAATAGTAAATTATATAGGTGCAGTAGTTCGGCGAAGAGATGGTGATACAAGTGCAATATGGATGGTAGATATAAGTTTTTGTAATCTGAAAATATAAAAACAGCAAGGTAACAAGTGGTAAAAGTGAGCATAAAACGGTATTGCAATGCTAGGAAACAAGGCCTAGGGTTCATACTTTCACTAGTGCAAGTTCTCTCAACAGTAATAACATAGATAGATCATATAACTATCCCTCAACATGCAACAAAGAGTCACTCCAAAGTCACTAATAGTGGAGAATGAACGAAGAGATTATGGTAGGGTACGAAATCACCTCAAAGTTATTCTTTCCAATCAATCCGTTGGGCTATTCCTATAAGTGTCACAAACAACCGTAGAGTTCGTACTAGAATGACACCTTAAGACACAAATCAACCAAAACCCTAATGTCACCTCAAGTATCCGTGGGTATGATTATACGTTATGCATCACAAAATATCAGATTCATCTATTCAACCAGCACATAGAACCTCAAAGAGTGCCCCAAAGTTTCTACCGGAGAATCACGACGAAAACGTGTGCCAACCCCTATGCATAGGTTCATGGGCGGAACCCGCAAGATGATCACCAAAACATACATCAAGTGAATTACGTGATATCCCATTGTCACCATAGATACGCACGGCAAGACACACATCAAGTGTTCTCAAATCTTTAAAGACTCAATCCGATAAGATTACTTCAAGGGGAAAACTCAATCCATTACAAGAGAGTAGAGGGGGAGAAGAAACATAAGATCCAACTATAATAGCAAAGCTCGTGATACATCAAGATCGTGCCAAATCAAGAACACGAGGGAGAGATCAACACATAGCTACTGGTACATACCCTCAGCCCCGAGGGTGAACTACTCCCTCCTCGTCATGGAGAGCGCCGGGATGATGAAGATGGCCACCGGTGAGGGTTACCCCCTCCGGCAGGGTGCCAAAACAGGGTCCCGATTGGTTTTTGGTGGCTACAGTGGCTTGCAGCGGCGGAACTCCTGATCTAATCTCTGTTCTGGAAGTTTTACGATACGTAGGTATATATGGGTGAAGAAGTGCGTCGGTGGACGAAGGGGGCCCACGAGGCGGGGGGCACGCCTGTGGGGGTGGGCGCCCACCCTCGTGAGCACCTCCTTCTTCCCCGACGCACTCCAAGTCCATCGGTGGCTTTCCTTCCAAAAATAACTTCTCTAGTTGGTTTCGTTCCGTTTTGACTCCGTCGATATTCCTTTTCCTCGAAACACTAAATAGGCATAAAAGCAGAAATCTGGGTTGGGCCTCCGGTTAATAGGTTAGTCCCAAAAATAATATAGAAGTGGATAATAAAGCCCAATATTGCCTAAAACAGTAGATAATATAGCATGGAGCAATAAAAAATTATAGATACGTTGGAGACGTATCAGTTGACGGTGTGGCCGGTCTGAAAAATTTGATCTCGCCAGTTGTAATCAAGAAGCTGCAGATTCCTGATGGAGATCTCGAAGAGACGGGCACGTTTCAAGGGGTCAACCCGAGAAGGAGTCAGCCGAAAGGTAAAATCATGCTGCCGGTTACGTTTGGGTGCGAGCTGAACTATAGGATGGAGAAGATCATTTTTGATGTCGCTGAGATCCCCTTGCCGTATAACGGGATCCTTGGCCGCCCAGCGCTGGCCATGTGCCAGGGCCACAGACCATCATCACAGTCCCCTTTGACAAGAAAGACGCGCCCATCTGCGCCGACCAACTCTACCAAGAGCAGTTGCAGCAACTGCTGCCAAGGCACTTGCTCCTGCCGCTGAAGCCCCGGGAAGGAAGGAGGCCGGCAAGATCTCTGCCGTCAAGACCCCTTCCGGCGAGACCTCTTCCGGCAAGACCTCTTGCACCCACTCCGGCAAGCGCGTGTGACACCCCCGATTCAATCGTACACTAATCATGCATGCAAATGTGTACGATCAAGATCAGGGACTCATGGGAAGATATCACAACACAACTCTAAAACATAAATAAGTCATACAAGCATCATAATACAAGCCAGGGGCCTCGAGGGCTCGAATACAAGTGCTCGATCATAGATGAGTCAGCGGAAGAAACAATAAATGAGTACAGACATAAGTTAAACAAGTTTGCCTTAAGAAGGCTAGCACAAACTGGGATACGGATCGAAAGAGGCGCAAGCCTCCTGCCTGGGATCCTCCTAAACTACTCCTGGTCGTCGTCAGCGGGCTGCACGTAGTAGTAGGCACCTCCGGTGTAGTAGGAGTCGTCATCGACGGTGGCCTCTGGCTCCTGGATTCCAGCATCTGGTTGTGACAACCAGAAAGAAAGGAAAGGGGGAAAAGGGGGGAGAAAGCAACCGTGAATACTCATCCAAAGTACTCGCAAGCAAGGAGCTACACTACATATGCATGGGTATATGTGTAAAAGGGCCATATCGGTGGGTGAACTGCAGAATGCCGTAATAAGAGGGGATAACTAATCCTGTCAAGACTACGCTCAGCAGCCTCCATCTTGCAAAGCATGTAGAAGAGAGTAGATCAAGTCCTCCAAGTAGCATCGCATAGCATAATCCTACCCGGCGATCCCTCCTCGTCGCCTTTGTTAGAGAGCGATCACCGGGTTGTATCGGCACTTGGAAGGGTGTGTTTTATTAAGTATCGGTTCTAGTTGTCATAAGGTCAAGGTACAACTCCAAGTCGTCACTGCTATCAAGATCACGACTATTCGAATAGATAAACTTCCCTGCATGGGTGCACCACATAACCCAACACGCTCGATCCCATTTGGCTGGACACACTTTTCTGGGTCAGGCCCGGTTGCGGAAGATCAACACGTCGCAGCCCCACCTAGGCCAACAGAGAGGTCAGCACGCCGGTCTAAACCTAAGCGCACAGGGTCTGGGCCCATCGCCCTTAGCACACCTGCACGTTGCGAGGGCGGTCGGAAGCAGAACTAGCGCGCTTAATACAAGAGCAGGCTTACGTTCCAATCCGGCGCGCGCCGCTCGATCGGCCGACGTCACGAAGGCTTCGGTGATACCACGACGCCGAAAGTGCCCATAATCGCTGTTCCCGTGTAGTTGGTTAGTGCGTATAGGCCAAGAGCTGACTCGCATCAAATACCAAGATCTTGTTAAGCGTGTTAAGTATCCATGAATGCCGACCAGGCAGCCCACCTCTCTCCTAGGTGGTCTCAACCTGCCCTGTCGCCTCCGCCACAAAGTAACAAATGGGGCTGTCAGGAACCCAGGCCCACCACTAACGGGATGGAGCCACCTGTCCTTTCAGCCCCCTCATCAGAATCACTTGCGGGTACTCAACGAGCTGACCTGACTTTAGTCACCACATGTGTCATGTATAAAGTATATAGAATATACCCATGATCACCTCCCTAGTGATCACGGCCCGATAGCATAGCATGGCAGACGGACAAGAATGTAGGGCCACTGATGAAACACTAGCATCCTATACTAAGCATGTAGGATTGCGGTAAAGGTAACAACAAGAGTAGCAAGGACAGGCTATGCATCGAGGATAGGATTAACGGAAAGCAAGAACATGCTACACTACTCTAATGCAAGTCAGATAGAAGACAATAGGCGATATCCGTGATCGGGGGGCTTGCCTGGTTGCTCAGACAAGGAGGGGTCGTCGGTGACGTAGTCGACCACAGGGGCATCAACATCGTCACCGGGTCTACCGAAGAGAAAGGGGGGGGGGGGGCGAAACAGTAAATACATAGCAAGCAAGTGCATAACAGGATAACAAGAAGAGCTAGACGTGTTCTAACGCGGTATGAGGTGATACCGGTGAAGGGGGAAACATCCGGGAAAATATCCCCGGTGTTCCGCGTTTCCGGACAGATGAACCGGAGGGGGAAAGTTGCGAGTTCGATAGGTTAGGGAGGTGTGGCGGATGAACGGGCTGCGTATCCGGATTTGTCTCGTCGTTCTGAGCAACTTTCATGTACAAAGTATTTTCATACGAATTACAGTTTATTTTATATTAATTTTAAAAGATTTAAAATGATTTTCTAATTTCTGGATTTAATTGAATTCGAAAATAAATTTGTATTTAGAGGCTATGGGTGCACAGGAAGTGTACCCAGAGTGTGTCTAAGGGGCTGACAGGTGGGGCCCTGGTCAAATGTCCAGTCAGTGTTTGACTGGACCGTTGACTGGTCAAAAGGGGCCATGGGACCCGCATGTCATTGATACATGTTTTACTAAACAACATTTGATTAACTAATCTGGTTGATTAAGTTATTAAGCAGGTTATTTAAGTTAACTAATTAACTTACTAACTAACTAATTAATTAACAATTATTATTTAGTTAATCCCTTTTTTCGTTTTATTTTTGGGCGTGGGCCCCATCTCTCATAGGCACAGGGGGCCTATCGGGCGTCGAGTTACGGGCGCGGGTGTGCAGCGCCACCGCCAAGGCGCCGCTTGAGCCATCCATGGCGCAAGAAGCGCCAGAGTTACCGCAGCAAGCTGCATCAGCCGTAGGGGAAGGGGAGCAGCAACACGGATGCGCCGGTGCGTGGCGACGGTGGTGCTAGGCAGCAGCGGTGAAGGTGGTGGCGAGGTCGAACGGGCGCGGCCCCGGCCCAGTCCGGCGGAGGTGGTGGTGCCTGGATGAGGCCGGAGAAGACGGCACGGGCACGTGGTGCGCGAGGGGACCACGAGCGCGACGACGAACGGCGACACGGGGCAGCGTGGGCGAGGGCGAGCGGGGGCGGGGTTCGCACGGGCGGGGAAAGGAGGAGGTTGGAGGTTTCGCACCTCCGCCAGAAGTTGTTCGGGCGGTGAGGGTCGATGGCGCTCGTTGGGGAGGAGGATGGGGACGAGCGGCGGAGACGAGGAGCGGTCCGGCGACGATGTGGCGTCCGCAAGGTGGGGGCGGGACGAGGCAGCGACGTCGGGGGCAACGGTGACGAAGAGGAGGCAGTCCGTCGAAGGCGGATGCGACGAGCCCGGGCGGCGAGGATCCAGCGACCGGGCGGTGGGGTGGTTTGTTCCAGTGCGTCGAGCGGGCGGGCGCAAGGCCGGGCAGTGCGTCGAGCGGGGGTCGGGAGCAGCGAGGTAGCGGGCGATAGATCGAGCGGGGGGGGAGGGGCGAGAGAGAGTGAGGGCTCGATCCCGATCTAGGAGGGGATCGGGGGGAAGGAGAGTGGGCGCGAGAGTGGGGGGAGTGGGGGTGTCGGTGCCTAGGGTTTCGGCACCAGGGGGGTTAAGGGAGTGGGGTGGGCCGTTGCCTTGGGTTGGTATCTTGGGCGAGCCCAAAGGATGGGGGGTTTGCTTTTCTTTTTTTATTTCTTTTTACTTATTTTCTTTACTGCTTTCATTTAAAGTTTCTTTTATTTTAGTTTATAAAATACCTAGTCAGCACCTAAATTAGTATTACTAATGAGTCCACTGCCACAATTATTTTGGGTACACTACTAATTTAGTTTTATTATTATAACTTTATAAAAGGCATCTAATTAATTGTTTTTGTTGTCATTTCTATTACTTTAGTGCATTTAAATATTTTATTAAAAGATAACTTATCCACCAATATTTACTAAGGATTATTTGACACATTAGGAACAATTTAGTTTTGACTTTTGAAAACTTTAATTGTTTAACTAAATTCAAATTTTGAATATGAATCTTTTCGAACTAACGCGAGATTATCAACAGTAATCCAAGGTGACGTGGCATCGTTAACGTGGGGTTAGTGTAGCCTAATTATCCGGGCGTCACAAATCTCCTCCACTACAAAAAATCTCGTCCCGAGATTTTAGAGGGGGACTAGGGGGGGAAAGGTCTGGTTACGAAATCCTAACGAATCTTCTCGTCTTTGGTTGCTCTTCTTGAAGAGGTGGATCCATTGCGTTGAAGTCTTCATTTCTCTGCTCCAGGTCACCATGATCAAGTTGTCATCCTTTCTCCGGGATCTCCATTGTACTTACGAAAGGATAAGGGGGGTATTCCGGGAGAACGAACCTCTACAAGGTTGACTATCTGGTCGATAACATCGGAGAAGGTGGCAGAAAGTAACTCTCGAATTGAAACTTAAGAAAATATCGAGAGCAAAGTAATGAGGTTTCATGGGATGTTTTCGAGCGAGCAGGCAAACGTTCAATGCCTGAAACAAGGCGTGAAAGGGGCTCAAAGCAATCGGGAATAAGTATTGCGTCTGGTAACAGATTTGATGATCTTTCGGAAGGTGGCTCGTGAATTACATACGAGGCCACGCACGAGGAACAACCTTGCGAACAGGGGGTGTACAGGAGAGTCAGCTTTCGATCCTGGGACCTATGGGTTATGGGCCCACCATGTGGGTTAAAAGTAGGAAGAGTAGTGACATCTTGCATGATCATGTAAGCAAGGCCTATCGGAGGAGAGACTGTCAGCTATGTAGGCAACAATATCGGTACCAAGGGCGAGGGACAAAGAGAAGCATTTTCCTGCTCGTTGAAACGAGGCGGACCTATAGGCAAAGTTCTCGTCCATCGGTGGTTACCGGAAAGCCATCAACAAAAGCAACAGGGTTTTACTGACACGGTTGTACACCAAGGAGTTTTCATAAGCAGAAGAATATTACTGCTTAGATCATATAGATCACAAGAAACGTTAAACCAACCAATGGAAAGGAAAATATGGTTATCAGTTAAATGTAACAATGGAAAGGGAAATGTGTTTAAACACATATTTCAAGATTATATCCTTCCCAAGGACAAGCAGAGCATGATATCCATGATAGGATATAATGTAGAAAACTCTTTAGGAAAGGGGAAAGAAATTTTATGACATTACCATAGAACGGTGTTAGGGTAATTAATAAGGAAAATTCAGCATTTGTGCTTCAAAGGTTCTTATTGAAAATCGGAGTACCATAGACATGCTTCGAGATAGCATTGACATGGTCAACAGGTGTAGATCAGACTTTGGAAACAAAAAGGACCCATCAGGAACAACTTATAGAATAATTCTTACAATTTCCTCACGGAAGAATGACTAACCTTGCCAAAAGGAAACTATAACAATAGTTCCTCCGGACAGGTGTGCTAGGCATGACATCACCTTGTTATAACTCTTGGGAATATGTTCTAACCATCATATCTGACCGAGATTGAGATCTGATTGGTGTTACGATACCTCAGACTCAGGATGCCTGCGAAGAAAAGGTGCAACACAAATTGACGAGATGTCATTGCAAGATTCTCGGGAAATGAACTATGGAGCGAGTTTCGACACACGAGTTCATCATTAAATCAAGGGGAGGTGAGTAGGTGGCTGATTGACTCAGGTATAATTCATTGAGATTTTCAAAAGATGGATTTCCACACTTATGTGAACAAGGAGATACCATTTGTCAGATCAATTGATATAATGATGTATGTTCGAGGAAAACATACACAATTAAACATTTGTTGAAATGTGCACCCGAAATATGGGCTAGGTAGCACGATCAATGTTCGAATGATGATTCAATAAGCCATAGACGTAGAATGAAACTATAGACCAATAACTTCAAAGCAAGAGGGTTGCTCGAAGTTTAGAATTTACACATCACAGACCATTTGTCGGTATTCCGGTTAGAAACAACACGGGGACCAAGAAAAGAATGGTGATGTTAATAAGTATCACTGGTATAAAAAATTCTTAAGGGTGGTGAATTTCTCACGACATCCTTGACATAAAAGATGGTAATACTCCAAGGTAAAGAAGAACATATGCTGGATAGTAAGGATCTCAAGGTATAACACAAAACACGAATAAGTTTGTGGTGAACGGAAGGCACTAAAGTGGTCGATGATAACACAAACCATCGAGGGGCAAGGACGGTATTTCTCATCATGAATTCAATAGATCTATTGGAAGAGCTCAGAATGTTGATGATATTCACGACACATTTGTCACGAGAGTTCATGAAGATGTAATCGATCGGCGACGACATCCAGTCAAAGAAATGATGAAGTGAAAGGTTATAGGAACCAAGGGTACGATACAAACTCGAAACCAAGCTTGTTGTTCAAGGCGAAATGATATGACGATGATGATCGACGTAAGGTTAGTTCATCGTCAAGAATTGTGCTCCGGGAAGAAGGACCGGGTAGCATAGTTAAAATTTAGCACGGCAATGATATAGCCGATCATGCTAGGGAAGACGTGATCGGGTACAAACTCATAAGCAAAGAAGATTACTAAGAGTTGTTTAATCGCGATGCGGACTCGATTCAGTTATCGATGTCCTTGAGTGTTTAATAACTCGAAGCCCGTGAAAAATTGTAATCAGTGAGAATGTCGTACTTGATGAAAAACTCATAAGAAGTTATGCAGTTCCAAGATAATCTCGAGATACCAGGGGGGTAATACTCGACGGTAGAGCAGAGTAGATGGTGGACACATGAAATGATCTGCAGAAGACAAGTACTTAAACTTGCACGAGAAAAGGTATTTAATGGAGGACATGGTCGGAATCATGCTTGCAAAGGCCAGATCCCATATATAAGATGAACTTATACCCAGGGAAAAATTAAATTAAGAGAAGCTTTCATGATAAGATTTACATCATGTCCATGGGCATGAACACAAAGTTCAAGGTCGACTCCCACTTTTCCAATGCATAAACTTTCATTCACTTCTCGTTTTTGACGAAGTTGCAACATTGAAATTTTATCTGGCATAACACCAGTAGAGTATGACCCGTAGAAGTTTCCGGGTTTACACAGATTAGAAAAGGTATAGGTTCAACCCATCAGGGCATCTTAGAATCATATACCACAATCTTTAGCAGTAATTAACTCAAGCTCGAAGGCAGAGCATGGTTGAGAAAGTAGAGGATACAATTTACCAAAGGCATTATGTATCCGAGGAAAGGCTCACAAGGTTATTGAATATGAAGGGCGTTGTCAGATAAAATCCAACAAAGGATCTGGTGGTCCATAAGGGATCTGATGTGAGCATCGGTACTCAACCAGAAGAAGAAAGAATTCAAGGAGATCATATGATAGGAACAACTGACTAATTCAAAGCTCAATCGCAAATGGATTATTAATTCCAAGACAAGGGATCAGAAGCAATGCTCTGATTAGGGATGGATAAGTTGAATAGCCTCAGGGGTACAATCGATGACACTTTGATTGGTCGAGATCTAGCTCATGTTTAAAATGACGTCTGAGCCGGAAGGATGAATTCTAGGATCTAATTGAGGATTGCGAGCATTCGCAACATATTGAATCCAGAGACTCGAAATGATAATGATAAAGGATAATAAATGAATATTGCTGGTCTTAAGGAACGCAACCAAAATGCAAGCACACAACTGCAGAGTAATAGCGGGCAGAGGAATATCGGAAGATCAGATAACATCTTAATGTATCTTGTGCATCATATGAACAACGGGGGAAGAACGATAGGATTAAAATATAATTTTTGAAAGATTTTTCACACCCCAAATCAAGTACTTGTTGTGCAAACCTCAATTCAGGGGTTTTGGGAAAACTAAATTTAGAAAATACTTTTTGGCCAAATTATTTTTGTAAGAAAATTCTATATTGTACTATACACATGGCATGATCATTGGGCAGAAGTTTTGGATCAAGGAGAAAGAGTATAAGAGTTGGAGGATTTATTTGATTTTTAGAGCACTTGCAAACAACAGACAAAATCCAATCAAGGCAAAGTCCAAAACACTCAAAAGTTTTTGTCAAACCACATTTTATCATTATTTATCACCTTAAGTGTTGTGCTAAGAAAATCAGGGTGTGACAGACGTACCCCCCTTACAAGAATCTCGTCCCCGAGATTCCCAAACTAGGCACGGAAAGGAGTATGGAAACTTGGATTTGGGGTAGTCTTCACGTCCTCATACTGCTTCTGCTTCTGAGTGGTGCTCCATTGAACCTTGAAGTACTTGAGGGTGTGGCTTCGTGTATGACGTTCTGCTTGATCCAGGTTACTAAGGGGTTTCTCGCATATGCCAGGTTGGGCTGGAGGTTGGTGGCTTGACGATCGATGTCCTTGTAGAGATCGGGCTAGCTAGGAAGTTGGAAACACTCCCGGAGTTGTGACGCATGGAAGATGTTGTGCATAGTGGGTAACTCAGGTGGTAACTCTAGCTGTTAGCCGTCTATTTCTTGTCTTGCAGTGATCTTGGAGAGGCCGATAAATCTTGGTGTGAGCTTCCCCTTGACATGGAAATGCTCAGTTCCTTCGAGACGAGTGGTTTGTAGACACGCACGGTCTTCGACGAGGAAGTTCACTTCTTGACGATGGGGTTGGTATAGTTCTTCCTCCTTGACATGGCGGTCTTCAGATGTCCCCTAACCAGCTGAACGGTTCTTCTTCCGTCTTCGGGTAGGCAAGTAGGTCACCAAACATGACAACCAACCTGTCCAAGTACTCCATGAAGGCTTATTCACGGGGTACATAAAGTGGGTTGAGGCATTGGTGGTGGTCACGATTGAGTATTGGCCAAGGTCTCCCCAATCTAGAGCCAAATCCTGTGGTCATGATCTGACGATGTTACGGCTTGGTAGGGCGTAAGGGTTTCAAGGATTCTAGTGTGCGAGTGAAAGTTTATCATCCTATCCTTGAGCACAGTTTGTGAGATGCCAATTGTTCTATCTAGTCCTCCAAACAGATCAGCTTATACCACTGAAAGTACCAACTCGTGTAGGTCAGCTCCAATCATTACCCATGCTATTATTATTCCTCATGACTCTCGAGAGGAGGTCTAACAAAATCATATATGTCTACAACCCCCAAACTCATATGTATGCCTACCCCTAAAAATCCATGGGTAGAATATACAAGCTGCTAAGCTTGAATGTGACAATCCAAGTGCTCAACCTATTCTTCCAAGGTCTAAGATAAAGCATCTCTATCCTAAGGAAACACGCCGTAAGCCACTCCAAGATCTTGTTTCCTTCCTATGAATCAACTCCAACAACCCATACACCAATCACTACATGATCCAGTAGTTCTACAAATCCAATCTCTATGGTGTTCCACAAAATCTTCTAATATCCTATAATTATTAAATCCTTGAAAAGGTCTAGCCTTACAATAGTCAGTCCACCAATTTCCATTACAATGATCGAGTAAACTCCAAAGTCAGGCGTATTTAGATCCCTAAATCAACTCCGACAATTAATCCAATCTCCTAGTTTTATCGTCCACCAAGAAACATGGTATCATGATCGAGATCATTAGTCTAAATCCAATTTACTCTGAACCATGCAGACATACTCAGCATCTATATTCAACTAGAATCACCTAATTAAATCCAAATCTCATGTCCAACGAGAATTTCTTCACTTTTGCCCAAGTCATTATCGTAATATCATCTATCTCCTTTCAATATCCCCTGGCTAAGTAAAATCCTTATACTTCCAAGAATTTTTAGCTTGCAACCATAGTTGTCCCACTAAATCCAATTTACCCAGGGGCAATGAGAGTCATGCCACTCTATTAACTGATCCCACCAAGTTCATCCACCGAAGAGTCTCTGATAATTCCTCAAGGTTATTGGTATCAACTTGTAACGCCCGGATAATTAAGCTACAGTAAAACTCTCCTAATGATGCCATGTCATCTCTGTTACTGTTGCTAATCGAATGTTAGTTCAAAACATTTCAAATTCAAAAATGAATTAGTGACAAACACCAAAAGTTTTCAAAAGTTGAAACAAAAATGTTCGGACAATGCCAAATATGGCATAGGCAATTATGGTGTAGATGACACAATTTTATAAAATACTTAAATGCCCAAATTAAATAGAACAAAAAACAAAGCTAAAAATAAAAGGAAAAGAAAAGGAAAAAGAAGAAATCCCCCCTTCCCCCTGGGCCAAAAGGCCCAGCTCGCCAACAGCCAGCCACCCAACCGGCCCAGCCGGCCCAGCTCCCCGCACTGCACCCTTTTCATGTTCCTCGGTTGCGTGCCGCTTCAGGGCGCGTCGCCACCGGACCCCCTCGCCGGCGTCGAGGAGGGGATAAGGCCGCCACGCCCCCGCCTCCTCGATCCCCTCTCCCACTCGCCCCCGCTCGCCCTCTCGGTTCCTACGCCTCTCCCACTCCCCTCCAGATCCACCTCGCCACTTCCCCTCGTTCCCCATCGCAGCCAAACGCCACCGCCGCCATGGCTCTGTCCTAGCCACGGCCACCGTGCCCACCTCGCCGCCCCACGGTGTCTCAAAGGGCCGCCGTCGTCTGCTGCTTCGACTGGTGCAACCCGCTGGAGACCGGAGCCACCGCAACACCCCCGAAGCCGCCGTCTTCCTCCTCTGCTCCGACAAGCTCCGCCGCCGTTCTTCACCGACTCCGCCAAGGCCGCAGCCTACTAAACCCCAAGGGCCACTGTGCGCCGCCGGTGAGCCCTCGCTTTCTCTCTCTTTCTCGAGCATTTCCGCCAGAAGCTCCTCCTCCATGCCGCGCCCGAATCTTGCGCTGCCGCCGCTGTCAGCGGTGACGCCAGCTGACCCTCCTCCGCCGAGCCACCGCCACCACTAGATGCGCCTCTTCGCGCTCGACCGAGCGAGCCTAAGCACGCCCCAAACGGTCCACCGTGGCGTGATTCCGGCGAGGTCCGCGCCCCTCCGCCGCGTTTTCGGTCGCCGGCGGTGAACCTTTGCCGCCCGCCGACGTGGCATGCCGTCGGGGTCCATTTGGGTCACTGCCTGGTGGCCCCAAGGGTCTCGGTAGCCTGCTGACTGTGGTCAACGTGTCGACCGGGCTGGTCCCAAAGAATCGACTAGTGGCCCCCACCCCTTTAAACTAATTAAATTAGTTAATCTAATTAATCTAGGCTAATTAGTCACTTACTAATGGGGCCCACAATTGGTTAATCATAATTAGTTTAAAACAGTCTGTTTCAACTCTGGCTCAATGACAGGTGGGTCCCACTGGACCCACAAGTCAGTTTCGACTCCAGTCAACCGCACTGTTGACTGCTGACATCACACATACGTCATGCTTACGTCATCCCATACTATTCTGGATAATGTTGATTTAAATTAATTAAATAAATTCTAGAAAATGATTAAATCTTTAGAAAATCATATAAAATAATCCATAACTCGGATGAAAATACTTTCTACATGAAAGTTGCTCAGAACGACGAGATGAATCCAGATACGCAGCCCGTTTGTCCGCCACACATCCCTAGCCTAGCAAACACGCAACTTTTCCCCTCCGGTTCATCTGTCCGAAAACGTAAACACCGGGAATACTTTCCCGGATGTTTTCCCCCTTCGTCGGTATCACCTACTACCGCGATTGGGCACACCTAGCACCGTTACTTGTCATGTCATGCATCGATATGCATCTGTTTGCATGTTATTCATTGTTTCTTCCCCTCTTCTCTCCGGTAGACTATGAGACCGACGCTGCTGCTGCCCAGTTCTACTACGGAGTTGACGATCTCCTTCTTGCCGTGAGCAACCAGGCAAGCCCCCTTGATCACCAGATATCGCCTATTCTTCTCTATACTTCTTGCATTAGAGTAGTGTAGCATGTTACTATTCGGTTACTCCTATTCTGTTGCATAGCCTGTCATTGTTGCTACAGTCATTGATACCTTACCCGCAATCCTAAATGCTTAGTATAGGATGCTAGTTTATCATCATTGGCCCTACATTCTTGTCAGTCTACCTTGCTATACTATTGGGTCGTGATCACTCGGGAGGTGATCACGGGTACATACTATACATATATACATATTATTACAGATGGTGACTAAAGTCGGGTCGGCTCGTGGAGTGCCCGCGAGTGATTCACTTGATTGGGGCTGAAAGGACCCTTGTCCCGACGGCCCTCTGTGGTGGATCTTTAGGCGGAGCGATTGTACGGGTTGGGACCACCTAGGCGAGAGGTGGGCCTGGCCCCGGTCGGCGCTTGTGGTTGCTTCATAATAACACGCTTAACGAGATCTTGGTATTTGATCTGAAGTCTGCCACCGCCTATACGCACTAACCAACTACGCTGGAAAGATATGGGCACTCGACGTCGTGGTATCACCAAGCCTTCGTGGACGCCGATCGAGCGGCGGCGCCGCCGGATTGGAACGTAAGCCCGCTTCTTGTATTAAGGGGCTAGTTCGCTTCCGCCGCGTTCAAGAACGCAGGTGTGCAAAGGGCGATGGGCCCGGACCCTGCGCCATAGGAGTTAGACCGGCGTCAACCTCTCTCACAGCCTAGGTGGGGCTGCGACGTGTTGATCTTCCGAGGCCGTGCATGACCCAGAAAGTGTGTCCGCCAAATGGGATCGAGTGTGTTGGGTTATGTGGTGCACCGCAGGAAGTTTATCTATTCGAATAGCCGTGTCCCTCGGTAAAAGGACGCACTGGAGTTGTACCTTGACCTTATGACAACTAGAATGGGATACTTAATAAAAACACACCTGCATAAGTTCCACAGACAACCCGGTGATCGCTTTTCCACAGGCGGCGAGGGAGGATCGCCAGTAGGATTATGCTATGCGATGCTACTTGGAGGACTTCAATCTACTCTCTTCTACATGTCGCAAGACGGAGACTGCCAGCGTAGTCTTCGGCTGTGATTAGCTATCCCTCTTATTCTCGCATTCTGCAGCTCACCCACCGATATGGCCCTTTACACATATACCCATGCATATGTAGTGTAGCTCCTTGCTTGCGAGTACTTTGGATGAGTACTCACAGTTGCTTTTCTCCCTCTTTTCCCCCTTTCCTTTCATTCTGGTTGCCGCAACCAGACGTTGGAGCCCAGGATCCAGACGTCACCGTCGCTGACGACTCCTACTACACTGGAGGTGCCTACTACTACGCAAGGTGTCACCGACGCACGACTGTGAGTAGTTTAGGAGGATCCCAGTGTGAGGGCTACGCCTCTTTCGATCTGTATCCCAGTTTGTGCTAGCCATCTTATGGTAACTTGTTTAACTTATGTCTGTACTCAGATATTGTTGCTTCCGCTGACTCGTCTATGATCGAGCACTTGTATTCGAGCCCTCGAGGCCCCTGGCTTGTATTATGATGCTTGTATGACCTTTTTATATTTGTAGAGTTGTGTTGTGATATCTTCCCGTGAGTCCTGATCTTGATCGTACACGTTTGCGTGTATGATTAGTGTACGATTGAATCGGGGGCGTCACAATTTGGTATCAAAGCCGACTGCCTGTAGGAATCCCCCTTCCACACTCCTTGGCCGAAGTCGAGTCTAGATATTGCAAAAACTTTTCCTAACATGGTTGTGTGTCTTACGGGCCCACGTCGCCATTGGGTGGTAGTAGGATCTTTTATTCCTCGACCTATACTCTGGGACTCTGACATCTCTTCTATTCGGGTTAAACGATTTTACTAACTTTGAGTCTAGGTTCTCGATTATACTTCCTCCCGGAGAGCCCCTTTAGTCCAGATGATCACCTACTGCACCAGAAGATTCGAAAGATCCCCTCAGACGTTATCTCAATACTTTGTGCCATCACTATTGCAATACCCTTCCAACGATAAAACCCCTATGGGTAACCATGCACACTTGCCATTCTCACAATCATTCCCCGTTGTTCTTGTTATTACAAGATACCCCGAAATTCTCTTTATTGTTCCGAGAATACTTTGTGCCTACTGCCTTGTAGTTTGTTGCCACTTCAATACCTCTACAGATAATTTCTTGCACCTATCGAGTATCCGCTCATCCCCAGTTGATTCATGTATTTCACAAAAAGTTTTCAAAATACCATCCGTTCTTCTAGAAATCCTTGACATCCTAATGCTCTTGAAATTCTTGCTTGCTAGCATTATGATTAATCCCATAAGTCTGGTAATCTTATTGGCATCCTTGGTCATTATCATTTTGAGTCTGTTGATTCAATATGATGTGAATGCTCGCAATCCTCAATCAGATCCTAGAATTCGTCCTTCTGGTTCAGACGTCAATTTAAAGATGAGTTGGATCTCGACCAATCAAATTGTCATTGATTTTACCCCTAAGCTTACTCAACTTATCCATCCTTAATCAGAGCAATTGGTTCTGATCCCTTGATTTGGAAATCATAATCCCTTTACATTTGAGCTTTGAATTAGTCAGTTGTTTCTATCATCTGATCCCCTTGCATTCTTCCTTCTTCTGGTTGAGTATCGATGCTCACATCAGATCCCTTGTGGATCGCCAGATCCTTTGTTGGATTTCATCTGACATCATCCTTCATATTCAATAACCTTGTGAGCCTTTCCACGGGTATATAATGCCTTTGGTAAAATTATATCCTTACCTTGTCATCCATGCTGTACTTTCGAGCTTGTGTATTTACTTTTGAAACTGGTGGTATAAGTTTCTAAGATGACCCGATGGGTTGAACCTATGCCTTCCCCTAATCTGTGAGAACCTGAAAGTTTTCCAAGGTTCATACTCCTCTGATAATTCACCAGGTAGGTCTTTGCACTCAAATCATTTTTTAGAGTAGTGAATGAAAGGTTCTGCATTGAAGAAGTGGGAGTCAACCTTGAACTTTGTGTTCATGCCCATGAACACGATGTAGATCTTATCGTGGAAGCTTCTCTTAAATTAGTTATCCCCTCGGTGTATGTTCATCTTATATCTGGGATTTGATCTTTTACAATCGTGGTTCCGGCCATATTGTTCTTCTTTGATCCCGTTTCTCGGACAAGATAAATTACTTGTCTTCTGCACCTCATTTCACCTGTCAAGCATCTATTCTACTCTACCTTCGCGTATTACCCCCTGGTATCTCAAGGAATATCAACCCATTGCACTTCCTCTTATGAATTTCTGATGAAGTAATACCTTTCACCGTCATGGTCACTCCACGGGTTCTGGGTTGTCCGAAAACACCAGGTTGTGAATCAAATCAACACTGAGATTCAGTACTCCCAGTACTTTGTTGTTGAGAATTTTAATACCCCATCACGTCATTCCTAGCCTGATCGGCTACGTCATTATCATGCTAATTTTAACTGTGCTACCTGGTTCTTCTTCCCGGAGCACAATTTTTGACGATGAGCTAAGCTTATGTCGATTTTCCTCGTCATATCATTTTGCCTTGAATAGCAAGCTTGATTTCGAGTTTGTGTCATACCCATGGTTCCAATAACCTTTTGCTTCATCATTCCTTTGACTTGATGACGTAGCTGATTGATTACATCTTCATGAAATCTCTCGACAAATGTGTCGTGATCTTCATGAACCTTATGGGCTCTTCCAGGATATCAATCAGATTCATGAAGAGAAATACCATCCTTGCCCTCGAAGAGTTGTGTTATCATCGGCCACTTTATTGCCTTCCCTCCAACACAAACTTGTCCATGTTTTGTGTTATACCTTGAGTTCCTTGCTACCCAGCATTGTTCTTCTTTACCCTGGATATTACCACCTTTTATGTCAAGAATGTCATGGGAATTTCACCACCTCTTAAGAATTCTTGGTATGGTGATACTTCTCACCATCACCATTCTTTCTTGGGTCCTCGTGTTGATTCCAACCGGGGTACCAACAAGTGAGCGGTGCTGTTTGGATTCTGCCCTTCTAGCAATCCTCTTGTTTTGAAGTTAATGATCGGTCGTTCATTCTTAGACTATTAATTATTGAATCACCATTCCGACGTTGGTCGTGCAACCCAGCCCATATTCGGGTGCACCTTTCAACCAATGTTTAATTGTGTATGTTTTCCTCGAGCATACATCATTATACCATTTGTTCTGACAAATGTTATCTCCTTGTTCACATAATTTTGGAAATCCAACTTTTGTTAATCTCGATGAATTGCTGATGATTCTATCAGCCACCTCCTCATCCTCTTGTTGGTTTACTGATTAACTCTTGTTTCGGAACTCGCTTCCATAGTTCATTTCTCGAGAATTTTACAATGTCATCTTATCAATTTGTATTACACCTTTTCCTCTCAGGCATCCTGAGTCTGAGGTATTTTGACACCGATCAGATCTGAATCTTGGTCAGATATGATGGTTGGGACATTTTCCAAAAGTCATAACATTGGTCTTTATTTTAACCCAGTAGGGTGATGTCATGCCTAGCACACCTGGCCGGGGGACCTATTGTTATAGTTTCCTTTTTCTCAAGGTTAACCATTCTTCCCGAAGGAAATTGTAAGACTTAATTTATAAGTTGCTCCTGATGGATCATTTGTGTATCCAAAGTCTGGCCCTTGTTGGAACACCATATCATTGCTACCTCGAGGCATGACTATGATATCACGCTCATCAACAAGAACATTGGAGGCGCGATCCTAAATGTTTCTTGATCAATTATCCAAACACCACTGTATGGGTAATGTCATGAAAATTTTCTCCCCTACCTAAAGAGTTTTCTACATTATATCCTGTCATGGATATCATGCTCTGCTTGCCCTTGGGAAGGATATACCCTTGAAATATGTGTTTAAAACACATTTTCCTTTCCATTGTTCTGTTTAATCTGGTAATCGTATTTTCCTTTCCATTGGTTGGTTTAATGTTTCTTATGATCTTTATGATCCAAGCAATAATATTCTCCTGCTTATGTAAACACCTCAGTGTACAACTCTATCAGTAAGACCCTGTTACTATTGTTGATGACATTCCGGTAACCATCGATGGACGAAAACTTTGCCTATTGGTCCGCCTCGTCCTAACGAGCAGAAAAATGGTTCTCTTCATCCCTCGCCCTTGGTACCGACGTTGTTGCCGACATAATCGACAGGCTGCCCTCTGACATGCCTTGCTTGCATGATCACGCAAGATGTCTCCGCCCTTCCTACTTTTAACCCACATGGTGGGTCCATAACCCACAGTTCCACAGGATCGAAACCTGACTCTCCTATACCCCCTGTTTCCAAAATTATTCCTCGCGCTTGGCTTCGTATTTAATTCACGTGCCACCTTCCTAGTGCTCTATTCTGGTATCAGACACAATAATTACTCTTGCTGCTCTGAACCCCTTTCTCACTATGGTTCAGACTTCGAGCAACTATCTATCCGCTTGGAACCTCTTATTGTACCTTCGTACCTTACTCTCGATATATTTTATATGTTCAACTCGAGAGATAATCTTATGCTCATTCATGGGTTAACCCAGATTGTTTCCCTCCTAAGCATTCTGTCATAGCCAAGCTGCCCCTTACCTATTTGTAAGTACGTTGGAGTTCCCAAGGAAAAGGATGCCGACTTCACCATGATGACCTGAAGCAGAGAAATAAAGACATCAACGAGGAGGATCAACTACTTCAGGAAGAGCAACCAAGACCGAGAACACTCGTTAGAATTTTCGTAACCCAATCCCTCCCCCCTTAGTCCCCCTCTTAAATCTCGGGACGGGATTTCTTGTAGTGGAGGAGAATTGTAACGCCCGGATAATTAGGCAACAGTAAAACTCTCCTAATGATGCCATGTCATCTCTATTACTGTTGCTAATCGAATGTTAGTTCAAAACATTTCAAATTCAAAAATGAATTAGTGACAAACACCCAAAGTTTTCAAAAGTTGAAACAAAAATGTTCAGACAATGCCAAATATGGCATATGCAATTATGGTGTAGATGACACAATTTTATAAAATACTTAAATGCCCAAATTAAATAGAACAGAAAACAAAGCTAAAAAGAAAAGGCAAAGAAAAGGAAAAATAAGAAACCCCCCCTTCCCCCTGGGCCAAAAGGCCCAGCTGGCCAACAGCCAGCCACCCAACCGGCCCAGCCAGCCCAGCTCCCCGCACCGCACCCTTTTCCTGTTCCTCGGTTGCGCACCGCTACAGGGCGCGTCGCCACCGGACCCCCTCGCCGGCGTCGAGGAGGGGATAAGGCCGCCACGCCCCCGCCTCCTCGATCCCCTCTCCCACTCGCCCCTGCTCGCCCTCTCGGTTCCTGCGCCTCTCCCACTCCCCTCCAGATCCACCTCGCCACTCCCCCTCGTTCCCCATCGCAACCGAACGCCACCGCTGCCATCGCTCTGTCCTAGCCACGGCCATCGTGCCCACCTCGCCGCCCCACGGTGTCTCCAAGGGCCGTCGTCGTCTGCTGCTTCGACTGGTGCAACCCGCTGGAGACCGGAGCCACCGCAACGCCCCCGACGTCACCGTCTTCCTCCTCTGCTCCGACAAGCTCCGCCGCCGTTCTTCACCGACTCCGGCCGCACCCCTGCAGCTACTAAACCCCCAAGGGCCACCGTGTGCGCCGCTCGGTGAGCCCCTGCTCTCTCCTCTCTTTCCTGAGCATTTCCGCCATCGTAGCTCCTCCTCCATGCCGCGCCCGAACGCGCTGCCGCCTGCGCTCGTCACCGGCGTGTCTCCGGTGACCTTTTGGTCACGGGCTCAACCCCGTTGCACTCCCCACGCCGCGTAGGCCTCGCCCCGCCCTTCAGTTTGCCAAATAATGCGCCGCAGCGCCGTTTCCTCTCACGGCCGAACACCGTCGTCCGCCGCGCCGCTCGCCGCCGTCGCTACACGGCAACTCCGGCCGCGGTATCCCTACCATTCTACGCGGCTTCGTCTCTGCGTTCGAACGAACCCAGCCCCGCAGCCTCGCCTTCGCACTCGCCGAGCCTCGGCATCCGCCCCGCCCGTCGCCGGTGACGCTGCGGCCCTCCTCCGGCCGAGCCACCGCCACCACTAGATGCGCCTCTTCGCGCTCGACCGAGCGAGCCTAAGCACGCCCCAAACGGGCCACCGTGGCGTGATTCCGGCGAGGTCCGCGCCCCTCCGCCGCGTTTTCGGTCGCCGCCGGTGAACCTCCGCCGCCCGCCGACGTGGCATGCTGCTGGGGTCCATCTGGTCATCACAGGGCCCCAAGGGCCCGAGTGGCCTGCTGACTGTGGTCAACGTGTTGACTGGCTGGTCCCAAAGAATGACCAAAGGGCCTAATCTAATTAATCTAGGCTAATTAGTCACTTACTAATGGGGCCCACAATTGGTTAATCATAATTAGTTTAAAACAAATTGTTTCAACTCGCTCACGACAGTGGGTCCCATCGACCCACAAGTCAGATTCGACTCCAAATAACCGTGACTGCTGATCACGACATCACACATATGTCATGTCGGCATCATCCCATACTATTCTAGATAATGTTGATTTAAATTAATTAAATAAATTCTAGAAAATGATTAAATCTTTAGAAAATCATATAAAATAATTTGTAACTCGGATGAAAATACTTTCTACATGAAAGTTGCTCAGAACGACGAGACGAATCCGGATAGGCAGCCCGTCCGTCCGCCACACATCCCTAGCCTAGCAAACACGCAACTTTCCCCCTCCGGTTCATCTGTCCGAAAACATGAAACACCGGGAATACTTTCCCGGATGTTTTCCCCCTTCGTCGGTATCACCTACTACCGCGATTGGGCACACCTAGCATCGTTACTTGTCATGTCATGCATCGATATGCATCTGTTTGCATGTTATTCATTGTTTCTTCCCCTCTTCTCTCCGTAGACTATGAGACCGACGCCGCTGCCTACTCGACTACGGAGTTGACGATTCTCCTTCTTGCCAGGCAACCAGCAAGCCCCCCTTGATCACCGTGATATCGCCTATTCTTCTCTATACTTCTTGCATTAGAGTAGTGTAGCATGTTACCGTTTGGTTACTCCTATTCTGCTGTATAGCCCGTCATTGTTGCTACAAATCATTGATACCTTACCCGCAATCCTAAATGCTTAGTATAGGATGCTAGTTTATCATCATTGGCCCTACATTCTTGTCAGTCTGCCTTGCTATACTATTGGGCCGTGATCACTCGGGAGGTGATCACGGGTACATACTATACATATATACATATTATTATAGATGGTGACTAAAGTCGGGTCGGCTCGTGGAGTGCCCGCGAGTGATTCACGGATTGGGGGCTGAAAGGACCCTTGTCCCGACGGCCCTCTGTGTGGATCTTTGTGGCGGAGCGACAGGGCCGGTTGGGACCACCTAGGCGAGAGGTGGGCCTGGCCCTGGTCGGTGTTCGTGGTTGCTTCATAATAATACGCTTAACGAGATCTTGGTATTTGATCTGAGTCTGGCCACTGGCCTATACGCACTAACCAACTACGCGGGAAAGATATGGGCACTCGGCGTCGTGGTATCAGCCGAAGCCTTCGTGACGTCAGCGACTGAGCGGCGCGCGCCGGATTGGAACGTAAGCCTGCTCTTGTATTAAGGGGGCTAGTTCTGCTTCCGGCCGCGTTCGCAACGTGCAGGTGTGCAAAGGGCGATGGGCCCAGACCCCTGCGCCATAGGAGTTAGACCGGCGTGCTGACCTCTCTGTTGTGCCTAGGTGGGGCTGCGACGTGTTGATCTTCCGAGGCCGGGCATGACCCAGGAAAGTGTGTCTGGCCAAATGGGATCGAGTGTGGTGGGTTATGTGGTGCACCCCTGCAGGGAAGTTTATCTATTCGAATAGCCGTGTCCCTCGGTAAAAGGACGACCTGGAGTTGTACCTTGACCTTATGACAACTAGAATGGGATACTTAATAAAAACACACCCAGACAAGTTCCACAGACAACCCGGTGATCGCTTTTCCACAGGGCGACAAGGGGAGGATCGCCGGGTAGGATTATGCTATGCGATGCTACTTGGAGGACTTCAATCTACTCTCTTCTACATGCTGCAAGACGGAGGCTGCCAGAAGCGTAGTCTTCGACGAGATTAGCTATCCCCTCTTATTCTCGCATTCTGCAGCTCACCCACCGATATGGCCCTTTACACATATACCCATGCATATGTAGTGTAGCTCCTTGCTTGCGAGTACTTTGGATGAGTACTCACGGTTGCTTTTCTCCCTCTTTTCCCCCTTTCCTTTCATTCTGGTTGCCGCAACCAGACGTTGGAGCCCAGGATCCAGACGTCACCATCGCTGACGACTCCTACTACACTGGAGGTGCCTACTACTACGTGCAGGCCGCTGACGACTAGGAGTAGTTTAGGAGGATCCCAGTGTGAGGGCTGCGCCTCTTCTTCGATCTGATCCCAGCTTGTGCTAGCCATCTTATGGTAACTTGTTTAACTTATGTCTGTACTCAGATATTGTTGCTTCCGCTGACTCGTCTATGATCGAGCACTTGTATTCGAGCCCTCGAGGCCCCTGGCTTGTATTATGATGCTTGTATGACCCTTTTTTATTGGTAGAGTTGTGTTCTGATATCTTCCCGTGAGTCCCTGATCTTGATCGTACATGTTTGCGTGTATGATTAGTGTACGATTGAATCGGGGGCGTCACACAACTCATCAAGTCAATTGTCCTCTATTGATATATCCTCAATGTGGTATTCCCTATGGCATCGTCAGTTTGGTGCTATCTCAGGATGATAATGTGCTAGTTCACTATGTCCACTAGTCCCATAATGGACCCAGGGTTGTGCAAGGTTACGGAGGCTTAACTGATGCTTTTGCAATTCTGTGGGTTAAGCACATGGTTAAGGATTCGAGCTGGGGTATCTCGTGGAGCCTCAAAGGGTCCCGGGATGGGTTTCCAGTCTGGAGGATTAACCATAACTCTACGGGGTTGCATTTGGTCGAGGAGGTTGTAGCAAAAGTCCGTAGTGCTAGTTGGTTGCCGAGGCAGAATCCTTGGTGTAGCTTGTCTTGCTGGTCTTCAGTTGAGGAGAGAGATGGGAGGGAAAAGTAGCATAGAGGAGGTGGGATGCCTAAAGGGGTTCTATAGTGCAGGTGCAAACAAACGGGTGCCAAAAGGGCCAAACACAAGCATTTAGATAAGGAAGGTGATATAATTACGTACTTGTTGCCTAGGGCGGAAGGGCGACTTATATCAAAACACAAACAATAAGAACAAGCAACACACAATCATGGTTCTATTCGAACCATCATACGGACTCGACTGCGCATAGGGGGTACACGACTCATCCTATCCTAGGGGTTCTCGGATTCAATAGTCGTGCTTTGCTCCGTGCCTCGTGCAGTCTTCTGGGTTTCCCTTAGGTGTCGTTACGTCTCATGTAGTTGTTTGATGAAACGGTCCAGGTTGAGCCTGAAGAGTCTGCAACAACTTCTCGCATGTTGAAGTGATGGGGTGAAGGTGGCTCCTCGTAGCTGGCATTGACTTGGTCTCCTCTTGTCTTCTTAATCCTGAGAATCCCTCTTGCCTTCTAAGGCGTCGAGTGTACCAGGTAGGCAATCCTTTATGTAATGACACTAACAATGCATAGTAGAGGTCCAATCACGGACACACCGCTGCCGTGATCGCCACCGAGAGCGGGGATGAAGAGAACTGCTTTTCCGCTCACTATAGTGAGGCGGACCAAATGGCTAGGTTCTCATCCATCGGCGGTTGCCGATGCAACGATGATAAGGACAGGGTTGCTCTACTAGCGATGTATATCATGATCTTGCATATCCTATGCCCTAGTCATCATAGGCCAAGGTTTCATAATCCTGGGGCAATTTCAAAGGTGTCACCATCTGCTGGGTCTTCATGTCCTCATTCCTTGAGGGTGTACGTTCTGTTGGCATCGTCTTGTTGTGGTGTTGCCAATCTTGTGTTCAGAAGAGGTGGGTGAGTGTCTGGCAAGGCGTCTTCCTTCTAGATTATCCATGAGGATTACAAGGAATCCCGTGGTCAGGGGCATAAGGATTCTAGCGACCATTTAAAATTTTGAAGGGGAAGCGGAAAGTATATCTTAGTTTTTGAAAAACTGAGAAGGGAAGAGAAGCATAGATAGTTTTCAGAAATTAGTAATAGTTTTGAAAATAGTTTTACCCTAACTAAAGACCGTGCTAACTAAGGCTTCCTATAGTCAGGATGGCTCTGATACCAGCTCTATGGGGACCCCGACTCATAAGTCGTGATCACCGAATGCACGTGTACAGTGATCCCAGAGATCAATGCTCACTGAACACACAAAAGCTGAATAACAAGAGTCTTACATCCATACATACCGTCTTACATAAATTACGACCATTATGGTCAAGTCTTGAGTATAACATTGCAGCGGAAATCTTCGTCAATAACTTGGACCCGTGCCATCTGCCTTAACCCTACAGGCATTCTGACTGGGAAAGCATCCTAGCTCACACGATCGTCACAAAGAACTCTTCAATACATCTTGTCTTTCATGCCTGGCCAATAAAATAACCAGTGGCAAGCCAATGAGTACTTTGAATGTACTCGCAAGCAACCCAAGAGTGATAACAAAATAATTATGCAAAGCTCTACTTCTTAATTGGCATTGTTGCAAAAAGCTAGTTTTTTCTCATGTAAGTATGATCAACATTTATCAAGGACATGAATGCGTCTGCAACAAGTATCAGGAGGTTACAGACATCAACATCGAGAAAGAGTTATGAACAACTCATGCTCAAGCTCATCGTGACTTCCTCACGAGTCACATCATCAATATCACCAAACTGTGTTGTTTGTCAGAAACATATGGACATAGTCTAAGCAGCACCGCCCAACTGTCCTTGACCGTGGACACGGCTATTCGAATAGTTTGACACTCTGCAGAGGTTGCACACTTTACCCACAAGATCCGGGAAGCTTTCGCGTCATCCACGATCCCGCAGTACCTCCAGTACTCGGGGGAAGCACCCGATCACTATCTTTCCCTAGGCGACACTAAGATAGGGTCCACTCGTTGGTACACGACCTTTGTGTATAAACATCAAGATCTTGGGACTCTGCCCTTTTCATTATCACACATACACGCAGGGACCAACGGTGTGTCCGATGCCCTGTGAAAACAGTCATAGGCGCCTATCCAAGCGCTACCCCGTCCCGAGAGTGACCTCATGTCACCCCCGTCACTAGTAATGTGGGCACCATTCTAGTATCGGCCTAGGTGATCAATAATGCCCTTTCCCATATAAGGGTAGAGTGGTTGCGCATGTAGGGTTGGGACAGTCAACAAATCTTAAATCTAATCCGTCTCTGTAAACAACACTTTCATCAAGCCTCGGTACACTACCTCTCCACCAAGTAGTGACCTAGTTCATCATCATCTCCCAGGGGCATTAGTGGCACCCACTGGGCTATTTGCAAGTATGTCAAACCACACTTGTTTCTTTCCATGCATAACCCCGATCCATTTTGCTCAGCCAACAACTATAGCATATTTCTACAACCCACCAACACAACTCTAAACAAGGATAGAGTCATGATCAATGCAAGTATCAATGGGGTATGCAACAAAGGCAAACCTAGCAAGGTTGCCATTCAAGATATCATGCATTCAACAATCACGGAAAGAAATGTTACAATGATAAAAAAGAGTTCATCATGGTCAAAGGGCTGCTTGCCTGGTTCATCAGAGTCTTGAAACCTTCTAGTCCTTCTCCAAGTACTCAGTCTACTTCGTCAACTAACGCCGGAAACAATCACAATAAGTAACACAACAAGGCAAAAATAAAAGTGCTCTAAAAATATGAAGTTGACTTTTCTAGGACTTCTCTAGTTATATGAAAAATAACCAGAGTGGTTTCATTAGTATTGGATCAGTGAATATTTCTGAACATTTCAATATGATGGAATCAATGGATTTGATGGATCTACTAGTTATCCACAAAATGCCTTTTTATAAAAATGAGTAAAAGTACCCATTAAATCAGGCATGATTTTAGAAACATTTAGAAATTGGTTTCACTGGATTTGGAGTTGAAATAAATATTATATCGATTTTGGAAGTGGACTTATGTGGATAAATGACCTTTTTAAAGGGTCCAGTGAAAACCAAGAACAACAAAAATGTCCAATGTGGCCCATTAAATAGACCTTCATTTATGGAGTCAGTAGAAATTTGATTCATCAAATTTGGAGGTAATATGAATATTTGGGAGATTTTACAAGTTTCAGGAAAAAGAAAAAGACAAAGGAGGGGGGATTTATACCTATACTGCGCACTGGGTGCAGCATAGCGCCGCAGCGCACTGGGCCGGCCCAGCGGCTCGGCCACGCGGGCGACAGGGCGACGTCGAAGGCGTCTTCGCCGAAGTACGCTTCCACTTAAACAGACGGGCCCGCCTGCTGGGTCACTAACGTGCGGGCCCCAACGGCAGGTCGTCTTCCACCTCCCGCGGGCGCTCTGGCCGCGGGAAGGAGCGGCTCCCGACGGCGATAGTCGGGGCTACAGAGCGTCTCCGGCGATGCTCCGCCCTTCGGCATTCTCAGGAGGATGAGTCGCATCCATCGGTGTACGGCTCGCTTGCCGAGGAGAGCCGTAGTGGCGACGGCCTGGACGACCGCGGAAGAGGCCATCGGCCATCTTCGGCTTCGAGCATACGACACTCCTGGGGATGAACGGTGGAGGGGAAAGGGCTTGTGGTGGTGACAAGAGGGTGCGGGGCTGTCCAGGGGGAAGATAGAGGGGTCGAGGCCTGTGGATTTGAGCAGTGGCCGGCGGCTCGGCTCCGGCCTAGGAGGAGGATGGAGAGCGCGAGGAGGGGAGTGGGTTGGTCCAGGGGGTGCACGGGAGAGAGGGGGAGCAAATGGAGCAGAGAGGGGGGCCAGGGACAACCTTAAGTAGGAGGGGCGAGGTGCACCGTGGATAGGGCGCTCGGCCTCCGCTGCAATGGCGCTGGCGACCATTTGAGGGGGTTGAGCGTGTTTGAGGCGTACGTGGGAGTCGTTTAGGTCATGGGAGAGAGAGAGATGAGAGGAAGGGCAGGGCTCTAGCGCTTGCGCGTGCGAGGCCATGCATTGGCCGAGCCGGGCGGCGTCGGGCACGAGCAGCAAGGGGTGAGAGAGAGAGGGAGAGGAAGGGGCCTGCACGACTGTCGTGTTGCGGATGTCGAGGGCCTCGACTGGCACGAGGGGGGGCTCGAGGTGGTCGGGGGACGCGGCGTCAACGGTCGGGAGCGCGATGACGTGCTCCAGAGCGCGTCTTTGGCCGGCATCCGCGGCTTTTCCGCCAAGATTCAAGGCCCACTTGTGTCTCAAGGCGTCCAAGGAGGAATAAACAAGAGGGGTGGAGGCCTTGGATGCTCTGGAACTTGCCAGGAGTGAGAGAGAGAGATGAGAGAGGGAGGGGGAGGTGGCTGTCCAGAGAGGAAAAATGGATCTCCGCCCCCCTTAACCATTGCTCCTTGGGCAGCCAGGCATGCAGGAGGTAAAGGAGGAGCAGATGAGGGTGTGGGAACAAGTTGAGCTCATGGAGATTAGTGGAAATGGACGAAACATGCATTTTAAGTTTCTGCCAGAAGGTGTTTGATGGTGGTTTGGGCAAGCAAATGGATTCCAAATGATATGAAGATTAACAGGATCAAGTGTCATATAGAAATGAGGTTGATCACCAAGTTGGAGCTCATTTGAAGAAAGTTGACAATGCAACTTTGGTAAACCGTAGAAATCAACAGAAATGGACTTTCCAAGATTTAGCCATGCAAATCTATTCTCCTTGATGCACCACTTGTCTTAGTGTCATCATTTGAGGTTCTAAAGATGTCCACAAAAGTTGAGATCAAAAGGAGAAAGTTGCCAATGTAGAGTTGTTCAAATTTGGTTCTGGACAAGAAGGGTTTTGGGGCACTTTGATCAATGTAATATTTTCTCCAACTTGTGACATTTGGTCTAGATGAATGATTAGACCATTTGAGCATGTTCACAAGGTTTGAGAACATTTGGACATGTTTGGCAATGTAAAGTTTCTCAAACTTCAAAATGGACAGAAATGGTTTTGAGGGAATTTCATGGGGTTATACTATTCTCCATGACATGATACTTGTCAATATCATCAAACATGTCATATGTGACATGCTAGAATTTTCTTGGAATTTTTGGAGAATATTTCCTTTGTAAATATTTCAAAAGCTTGAAATATCCAGAAAGGGTTTTTGAGGGATTTGACCAATATTTTGAACATGACCATGTGCTGAAACTCTTATATATGGAAAATATATGTCCACTGAGTTTCCCTGATTTTTCTCAAATATTTGTAAAACATTAAAATAATTTTAACCTATTAAAGATCATTTCTGGCCTTTAGAAAAAGCCTTTAAATAAAATAGGAAAATAACTTTTAAAATTATATTTTTGTTGTTTTTGGGAGTCCTATATCTAATATGATTAAAATATAATTTTTGAAAGATTTTTCACACCCCAAATCAAGTACTTGCTGTGCAAACCTCAATTCAGGGGTTTTGGGAAAACTAAATTTAGAAAATACTTTTTGGCCAAATTATTTTTGTAAGAAAATTCTATACTGTACTATACACATGGCATGATCATTGGGCAAAAGTTTTGGATCAAGGAGAAAGAGTATAAGAGTTGGAGGATTTCTTTGATTTTTAGAGCACTTGCAAACAACAGATAAAATCCAATCAAGGCAAAGTCCAAAACACTCAAAAGTTTTTGTCAAACCACATTTTATCATTATTTATCACCTTAAGTGTTGTGCCAAGAAAATCAGGGTGTGACAATACCGAGGCGCGGTGGTCGGCGTTGATGTCGACAAGCGCCGTCAAGCTCGACCTACTCCGGACCAATGTCGCCGCGAAGAAGAGGAACACCGACCTGGCTTTCCTGCTGGGCGGGGCGGACATGCTCCAAAGCGCCGACGAGGCGGTCAAGGCGTGGTACAGGGCGCATGTCGGCCTCATCCTGGACCAGCTTCCCTCGACGACGACGCCCACGCCCACGCCCACGACGACTCCGCCCACGCCCACGCACACGCCGCCGCCGCCGCCAAGCCCGACCGACGATGCCGCCGAGACTACCCGCGGCACAGAAACCACACCGCCAAGCACAGAGGACCCGTCAAGCCCGCGCACGCCGACACCGCCGACGCCGGAGGCCGACCTCGCCGTCTGATGGCGCACTCCCGTTCTGATTTTTTGTACGCCGAACTTTTCATCGACCGCCGATCGCCGCTTGATCGCCGGATTGTGGCGTTTATTTTTGGGCGTGGGAACGAACTATGTTTGAATTTGCCAAGGCTGGGGGCGCCTGGGGGTGTGGCTGGGTGCTAGGCCGCCCCCAGGGGCCGAACTAGCGCCGGCTCGCCCCCAGGGCGCAGTTTTTCGGCGCCCTGGGGGGCCGAACGGCTGGAGATGTTCTCGCGCCACACATTCACACACATATGAGGCATGATGCCCATGGCTCCCCTCAGTCTCCTCTAATACAGCTCTAGGAGCAACTCTATACTACTTCATATATATTATCAGACATGCATGATTAAGGATGTTACCTCCCAGCGAGGACCCCGAACCTGGGTAAACCACTGCATGTTGTTTGCCCAATTCCGTCCTGGATCTTCACTGCAGCCTTGCCCTCACCTCAAGCCATCCCATGTCATCTGCCCTGACGCGTTCCCTGCGAGAACACCACGACAAAAACTTAGCTAAACTATCTGCTTCTTTATTTGTCGTTCGTCCTTCAACTGTAAATTTGCAGTTAAAATTGGTTGCACGCTGCTTGATCTCTCTTACGATGCTCTCATAGTTTCTCATTATGCCTTCATGTATCTCCTTGATAATTTGCTTCGCATCCGACGCAACAATAAAATTATGGACGTGCAAATCCTCAGCTAGCGACAGGGCCTCTCGGCAAGCAATTGCTTCCAGAACCGCCGCATCAGTGATTCCACGAATAACCAAGGCTGAGCTACCCATGAACGAACCTCCTGTACCTCGGGACAATGCAACTGCCGATCCACCAAGTCTAAAACATGCAACACTAGCATCCACATGGATTTTAGCATGGTCCGGCGATGGCGCCTTTGGTCAGGTAGCTATGTTTGTTGGAATAGTATGCATTGATGTTCTTGTAACCGGAACAATCTTAAGGCCAGTAAACTGATAGGTCGTCGATGGTGTTTGATATATCTCTTCATGGACGACTTTCCTCCCGGCCCACCAGATTGCCCATAGTGTCACTGATAGCCTGACAAAAGACTCATGCGAAAGAGTGTCAATCATCGAGAACAACCATTGTTTCGCACTCGGTTCCATAGTTCCGCACAAGTGTACTGCTAGATCACCATCAACAAGTGCCCAGATGCATCTTACCATAGTGCACTCAAGTAAAGAATGTCTCCAGGAATCTGCACCTCCACATAATGCACACTGACTTGAAGTAGCCATTTTTCTGTGTGCTCTCACATTTTCAGTTGGTGGATGCGCTGCTACAGCACCTGTTACGTTCTTCAGTTAATGGAAGAGAGCTGGCGAACGAACATACACGCACACCCTCACTTCCCGGCCCAGGAGCGGGCGGACGCCTCCTTTTGTTTTCTTTTTTTTTTATAAATAATTCAGGATTTTAAAAAGTTCCAGATTTTTAAAAAGTGCATTTTGGAAATATGTTTCAGAAACCATAAAATGTTCATCGATTAGAAAAAATATTCATGGTTTTGGAATGTTCACGTATTTAAAGAATGTTTGTAAATTTTGACAAAAAATTCATCAATTCAATAAATGTTAGCAAAGTTTTTAAAACATGTCCAAAGAATAAAAAATGATTGTGAAATTACAAAAAAAAATCGATTCAAAAAATGTTCGCTGATTAAAAGTGTTCATGCATTTCAAAAAACAATGTTCTTCAAACAAAAAAAGTTTATGAAATTAAAAAAAGGTCAGCCGATTAAAAAGATGTTCAAGAATTTGAAAAAGATGTTCGAAAAAAGAAAAAAAAGATGTTCGAGAATTTGAAAAGGATGTTCGAAAAAAGAAAAAAATAAAAACAAAAAGTACTTGAAAAAAGGAAAATATAAAATAAATATAAAAAAAGAAGAATCAGAAGAAAAGAAAAAAATGGTTCAGGGAACGAAACTACTATAGAGCCGACACTTCATGCACGATTTATGCACGACGGGCAATAAGACGGATGGGCTGCACTTTATACCAAGATTGGATGGCTTGGTGTGCACCATCGTGATCAAAGCGTGTGTGCATAGCAGTGTTCTTCGGGGATGTTCTGGAACCTTGCAAAAATGGGTGGGAAAAAACCAGACTGGGCCGGCCCATATTGTGGACAGGCACACATGGGGGCTCCTATACAGCGCTGCAGGCGCCCGTTAACGATCCGGCGCCTGCAGTGCTGCTAGCATGGGCCGGCCTACTAGCGTGATGCCCCCAGATTTTTTTTACGAAAATAAAAATATGAATTCAAGAAAGGTTTACAGATTTAAAGAGAAAAGGTTCATCCGTTTGAAAAAATACATTCATATCTTTAAAAAAAGTTAATCAATTTGAAAAAAGTTCATTAAATTAAAAAAGTTTATTCAAATTGAAAAAAAGTTCATCCAATTTAGCAGAAGTTCATTAAATTTGAAAAAAGTTCATAGAAATTGAAAAAAAGTTCATGCATTTTTCGAAAAAGTTCATGGAACTGAAAAAAAGTTCATAAATCAAAAAAAGTTCATCCATTTTCAAGACAAATGTTCATTAAATTTCAAAAAAAGTTCATCAATATTCCAAAAAGTTCGTAGAATTTTAAAAAAAAAACGTCAACGGGCGCCCAGATGGGCCGGCTCATTTACGGACGCCGGAGGCGCCAGTTTACAAAATGCACTTTAACCGGCGCTTGTGGCGCCAAATAGGAAATGCCGTATAGGGACCTACGCGTTGAATAGAAATGGCCTTGACGGAAGGTCAACAACTCAAGATCGGCAATATCCTACGACCTGCTACGCTCGTCTGTTGGGCAAAAGTTATTCACTTTATTTATCGGTTCATTTACTATTCTCTCTTCTTATCGTTGTCACTGAACGTTGAGTTGTAAAGCGTATCATTCAAGTGAGAACTTGCCGCCGAACACATCATACATGGTCACCGTAAGCGTATCATTCTACTTGGCGAATGCTATTAAGGACGCGGTGTTATCACCAAGCAGGAGAGACAATTATTGTGCAAACACATCATACATACATGGTCACCGTAAAAATACAAATCCGACGATATATACTTTTTGCAACATATACTCTAGATTTGTTTTAGTTCGACACGTCATACGTGGTCACTGTAAAAAATACAAATCCAACCATATACTTTTTGCAACATATACTCTAGATTTTTTTTTTAGTTCGATGTATAGATTGTCTGCCGATGCTGCCCCTTCCGGGCAATATGCTCTTAAAACTCATCGGCCATCACACATCACTGGATCCAATGTTATTATTAACTTGGTCTAAAATTTAACTGAGTTATCAAATTCTTGAATTCACAGACAATAGTGCCACAATTGGTTTCAACTGATTTTAATTATACAAGGCATTTTTAGCAACTACAAAAGCAGACCAAATAAGAAAATGCGTATTTGGACCACTATTTCTAGCCCAATCGAGTACTCAGGAAAGCTGACTTGGTATTCAATAAATAAACTGCCACTAACAGTCTTCAGTTATCCTTGCACGATAATCATCGCTTATTTCAGCAGCCGCCAGCAAGTGGATTATGGCAGGTGACTCAATGCCCTTCCTGATTTGCTTCTCCACTGAACACCTCTGGTCATCTGTCTTCGGGAACATTATCGGCTTTAGAGGCTCCACACCTCGGCAGTAGATACATGTGAGTCTGTCATACAGGTACACATCCCCTAGATTCACCGCTGCTTTCATGACACGCCTAACATGACTCACAATGTACTCTTGAGACTGGAAGCAGAAGAAGGTTAGCTTGGTGAGACAATGGTGCTTGAAATTTGATGTAGGTGATTCCCACCGGACCCCCTTGTTCTTGCTATAGGACCTCTGCCTCCTCACCTTCTGGTCCATTTCCATTTCACATGGATGATCAATTACCTACATGTCACCCATAGGACAAAAGGTAAATGGAACAGGTTAATTTTGCACTCCAAGTGAAAGCACGGGTATGTGCAATCATGCAACAGAGAATAAAGCAACCCCTAAAACAAAGACTGTAGGTAGGAACATGCTGTCTCATAGTAGAGCAACCCATCAAGGAAAAAAAAAGAAAGAAGAATAGAACAAGCTTTAGTTAAGAACAAACCGTCAATAGGAGCTCCTCCAGGGACGGTGCCGCTTCCAAAAAGAACATTGTCCAGGTGAGATCATACCCTTCAGGAATGCTAAGTAGATTGAGAATCCTTAGTTGGCAGAACACATATGCCTGCCTTCTGGTCAAACACTCTGGTTGAACCCAAATCTGCAACAAGAAGCACGTGATAGGATGAGTAGTGAACAAGTGAAGCCAGAACAAAGCAATCAACCCGACTTACCTTTTCAGATTTAAACCCCAATCTCAGGTCTCGGACAGAGGTCTCGTGAAGAAATGTACTTAACTTGACCATTTTGTGCCAATTAAGAGCAACATTTGAAAGGCGCAGAACCTCAAGCAATGGGACATGGCCAAATGACAATGGTGGTTTTTTGAAAGACACCCAAAACTCAAACACCAGGCAGGTGAGTTTCGGAACCCAGGTTAGTTTGACCATGTCAAACCGGCAATTAACAATACTGAGCTCACTGAGCTGTGCATGTTCAACTTGGAGCGTTATCCAATCCTCTGTGTCGCAATTGAGAAAACCTAAATAATTTAATTTCTTGCAAGTGACAAGGATGTTGGAAACAAAGTCTGATTTGGCGAATCTCAAATTCTGCAGGTAGAGGCGGGTGAGACCAGCAAATGCATTGACACATTCATTAAAAAACGACACAAACCGTGTCCCATAGTTTTCCACGTCATAAACGTCGCACTCTAGGCGTTCCTTCTCTGTCAGAACTATGAATTCGGCCTTTTCAATCGTGCATGTTGCCATGGCACTGGCAACAGAATGCCCAACTGATATGGGGGCGTCGTCTTTCAAGTAGAACGTCATGCTCAAGAGGCGGATGGTGCAACCACCTGGATCCCTGCGTGCCAGTATGCTCTTTGTCGCTTTGGCCGCAGCTGTATTGGCCACAGCTTTGGCTGCATCGGCCAAGGCTTTGGCCACAGCTGCATCGGTCCTCTGAACCAATTCAGCATTGGACAATCCTGCATTGGCCAAAGCTTCGGCCACAGCTGCTTTGGTCCTCCGAACCAGTTTACCATTGGTCTTCTTTGTTTTAGTTTCTGAGGGCAAGAGGTCCGGAGCACTGATTACAAGCCGTGGGAGCATTGCAGGAAGCTGACTCCACCTTCTCGAGAGGACACAGGTTCTCGCAGCGTTGCGGACATCGAGTCGGTCGAGAATGTTGAGCAGGATGTCATTGGGCAAGCTGCTGATCCTATCATGTGGATTGACTTCCTGCAATTGGCACCCAAACAAATCAGAGTTGATACCACGGTACACTCAAATACACAATATTGATAAGTCTCGAAAGTGCAAGTTTTGATTGTCTCAGAGATGCAGCTTTGATCTACTTCAAGATAACACAAAAATTATTTTATTTGTACCAACATAAAAGGTAGTAGGTAGATTTCGATAGGCTCAAAGATTCAATTTTGATGCTGTCTGAAAGAGTAAAATTTGACCCCTGGCTGCTAAGGAAAATAAGATATTCAGAGGAAGGGGAGGAAAAGGAACTCACCCCCCCGGTGGAAGCGGATGGCCTGTCCAACAATTTGGCAGCCCGTCGCCGGCGACTAGACTTGGCCATCGCCCGAGTTGCTGGTCGCTCCGAAAACTGATGTCCACTAGGGAGTAGTTGTTGCTCGCCTCCTCTTAAAATTGTCCGCCAGGCCAGATATATATAGTTCGAAAGAGGGACTCTTTCTGATTGTAATCCGGAAAGGACTGCTTCGATTCCCGATTGCGGCTAAAAAAGGAAGCTGCTTCGATCGCAGCTCGGAAAGGAGCCGCTTGATTGCGGATCGCCGCTCCGAAAAGAGCTGCTGTTTCGATTGGGGGCTGCAGCTCCCAAAGGGTTGGGAGCTGCTTATTTGGTCGCCTACTCGCAAGCAGCAGTGGAACCTCATTCGAGGCATCCGACGGCGATTGCGGCGGCGAGAGGGGGGAGATGGGCGCACGGCAGGAGGCGGCGGCGCATAACTGACCCCCGATCCCCTTTCCTCTCTGGTGGAACCCTAGGTTTTTTTTTTTTAGGGGTTGGTGGAACCCTAGGTTGGATGGGTTCACGCTTCCAAATTTGTTAGTATTTTTTCAAAATTTGTTCTCTAGATTCAAAAAATGTTCGTGCTTTAATAAATTGTTCGCGCTTCCAAATTTGTTCAGGATTTTTCAAAATTGTTCTCCAATTCAAAATTTGTTCTCAAGATTTAAAAAATGTTCGTGCTTCAAAAAAAGTTCGTGCTTACAAATTTGTTCTCAAGATTCAAAAATCATTCGTGCTTTGAAAAATTGTTCAGAAATTCCAAAAATGTTCATGTTTTCGAAAAATCTTTGGGAAATTCAAAATTTGTTCGTTTTCATAAAATGTGTTCACATATTAAAAAAATGTTCATGTTTCAAAATTTGTTCACAAATTCAAAAAAGTGTCCGCATGTTTAATTTTTTCACTAATTCTAAATTTTGTTCCTGTTTCCGAAAGTTGTTCACATATTCCAAAAAAATACTGCAGTTTTGAAAATCTGTAATTGGCTTAAATGGTTTTAATTTAGGGACTTGGCTGAATTGGTTTTTACTTTTCGCCGTTGTGGCCGTTTATTTAAGCTCCCGCTGCTTTTCTTACAAAGTAACTAGCCTGGCGCAGCGGCTAGGGCAAAATGCGGCATATAGGAGGTCTCGATTTTCCTATTCCTATAAAAAAAACACTAGGGATCAGACTACAGCATCCCGTCAGACCAAGCTAGAGCCGTTGGATTAGAGTGTACAGCCATTGGATTATAGAGAGTTAACTAGCAACTTTTGATGGGTGATTACAACATGGGCCTGACCATACAATTTTAGATCCATTTGTTCTAAACTTTTTTGTTCCATATTTTTCTCCTATTTATTTAAAAAATATAAAAAAAATTCTAATGTGCTTGTGATGCGGATTGGATTTGTTTTGTCATATGTCCCACATACACCATAATACTTGCTTAATTTGATTCCATCGTATGAGCCATTCTTCCAATACTGCAAATCATCAAAAAATTCTACAAAGAAACTATTGGATCCATCCATATAGATCAACTAAACATTTTTCCCCTAAAAAACATTTTGTCCCCTGCATATTAGATGCTTCCTGGTTGTACCAACATTGCTTCAAAAAGCACTATTGGATGCTTCAAATTTGGAATGGTAGTCAGTACATGAGTGTGTTTTCCAGAATCAAGATTAATATCTTTTTTTTCTTGCGCACCTATGAAACATACAACCTTTAGGCATGATGCAAAAGAATAGAATGTATGAAGCAACAACTCGTACTACATGTACAATACAATACTGATGAAGCAAGCTAGGAATCCATGTAAGGAAGCATGTACGCCTCCTGCCTAGCTACTTTGTCGCACCGTTGTTGCAGTCCCTTCCCTGTGTCTCTCTCGCTTTGCTCCATCCACTGCGTCCAACCTAGCCTTGTCGACCTCCAAATCGGCATGCAGGTTCGGTGAGGAGCTATGAGCTCCCGACATGCACCCGCGAAGTGTGCACCATGTTAGTTTGTTTCCTAGCTGATGAAAAGAATAAAGGAAATCGAGATGCTCGATTTCATGCATCACGTCATGCACCCATTGACCACCATGTCATGCTCCTCGTCTAGAAAGCATCCTCTTCCTCTCCTCCCCCTGAATACAAACAGGACGACAACAAAACAACACGAAGCATGGAATTAATGAAGCAAACCGAAGAGTGTAGAATCACATGTATGAAGTAGTACATGAAGCAAACTTTACACACTGAAGGAGCACAACTTTGAAGCGTATGAAGCAAACTGCACACCGTGAAAAATGTAACGCCCCGGATCCGATACGTCAGGTGTCTGCCAGTTATTCGCCGTCGTTGCCATGTCAGCTGCTTGCGTGTTGCATTTTTCCATGTCATCATCTGCATTTCATCTGCATGTTTTTCAAAACTTGTATCCGTTCGGGTCCTCCCGGTTCTCTCTGTTGTCCGTTCGGAGTCCAGACCTCTCGCGCGTGCCCCGTCGCCCCTCTCAGACCTTGTTTCGTGTGCGGGCGTTAAACGTTCTCGGAATGGACCGAGGTTTGCCAAGCGGCCTTGGTATAGCACCGGTAGACCGCCTGTCAAGTTTCGTGCCATTTGGAGTCCGTTTGATACTCCAACGGTTAACCGCGCAGCCCGAAACCCCCCCCCCCCTTTCTCTTTGCAGCCCAACACCCCCTCCAAAGTGGCCCAAAACCCATCCAAACCCCCTCCATGCTCTCAGTCGTTCGATCACGATCGCGTGGCCGAAAACCGCTCCTCATTTAGACTCTCCTAGCTCCCCCTACCTATATAAACACCCCTCCCCCGAAATTCGCGGATCAATCCCTGTCCAAACCCTAGCAAATCCTCCCCGCCGCCACCGGACGCGTCCGCGCCGCGCCGGACACGTCCGCCGACTCCCTCAATCGCCGCCCGCCACCTGTCGCCGCCTCCCTCCACCGCAGGCCCGCCAGACCCAGATCCGGCCTGCCGGGCATTCGCTCCGCCGCCCGTCGAGCTCGGCCACCGAGCCTCGCCCGAGCAAACTCCGCGCCGCGCCTCGCCCGGCCGGCGACCCTCGCCTCGATCGCCGCCCGATCGCCCAGCAGATCCAGCCGCCCGAGCCCGTCCCGCCGCCATCCTCCGGCTACGCCGCGCCGCCCGTGCCGTCGCCCGGCCCGCCAAAACCTCCGGCTCCGCGCCCAAGCTCCGGTCGCCGCCCGCGCCGCCTCACTTGTCGCGCCGGATCCGGCCGAGCCCGCTCGTCCCCGCCCGTCTCCGGCCATCTCCTTCCTTCTCCGGCCAAATTCCGGCGATATCCGCCGCCACCTCGTCCGCGTTGACTTTTCCCCGAGGTGCTAATTTTTCCTAAGTCCCCGAATCTGTGACATTATCATGCCATGTTCATCGCATCATATCTTGTTGCATACTGCTTCGTTTCGTGCGTGTAATATGTCAAATTGTTCGTCTCAATGAGTACTTCATTTCATTCCATTTCACCATGTTCATTTGAGCTCATCTTGATGCCTGAAGCATCGTTGCAAGAGTGCTATATGATGTTGTCTGCTGTCTGTTAACAGAACTTGCTCATTTGTCATTTTTGCCATGTTTGATGTGTGTATCCTATGAGGTTGATGTCTATATGTGTTTTGATCTATGTCATGCCATATTTACAGTGGTGTATGCCATGTATTTTTTTGATCAATGTCGTGACTAGCACAAGCATGCAAACTAGGCGTCGTGATGTTGCTGATTTTAGTCCCTGTTCTGCTGTTATTTTGATGTCATGTAAACATGATGCTACAGAGAGATCCATCCTTATTTTGAGATACTTCAATAAGGATGTTTTGAACATATGATTATTCTCTATCCATCCATGCCCCTGTTTGCATTTATGGAGTAGCCTAGCATATTATTTGCTTGCTCTACTTTTGCTACAAAATGTTTCTTGGCAGATTGTTTACATGTTATTCAATTTTGCCAAGGTTGTTGTAGTTGATCCTTGCATGCTATGAACTTGTTCTTTCCTTGGTTTGTTTCATAAACATGTCTTATTGCTGATGCTATGCTTATCTTGTCATGCAATGACTTGTGGTGAGTGAATCGAGCTTGTTAAGTAGGGTACTTGCTGTTACTGTTTTGCTAGGCTGAATCTGTTATTTCGTGATGCTATGTAAACCTGCTGCTACAAGTCATTCTATGTATAATCTAGAGATGTTCACTAAGGGTGTTTTGTTCTACATGTCATGCTCTATACATCTATGTCCCTGGTTGCATTTATAGCTTGTTGTAGCTTATTCATATCTTGCTCCAAAGTTGCTAACTAATATTGCTGTCAGCCTGTTAACATTAAGTTTAGTTGTTGCCATGATTGTTGTTAGTTATCCATGTACCCTATGAACTTTCTCTTGCCATGCTTAGCTTCACAAACATGCCTTCTTACTGTTGGTTGCCTTATCATGCCATTTATTGCTCTGTGGTGAGTGGTACAAGCTCATCTACATGCCTACTTATCGTTGTTCCTGCCATGTTGGAATCTGTCATATAACTTGCTATGTTTACATGGGTGCCATCATATCTTCTGATCCTTTTTGGCTCATGGTCAGTAAGGGACTTTTGTTCTATGCAATTAGTAGGTTCATTCCATGCCTTTGTTTGCCATGATAAGTTCCTGTAACATGCTGTTTGATAGCTCTGAACATTGCAACCTGATGTTATTTTCTGCAATGTCTGAACTGTTATTATTTGCAATCTTGCCATGTGTGTTTGAGCATGTTCTAGTGATTTATGGAGATAGCTCAGTGTTCATGTTTTGTTATGCTTTACCTGTACATCATGCCTATGCCTTTTGTTTTCTTGTTGAGGTCCTATAGGATGTTGTTTTGATGCTTGCAATATGCCTAGTTGTTGTTTTGGACAGATTGTTGCTATAACTTGTATAGTGGGTGTGTGTTGAACCGTCGCTCCGTTTTGAGTGTGCTCTATATGAAACTTGCTTGATTTTGCATGTAGTTTCATATTATCATGTTGCATCCTTGTTTTGGTGTGTTTGCTTGATGTTTGAATGCATTTTGCATCAATGTCATGTTTAACTTGTTTTGCTCATATCTTCTAGGCCGTAGCTTTAAATCTAATAAACTTTATATGTAACTTGACTAGAATATCATGTACATCATCTTGGTATATCTTAACTTCCTGTTTAACAACTGGAACATAAGGTTTTTTTCAGATCTGGACCAATTTCGAAACTTGCATATGAGGACTTACCGGAATTGTTATATGTTGTTCCCGGCCTCATTTAAACTTGCCTTGATGTGTTGTTCTTGTTTGCATCATCTCTTGCCATGAGTAGCATCATGTAGTTTTGTCTTGCATCATGCTTGGTTGTGCATCATGTCTTGTCTATGTGTGGTGTGTTTACCATGTTGTGTGTTTTTTCTCGATAGTTCCCGTTTCGTTGCGATCGTGAGGATTCGTTTGTCTACGCTTGGTTCGTCTTCGTGGCTTCATCTTCTTCATGGACTCGTTCTTCTTCCTTGCGGGATTTCAGGCAAGATGACCGCTACCCTGGATCTCACTACTATCATTGCTATGCTAGTTGCTTCGTTCTATCGCTATGCTGCGCTACCTATCATTTACTCTTCAAGCCTCCCAAATTGCCATGAACCTCTAACCTTTGACACCCTTCCTAGCAAACTATTGATTGGCTATGTTACCGCTTTGCTCAGCCCCTCTTATAGCGTTGTTAGTTGCAGGTGAAGTTGAAGATTGCTCCATGGTGGACAGGGTTATGTTGGGATATCACAATATCTCCTATTTAATTTAATGCATCTATATACTTGGTAAAGGGTGGAAGACTCGGCCTTATGCCTGGTGTTTTGTTCCACTCTTGCCGCCCTAGTTTCCGTCATACCGGTGTTATGTTCCCGGATTTTGTGTTCCTTACGCGGTTGGGTGATTTATGGGACCCCTTGACAGTTCGCTTTGAATAAAACTCCTCCAGCAAGGCCCAACCTTGGTTTTACCATTTGTCTCACCACCACCTATACCATTCCCTTGGGTCGGCCAACCCAAGGGTCATCTTTATTTTAGCCCCCCCGGGCCAGTGCTTGTCTAAGTGTTGGTCCGAACCGAGCCGCCTGCGGGGCCACCTCGGGGAAACTCGAAGTCTGGTTTTACTCATAGCCTGTCTCATCCGGTGTTGCCCTGAGAATGAGATATGTGCAGCTCCTATCGGAATTGTCGGCGCATCGGGCGGTCTTGCTGGTCTTGTTTTACCATTGTCGAAATGTCTTGTAAACCGGGATTCCGAGTCTGATCGGGTCGTCCTGGGAGAAGGTATATCCTTCGTTGATCGCGAGAGCTTATCATGGGCTAAGTTGGGACACCCCTGCAGGGTATAAACTTTCGAAAGCCATGCCCGCGGTTATGGGCAGATGGGAATTTGTTAATGTCCGGTTGTAGATAACTTGACACCAGATACGAATTAAAACGCATCAACCGCGTGTGTAGTCGTGATGGTCTCTTTACGGTGGAGTCCGGGAAGTGAACACGGTTTTTAGGTTATGTTTGACGTAAGTAGGAGTTCAGGATCACTTCTTGATCATTGCTAGCTTCACGACCGTTCCATTTGCTCTCTTCTTGCTCTTATTTGCGTATGTTAGCCACCATATATGCTTAGTCGCTGTTGCTGAAGGAAATATGCCCTAGAGGCAATAATAAAGTTATTATTTATTTCCTTATATCATGATAAATGTTTATTATTCATGCTAGAATTGTATTAACCGGAAACATAATACATGTGTGAATATATAGACAAACAAGATGTCACTAGTATGCCTCTACTTGACTAGCTTGTTAATCGAAGATGGTTATGTTTCCTAACCATGAACAAGGAGTTGTTATTTGATTAACAAGGTCACATCATTAGTAGAATGATCTGATTGACATGACCCATTCCGTTAGCTTAACAGCTTGATCGTTTAGTATGTTAATGCTTTCTTCATGACCCATACATGTTCCTATAACTATGAGATTATGCAACTCCCGTTTACGGAGGAACACTTTAGGTACTACCAAACGTCACAACGTAATCGGGTGATTATAAAGGAGTACTACAGGTGTCTCCAAAGGTACTTGTTGGGTTGGCGTATTTCGAGATTAGGTTTTGTCACTCCGATTGTCGGAGAGGTATCTCCGAGCCTTCTCGGTAATGCACATCACTTAAGCCTTGCAAGCATTACAACTAATGAGTTAGTTGTGAGATGATGTATTACGGAACGAGTAAAGAGACTTACCAAGAATCTAGATTGAACTAGGTATTGGATACCGACGATCGAATCTCGGGTAAGTAACATACCGATGACAAAGGGAACAACGTATGTCGTTATGCGGTTTGACCGATAAAGATCTTCAGAGAATATGTAGGAACCAATATGGGCATCCGAGTTCCGCTATTGGTTATTGACCGAGAATGGTTCTAGGTCATGTCTACATAGTTCTCGAACCCGTAGGGTCCGCACACTTAAACGCTTCGATGACAGTTCATAATGAGTTTATAAGTATTGATGCAATCGAAGGTTGTTCGAGTCCCGGATGTGATCACGGACATGACGAGGAGTCTCGAAATGGTCGAGACATAAAGATTGATATATTGGAAGCCTATGTTTGGACTTCGGAATGGTTCCGAGTGAAAACAGGATGTTACCGGAACACCGGGGGGTTACCGGAACCCCCCGGGGGTATATGGGCCCTCATGGGCCTTGAGGGAGAAGGAGAAGGGCCGGCCAGGTGGGCTGCGCGCCCCCCTCCCCCTTCCAGTCCGAATAGGACAAGGAGAGGGGGGGCGGCGCCCCTTCCCCCTTTCCCTCCCAATCCTAATCCAACTAGGAGAAGGGGAGTCCTACTCCGGTGGGAGTAGGACTCCTGGCGCCTCCTCTGGGCCGGCCCGGCCCCTCCCCTTGGCTCCTTTATATACGGGGCAGGGGGCACCTCTAGACACACAAGTTGATCTACGGATCTTTCCTTAGCCGTGCGGTGCCCCTTCCACCATATTCCACTTCGGTCATATCGTCAGAGAGCTTAGGCGAAGCCTGCTACGGAGAAGTCATATCGTCATGAGCTTAGGCGAAGCCCTGCGTCGGTGGAGCATCAACATCGTCATCACGCCGTCGTCTGACGGAACTCTTCCCGACACTTTGCTGGATCGGAGTCCGGATCGTCATCGAAATGAGCGTGTGCGTAACTTCGGAGGTGCCGTCGTTCGGTGCTTGGATCGGTCGGATCGTGAAGACGACGACTACATCAACCGCGTTGTTATAACGCTTCCGCTTTCGGTCTCACGAGTGCGTGGGACGGACACTCTTCCCTCTCGTTGCTATGCCATCACCATGGTCTTGCGTGATCGTAGGAAAATTTTCGAAATTACCACGTTCCCCAACAAAGTGGCATCCGAGCCTGGTTTTATGCGTTGATGTCATATGCACGAGTAGAACACAAGTGAGTTGTGGACGATACAAGTCATACCGCCTACCGGCATGTCATACTTTGGTTCAGCGGTATTGTTGGACGAGACGATCCGGACCAACCTTACGCCAGACGCTTTACGCGAGACCGGTTCCCTCGACGTGCTTTGCACATAGATGGCTTCGGAAGACTGTCTCTCCAACTTTAGTTGAACTGAAAGTGCTACGCCCGGTCCTTGAGAAGGTTAAAACGGAGTCTATTTGACAAACTATCGTTGTGGTTTTGATGCGTAGGTAAGAACGGTTCTTGCTCAGCCCGTAGCAGCCACGTAAAACTTGCAACAACAAAGTAGAGGACGTCTAACTTGTTTTTGCAGGGCATGTTGTGATGTGATATGGTCAAGACGTGATGCTATATTTTATTGTATGAGATGATCATGTTTTGTAACCGAGTTATCGACAATCGGCAGGAGCCATATGGTTGTCGCTTTATTGTATGCAATGCAATCGCGATGTAATGCTTTACTTTATTACTAAGCGGTAGTGATAGTCGTGGAAGCATAAGATTGGCGAGACGACAACGATGCAACGATGGAGATCAAGGTGTCGCGCCGGTGACGATGGTGATCATGACGGTGCTTCGGCGATGGAGATCACAAGCACAAGATGATGATGACCATATCATATCACTTATATTGATTGCATGTGATGTTTATCCTTTATGCATCTTATCTTGCTTTGATCGACGGTAGCATTATAAGATGATCTCTCACTAAAAATTATCAAGAAGTGTTCTCCTCGAGTATGCACCGTTGCCAAAGTTCGTAGTACCCGGACACCACGTGATGATCGGGTGTGATAAGTTCTCGTCCATCTACAACGGGTGCAAAACAGTTGCACACGCGGAATACTCAGGTTAAACTTGACGAGCCTAGCATATAACAGATATGGCCTCGGAACACGGAGACCGAAGGTCGAACGTGAATCATATAGTAGATATGATCAACATAATGATGTTCACCGTTGAAACTACTCCGTCTCACGTGATGATCGGACACGGTTTAGTTGATATGGATCACGTGATCACTTAGATGACTAGAGAGATGTCTGTCTAAGTGGGAGTTTTAATATGATTAATTGAACTTAAATTTATCATGAACTTAGTACCGATAGTATTTTGCTTGTCTATGTTTACTGTAGATAGATGGCTCGTCTTTGTTGTTCCGTTGAATTTTAATGCGTTCCTTGAGAAAGCAAAGTTGAAAGATGATGGTAGCAATTACACGGATCGGGTCCGTAATTTGAGGATTATCCTCATTGCTGCACGTAAAAATTACGCCCCTGGAAGCACCGCTGGGTAGCGAACTGCTCGCAGATCTTTGAGCCGAAGTTATGAACGTCTGGCAAAGCGTAGCTGATGACTACTCTATAGTTCAAGGTGCCATGCTTTTACGGCTTAGAACCGGGTCTTCAACGACGTTTTGAACGTCATGGAGCATATGAGATGTTCCAGGAGTTGAAGTTAATATTTCAAGCAAATGCCCGGATTGAGAGATATGAAGTCTCCAATAAGTTCTATAGCTGCAAGATGGAGGAGAATAGTTCTGGCAGTGAGCATATACTCAAAATGTCCGGGTATAACAATCACTTAATTCAGCTGGGAGTTAATCTTCCGGATGATAGTGTCATTGATGTAATTCTCCAATCACTACCACCAAGCTACAAGAGCTTTGTGATGAACTATAATATGCAAGGGATGACTAAGACAATTCACGAGCTCTTCGCAATGCTAAAAGCTGCGGAGGTAGATATCAAGAAAGTGCATCAAGTGTTGTTGGTCATCAAGACCACTTGTTTCAAGAAATAGGGCAAAGGGAAGAAGAAGGGGAACTTCAATAAGAACAGCAAGAAAGTTGCTGATCAAGAGAAGAAACCCAAGTCTGGACCTAAGCCCGAAACTGAGTGTTTTTACCGCAAGCATCGGACACCGGAAGCGGAACTGCCCCAAGTATTTGGCGGATAAAAAGGATGGCAAGGTGAACAAAGGTATATATGATATACATGTTATTGATGTGTACCTTACTAGAGCTCGTAGTAGCACTGGTATTTGATACTGGTTACATTGCTAATATTTGCAACTCGAAACAGGACTACGGAATAGTCGAAAGCAATCGCAAAGGACGAGGTGTCGATGCGCGTGGGAAATGGTTCCAAAGTCAATGTGATCGCGGTCGGCATGCTACCTCTACATCTACCTTCGGGATTAGTTTTAGACCTAAATAATTGTTATTTGGTGCCGGCGTTGAGCATGAACATTATATCTGGATCTTGTTTAATGCGAGACGGTTATTCATTTAAATCGTAGAATAATGGTTGTTCTATTTATATGAATAATATCTTTTATGGTCATGCACCCTTGAAGAATGGTCTATTCTTGTTGAATCTCGACAAGAGTGATACACATATTCATAATGTTGAAGCCAAAAGATGCAGAGTTGATAATGATAGTGCAACTTATTTGTGGCACCGCCGCTTAGGTCATATCGGTGTAAAACGCATGAAGAAACTCCATCTTGATGGACTTCGGAATCACTTGATTATGAATTACTTGGTACTTGCGAACCGTGCCTCATGGGCAAGATGACAAAACGCCGTTCTCCGTAACTATGGAGCGAGCAACAGATTTATTGGAAATCATACATACTGATGTTTGTGGTCCAATGAATGTTGAGGCACGCCATGGTATCGTTATTTTCTCACCTTCACAGATGATTTGAGCAGATATGGGTATATCTACTTAATGAAACACAAATCTGGAACATTTGAAAAGTTCAAAGAATTTCAGAGTGAAGTGGAAAATCATCGTAACAAGAAAATAAAATTCCTACGATCTGATCGTGGCGGAGAATATTTGAGTTACGAGTTTGGTTTACATTTGAAACAATGTGGAATAGTTTCGCAACTCACGCCACCCGAACACCACGGAGAAATGGTGTGTCCGAACGTCAGAATCGTACTTTACTAGATATGGTGCGATCAATGATGTCTATTTCCGATTTACCGCTATCGCTTTGGGGTTATGCTTTAGAGACGGCCGCATTCACGTTAAATAGGACACCGTCAAAATCCGTTGAGACGACGCCTTATGAACTGTGGTTTGGCAAGAAACCAAAGTTGTCGTTTCTTAAAGTTTGGGGCTGCGATGCTTATGTGAAGAAACTTCAACCAGATAAGCTCGAACCCAAATCGGAAAAATGTGTCTTCATAGGATACCCAAAGGAGACTCATGGGTACACCTTCTATCACAGATCTCAAGGCAAGATTTTCGTTGCTAAATTCGGATCCTTTCTAGAGAAAGAGTTTCTCTCGAAAGAAGTGAGTGGGAGGAAAGTAGAACTTGATGAGATAATCAGTATCTACTCCCTTATTGGAAAGTAGTTCATCACAAGAAATGGTTCCTGTGACAACTACACCAATTAGTGAGGAAACTAATGATAATGATCATGAAGTTTCAGATCAAGTTACTCTTGAACCTCGTAGGTCAACCAGAGTAAAATACGCACTGCAGTGGTACGGTAATCCTATTCTCGAAGTCATGTTACTTGACCATGGCGAACCTACAAACTATGAAGAAGCGATGGTGAGCCCAGATTCCATAAAATGGTCGGAAGCCATGAAATCTGAGATGGGATCCATGTATGAGAACAAAGTATGGACTTTGGTTGACTTGCCCGATGATCGGCAAGCCATTGAAAATAAATGGATCTTTAAGAAGAAGACTGACGCCGATGGTAATGTTACCGTCTACAAAGCTCGACTTGTTGCGAAAGGTTTTCGACAAGTTCAAGGGGTTGACTACGATGAGACTTTCTCACCAGAAGCGATGCTTAAGTCTGTCCGAATCATGTTAGCAATTGCCGCATTTTATGATTATGAAATTTGGCAAATGGATGTAAAACTGCATTCTTGAATGGATTTCTAGAAGAAGAGTTGTATATGATGCAACCAGAAGGTTTTGTCGATCCAAAAGGTGCTAACAAAGTGTGCAAGCTCCAACGATCAATTTATGGTCCGTGCAAGCCTCTCGGAGTTGGAATAAACGCTTTGATAGTGTGATCAAAGCATATGGGTTTACATGCACTTTTGGAGAAGCCTGTATTTACAAGAAAGTGAGTGGGAGCTCAGAAGCATTTCCGATATTATATGTGGACGACATATTGTTAATTGGAAATGATATAGAATTTCTGGATAGCATAAAAGGATACTTGAATAAAAGTTTTTCAATGAAAGACCTCGGTGAAGCTGCTTACATATTGGGCATCAAGATCTATAGAGATAGATCAAGACGCTTAATTGGACTTTCACAAAGCACATACCTTGATAAAATTTTGAAAAAGTTCAAAATGGATCGAAAAGAAAGGTTTTACGCCTTTGTGTTGCAAGGTATAAGATTGAGTAAGACTCAATGCCCGACCACGCAGAAGATAGAGAGAAAATGAAAGATGTTCCCTATGCTTCAGCCATAGGCTCTATCATGTATGCAATGTCATGTACCAGACTGACGTATGCTTAGCTATAAGCTTGGCAGGAAGGTACCAAAGTAATCCAGAATGGATCATCGGACAGCGGTCAAGAACATCCTGAAATACCGAAAAGGACTAAGGATATGTTTCTCGTATATGGAGGTGACAAAGAGCTAGTCGTAAATGGTTACGCCGACGCGAAGCTTTGACACTGATCCGGACGATTCTAAATCGCAAACCGGATACGTGTTCTTATTAAGCGGTGGAGGCTGTCATTGGTGCAGTTCTAAACAAAGCGTCGTGGCGGGATCTACATGTGAAGCGGAGTACATAGCTGCTTCGAAGCAGCAAATGAAGGAGTCTGGATGAAAGAGTTCATTTCCGATCTAGGTGTCATACCTAGTGCATCGGGACCGATGAAGATCTTCTGTGACAATCTTGGTGCAATTGCCTTGGCAAAAGAATCCAGGTTTCACAAGAGGACCAAGCACATCAAGAGACGCTTCAATTCCATTCGGGACCAAGTCCAAGTGGGAGACATAGAGATTTGCAAAATACATACGGATCTGAATGTTGCAGATCCGCTGACTAAGCCTCTTCCACGAGCAAAACATGATCAGCACCAAGACTCCATGGGTGTAAGGATCATTACTTTGTAATCTAGATTATTGACTCTAGTGCAAGTGGGAGATCAAGGAAATATGCCCTAGAGGCAATAATAAAGTTATTATTTATTTCCTTATATCATGATAAATGTTTATTATTCATGCTAGAATTGTATTAACCGGAAACATAATACATGTGTGAATATATAGACAAACAAGATGTCACTAGTATGCCTCTACTTGACTAGCTTGTTAATCGAAGATGGTTATGTTTCCTAACCATGAACAAGGAGTTGTTATTTGATTAACAAGGTCACATCATTAGTAGAATGATCTGATTGACATGACCCATTCCGTTAGCTTAACAGTTGATCGTTTAGTATGTTAATGCTTTCTTCATGACCCATACATGTTCCTATAACTATGAGATTATGCAACTCCCGTTTACCGGAGGAACACTTTGGGTACTACCAAACGTCACAACGTAACTGGGTGATTATAAAGGAGTACTACAGGTGTCTCCAAAGGTACTTGTTGGGTTGGCGTATTTCGAGATTAGGTTTTGTCACTCCGATTGTCGGAGAGGTATCTCCGAGCCTTCTCGGTAATGCACATCACTTAAGCCTTGCAAGCATTACAACTAATGAGTTAGTTGTGAGATGATGTATTACGGAACGAGTAAAGAGACTTACCAGATGCGAGATTGAACTAGGTATTGGATACCGACGATCGAATCTCGGGTAAGTAACATACCGATGACAAAGGGAACAACGTATGTCGTTATGCGGTTTGACCGATAAAGATCTTCGTAGAATATGTAGGAACCAATATGGGCATCCAGGTTCCGCTATTGGTTATTGACCGAGAATGGTTCTAGGTCATGTCTACATAGTTCTCGAACCCGTAGGGTCCGCACGCTTAAACGTTTCGATGGCAGTTCATAATGAGTTTATAAGTATTGATGCACCGAAGGTTGTTCGGAGTCCCGGATGTGATCACGGACATGACGAGGAGTCTCGAAATGGTCGAGACATAAAGATTGATATATTGGAAGCCTATGTTTGGACTTGAATGGTTCCGAGTGAAAACAGGATGTTATTTTAACACCGGGGTTACCGGAACCCCGGGGTATATGGGCCCTCATGGGCCTTGAGGGAGAAGGAGAAGGGCCGGCCAGGTGGGCTGCGCCCCCTCCCCTTCCAAGTCCGAATAGGACAAGGAGAGGCGGCGCCCTTCCCCCTTTCCTCCTCCCAATCCTAATCCAACTAGGAGAGGGGAGTCCTACTCCGTGGGAGTAGGACTCCTGGCCGCCTCCTCTAGGCCGGCCGGCCCCTCCCCTTGGCTCCTTTATATACGGGGCGGGGGGCACCTCTGAACACACAAGTTGATCTACGGATCTTTCCTTAGCCGTGTGCGGTGCCCCTTCCACCATATTCCACTTCGGTCATATCGTCAGAGAGCTTAGGCGAAGCCTGCGCGGAGAAGTCATATCGTCGCGGAGCTTAGGCGAAGCCCTGCGTCGGTGGAGCATCAACATCGTCATCACGCCGTCGTCTTGTGGAACTCTTCCCGACACTTTGCCGGGATCGGAGTCCGGGATCGCCATCGAGTGAACGTGTGCGTAACTTCGGAGGTGCCGTGACGTTCGGTGCTTGGATCGGTCGGATCGTGAAGACGTCTGACTACATCAACCGCGTTGTTATAACGCTTCCGCTTTCGGTCTACGAGGGTACGTGGACGGACACTCTTCCCTCTCGTTGCTATGCCATCACCATGGTCTTGCGTGATCGTAGGAAAATTTTCGAAATTACCACGTTCCCCAACAGTTGCAACCTCACCACTTTACCCCTTCCTTTCCCTTTAAGCTTTGCTAGTCTTGATACCCATGGTAATGGGATTGCTGAGTCCTCGTGGCTCACAGATTACTACAACAACGATTGCGGTGTACAGGTTGTGCGATGATCATGACGCGAGAGCGATGTTTGCTTGTTTGGGAGATTCTTCTTCCGCTTCTTCTTCGATCGAGGATAGGTTCCGTGTCGGCAGCCTGGGCTAGCAGGGTGGATGTCGTTTGAGTTTCTGTTTGTGTTTCATCCGTAGTCGGATGATGCTCTTATGTATTGTGATGATGTATTCATGTGGCATTGTATGCCTTATGTATGTATCCCCATCTATTATGTAATGTTGATGTAATGATATCCACCTTGCAAAAGCGTTTCAATATGCGGGTCTATCCTTGGTGGGACCTTCGAGTTCCTTTTGAATAGGGTCGCATATTGGGTGTGACAAAAAAGCACATGTATATGACACTGTTATGGTGCTGCTAGAAGGAGGACGCGAGAGGGCCGGTCGGGGGCCTTTTTGCCCACGGCCGGGCAAGAGGGAAGGGATTTCCTTCTTAATTCTTGCTTCATTAGATTGATATATCTCCTATCTTTATATAGAGAGGTTTACTTGACTCCCAAGCAAGGTTTACTTGAATCATAAGCAAGCGACCCTTATCTCTAATTAACCCTAAGACTAATGGGCCCATTAGACCCATTATGTACTCTAACACTACACCCCACCTAGACATGCAGCTTGTCCTGGAGCTGCAGCCTAACCAACTTATAACCATGACTCGACGCAACACAAACCTAACACCTAAAAACAAGCCTTTTACATCTCGTCTTGTTTATTATTCTCAACCTGAAATGGACTGGGACGCTTTATTTTGGACCCCTTAACAAAAAATGGACACCATCCGCACGTCGAACGTGCACGTGTACAGCCATCTGGATCCCATGGACACCACAAGAGTGACCAGCAGAGGCGCCCTCGTGGCGGCCGGTGGCGGAATGCAGTGGTGCTACGCGGTGCGCTGCAGTCGCTGACACCATGCCTTTTCCCTGCCGGGCGACTGTTGGATTGCACCGCACAGGAAAGAGTGGAGGGCTTGCGATGGAGAATGACGAGGAGGGGTGCGCCCATCCAACTGCCGATGTCGCAGACTTTGAGGTCGATGCCCGCGGGGAAAACATCACCCAAGATCCCCGACGCAGCGGATGAGATCGAGGTCCTTTGCGCAGCGAAGGGCAACTTGGAGGAGCGGCAGCTGCAGACCACGCATCTCCCGCACACGCCGACGCGCTAGGAGGCCGCGCGCAGCAGCCTGCAACCTCACCGCCGCCGACATGTGACGGGTGCGATCCAAGACGGAAACGGTGACGGCGACGGCGGGGAGTGGACTTGGTGAAGCGGGACTCCCGCCGGCGCGGTCGATGCGGGGCCGGAGCTGACCTGCGTTTAAAAAGGCAGAGAGGAGCGTCGTCCGGCTAGCCGTTGTGACTGAAGCATGGCCAACACGTATCTCCGTCCTGCCTGATGCATGTATCCGTTGTGGCTACAGCTCAGTAAATATCGTGGCGCTGGTCGCTGACCCCTGTTGCAGCTAACCGTTGTCACCACCAGATGGCACGTGGGCCTTTATTGAACGCAGAGAGAAATACGAGCGGTATACAAGATGCTGTACGCTGCCCGGCTGAGTTTATACGCGCACGTCGTATTGGAGTTAGCACAAATCGCGTGGGGTGTCAGTGGTGCGGATAACGACCTCGCGTAGCCTCATGTACACAGGCGAATTAGCGAAATTCAGGTCACGAACATACTGACCAATATTTGACACCGATTCATAATATTTCACATAGTCATCAACCGAAACATAGTCTAAACTTCCTAAATTAACCGAAGCTAAGTCTAAAACTTACTAATCTAGTCGCTATCCATATCTTCGGCGACCGATTTCCGCTCGTCTCTGCACAGCTCACCGATCATGCAATCTTGGCCTGTGTCGTCGTCTGGGTCATCGCTGAAGATGCTTGTCACTTCTCTCCTGCCGCCTTCGCTGTCTCTGTTGTCACCGTCGTCTTCGTCCGCCCCCCTGCCGCTACCTGCTCGTGCAGGCGGCGCTCTGCCTCGACTTGATCTGGTTAGAGGCGGCGGAGCTCTGCCATGTACGTCTCGTCGGAGGTCTCCACCGCCAAGCGCTCCCTCGCCTTCCGGTCCTCCATCCTCTCCCACACGAGTGTGGAGACCACCCGTGGCCGATGGCATCTAGTCGTGACATCTCACCAAACTCAAAGTTCGTGGTCGTTGGCGTTGTGTAGCCGCATGGACCCGATGTCACATTCGCGGGCGGCCTGCTTGGCGGAGTGGACGGATCCAAGCCACTTCTTCTTTTGGATGTGTCGGTCCTTAATCTCAGCCACTCACGTCCCCATGTCCGCTGCCGCACGCCAATGTACGGCCTTTGTGGCGGCGGCTGCGGAGGGAGCTCGGGGAAGCCGGGCAGACGGCTGCGGGAGACAGACGGGGCGATGCCGGAGGAAGTGATGCGACAACGGCAGGAGCCAGATATGCTGGCACTGCGTTCATGGCGGCGTGGATCCGCGCTTATAGTGAATAGTACAAGTGTTAGAAATAGTACATGTTTTTTCTAGTGTAGATCGCATTAAAATGTATTTCACCATGAAACTGTACCAACAAGCATACATTCGCAGGTAGTATGTGGGTATTTTCTGAATTTTCAACAAATTACAAATTAGATTCTTGAATTTTTCAATATCTACTAGGCTCCATGGAGCCCGGGAGACAAAAAATTTTACGGGACAACAGAAACTAACCAATTATCTTAGAACGCGCAAGTTCAAGAACATAAACAATTTCAACACGAGCATGCATATCGGCGAATTGCAAAAGGAAACAAGAGAAGTCGTAGTGATCAATCCTCCTCTTGGAGGCCTAAGGCCACTCCCATATCGATGGCCCCTACCAAACGAAAAAAAAGGCCCCCGCTTCGCTCCGCCTGGGGCGACGCAACCCTAACCACCAGACCACCGCCCCCCCCCCCCCCCACCTCACCGCCGCCAGAGGGGTCGCCGGCGACGTCCGCGCGACTGCCAAGGAAGGTGGCAGCAAGGTCGTGCTGCTCCGTCTACGCATTGAGGGCCCCCTGTAGCCGAGGCGGCGGCCTCGGGTGGTGCGGCGGCGCCTGCTTCGCGGCGAGTGGCGCTTGCTGGTGCTCCTCTTCCCCACTTGGCCGTGCGGGCGGCGAGTGGTGGAGGCGTTGGGCGATGGTCGAGGCGGGTGGCCTTGTGCCCCTGGCTGCGCGTCAGATCTGGAGGTCTTCTTCCTCCCCCTTCCCTGGCCTTTTCCCCGCTGGATCTGGGTCGTGGCGGGCGTCGGTCGTCGGATCCGTTGAAGGTGGGTTGCCGGAGTTGCGTGCTCGGACTGGGAGAAATTTTTGGCCGGTTGTTTTCCGGTCACGGCGACGGCGACGCCGGCTGGCGTCGTTCCCCTTGTCGATCCCCTCTCCCTCCCCTCTCATTCCCGGGTGAAAAGCTTTGCCAGTTATGGTCTAGGCGGCAGCGGCGCGGCTTGCGTCGTCACCTTCCTGAAGGTGTCGTCTTGGGCGAGTTGGGGGGTGTGCATTGGCGTTTGGATGAGGTTCTCCGGTGTGCAGCGACATCACAGTTGAAGATAACATTGGGATTTTTCGCAAGATTAGCTCCCTGTGGTTGTCCGTAGGCCGGTCGTTTGTGTATTGCCAAGGTGGGGGAGGGGATAGGGTTCCTCTTCCCTGTGTGCAGCAGCATGGCTGTCCGTAGGCCGGTCGTCTGTGTGTTGCCATGGTGGTGGAGGGGATAGGGTTCCTCTCCCCTATGTGCAGCAGCATGGCGTAGGCAATTCGGACATGGATCCCGAATCTGAGCTATTCTTGTCTTAGCTTCAGGTGTTTATCAACTTCGCGATTGTTTCTTCGTTGCCCTCGTCCTTCAACAGCTTCATTTCTTCCTGTATGTATGGACCATTGAGTTGTGGTTTGGCTCTTCTCCTGGTGATCTTTCTCAGTGGGTTGGTCACACTGAGAATCTCCCAAGCGCTCTGACATCTACCACTCCTTGCTCTAGGATGAGCTGCTTCAATTTGCGACGGTCCGGCGCCCTTCGATCCAGGGTGAGGGGCAGGGGTCCCCTTCGGAATTGAAGAAGGAAGGTTGATGATGGTGGTCTCCTTTTGGGTTGGATGAGGGCATGTTCATCTTCACTGCGCGCGATTCCCCCTTGAAGTTCGATTGCTGCCATTGCTTTGGTGCTTCATTCGCGTCGAAGAGCTCCACCAACATTTAGCTAGTATTCTTGTAGAATATCCTTGTGCTTTCTGTTGTGGTGCATGTATGCTGTTTTTGGAGCTAATTTTTTTAAATAATACATTTTTTTATTAATTTTCATAAATATTACGTTGGGTAAATTTTTTTCAAAAATAATACACCGTCGGCCCGCTGCAGGCCGACTGGGCCTAGTCGGCCCACATCAAGCTGATTGGATTCCAGTCGGCCTACAGCTGGCCGACTGGCCCCTGTCGGCCCACTGTGGGCCGACTGGAGCTAATTGGCCTGTTGTGGGCTAATTGTTTTTGCAAAAAAAAGGCATAAAAAATATATGTTTGTAAAAATGTTAATCATGTAATTAAAAAATGTTAAAGGTGTATAGAAAAATGTTCCTGATGTATACAAAAATGTATAATATATATGCAAAAATGTTGACATAAAAAGTATGTTTTAAAAAGTGTTAATCATGTATTTAAAAATTGTTAAATGTGTGTATAAAAAATGTTCCTTATTTATACAAAAATATAGGATGTGTATGAAAAAAGTTGACACCAAAAATTATGTTGGTGAGTTGGTGACAAAAAATAAATCAAGGTTGTGAAAAAAATATGATTGGTTGCTCTATTTCTATGGAACTGGAACATTTTTTTTTCAAACATATTTTTTTGGTTTCAACTTTTTTTCATACACATTCTATATTTTTTTAATAGATAACGAATATTTTTTATACACACATTTAACAATTTTAATCATGTATTTGAAAAATGTCAACTTTTCAAACATAATTTTTCAAACATAATTTTTGGTGTCAACTTTTTTCATACACATTCTATATTTTTTGTATAAATAAGGAACATTTTATACACACATTTAACAATTTTAAATACATGCTTAACACTTTTCAAAACATATTTTTATGTCAACATTTTTGTATATATATTGTACATTTTTTGTATACATCAGAAACATTTTTTTATACATGTTTAACATTTTTTAATTACATGATTAACATTTTTTAAACACATACTTTTTTATGCCATTTTTTTGCAAAAACAATTAGCCCATAGCGAGCTAATTAGGGGCCAGTCGGCTAGCTGTAGGCTGACTGGAATCCAATCGGCCTGCTGTGGGCCGACTACGCCCAGCCGGCCTGCAGCGGGCCGACGGTGTATTATTTTTGAATTTTTTTTATCCAGCGTAATATTTATGAAAATTAATAAAAAAATGTATTATTTAAAAAAAATAGCTGCGTTTTTGGAGCACCTTGTATCTGCCGTTTCCAGTTTCTTTGTCTCTTTTTCCTTTCCTGTTGTATGGTTCGTTGTAATTCCTGGCCGGTTGATGACTTTGTTAATTCAAAGCCGGGCTCTTCTTGAGCCTTCGTTCCAAAAATATATATCGATGGCCCCTAAAATTGGCCAGAAAGGTCAGCACACAGTGATGCCGGCGAAGATCCTTCACAAAGCATATCTCAATTCTGAAGAAAGGAAAACGGAAACGATATCTGGAGAGGATGCTTTGAAAATCCCTCCTTCTGCGTCATACAGTTTGAGTTTCCATGGCTGCTCAGGTTGTTAAAGCTGCACCGCTTTCAAGAATACAAAGGCTGGAACAAAGATTAATGCATGTTTTTATTTTGAAGGATCCAGCACTTGCTGGCATTTCCTTGATTTAGCACAAGAGAGAGGGATACATAGTTTGATCAAGTGATCAGATGGATGACAGAAATTTGAACATAGGTACTTTCATGGCCCCGCGACGGCTGGGCCTGAAAGTAAAGATTAATGCATGTTGAACCTTGTGTCAATACCTGATAAGTCATGCATCCTTAAGGTCAATATGGTTATCACACCAGTTGTTATGCTTGCACAGAACCATCTATGATGACATTGTTGTTCGTTTTTCTTGGTGCATATATTCAGCTCCCTTATAAATTTCGTTCTGAAATTCGATAGGGTCTAACAATGCTCAAGAAGTACTAGATAAGTTCGGGCACTTGTGGGCTGTTGTTCCCTTTCCTATTTCCTAGTTTGGCTTATACTACAACTTCAAGCCAAGTACATACATCATTCAAACAATCAATGCTGCCACTTCTTTCCTATACATTGTGCCTAAACACCTCAGAGCCTTCTGGCCTCTTAGAAGCCCCTAACTCTGGTGCAAATCATCCTCTTAATAACACGTCTGCCAACTGAATCGCCGGATGTTTGCTACTTTGCAGCAACCAATTTTGGATGACTAGCTGACTAACCCTAGTACTAAAGATCCTTTGTAAATCACCAACAATCCGAGATAGGATAAGCGTTGTGTTGCTCACCTGAGACACGACAAGTTGCTAAGCATACATGTGTTGTACATACATTTTATTCATGAATCTGATGAACACATTCATAAGGTCTGAGATGATTCAGTCAGATACTTTCTCAGCAGAAAATAGGCTGCAAGTTGCTAAGCCTGGAGGCATCTGCAGGAGCAACATGCTCTCTGCAGAATTAGTCATGCTCCCAGTGCAGCAACTTTGCACACTGCTTGCTGACTTTGAAGTTTTAACCATTTTAACTGCTGGCACTAAACAATCAAGCAAGTCCCTGTTTTCAGGATCCTCCATTTAACTGTTTTCTTATAGGATGCTAGAACACATGTGTTATGGAAACTGAGTGAAATAGCTTTTCAGTAAAAACAATTAGAGAGAACCCGCCTAAGCTGGTGGCTTTCTTTTGTACTCCCTCTGATCCATAATAATTGTCGTGGTTTTAGTTCGAATTTTACACATATGGTGCATGATCTACTATTATCTGATATAATCTTTACACTGAGTCAGTGATTCAACACAACACTAGTATCTCTGGATGGATTAATTATGGCTCTTTGTCTTGCCATCGGCTTGTTTTAGTTTGTTCACCAAAGTCTGTAGACATTAACTATCATTTTGTTCAGCACTGCATCTTAATATTGTCACTGGTTCCCTTTTCGGTTATGGGTTACATGTTACTGTCTAATGGCAAATGATACTCCCTCCATCCCATAATATAAGATGCTTTTGCAAACTATGCTAGCTCGCAAAAGCGTCTTATAGTATGGGACCGAGGGAATACTAAAGATTCTGCTGAACTATGTTAGATGTTTAATCTTTGAGTTATGAATTGGTTCGATCATTGTAAGTGTACATTCTAAGGTAGCTATGAATTGATTCTATTTTGTCGAGTTATTAAGAGACAAGCCAATGTCTTTGTCTTCTGCACATTGCTACATTTGGCTGATCATCCATCAGCTAGTGATTTCACACTGAGGTATGCTGCTGCTGTGTATGATGAGTACACAACCCTGATCCTCCCAAATCCCTCCCACAGCACTGTCCCGGAGTCCGCCGCAGCTGAAACCCCTCTTCCTCCACCAAAGCGCGCCTGCCACATCGAAGCGTAGCAGACTTGTTTGTCTCATGATCTCCCTCCACGATCTCCTGTACTGCTGCTGGGCTGGCGTGGCCAGGACAAGATGCTTATGCTTTTTGTGGGGGTGAGGAACAGCCGAATCAAATTAGACAAATCTCCCTTATAAGGATGGATAGGACATTCGGGGTGCATCCGCCCATGTATTTTGATGCCTAATTTCCTCAACGAACGCTACTTTTGATTGAGATCCATAATCAATACTAGTCATAGCTTTGTCCTGTATGTCCATCATGTTTCAAAGTGATTTGCTGTAGAAGTCTAGAACTATTTCTCTATGCATTAATATTTTTGTACTGTTTTGTGTCTTTTTGCAGGGCTTGCAACCCCAAGCACAACAGACTGATAACAGTCTGACAGTCATCAGCTGCAACGACCTGGGCAGTCACCTGAGATCCATTTGCAGTTACCTAGGTGGCACCTGCAGCAGCTCCTACAGTAGTGCCACCTGCAGCAACACTCGCTTCTGCAGTGGCAACTAGTTCAGCTGGTGTGACCACAGCAAGCGTGGTGGCTGCGGCCCCTTGTGCACGGTCAAGGTCAAGCAGTTGCACTGCAAACTCAATCGGCTGAGCAGTACCAGCAGAAGCTCCTGTACCAACTGTACTACCAGCAGTATTACCCTGGCTACAAACCCCTGCACGAAGCAGCATCAACAGTATGGCCAATACCAACAGCACATACAACCTCAAACATAAGTGGCACCGCCACACCGCAGAATGTTGCTCAGGTTCCTGCACAACCTGCTCCATATGCTCATCCTCGATTCCTGCAGCCCTGCAGCTGAACACCCTCCGTAGTGTAAACTTCAGTTGTAAGGCCAACTGCCAGCCATGGTTGCTCCTCAAGGTACTCAGCATACACCACAACATCAGCAACATGGGCATCGTGTTCAGCGGCCACCAATTCCTTCCATCATCCCTCCCCAGGCACCGCCACAAGGATTAACTCCTAACAGGTCAATCGTACCAACAAGGAATGAACTCATCACAACAACAAATGCATTCTCAACCTTTCCAACCCCATTGTCCACAATATATGCAGCAACAGCATATTCCAACTTCGACTAGCAATATATGTGGTGCCCGTATCTTCTTGCAAGATCTGGTTTCCAGCAATCTGGTTCCCAAGATCGTGAATACATAAAAAGGACAAACCCAGTGCTAGAAGCTCTGTGTGGTGAAGGATTATACTCGTACAAGGCGAGCCCAGTGCAATGCAGCCAAAGTTCAACAGGCTAACGCTGACAGATGTCCAAGATGTTCATTGTTCAGTCTGCACGAAATGTTCTTTCGGCTATAACGCGCTTTGTCACCAGTGCAGTGCTTAGTATAATACAATTCGAAACGACAAACGAGAACAAGGTGCAAGCATTTAACAAACATTGGCAATTTCCATTTGCCAAAATTCTAGACGCGAGCAATATCTGTCTTAAGAAAAGAAAAAACTTGCCCTCAACTCGGGAAGTGAATCCTGGCACGTGACGACATCCCATTGTTGATTTTGTCTCTGATCAACAACATCTCCGTCCATGTCCACTGGCCTGGAAGCGTGTGCTTGCACTTATCACACCCTGGATTTCTATATATAGGTTCATGGCCTCCAGGTTCACCGCTGCCTCCACCACATTTCTGGCATACCTCATGAATTTGTCTTCTGCCTGAAACCCATAGATCCTGACCTCAGCCAGATTGTGGTGCTTGAAATCAGGGGAAGATGGTTCCCATTCTAGTCCTTTGTCCTTCTTCTCGCTATACGTAAACCTCTTCCTCACCTCCCCGGTTGTCATTTCACATAAATGATCCCTCACCTGCATTCAATCAGGTCAAGAATTCCAAACCGATGTCTGAACCTCGAAAAGAGAGAGCTCGCTTTGCATATTCAACGTGTGGTGGAATAAAAATGAGAAATGAAAATCGGTACAAGATTTTACCATGATGCATAGTTCCTTAAGGGCGGGTGCACCTTGGAGTATGAACATCGTCCAAGTCAGATCACATTCTTCAGAAATGTTGATCAAATTCACAAGCCTTAGTTTGTGGAACACCGGTAGCAATTGCTTTCGACCTTCTGGTTTCACCCAAATCTGCAAAAGACGGTGATAATGCTGAAGTATGTTTACCAAAAATAATGACTACAACCTCTCCACACCACACAACACTCGGACAACATTGTGGACCTCCACTAACCTTTTCACATTTGAAGTTCAAATGGAGGATGCTTATGGCCGTCTTACCCAGCAACTCGCTTAACTTGAGCATCTTGTGCCGCGAAAGACCAGTATTAATGATGGTCACAGTCTGAAGCAGTGGGACATAGCCCAGACAGAAGGGGTCTTCTGGAGACATAAAAGCATTAAATTTCAGAATTGTGAGCTTTGGTACACACTTCAGATCAACCCTCTTAATACTGCTACAAAAAATCAGTAATTCACGGAGCTGTTCGTGTTCCACTTCCAGCAAAGACATATTCCCCGCATCACACTGTTGGAGACGGAGGAACTCCAGTTGATTGCAAATACTGAAAATTTTGGGGAAGTCTGATTCACCCAACCTCAAATTCTCTAGCGTGAGGCGTGCAAGACCACCAAATGTGTTTGGACACGAACCAAAGAATGACATGAACTGCCTCCCATAAGTGAGCAGTTCATCAACAGAACAATTTCTGCGCACCTTCGTCATGATTGTAAACTCGGCTGAAGCGACCTTTTGTGTTGCTATGGTGTTGGCAACAGTCTGGCCAATGAAAACAGACTCATCTCCCAAGTAGAATTGCATGCATAACAGGTGAATGGTGGATAGACTCCCAGCCCTCCTTCCCAGTATGCACCTAGCAGCTTCCAGCACGGTGGTGTTGGCCCGAACAATATCATCTGAGGTTATCTTCCTCCTTTCGTGCTTGGGCTCAAAAGATCCAGCCACGATAACAACCTTTGAGAGTATGGCAGGGATCTGTTTCCAACGTGTCGAGAGGATGGTGGTTCGTGCAGCATCAGCGATATCAAGTCGCTCCACAATGTTGAGCAAAACGTCATCAGGCAACTTGCTGAGCCTATCAACTTCATTGTCCTCCTATATTTGAGATGCAAACAAATCAGAGTTGGTTTCGTACTAGTCACATCACCGGCGCAATTTTAATATTTTCTACAAACAACGATATAATTTAAAAACTTCCCTACAAGAAGAGCAATTTTGATTATATAGAATTTTTGTACTTCCCCACAGAGAGACGCAATTTTGACTGTACAATTTTGATTATACAGTTTTTATACTTCCGAGAGAAAAAACGCAATTGTGATTATACTTCTATATACTTTCAAATAGAATGACGCAATTTTGATGTTTCCCCGCAAAAAGGTTAAATTGTGACCAAGAATTCTGATTATGATTCCTACTTCTTATTGCTCCTCGATTTATTTATTTTTGCGGTGCTGTTGTAAGAGGATCTATTTCTTCTGATATATATATAAAGGCAAAAAAGGAGCATGAGGACGAACTCACCATCATGTCGAGGGAGGATTTGCCGAGGCCGTTCTGGCAGCCGTCTCCTCTTCAAACTGATATATAGCTGCTGGGTTGCCGCCACCAATGGAAACTCGGAGACTGAATTCGAAAAAGGGACTGTTTCTGATTGTAATCCGGAAAGGACTGCTTTGATTCCGGATTAGCCACAAAAAAAGGGAGCCGCTTCGATTGCGGATTGAGGCTCGGAATGGAGCCGCTTGATTGCTTCGACTGCCGGTCGCAGCTCGGAAAGGAGCTGCTGCTGCTGCTGCTTGGATTGGGGGCTGCAGCTCCCAAAGAGGGAGCTGCTTATTTGGGCGCCTCTTCTCAAGCACCGGCGGATCCTCATTCGAGGCATCCGACGGCGACGGCGAGAGAGTGGAGATGGGCGCACGGCAGGAGGCGACGGCGCATAACGGACCCCCGATCCCCTTTCCTCTCTCGGTGAGACCCTAGTTTTTTTTTCTTTTTTTGAGTCGATCGGTGAGAACCCCTGTAGGTCTGGGCGGCACGGCAGGGATCACAATTATATATGGCGGCCTGTAATGGAAGAATGGTAGCACGGATGGGCTAAAGGCCCAACCAGCTTTTCCTATTGCAGGCTTGCAGTAGCCCGGTCACCCCGCGAGAACTATATTTCGGGTACAGTGAGATTTGTCTAAAAAAAAAAGGTACAGTGAGATTTGCCTAAAAAAAAAAGGTTACAGTGTGATGGAAGGATCTTTGTATCGTTCAATTTTATCGGACGTCGCGGAAGGGACAGATGGAAGGGAGCCATTTGTCGTGCCTCTCGCGGAAGCAAAATCATGCCTATCACGGAGACAAAAAAGAAAGAAAACGCGTTTTTTTGTTTCCACTGAAGGAAAAAAAGAAAATGTGTTTTCCCGTTTTTGAGAGGCACGGTCATGCCTCTCGCGGGAAAAAAACGCGTTTTCGCTCAAACTATTTCTTTTCCAGAAAAAACATTTGTCCAAAAGCTAAGAAATACCCATGAAAAACCGAAAAGTAAAAAAGATACCGAAAAAAAAACCATCTAAAAAGCATAAAACACATGCAGAAAAATTAAAAAAAAACAAAGGGAGCGCGCCATCTCAGCCCACCACATGTGATCGTTGGGAGGCTCCCGAAGAAGCGCTCGTCAGCTAGTTGCTCTTCTGTTCGGCGCCTTAAGCGCCCGAACAGTAAGCTAGCGCCCACGCGCGCCAATCTCATCACCTCATGGGCCGGCCCACGATGGACGCGCAGCGTAGTCAAAATGTCTCGCAAAAAACACACAAAAGGTGCGGGTACCAGGACTCAAACCCGTGCCATGCCAGGACAACTAACAAAGTGTTTTGCTAACCACCAGAGCTGCTAAGCGCATGGGCTGTAAGCGAGGCTATGTGCCTCTGTATTTGAGGCACTTTCTTCGAAGATGAAAAGGCAATCCTGGAACTCCGATCATGTGATCCTGATCTCGCAAATGATATGATCATGCTTGCCACCGCTGCCCTCCTTGATATTTGATACCACTTCCTTACAACCCGAGGCAATGACTATGCACATTTGCAAGACATCAGTCGCTAAAGCCGCGGCCTCACGACAAGCGAGAGCCTCTAAGGGCAGGTCAGTTACCTCGGCGAAAACCAAGGCCGAGGCCCCAAGATAATTTCTGCCACTGTCTCTACAGATAACACTTATGGAACTGTTGCTTGAAGACTTAGATGTTGGAAAGATGAGCAAATTACTACGAGATTTAATCCGAATAAATAAGAAATAGATCATGACAGCAATAGCAGAGATTAAACTAATCATGCGAACTAGCATAGCAGATGAACAGATCACATCTAGGGCACATACTAGAAACATGAATTTCTACCACGATCTCGAACAGGAAGGATAGAATCACATACGGTGCGGGAGCAGCACCGCGGCGTTGACGTTGTCGCCCATGTCGTCGATGATGAGGTTGCCGAGGTCGGGAAGAAGTCGTCGTCAGCGAAGTCGTCGCCGCCAAGAAGCCGGCGAAAAGTCGCTCCCCAAAAACCGATCGCCCCTCTCCCGCAGGATCACGAGAGGCGGGTTCCGGAAGCTTCTTGTCCTTCTCCGGTGCACGCCGAAGGAGGGATGGAGAAGACTTGCTTGGCGGCTCAATGATCTCGAGCGCCGGTGAGAAACCATCTGACGGCGGCGGCTAGGGTAGACGTTTGGTGACTAAATAGTGCGGGCGGGTAGGTCGTGGGAGTAAACCCCACGTCCGAAGTCGCCACGATCCAAAAATCGGAAGCGGTTCAGTAATTAACGCGTCTGCTAATTATTAATTAATGATTCATTAATTTTTTCGAAAGCAAAAATATAGACAACGTGCATAGCTCCGTCTTTCGACTTGGCTCAATCCGCAACCATGCGGGCGCTGCGTCGTGACGAGGCGTGGCAAGGCGGAAGTAGGTCTCCTCTTCTCATGCTCATACAAGTGGTAGAAGAGCTCACCTTATAAAGAGGTGCAACTCTCTCTCAACTTATGAGGTGGGACTAAACTTTAGCCTCACTCACTCCACTCACATGTGTGCATGAATGGGCCAAGAGAATTTCAGAATTTTAGTTGGGCTTTGGGCAAAAGCCCACTAGCAAATTCCAACATTAGAAACGATGCTATCCACTTTGTTGACCCTGTAGGAGGTGCAGTCCAACGAGTGACAGTAGGCTGGATGTTGGTCGCTTGATGCTGTGGGGTAGTTGGTTTGCCATGGTGATTTCTCCAATGAAACGTTTTCAGATGAAATCATGGTGTGGTAGTAGTTCCACCAGAGAAAAAAAAATCCATCATTTTGCATCCGGTTCTCTTGTTCGTTACATTGCATGCACTAACTATTGATCTGCGAGAGCCCAAACGCAGTGGGACATGGTGCATTCCAGTAGTGAGTGCCGCCATGAGTCCTCCCTCCTTGGCGTCACACAGTGTGCAGGTGCTACAAACAACCATGTTGCGGTGATGAAGCAGGTCGGTTGAAGAAAATAGATTGTTGAGCCAAACGTCAGAGGAAGACTCTAATCTTTGAAGGCACTTGCACCTTCCAAAGATTGCACCAAGAGCGTAGTTCACCCTCAGCGTTTGACGAATCAACACGTCCCTCCAGCCATGCCTCACGTAGGTGTTTTGTCGATAATATCATCTGGTAAGCCGATCTGGCCGAAAAGATGCCCCTTTGGTCATAGTTCCATGCCCAGAAATCATCAAACGCCCTTGTGCACAAAGTGATAGATAGAATTGCCTCGGCATCAATGGATATGAAAGTGTTGTGAATCAACTCCTTGTTGCAGTTGCCTGTTTTTTTTAAGATGAGCTCACTGACTAGTTCGGGTGAAGCGTGAGGCTATTGATTGGACACCTATTGTATTCCCTGGATAACCAATTTTCTCTTCATATATTTATTGTTTGACCATTTCCCACCCTGCGGATCAGACCTTGAGCCAACATGTATTTCCCTTCCATTATCGCCGTCCACACATGAGAGGGTGCATTACCAACTTGGGCTTGCATAAAATCGGACCGAGGAAAATACCTTGCCTTAAGAATATGTGCACCGAGGTACTTTGGTTCTTGTAGAATACGCCATGCCAAAAAAGCCAATAAAGCAAGATTAAACAGTTCTATATCTCTGAAGCCCAGACCTCCCAATTTTTTCAGCTTTGTCATGACATCTCAGGAGACCCAGCTAACCTTTCTCTCACCTTGCTTATATACATGTTTTTTTTTCAATTTTTGTTTGAGAACATATACACGTTTTTCCAAAATACTCCTACATATTTTTTTCCAGGTCGGCCTAATTTCCGGGTGGGCCGAAATTCAACCCAACTTGATACCGCGGCGGCTACGCAGCCTTCTTCTCTCCCAAAAGAAAAAAAAAAACGCAGCCTCCAGTCAGTCCTCCACCTTGAACTCCGGCGCCCCGTTCCGCCGCAGCCGCGGCCCTCCAGCCACCGCCGCCGACCATAAGCTCCACCAGCCCCCGAGAAACCCTAGCGAGTGGATGGTCATGGGTTGCTTCTGTGACTCCCGCCCGCGTCGCGCGCAGGATTACCTCAAGACGGTGGTGCCGCCGCAGCTCATGGCTGACAGGCCGAGTGAGGCTTCGATCTCGTGGCCATCAACCCAGGTGCGCCTCTGCGTTAATCTTGTCGATGCCATGGCCCATGGCCATTGTCAAGTCCTAAGGATCCTTCCCTTTTGGTGGATCTGCAAATGTGCGCATGGGGTTTGCTACTCAGGATGTGCCGTTCAATATACCGTACTGCATTGCCCTGCACATCTCCCGGCACAAGAATGATGCAACAAGGCTGTCGGTGCGAGATCAGGTGATGCAAACGCAGAGGTGATTCTCCCCTACTGTTGGCCTTGTAGCTGAACACTGACGTATCTTCAGTATATGACTATCGTTTCAGTTTGCAGAGGCTCAACTATCGTGCTCGGTCAACGCACAATGCAGAACAGTAGATAGCATATGATTTGTAAAAATATACTTCTCAAAATTCCTTTGGATTATGTCTGCCGCTCGAACTGATCAGGCCCCACTCTTGCAGATTGCCTCACTGCTCAAAATCCCATTTCTGGATGAAGTACCTCTTAAGGCAATATATGCTGTATGTAAAATCTTATGTGTTTGGTAATTTGCATACCTGAGTTTATGGTGGTAGGATATTATCTTTTGCCATGTAACACAGCTTAAGATTTTTCATGTTAATCGGAAGAAATAACACCCAATTTTGATTAGAAAGGGCACTGTAAAAATGCTTGGTTTTTTGTTTGTAAGTGCACTGTAATTTTGTTGCTAGGACTTGTGTGCAACATCCCTCCTCAATTAGTGGTGGCTCGTGTGTTTCCTATGCATGATTGTGGTTGATTTTGCACCACATTGGACGTTTTACGAGTCTTGGTCAGCATATATACAAAAAAGAGAATGTGTGATTTTTTGGTGTTACATTATGAGCAAAGCAAGACAGAAACCTAATTGAGTTATATTGTCCGTGTGTGTCCTGTCCTATGTGGTGTTGGCGCTTTAGTGTGGATCTTTTGGTGTTACATTATGACACAAGGACATTTTTTGCTGGAGATAGCTAGCTCTGAAGTCAGGGGGCTGAAGTTCTTCTATTATGTCAGATACTGCTTTGATATGAGATTCACATATTCTTTGTTCTCTCTTCTTACATATGGCATGTACGGATGTACCCATCATAGCCATATTCATCAATGTCACGTTCTGTCGAGCTTCTTTAGACGGTTCAGTGGGGCATCACATAGATTTAATGGAATAGTTGGAGTTACATCATGGATTATTTTCTCACTACCTGTTCCTGTAATCACAGTTTCTTAGGTATGCACTTATATTCAGTTCTTTGTGGTATTAACAGTAGATTCAGAGAACAGTTCTGCACCATAATAAAGTAGCTTATATTCCGCATAGCATTTTATGATATCAATATACTGATGGCCCCTAAAATTGGCCAGAAAGGTCAGCACACAGTGATGCTGATGAAGATCCTTCACAAAGCACATCTCAACTCTGAAGAAAGCAAATAGGAAATGATATCTGGAGAGGATCCTTTGAAAATCCCCCCTGCATCATACAGTTTGAGTTGTCTCTGATCAGGAGAGGCCATTTTAATGTTTCTCAGAACTATTCGTTACATGCATCAGGTATGCCTCTAGATTACCGTATGATCCTTTCCTTATTCGTCATTTTTTGTATGCGCTTGCTTTCACAACAACCATGCTTTGCCGGTTATTTTAATTTTTATCACAAATGCAAGCACTGATGAAACTGTGTCGCACCTGGACAAATCACTAGCACTAGGCTGCACATTATGCGGTAAACAGGAATTCCATTACTGAAAATGTTCAGCCCATCAGATTTAATAAAGAAATCTGAGCACCAAACTGTCCTGAGACAGTAATCTTTGCATAAAGTAACTTTATCTCAAAAACTACAAGGTACACACTGTTATCCATATAGACTGTGTCCACTGCTGTTGGGCTGGCATGGTCAGGGTACGATTCCTTTTGCTGGTAACGAAGCCCTAGCTTGTTCAGATTTTTGTGGGGGTGAGGAGACAAATCTCCCTTATAAGGATGGATAGGACATTCGGGGTGCATCCGCCCATGTATTTTGAATTTTTGATGCCTAATTTCCTCAACAAACACTACTTTTGATTGAGATCCATAATCAATACTAGTCATAGCTGTTTATTTTCAGAAAATAAATAGGGTTTTGTCCAACTGAACCCCCGTCTCCCCTGTTAAGTCTGACCCTAGATATAGATTTCAGTTCTCCTTAGTGGATGCCGCCTGATATAGACTAGTTACTTGGTCCTTTTCTTTTTTGACCAAAAAACAGCAGGCTGCTGTATTTCCTTAATATAGGAGTAAAACAAAGTTACAAATGAAATGAGAGCTAGGGGCTGGGATATAGCGCTGGCAGCCAAGTAACAGACCAGCAGAACAACAAGCACCAACCTCAGGGGGGTGGAAAATTCTATCTAGCTGCGAAATGCCCACCACCTGCCGAGAAAAGGGGCAATCAGCCATGTGTATGTTCACTGGCTTACTGCCACTGATGGCTCGATAGTTTCCTTCATTGCTTTCGCATTGGTGAATTAATTCTGGAAAGCAGCGGTGATGTGTGCGGGTCAGTGTTTGTACCTGCTGCACGTATTTAGTTGAATCCTAATATTTGACATGCTATTGTTAAAAAGATGAACATTTCGTCATCATTGCGCACCATTGGCTAACCATTTTCTTTAGTTCTTATTGTGCTGTGAATACGGTGGTGCCATGTTTTGATTACAGGTTTACAGTGCCTTGTAACTTGTGAATGGCAATCTGTATTCGCTTCCTTTTACAAAATTAGAACAATTGTCTTTTTTGTATCCTCGTTGGATTTCTGGTTTTAGCACGTCATACATTTTGCATGCATAAGTTATGAAATTAGCTTGTGTGCAGGAACCAGAATGCCTACTGGATAGAAGTTAGTGAGACCGGGCAATGTCGATAGTGAATGTATTCTGAATATACAAACTCTTCATGTGAAAATACTTTTGCTCTGTTTGTCCAACACTCATATACCCAAATGAAGCTATGCGAACTCAGTACACACATCTCTACTGGAAACCTTGCTTGGCTTACGTGGTAGCAACCGCACAAGCCTGCCCACTTGATGATAGAAGCCGATTTCGAGGTATAGCTTTCTTCTTAAGGAAGTGATTTGTGCATAATACATCAAGTGTACCTGGAAGTGGTGCCCTCTTTGTTACGATCTGCTTTCCAATATGCAACCTCTGCCGGATTCGTATAAGTCACTTGCTGAGACAATTGGTAATGTTACAATACACAGCCTATACAACAAGTGGTTGCCAATGTCAAGGAAATCTGTCTGAATGCATCACACATGGTACCGCTTGCGCCTATGGGAACTCCCCTGGTATTTGTAACCATTGCGGTACTCAGACTATACATCGTCAAGTTGCTCTATAAGTCTAGAACTATTTCTCTATGTATTATTAATTTTTGTGTCTTTACAGGGCATGCAACCCTGAACACAAGAGACTGACGGTAACTGATGCAGTCATCAAGCTGCAACGAGCCGAGATCCGTCTGCAGTTTCCTCAGTGGCACCCCTGCCTGCAACCCCTTCACTCGGCAGTATCAACAGTGGCCAATACCAACAGTACACACCGCCTCAAACGCAAGTGGCACCGCAGAACGTTGCTCAAGTTCCTGCACAACCTGCTCCATATGCTGAGCCTCACTTCCTGCAGCCCTGACAGCCCCAACACGCGGTGCCAAATCAGTCCCGGAATCAAACCCATCTTCCTCAACTCCAAGTACCAGTTGTTCAGCCGCAGCCTCATCAGCAGAATCCACCATTGCATTCAGCACCTCAAATTCCACAGATGCAAACTGCAGGGTGATGTACAACCTATAGCCCATACTCACAGTTGCTAACCAACCATTTGCAATGGCTGTAACTCAAACAAATAGCCTCCCAGGTGCAGCCATATGACCTCATCCTCGACGACATCAGCAGGCTGTTTCCTAGCAGCAACATCCGCAAATGCAGTACTTACGTCAGCAGCAACATCTTCAGTCTCAGATACAACACCAGCATCCACAAGTGCAGCAACAATTGTACCCACAACTTCAGGTTTATCATCGGCCTCATCCGGTTGCACAACCTCAGAATCCTTTACTACATGTGGTAGTAGCAGGTCATCAATCATATCCGCAGCCGTAGCCAGCACATAAGATGACACATGGTGCTCAAATTAAACGCCCTGCACATGCATCTCACCAACAGTTAGTTGGTTCTCAGCAGCCTGCACTTGTACACCCTCCGCAGGGTCGATTTCCATTGAAAGGCCAACAGCCAGCCATGCTTGCTCCTCAAGGTACTCTGCATACACCACAACATCAGCAACATGGGCATCATTTTCAGCAGCCACCGATGCATCCACCCGGCATCCCTTCCCAAGCACCGCCACAAGGATTTTCCTCCTAACACATCTGTTCCTTCAGAAACAGGTCAATCATACCAACAAGGAATGCGCCCATCACAACAACAAATGCATTCTCAACCTTTCCAATCCCATGGTCCACAATATATGCAGCAATAGCTTATTCCAACTTCTACTAGCAGGTCTATGAGCTATGTTGCAACACCGCATCAGTTCCAGGAATCAGGAAAGACAGAAAGTTCAGCTAATGCTACTGGCAATACTGAAGTAGGTGGTAATACAAATGGGGGTGGTGAATCTTCTGGCATAAAGCGAGAATCTCTGGGTGATGAAAATGTGAATGGAGAGCAGAATGATTTTGGTAATATCAGAAAAATTCAGTACAAACTGGCATTGCATTGAGCAGAGCAGATGGTTCAGACAAAGGCAAGGGAAAGGATGATTCTGGTCTGAAGCTTCAAATATATCCAATGATCTTGAGAAAGGAGAACCATTGCAGCAGACATCACAGAAAATCCTGGGAGCACTAGGATCCTATGTGCCCCCCAGGCATGGTCCGACAGCATCCGTCCGGACCTGATACTATTCTTCCTCAGCATAGCTCCATTCTGATCTTGTGCCATGTACACAAGACCAGATGAATCCAATGAGGCAACCTAGTCATAGTTTTCCTGAAAATATCTGGCCTACAGCACAGTAACAACCATATCGTTTATATCAATCTGAAATGGCACCAAGGGCGCTTGCACCAAACATTCCACGGCCTGCACCCATCAGACCTGATGGTGATGATGGCATGATTCGGCTTCCCATGGGTGGACCCTTGCCTGGACATCATGACACAACTATGCCTCGTTTTGCTCTAGAAAATGTTGGCCGGTACATCCTGCTGGTAATTCTCTCGAACAAAATCAGATACTTTTGATTTTTTTTATTATAATCATCTTGACCAAAAATTTCATCCATTCAGGAATGAAAAAGAGCAATGGTATTGGCAGAGATGTGCTTGGAAATTCCAGGGCTTTCCACTAAGAAGGGTTCAATTCTTCACAAGAACATTTCAGGTCGTTGGTGCCACAATATCCTGGCAGATACAATCTCAACCCTAAAGATATTGAAGAGAATATGAAGCAAATTTCCAGGGCCAACTCATCTTGATGAAGATAGTTTTCAGAGAGGTCCAAGGCCTTTTGATGGTTTCGATTCATTACCTGGAAAGCCTCCATTCCCAAACAAGCCAGGTCCATATCCTATAGGCTTCCCTGAAGATTTATCAAGGAAACCACATTCAGTTGTTGGTCATCTTGACTTTGTGTCACCTGGTGCAGAATTTGGCCATCACAGGACTGATGGTGGCTCGAAACCCAGGTAAAGGATTATAAGATGGTTCTAATAAGTCAATGCTTGATTTGAAACTTCATCATCAGCATGTCTTCATGGTGACTATTCATAATGATCCAAATTTTGATGACTATTCTTAACATGGTTTTCCACAAGAATCTGGCCGCTTCAGTTTGGTGTGTTACGAGTATTGAATTCATAAAATTGTTTTCCTTTTTGTGTTTATTGCTGATGCATTATGAGTTTCCATTTGCTATATACTTGATTACCTAATAATTACTGAACTGCGGTTGTTGTACTGTCCAGGGTGGATTCTTCAGTAACAGAGCTGTTGGTTGGTGCCGGATATGCATGGGAGTGCAGAGGACCTGGGTCTATATGTGCATCCAATGGACATTGTTCTGAAAATGAAGCATGATGTTGCAAAGAGACAGAAGATGTGAGTATATTTTTGTACTAATTTGAATTTGGACATCGTAGGTAAAACATTTCCTTGATTTGAAACTCTCGCCATTTCTCGGGAATCCTGGAGGCCCCAAGTCATTAAACAAAAATGCAACCATGAAGGGCAACTTCCATGGGAATAGGCGCTGGACCTCCTGTTATCTAGTTCAACATTTGATGAGATCTGAAGGTAGGGTTTGGTGGTTGAATTCCCCCCTCATGTGCAATGATAAGTTCAGTAGTTCAGTTAGTTTGCTTTGCCTCCCGTCCTTTCGCCAGGTAGCCGCCAGTGCTGTTTGGATCTACATTTGTAACACTGAACTGAGACCTGTCATGCATTTGGGTTCAGGTAGTTCTGCATGTTCGGAATAGAATATTTAGTAGCCCCAAACTATTGCTATTATGTTGTTCTGCAGACTATTCTTGCTTCATCTTACGTTTTGTTGCTGTGTTGGATATTCAATTTCTGAAGTTATTCAGACTCTGGGGATGCTTCTATTTCCGAGCGTGCAGCCTTCCAGTTTTGCATATGTGATGATAGCTGTTACTATCTCCATTTCATTTTCTAAGGTGTATTCTGGTCTAGCACGAGATTGAGGTATTGTCTTGAAAATATGAGAATAGTCCGTCCATCATTTCTGCATGAATGCCTTGTATTTTGGAAGGACATTGCAAAAATATTGACCTTATGTTTTGAAATGGACGGAGTACTTAACTTCAACGTATTATTACGCATATTCCTTGATTTCAGTTCTTATTAGGATGAACTTGTACCATCCATGTTAAATTGTTCTAAACATGGTATTAAATATTTGCTATGTACATAACATATAATAGCTCTGAAGCACTCATTGCTTGTTTATGGAGATCTCCTTGTTTATGCCAGAGGGGTTAGGAAATGAAAATTATTCTGTGCTATTTTTTTCCTTATTTTCAGTAAGTCTTCTTTGGAGGGGTAGAAGACATTCTAGTAAAACAGTTAGCATAAGAATCATTTTCACAAGTCCCTAACCAATCTTTGATAGTACTACAGGAGTGGTGATTAACCACTCTAATCTGAATAATTAAAATGATAGTTAGAGTCAAATTTTAAAAGTTTGGCCCAAGACATGTCCAAACCTTCATGTTATGGCATATAGTTAATTGAATTTCTCCTTGTGAAACAGGCATGAATGTGACGGTCAAAACCGATGATAAAACCTTATCAATGAAGATGCTGATTCATTTGCAAGGAGAGCGGAAATGTACTATAAAGAACACTCTGAGCTCATGAAACATGTGGAAGGGTACAGACTACAGAGTATACCATGCCTGAGTAGAAAGGTATGATCTAACCACTGGTACACTCCAGCGCGCCATCAATGTCTGAGGACTCGCCCTCCTGAAGCCAAGAAGGGAAGCCACATATTTCAGAAATGCCGGCACCCTTGCGTGCATCGTTCGATCATGATGATCTGCCCAAGGATGTGCTTGGTGTGTCACCACAGTTATTTATTGTCAAGACTCAAGAAGGTGGAAGTTAACCCGGAGGACGCATTCTGCGAGCTGAAGAAGGGAGTTGTTAGACTGTCTGAACAAAACCGTTGCTCTGAGCTTTTGATAGAAGAACTTCATGGTGACATGTGTCTGTGGTGGACTCGAAGAGAAAATTTGAGAGTGAGATCCAAGCCCTTAGGAGCAATGTCTCACAAATAATAAATACTGAAAAAGATGTGGCTCTACTACAATATCAGCAGTGCGTCTGATGTGGGGCTCTTGAAGTCATAGTCCGAGCAGGAGAAGACTGAACTGAACTACTGAAGGTGTACAAATGCTGGTGCAAGAACTTGAACAGAAGAGAGAAGAGGTTGGTGCCATACATACTCTGGCTCTTCAATCACATGCAAAAGGAAGCAGCTCTTCTTGCATTGGAAGACCTACATTCCCGGTCTCGGGAAGAGGTTAAAAAGCTGGCACGAGATGCTGAACAGTCGAAAAAGAAATTGAGTGACGGATGCATGCCGAATCAGAAGTTCAGAACTTAGGGTAGTGCAAGACCTGCATTCTGAATCTCAGGAAGAAAAAGAGTTGATTGATCTCACGATCAAGAAATTGAACCGATTTGCTTACTGTCTTTTACTTGTTGAAAGTAGGCCCAATCTGTACTAATAAACACTTGGTAACTTTGCTATCTCCATGTGCCAGTTTTGTTAGGCCGGGTAGACTTTTGGACTGTCTTAGTTCCTGGGGAATCTTCTATTATCCTAAAATATTATCCTTAGAAGGATTGTAGTTATGTAGTATGAGGTGGCTGGTTAATTGCATCCAAAGCATTGTTATGATTTTGTTATGCATGGCCTAGAACATGCTGTTAGTGCTCATGCTTTTATGTGTGTAGCTTTATTGAAAAGCAATAAAGAAAAATAATATCTTCAGCTTGCGGCCACGTCTGTCAGAACTTGTTACTTGTATGCTCGAATGTTTGTCAAATCTGGAGAATCAAATGTTAAACTACATCGTGGTATGCTACTTTTGATGGTTTTTTGTATGAACGTTGATGTTCTATTACTTATTAGTCTACCGTGTTATATCTGCTCCACAATCACGCTAGTATTTGGACCAAAGGTGCATGCAGGAAATGCTGGCATCCAAACCGGGAAGCCAAAAAGATCATGTGCTGCAGTTTCGATATATGCCAGCCAATCTCAGGCTCAGAAACTTATTGAAGATACCGCTTCCTATGCATTTAGGTGAATTTTTTCTTAGTTATCTGGTGCAGTTATTATTAAATCCTACTTGAGCAATGCAGTAAATGTTATTAGTCGATATACATTTTTTTATATTGTATACATATTTTTTAAAGTTTCACGGAATTTTTTTGGAAAGACTAGAATATTTCTTAAACATTTTTTTAACCTGTGCAAACAATTGTTTTCATTGTAACATTTTTTTTGAAACGATGGAATATTTACATAAAATGTCATGTACATTTGTTTAATGGTACGAAATATTTTCATATTACACATAAATTTCTTCATAGTTTGTAAAAAAAATTTGAAAATTCTAAATGCAAAATTTTGGAACATGGGAACATTTTTTCATTCTCATGAACATTTTATTTAAGTTATCAAAAAAAAATCTGAGCGAACGTTTTCTTTATCATATCTTAACATTCAAATATTTGGTTTAAATATCTTAACTTAATTTATTTTTTTCAAATGTATACAAAATAAAAAAAAAGAAACAATATAAAATTCGAGTGATGATAGCAGGACGTCAGTGTGCGGCTCAAGTCCCTACTTGGGCGGCCCACCAGGAGCCCCCTTTCAGGCCACACTAGCTACTGTCTCGCTCCAAGCAAGGGAATATCCTATTTGCCGCTCGCCGCGGCAAAATGTGGAGGCCATGCACAGGGGAGATCGATACAGCGTTCGGGCGTGGGCCGGCCCGTAAAAAGTTTCGACGATTCCGGCTTTAGGAATTCTCAGCCGGTTTTTCCTGGTTTTGAGAACCTTCTAGAAGCTTCCTAACACCTTATTTTCTGTTTTTTTCGTTTTCCTTTTGCCTGTTTATTTTTTCTTCTCTATCTTTAACTTTTTTTCCTTTGCTGTTTTTTCAAGTTTTATTTTTAATATTTTTTTCTTCCTTCTGATATTTTCTTTATTTTTCAGTTTTCTTTGCCTTTTCTTTAATAGTTTTTCAAAATATCAAATTTTGTTAGCATTTGAAAAATGTTCGTTTTTCACATAAATGTTCAAAGTTTTAAAAATTGTTAGCATTTTGAAAATATGTTAAAAGTTTTCAAATAATGTTCTTGTTTTCAAAAAAAGGTTCATGTATTCAAAAAATGTTCGTATTTCCAAAGTTGTTTCAACAAGATTCTCCATTTTAAAATTTGTTCTTTGTTTTTTGTTTCCTTTTTCTCTCTATTTATCTTTTATTTCCAATTTCATTTTTCTTTCTCAGATTTTTTTATTTTTCAAAAAAAATTCGCATTTTGAAAGTGTTGTTCAGTCCTATCGAAAATGTTCCTGTTCTCAAATTTTGTTCGCTTCGTTTAAAAAAATTATCGATAATTAAAAAATGTTCACCTTTTAAATTTTGTTCACAAACCGAAAGTTATTTGTTTTACTAAAAGTTCCCATTTCTAAAAATTTGTTTGGAAATTCAATATAAAATGTTCTCATGTTTTAATTTACTTCATAAATTAAAAATGTATGGATTTTTTTTAAAATGTCCTATTTCCAAATTTTGTTCACAAATATAAAAATGTGGTAGAACTGCAAAAACTGTTCCCTTTTTTGCAAATTTATTCAAAACTTCAATCCCTTGCCCGCAAATTTTACTTTTAAAAGGAATTTGGCAAACTTGTTTTATTTTTTTGCGGCTGTCTATAGTACTTTAATAGTCGCGCCGCAACTCTTCCAGACTAGCTCTCTTGCCGTAGTGGTTGCGCATCGCGGGCAACTTTAGCAGGTCACGGGTTCAATTTCTAGTTAGCGCGCCCTTTTCTTTTTGCGATTTTTCAATCCGCCAAGGACAGCGAATGAGCCGGCCCAGTTGACCCGCTCCTGTGTCACACAGCGCCTCTTTGCCGCAGTAAGCGGCACATAGGAGGTCCCGCAAGCAAGGGCAAATCATAGGGACCTCCTATACGCCGCTTGCCGAGGAATCGAAAAAAAAAACGCGCACTTATGAATCGAAGCCGCGAGCTGCGAGTGATGCGCCCGATGCACGAGCCACCGCGACACCTCAGGTGTTGTGACATATCTGCAGGGCGAATATACTAGAAGCTACAAGCAGTGGCAAAAAACAAAAACAATTCGTGTAATAACTAGCTGGCGAGGGATCGACACAAGACCTCCTGCCATGGAATCACATCCATAGCTAGTTTTAGTAACTAACGTTAAACATGCGAACATTTTTTGATTTGTGGACAAAAATTAAACATGCGAACATTTTTTGAAAATTTTGAACATGAAAAATGTTTTGAATATGTGAACATTTTTTTAATTCGTGGACAAAAGTTAAACCTGCGAACATTTTTTGAATGGTCAGCAAATTTTGAACATGAAAATGTTTTGAATATGTGAACAAATTTTGAAAACGAAAATATTTTTTGTATTTGAGAAAATGTTGGAAAGAAAGAAGAATTTTCGAAATTTCTGAACATTTATGTATTTGTGAACAAATATTGGAAACAGGAACATTTGTTTTTTGAAATTCCAAAAAAATCCCATTTGTGAAGAAAATTTAAACATGTGAACACTATTGTCAATTTTTCTCGAAATGGAAACTTCTCTCGAAACAAAATTTTGAGCATTTTTTAAAATTGCAAACATTTCTTTTATTGTACGAACATTTTTCAGAAAGACGAGCATCTTTTTGAAAGCGCGAACATTTTTCAAAAAGATGCACTTTTTTTCAAATTGCCAACATTATCTTGAACCTGAATTGTTTTTGAAATTTATGAGCATGTTCTGAAAACACGAACATTTTCTGAAATTTTGGGAACATTAATGAAAACACGAACTTTTTTCCAAAATTGTGAACAATTTTTTTAACACACGATTTTTTTTAAACCTCTAACATATTTTTGATTTTGAGAAAAATGTTTTAGAAAACAATAGAATTTTAGAGAAGGAAACGGAAAAAGGAAAGAAACTGAAAATAAGAAAGAAGAAAGAAACATAAAATGTAAAAACGAAAATAGAAAAACAAACAGAAAGGAAAAAAGAAAAAGAAAAAACCTAAAAAAACCAGACTCGAAAAACAGCAGGAAAATAGAAAACCGGTTTGTGGAACCTTCTGGAAGGTTCCCAAAACCGGGAGAAAACATCCCGCCTTCAACTGCTAAATGTGCCCCGGCCCGAGGAGAAAATTACTGTTCTGACCTATGTGGCTAACACAATCCCGATTTGACCTCGTTTTGAAAAAAAAAATCGTTTCTGACCTTTTTAGGTGACGCCAACATTCCTGGCGTCTGGGTTGCGAACCAGACGCCATGAACCCTGGCGTTTGGCCCCTGGCCTGCACTGCTCGCCCGCCCGTTGACCTGCTGACGTGGCAAAGGGGCCAGACGCCAAGGACCCTGACGTCTGGCCCTGGTAACTGGATAACCCCACCGGGAGAGTGTGTGGGTCCCACCCCACACACTTTCCCCAATCCAAACCGAGCTTGAAGAACATTTGCTGCCCCTCCCCCCGCCCCTCAACTCCTCTCCAAAAGGTGCTTCCTTTAGGTGGATCTTTCCATCACTTTGTTGCTTGTGGTAATCCCCTTCAAATCACCCATTTTTTTGGTTAAATCTTGTTATTTTGGTTGCATTTTTTACATGTTGGTGGAACCCTAGTTCATGTTTTCTCCCTTATGTTAGTGTGAATGGCTTGGTTAACTTTGATAATATAGTGATATGCATGCTTTGTGTAGTAGGAATATATGCTTGTTGAGTAGAAAGATTGGGGTTAGGGTTAGTTAGTGATTAGGGTTAACTTTGCTTAGTGTGTGTTAATTAGTGAAACTTTTGTGGACATCACCAATAATTTAGTGTTGATATGATTAGGATATAATGAGATGTATTTGGATAAACACCAATTCTCATTGAAGTCTTAAATGCATACATGTTGTTTTTAGATGGAGAGACTTGCTAATGTTCATTACATGGACAAGGAGGCATTCTTGAGTAACAATGCCGACACGGGTGAGGAACCATTGGTTTTTGATACAAGCCATAGCTATGAGGATGTTGTTGCAAAAGTGAGACAAGTCTTAAAGTGGATGGACACCAATGTTGATGTTAAGTTAATAGGAAGGTGTGATGTTGGAGTTGGAGCCAAATCTCGCTTGAAAAGTATGCCTATCACCTCGGATTTGCATTGGGATGTATACAAGGAAAAAGTTTCCCAATCGGAAGACAAGTCACTTGAATTGTTTGCCACCAAGGTTGAATCTCCTTGGTTTACACTTGATTTGAACCGGCATGTCTCTTCCCCAATGGATGACATGAGCGAGAGGACAATGGTGCCACTTGTTGAGCATAGGGTGGTGGTTGATGCCCCCAATGCTTATCGCCAACCACGTCCCCGTGTACCATCTATTGAAGCAAATAAGGTTGAGTTGTATGCCCCCAATGCTTCTAGCCAACCACCAACTAGCCAAGCAAATGAAGTTGAGGTGATTGCTAGTGACAAAGTAATTCAAGAGGATGAAGATGCTTATGATGACGACGAAGAGCAAGAGGAAGGGTTTCATGGTAATGATGTTGGTGACTTGGATGCGTACGTAGCGCAAAAGGACATGGATCGTGAGTTGCCTTTTAGGCATCAATATGCGTATGACTCGGATGACGAGGGACCAGTTGAACAGTTGGACGAGGATGGATTCACAAAGGAGGAAAACCAAATCCACTTTGAGCTGACGGGCTTAGAAAAAAGAACTCACTTGTTTAAAGATCTCAGCCTTGCCCATAAAGTTGTTGTTGACGGTGGAATGAGAATGATGGCGATTGAGCCAACACCATGCCCGGATCCAGGAGAACCAAGGGTGGAGAATGAGGACGAGAATGCTTATTTGAAGAAAGGAGTGACGTTTTTGAGCTTGCCTATGTTGAAGTTTTAGTTGGCTGACTATGCCATTCGGAACCATAGGCCAATTTATGTTGAGCACTCCGACATGAAGTTGCGTTACACCGTGAAGTGTGAGCAAGAAGGATGCCCATGGAAGGTTCGTGCAAGAAAGCTTAAAGAAACCGAAGAATGGGTGTTAAGAAGTTGTGTTGCCACTCATAGGTGCAAACCGCCATCTAAACGACTTGAGCGACACACCGTCAACTCACATCTGAGTATCTCGGATACAAATGGATGAAAGACATAGGCTTTGATCCCACTGTGAAAGTGAGGTTTCTCATGCGGATGGTGAAAAAACAATTTGGTTATGAAGTCAAGTATGGGAAAGCATGGAAGGCAAAGGCAAATGCTATTAGGATGTTGTATGGTGGTTATGAAGAAGCATACAACCAGCTCCCGAGGTTGTTGGGCGCGATTGCACATAAGAACCCGGGCATGTTTCATGTGGTCGAGGATCACGAGGGAGTGTTCCACCGTGCCTTCTGGAGTTATGGACAATGTGTGGAGGCGTTTCAGCATTGTCGTCCGGTCTTGTCTATAGATGGCATGTTCTTGACCGGTAGGTACAAGGGCACACTAATGGTAGCAATGGCGCACTCATCAAACGACAACGTGTTGCCAGTTGCATTTGCTTTGGTGCCTTCCGAGCACCAAGACAACTCGGAGTGGTTCATGGGTCATGTTAGGCACAATGTGATTGGGTCTAGGGACGTATGCATCATATCGGACCGGCACCATGGCATACTCAAGGCAATGGACATTGTTATTCCAGGATTTCCAAAGCTTCACCACAGATGGTGCATGAGGCATTTCGTGGCCAACTTTTACCGGGCATGTAAGAGCAAGGAGCTCAGCAAATACCTTACCCATGTATGTGTGGCCTTCACCACCGAAGGTTTCGATGCTCGGTACAACAAACTCTTTGCAGCGGTGAACGAAGGGGGAAATATTTCTTAACTAGGAATTTAAGCGAGAAGCACAAGTGGGCACGCGCTCATGACGATGGTGGTAGGCGATATGGCGACATGACGAGCAATCTAGTAGAATTTTTCAACAATGTGCTGAAGGGTGCTCGTGCATTGCCGGTGACTGCAATAGTTGAGTACACCTTCTTCAAGCTTAATGAGTACTTTCAGAGGCATTCTGAAGAGACTGCAAAATGGGTAGGTGAAAAAAAGGATTATCCGGAAAAGGTTGATGAATGGTTGCAGTTACAAGCAAGCAAGTCTTCACGGCAACAAATTATCATATTCGACAGAATTGAAATGATCTATCAAATTGATGAGCCAGGTGGCACAACACGAGACGGTTTTCAATATGGTGGTGCTGCATTTGAGGTGCGTCTGAAGACTCGGTGGTGCCAGTGCGAGAGGCCTAGTAAGTATCATTGGCCATGCTCGCATTTGATAACGGCGGCGAAGGCGAGAAACATACATGTTTGTGATGGAAAAACCGTGCGGATGCAAGAGTTCCATGTGGAAGCTACTAGGTTGACATGGGCACCAAGATTTCACCCTTTCTTGGATCAATCACAGTGGCCTGAGTACCATGGCCCTCATATTAAGCCAGACCCTCTTCTGAAGGTGGAGACCAAGGGTAGAAGGAGAACTAAGAGGTTCAGGGGTGATATGGATGACCTGGCTGGATACACTGGCATGAAACAATTTGCTAGAGGTCATTTCATGGAGGCTCCTGACACTATCAACTGGTGTGCGGTGAAGGGCGACACAATGAGCAGACATGCAAGAAAAGGAAAACCAAGAAAAGGAAAACAAGTCGTGGAGGTGGCACCGATGGTGAACGGGTTGGAAGAGGTGGCGGTGGTGGTGGTCGAGGAAGCACAAGTGACAGAGGTGGTGGTGGTGGTCATAGAGGGAGCACAAGTGCTAGAGGTGCTAGTGTTTGTAGAGGGAGTACAAGTGCTAGAGGTGGTGGTCGAGAAAGCACAAGTGCTAGAGGTGGTGGTCGAGCAAGCACAAGTGCTAGAGGTGGTGGTGGTCGTAGAGGAAGCACAAGTGCTAGAGGTGGTGGTGGTCGTAGAGGAATGGTTGATAATGGATCGGCCTTCGGTTATTTGCTTAATCTAGGTGGTTGATCTAATAATAATGGTATATTGTTTGTTCATACAATTCCTAGCATTTACTGATTTACTGTATTTACACATTTACTCTCTTTTTGTCTTGTGCTAACAATTGTTCTTTTTGTAGGCATGGCTTCATTCGGTTCCAGGACAAGGCCGACGTGCGCGGACCAAGAGGACATGCCAAAGACGCGGATGGAGGCCAGGTTGGACAAGGAGAAGGACAAGGATGTGTTGGGGAACGTAGTAATTTCAAAATTTTCCTACGCACACACAAGATCATGGTGATGCATAGCAACGAGAGGGGAGAGTATTGTCCACCTACCCTCATAGACCGAAAGCGGAAGCGTTAGAACAACGCGGTTGATGTAGTCGTACGTCTTCACGGCTCGACCGATCAAGCACCAAAACTACGGCACCTCCGAGTTCTAGCACACGTTCAGCCCGATGACGATCCCCGGACTCCAATCCAGCAGAATGTCGGGGAAGAGTTCTGTCAGCACGACGGCGTGGTGACGATCTTGATGTTCTAACGTCACAGGGCTTTGCCTAAGCACCGCTACAATATTATCGAGGACTATGGTGGAGGGGGCACCGCACATGGCTAAGAGATCAAGAGATCAATTATTGTGTCTATGGGGTGCCCCCTCCCCCGTATATAAAGGAGTGGAGGAGAGGGGGCTGGCCAAGGGGGTGGCGCCCCCTAGGGGGGAGTCCAACCCCAACTGGGAGTAGGACTCCCTTCTTTCCTATTAGGAGTAGGAGAGGGAAGGAAGAGGGGGGAGGGAAGAAGGAAAGGGGGGGCCGGCCCCCTTCCCAATTTGGATTGGGCTTGGGGGGGGGGCTCCTTTGCTCCTTCTCCCTCCTTTCCACTAAGGCCCAATAAGGCCCATATACCTCCCGGGGGGTTCCGATAACCTCCCGGAGATCCGGTATTGTCCCAATCTCACCCGGAACCTTTCCGGTGTCCAAATACAGTCGTCCGATATATCGATCTTTATGTCTCGACCATTTCGAGACTCCTCGTCATGTCCGTGATCACATCCGGGACTCCGAACAACCTTCGGTACATCAAAACTCATAATAAAACTGTCATCGAAACCTTAAGAGTGCGGACCCTACGGGTTCGAGAACTATGTAGACATGACCGAAACACGTTTCCGGTCAATAACCAATAAAGGAACCTGGATGGTCATATTGGCTCCTACATATTCTACGAAGATCTTTATCGGTCAAACCGCATAACAACATACGTTGTTCCCTTTGTCATCGATATGTTACTTACCCGAGATTTGATCGTCGATATCCCAATACCTAGTTCAATCTCGTTACCGGCAAGTCTATTTACTCATTACGTAATGCATCATTCCGTAACTAACTCATTAGCTACATTGTTTGCAAGGCTTATAGTGATGTGCATTACCGAGAGGGCCCAGAGATACCTCTCCAACAATCGGAGTGACAAAACCTAATCTCGAAATACGCCAACTCAACATGTACCTTTGGAGACACCTGTAGAGCTCCTTTATAATCACCCAGTTACGTTGTGACGTTTGGTAGCACACAAAGTGTTCCTCCGGTAAACGGGAGTTGCATAATCTCATAGTTGTAGGAACTTGTATAAGTCATGAAGAAAGCAATAGCAACATACTAAATGATCAAGTGCTAAGCTAACGAAATGGGTCAAGTCAATCACATCATTCTCCTAATGATGTGATCTTGTTAATCAAATGACAACACATGTCTATGGTTAGGAAACATAACCATCTTTGATTAATGAGCTAGTCAAGTAGAGGCATACTAGTGACATTCAAGTTTGTCTATGTATTCACACATGTATCATGTTTCCGGTTAATACAATTCTAGCATGAATAATAAACATTTATCATGATATGAGGAAATAAATAATAACTTTATTATTGCCTCTAGGGCATATTTCCTTCAGGATGTTCCCACACCACCATGTTGGTGTGGTGATGTTTGCAAGCTGAAGGTGTCAACTGACCGCAAGAAGTCATGGACAGAAGGTAGAAGGTTTTTCGTGTGTCCCAACTATGCACATGATCGTCGAAGGCCAACTAACGCATGTGACATACCACCGGTATGTTAGGTGTACATACAAAAAACCTCAACAAGTTTGAACTCATATTACTAACAAAAACATGATTTTTATGTAGTCGCCTCCCCCACTTTGCAAGTACTTCACTTGGATAGATCACGAGGTACCAAAAGATGTCCAAGAGGACCAACATCGAGATTACTTACGGAGGCAACGCCTGTTCGAGGAGTCCTTTGCACGGGGATTGTAGCATGAGCATCGTGAGAAGGAGAAGAACGAGCGCAAGAAGCGTGAGCAAGAGAGGGCACGCAAAGAGAAGGCGGCTCGTCAAGAAGAGAGGGCAAGAAAACTTGCAAGGGATCGCGATGCACGAGAGGAGGATGAGGCACGTGGCAAGAAGGTAAAGTGGCCACGTACTACTCAGTAGACAAATGGAAAGGCACCGGCATCGATGATGGACTGTCAAGACTTTGTGTAATGTATGAACTTGTCATTCGAGACCTTGTGTGGTCATGAACTACCTATGTTATTCGAGACATCGTGTGTGAACTTGTCATTTGAGACCTTGTGTGGTCATGAACTACGTATGTGCAAACTATTTGAGATTATGTGCAAACTATGCTTTGTTCATAGTTTTGGTTGATTTCCAATGTTTAAAAGTGTGTGCAACAAGTTGCCAAGCAAAAACATTAACAAAATAAAGAACTCTGATCCAGACGCCATAGACCCTGGCGTCTGGATCTCTATCCAGAGAGCATTTTTGCAGTTTGCTAATGTGCACATCCAGACGCCAACGTCCCTGGCGTCTGTGTCCCTATCCAGAGAGCATTTTTGCAGTTTGCTAATGTGCACACCCAGACACCAAGGTCCTGTTGGAAATATGCCCTAGAGGCAATAATAAAAGGATTATTATTATATTTCCTTGTTCATGATAATTGTCTTTTATTCATGCTATAATTGTGTTATCCGGAAATTGTAATACATGTGTGAATACTTAGACCACAATATGTCCCTAGTGAGCCTCCAGTTGACTAGCCCGTTGATCAACATATAGTCATGGTTTCCTCACTATGGACATTGGATGTCATTGATAATGAGATCACATCATTAGGAGAATGATGTGATGGACAAGACCCAATCCTAAGCATAGCACAAGATCGTGTAGTTCGTTTGCTAGAGCTTTTCCAATGTCAAGTATTTTTTCCTTAGACCATGAGATCGTGTAACTCCCGGATACCGTAGGAGTGCTTTGGGTGTACCAAACGTCACAACATAACTGGGTGACTATAAAGGTATACTACGGGTATCTCCGAAAGTATCTGTTGGGTTGACACGGATCGAGATCGATTTGTCACTCCGTATGACGGAGAGGTATCTCTGGGCCCACTCGGTAATGCATCATAATAATGAGCTCAAAGTGACCAAGTGTCTGGTCACGGGATCATGCATTACTGATGCAGTAAAGTGACTTGCCGGTAACGAGATTGAGCGAGGTATTGGGATACCGACGATCGAATCTCGGGCAAGTAACATACCGATTGACAAAGGGAATTGTATACGGGTTGCTTGAATCCTCGACATCGTGGTTCATCCGATGAGATCATTGAGGAGCATGTGGGAGCCAACATGGGTATCCAGATCCCGCTGTTGGTTATTGACCGGAGAGCCGTCTCGGTCATGTCTACGTGTCTCCCGAACCCATAGGGTCTACACACTTAAGGTTCGGTAACGCTAGGGTTGTAGAGATATTAGTATGCAGCAAACCAAAAGTTGTTCGGAGTCTCGGATGAGATGTCGGACGTCATGAGGAGTTCCGGATTGGTCCGGAGGTAAAGAATTATATACGGGAAGTCGAGTTTCGGCCGTCGGGAAAGTTTCGGGGGTCACCGGTATTGTCTGGGACCACGGAAGGGTCGAGGTCCATCGGGTGGGGCCACCTATCCCGGAGGGCCCCATGGGCTGAAGTGGGAGGAACCAGCCTGGTGGGCTGGTGCGCCCCTTGGGCCCCCTCGCCTAGGGTTGGGAACCCTAGGGGAGGCGCCCACTGCCTTGGGGGCAAGGCACCCCTTGGCCACCGCCCCTAGGAGATCCCATCTCCTGGGGCCGGGCGCCTGGGACCCTATATATAGAGGGGGAGGGGGGAGCCGCACCCTTGCACTTGGCGCCTCCCTTCCCCCTTGCTACACCTCTCTCTCCCGTAGACGCTTGGCGAAGCCCTGCCGGGATCCCTGCTGCATCCACCACCACGCCGTCGTGCTGCTGGATCTTCATCAACCTCTCTTCCCCCTTGCTGGATCAAGAAGGAGGAGACATCATGCTGACCGTACGTGTGTTGAACGCGGAGGTGCCGTCCATTCGGCGCTAGGATCTCCGGTGATTTGGATCACGACGAGCACAACTCCCTCAACCCCGTTCACTTGAACGCTTCCGCTCGATCTACAAGGGTATGTAGATGCACTCCTCTCTCTCGTTGCTAGATGAACTCATAGATTTATCTTGGTGAAACCGTAGGAAAATTTTTATTTTCTGCAACGCTCCCCAACAGTGGCATCATGAGCTAGGTCTATGCGTAGTTCTCTTTGCACAAGTAGAACACATATCTGTTGTGGGCGTAGATGTTGTCAACTTTCTTGCCACTACTAGTCTTATTTTGCTTCAGCGGTATTGTGGGATGAAGCGGCCCGGACCGACCTTACACGTACGCTTCGTGAGACAGGTTCCACTGGCTGACATGCACTAGTTGCATAAGGTGGCTAGCGGGTGTCTGTCTCTCCCACTTTAGTTGGAGCGGATTCGATGAAAAGGGTCCTTATGAAGGGTAAATAGAAGTTGACAAATCACGTTGTGGCTTTTTCGTAGGTAAGAAAACGTTCTTGCTAGAACCCTATTGCAGCCACGTAAAATATGCAACAACAATTAGAGGACGTCTAACTTGTTTTTGCAGCAATTGCTTTGTGATGTGATATGGCCAAAAGTTGTGATGAATGATGAATGATATATTGTGATGTATGAGATCATGTTCTTGTAATAGGAATCACGACTTGCATGTCGATGAGTATGACAACCGGCAGGAGCCATAGAAGTTGTCTTAATTATTGTATGACCTGCGTGTCAATGATTTAACGCCATGTAATTACTTTACTTTATTGCTAAACCGTTAGCTATAGTAGTAGAAGTAATAGTTGGCGAGCAACTTCATGGAGACACGATGATGGAGATCATGATGATGGAGATCATGGTGTCATGCGGTGATGAAGATGATCATGGAGCCCGAAGATGGAGATCAAAGGAGCTATATGATATTGGCCATATCATGTCACTACTATTTGATTGCATGTGATGTTTATCATGTTTTTGTATCTTGTTTACTTAGAACAACAGTAGTAAATAAGATGATCCTCATTATAATTTCAAGAAAGTGTTCCCCTAACTGCGCGCCGTTATGACAGTTCGTTGTTTCAAGCACCACGTGATGATCGGGTGTGATAGATTCTAACATTCACATACAACGGATAAGACAGATTTACACATGCAAAACACTTAGGTTAACTTGACGAGCCTAGCATGTACAGACATGGCCTCGGAACACAGAGACCGAAAGGTCGAACATGAGTCGTATGGAAGATACGATCAACATGGAGATGTTCACCGATGATGACTAGTCCGTCTCACGTGATGATCGGACACGACCTAGTCGACTCGGATCATGTAGCACTTAGATGACTAGAGGGATGTCTAATCTGAGTGGGATTTCATTAAATAATTTGATTAGATGAACTTAATTATCATGAACTTAGTCTAAAATCTTTGCAAAATGTCTTGTAGATCAAATGGCCAACGCTCATGTCAACATGAACTTCAACGCGTTCCTAGAGAAAACCAAGCTGAAAGATGATGGCAGCAACTATACGGACTGGGTCCGGAACCTGAGGATCATTTTCATAGCTGCCAAGAAAGCATATGTCCTAGAAGGACCGCTAGGTGAAGCACCCATCCCAGAGAACCAAGACGTTATGAACGCTTGGCAGTCACGTGTTGATGATTACTCCCTCGTTCAGTGCGGCATGCTTTACAGCTTAGAACTGGGGCTCCAAAAGCGTTTTGACCAACACGGAGCATATGAGATGTTCGAGGAGCTGAAAATGGTTTTCCAAGCTCACGCTCGGGTCGAGAGATATGAAGTCAACGACAAGTTCTATAGTTGTAAGATGGAGGAAAATAGTTCTGTCAGTGAGCACATACTCAAAATGTCTGGGTTGCACAACCGCTTTGTCCACTGGATATTAACCTCCGGACGAGGCGGTCATTGACAGAATCCTTCATCACTCCCACCGAGCTACAAGAGCTTTGTGATGAACTACAATATGCAGGATGGTGAAAACTATTCCTGAAGTATTTTCAATGCCGAAGTCAGCAGAGGTAGAAATAAAAAGGAACATCAAGTGTTGATGGTCAATAAAACCACCAAGTTCAAGAAAGGCAAGGGTAAGAAGAACTTCAAGAAGGACGGCAAGGATGTTGCCGCCGCCCGTAAAGCCAGTTCTTGAGAAGAAGTCAAAAATGGACCCAAGCACGAGACTGAGTGCTTTTATTGCAAAGGGAAGGGTCACCGAAGCGGAACTGCCCCAAATACTTGGCGGACAAGAAGGCCGGCAACACTAAAGGTATATGTGATATACATGTAATTGATGTGTACCTTACCGATGCTCGTAGTAGCTCACAGGTATTTGATACGGTGTCGTTGCTCATATTTGTAACTCAAAGCAGGAGCTGCGGAATAAGCGAAGATCGGCAAAGGTCGTGGTGACGATGCGCGTCGGGGAATGGTTCCAAGGTCGATGTGATCGCCGTCGGCACGCTACCTCTACATTTACCTACGGGATTAGTTTTAAACCTCAATAATTGTTATTTAGTGCCAAGTTTGAGCATGAACATTGTATCTAGATCTCGTTTAATACGAGATGGCTACTCATTTAAATCCGAGAATAATGGTTGTTCTATTTATATGAGAGATATGTTTTATGGTCATGCCCGATGGTCAATGGTTTATTCTTAATGAATCTCGAGCGTGATGTTACACATATTCTGTTGGGGAACGTTGCGAGAAAATTAAAATTTTCCTACGGTTTCACCAAGATCTATCTATGAGTTCATCTAAGCAACGAGTCAAGAGAGAGTTTGCATCTACATACCACTTGTAGATCGAAATGCAGGCGTTCGAGGGAGTGGTGATGATGAAGACGTTCCCAACGTGATTCCGATCACCGATGACCAAAGTGCCGAAAGGACAGCACCTCCAGCGTTCAACACACGTGCGGGACGATGGCGTCTCCTCCGTCTTGATCCAGCAAGGGAGAAGGAGAGGTTGAGGAAGACAACTCCAATGGCAGCACGACGGCGTGGTGCAACTGGTGTAGAGGTTCTCCGGCTGTGGCTTCGCCAAGCACACGCGGAGAAAGAGAGGAGTTGGGAGGGAGGGGCTGCGCCTTCAAAATGGTGTGTCTAGCCTCCCCCACCCCTCTATTTATAGGAGGAGAGGGCCAGGGGGCCGGCCATCTAGGGAAACCCTAGATGGGGCGGGCGGCCAAAGGGAGGAGGGAGGGTGGCTTGCCCCCAAGCTGAGGCGCCCCTTTTCCCTTAGGGTTTCCCTCCCTTGCCCTAGCCGCATGGGCCCTAAGGGGAGGTGCGCCCAGCCCACCAGGCTGGCTCCTCTCCCACTTAGCCCATGTGGCCCCGAGGGGTGGCCCCTCCAGTGGACCTCGGAACTCTCCCGGTGGCCCCGATACATTACCGTATACCCCGAAACTTTCCGAGTCCGTTTAACCACTTTCCATATATAAATCTTTACCTCCGGACCATTCCGGAACTCCTTGTGACGTCCGGGATCTTATCCGGGACTCCGAACAACATTCGGTAATCACATACTTGTCTTCCTAATAACCCTAGCGTCACCGAACCTTAAGTGTGTAGACCCTATGGGTTCGGGAGACATGCAGACATGACCGAGACTACCTCAAGTCAATAACCAACAGCGGGATCTGGATACCCATGTTGGCTCCCACATGCTCCTCGATGTTGTCATCGGATGAACCACGATGTCAAGGGTTCAAGCAACCCCGTATTCTATTCCCTTTGTCCTTCGGTATGTTACTTGCCCGAGACTCGATCGTCGGTATCCCAATACCTCGTTTAGTCTCGTTACCGGCAAGTCACTTTACTCGTACCGCAATGCATGATCCCGTGACCAGACACTTGATCACTTTGAGCTCATTATGATGATGCATTACCGAGTGGGCCCAGTGAAACCTCTCCGCAATACGGAGTGACAAATCCCGCCTCGATCCGTGTCAACCCAATGGTCACTTTCGGAGATACCGTAGTGCACCTTTATAGTCACCCGATTACGTTGTGACGTTTGATACACCCAAAGCACTCCCTACGGTATCCGGGAGTTACACGATCTCATGGTCTAAGGAAGAGATACTTGACATTGGAAAAGCTCTAGCAAAACGAACTACGATCTTGTGCTATGGTTAGGATTGGGTCTTGTCCATCACATCATTCTCCTAATGATGTGATCCCGTTATCAATGACATCCAATGTCCATAGTCAGAAACCATGACTATCTGTTGACCAACGAGCTAGTCATCTAGAGGCTCACTAGGGACATGTTATGGTCTATGTATTCACACGTGTATCACGATTTCCGGATAATACAGTTATAGCATGAATAAAAGACAATTATCATGAACAAGGAAATATAATAATAATGCTTTTATTATTGCCTCTAGGGCATATTTCCAACAGTCTCCCACTTGCACTAGAGTCAATAATCTAGTTACATTGTGATGAATCGAACACCCATAGATTTCTGGTGTTGATCATGTTTTGCCCGCGGAAGAGGTTTAGTCAACGGATCTGCGACATTCAGATCCGTATGCACTTTACAAATTTCTATGTCTCCATTCTGAACATTTTCACGGATGGAGTTGAAGCGACGCTTGATGTGCTCGGTCTTCTTGTGAAACCTGGGCTCCTTGGCAAGGGCAATAGCTCCGGTGTTGTCACGGAAGAGTTTAATCGGCCCCGACGCATTGGGTATGACTCCTAGGTCGGTGATGAACTCCTTCACCCAAATTGCTTCATGCGCTGCCTCCGAGGCTGCCATGTACTCCGCTTCACATGTAGATCCCGCCACAACGCTTCGCTTGCAGCTGCACCAGCTTCTTGCTCCACCATTCAACATATACACGTATCCGGTTTGTGACTTAGAGTCATCCAGATCTGTATCGAAGCTAAGCGTCGGCGTAACCCTTTACGACGAGCTCTTCGTCACCTCCATAAACGAGAAACATGTCCTTTGTCCTTTTGGTACTTTAGGATATTCTTGACCGCTGTCGGTGTTCCTTGCGGGATTACTTTGGTACCTTCCTACCAAACTTACGGCAAGGTTTACATCAGTGCAGTACACAGCATGGCATACATAATAGATCCTATGGCTGAGGCATAAGGGATGACACTCATCTCTTCTTTATCTTTTGCCGTGGTCGGGCATTGAGCTGAGCTCAATCTCACACCTTGCAAAACAGGCAAGAACCCCTTCTTGGACTGATCCATTTTGAACTTCTTCAAAATCTTATCAAGGTATGTGCTTTGTGAAAGACCTATGAGGCGTCTCGATCTATCTCTATAGATCTTGATGCCTAATATATAAGCAGCTTCTCCAAGGTCCTTCATTGAAAAACACTTATTCAAGTAGGCCTTAATGTTGTCCAAGAATTCTATATCATTTCCCATCAAAAGTATGTCATCTACATATAATATGAGAAATGCTACAGAGCTCCCACTCACTTTCTTGTAAACGCAGGCTTCTCCATAAGTCTGCATAAACCCAAACGCTTTGATCATCTCATCAAAGCGAATGTTCCAACTCCGAGATGCTTGCACCAGCCCATAAATGGAACGCTGGAGCTTGCATACTTTGTCGACATTCTTAGGATCGACAAAACCTTCCGGCTGCATCATATACAGCTCTTCCTTAAGATATCCGTTAAGGAACGCTGTTTTGGCGTCCATCTGCCATATCTCATAATCATAGTATGCGGCAATTGCTAACATGATTCGGACGGACTTAAGCTTCGCTACGGGTGAGAAAGTCTCATCGTAGTCAATTCCTTGAACTTGCCGATAACCCTTAGCGACAAGTCGAGCTTTATAGATGGTGACATTACCATCCGCGTCCGTCTTCCTCTTAAAGATCCATTTATTTTCTATCGCTCGCCGATCATCGGGCAAGTCTGTCAAAGTCCATACTTTGTTTTCATACATGGATCCTATCTCGGATTTCATGGCTTGAGCCATTTATTGGAATCCGGGCCCGCCATCGCTTCTTCATAGTTCAAGGTTCACCGTTGTCTAACAACATGATTTCCGGGACAGGGTTGCCGTACCACTCACAGTGCGGAGCGTGTCCTAGTGGACCCTCTGAAGTTCAAGAGCAACTTGATCCGAAGTACCTTGATCATCATCATTGATTTCCTCTTCAGTTGGTGTGGGCATTACAGGAACATTTTCCTGAGCTGCACCACTATCGCGTTCAAGAGGTAGTACTTCATCGAGTTCTACTTTCCTCCCACTTACTCCTTTCGAGAGAAACTCTTTTTCCAGAAAGGTTCCTTTCTTGGCATCTAAGATCTTGCCTTCGGATCTAAGGTAGAAGGTATACCCAAGGGTTTCCTTAGGGTATCCTATGAAGACGCATTTTTCCGACTTGGGTTCGAGCTTTTCAGGTTGAAGTTTCTTGACATAAGCATCGCATCCCCAAACTTTTAGAAACGACAGCTTAGGTTTCATCCCAAACCATAATTCATACGGTGTCGTCTCAACGGATTTAGACGGTGCCCTATTTAAAGTGAATGTAGCTGTCTCTATAGCGTATCACAAAAAATATAGCGGTAAATCGGTAAGAGACATCATAGATCGCACCATATCCAATAGAGTGCGATTACGACGTTCGGACACACCGTTACGCTGAGGTGTTCCAGGTGGCGTGAGTTGTGAAACGATTCCACATTTTCTTAAGTGTGTGCCAAATTCGTGACTTAAATATTCTCCTCCACGATCCGATCGTAAGAATTTTATCTTTCGGTCACGTTGATTCTCTACCTCATTCTGAAATTCTTTGAACTTTTCAAAGGTCTCGGACTTGTGTTTCATCAAGTAGACATACCCATATCTACTCAAGTCATCTGTGAGAGTGAGAACATAACGATATCCTCCATGACTTCAACACTCATTGGACCACACACATCGGTATGTATGATTTCCAATAAGTTGGTTGCTCGCTCCATTGTTCCGGAGAACGGAGTCTTGGTCATCTTGCCCATGAGGCATGGTTCGCATGTGTCAAATGATTCATAATCTAGAGACTCCGAAGTCCATCGGCATGGAGCTTCTTCATGCGCTTGACACCAATGTGACCAAAGGCGGCGGTGCCACAAGTATGTGGGACTATCGTTATCAACTTTACATCTTTTGGTATTCACACTATGAACATGTGTAACATTACGTTCGAGATTCACTAAGAATAAACCATTGACTATCGGAGCATGACCATAAAACATTTCTCTCATATAAATAGAACAACCATTATTCTCGGATTTAAATGAGTAGCCATCTCGTATTAAGCGAGATCCAGATACAATGTTCATGCTCAAACTTGGCACCAAATAGCAATTATTAAGGTTTATAACTAATCCCGTAGGTAAATGTAGAGGCAGCGTGCCGACAGCGATCACATCGACTCTGGAACCATTCCCGACGCGCATCGTCACCTCGTCCTTCGCCAGTCTCCTCTTATTCCGCAGCTCCTGCTGTGAGTTACAAATATGAGCAACGGCACCGGTATCAAATACCCAGGAGTTACTACGATTACTGGTAAGGTACACATCAATTACATGTATATCAAATATACCTTTGGTGTTGCGGCCTTCTTATCCGCTAAGTACTTGGGGCAGTTCCGCTTCCAAAGTGACCCTTCCCTTGCAATAAAAGCACTCGATCTCGTGCTTGGGTCCATTCTTTGACTTCTTCTTCTTCTTCCGGCAACTTGCTTTACGGGCGGCAACCTCTTTGCCGTCCTTCTTGAAGTTCTTCCGCCCTTGCCCTTCTTGAACTTAGTGGTCTTATTGACCATCAACACTTGATGTTCTTTCTTGATTTCAACCTCTCACGACTTCAAAGATTGAGAATACTTCAGAATGGTCTTCTCCATCCCCTGCATATTGTAGTTCATCACAAAGCTCTTGTAGCTTGGTGGGAGCGATCAAGGATTCTGTCGATGACCGCCTCGTCCAGGAGGTTTATGTCCAAATTGGGACAAAGCGGTGATGCAACCCAGACATTTTGAGTATGTGCTCACCGATGTAACTGTTTTCCTCCATCTTACAACTATAGAATTTGTCGGAGACTTCATATCTCTCGACCGGGCATGAGCTTGAAAAACCAGTTTCAGCTCCTCGAACATCTCATATGCTCCGTGTTGCTCAAAACGCTTTTGGAGCCCGGTTCTAAGCTGTAAAGCATGCCGCACGAGCGAGGGAGTAATCATCGACGCAGACCTGCCAAGCGTTCATAACGTCTTGGTTCTCTCGATGGGTGCTTCACCTAGCGGTGCTTCTAGGACATATTGTTTCTTGGCAGCTATGAGGATGATCCTCGTGTTCCGGACCCGATCCGTATAGTTGCTGCCATCATCTTTCAGCTTGGTTTTCTCTAGGAACGTTGAAGTTCATGGTGACATGGCGTTGGCCATTTGATCTACAAGACATATTATAAAGATTTTAGACTATTGTTCATGATAATAAAGTTCATCTAATCAAATTATTGATGAACTCCCACTTAGATTAGACATCCCTCTAGTCATCTAAGTGTTACACGATCCGAGTCGACTAGGCCGTGTCCGATCAACACGTGAGACGGACTAGTCATCGTCGGTGAACATTCTCATGTTGATCGTATCTTCCATACGACTCGTGTTCGACCTTCGGTCTCCGTGTTCCGAGGCCATGTCTGTACATGCTAGGCTCGTCAAGTTAACCCTAAGTGTTTACTGCGTGTGTAAATCTGTCTTACACCCGTTGTATGTGAACGTAAGAATCCATCACACCCGATCAACACGTGGTGCTTAGAAGCGACGAACCGTAGCAACGGTGCACAGTTAGGGAGAACACTTCTTGAAATTGTTCTAAGGGATCATCTTATTTACTACCGTCGATCTAAGTAAGCAAGATGCATAATCATAATAAACATCACATGCAATTATAAAGTAGTGACATGATATGGCCAATATCATATAGCTCCTTGATCTTCATCTTGAGGCTCCATGATCATCCTGTCACCGGCATGACACCATGATCTCCATCATCATGATCTCCATCATCGTGTCTTCATGAAGTTGTCACGCCAACGACTACTTCTACTTCTATGGCTAACGCGTTTAGCAATAAAGTAAAGTGAGTTACATGGCGTTCTTCAATGACACGCAGGTCATACAAAATAAAGACAACTCCTATGGCTCCTGCCGGTTGTCATACTCATCGACATGCAAGTCGTGATTCCTATTACAAGAACATGATCTCATACATCACAATATATCATCATTCATCACAACTTGGCCATATCACGTCACATGACAATTGCTGCAAAAACAAGTTAGACGTCCTCTAATTGTTGTTGCATCTTTTACGTGGCTGCAATTGGGTTCTAGCAAGAACGTTTTCTTACCTCACGAATAACCACAACGTGATCTTGTCAACTTCTATTTACCCTACATAAGCACCCTGTACATCGAATCCTCTCCAACTAAAGTAGGAGAGACAGACACCCGCCAGCCACCTTATGCAACTAGTGCATGTTAGTCGGTGGAACCGGTCTCATGTAAGAGTACGTGTAAGGTTGGTCCGGGCCGCTTCATCCCACAATACCGCGGAAGCAAGAAACGACTAGTAACGGCAAGTAAGTTGACAAGATCCACGCCCACAACAAAATTGTGTTCTACTCGTGCAAAGAGAACTACGCATAGACCTAGCTCATGATGCCACTTTGTTGGGGAGCGTTGCGAGAAAATTAAAATTTTCCTACGGTTTCACCAAGATCTATCTATGAGTTCATCTAAGCAACGAGTCAAGAGAGAGAGTTTGCATCTACATACCACTTGTAGATCGAGTACGGAAGGCGTTCGAGGGAGTGGTGATGATGAAGACGTTCCCAACGTGATTCCGATCACCGATGACCAAAGTGCTTTGAAAGGACAGCACCTCCGCGTTCAACACACGTGCGGAGACGATGGCGTCTCCTCCGTCTTGATCCAGCAAGGGAGAAGGAGAGGTTGAGGAAGACAACTCCAATGGCAGCACGACGGCGTGGTGCAACTGGTGTAGAGGTTCTCCGGCTGAGGCTTCGCCAAGCACACGCGGAGAAAGAGAGGAGTTGGGGAGGGAGGGCTGCGCCTTCAAAATGGTGTGTCTAGCCTCCCCCACCCCTCTATTTATAGGAGGAGAGGGCCAGGGGGCCGGCCATCTAGGGAAACCCTAGATGGGGGCGGCGGCCAAAGGGAGGAGGGGAGGGTGGCTTGCCCCCCAAGCTAGGGGCGCCCCCCCCTTTTTTTTCCTTAGGGTTTCCCCTCCCCTTGCCCTAGCCGCATGGGCCTAAGGGGGGAGGTGCGCCCAGCCCACCAGGGGCTGGCTCCCTCTCCCACTTAGCCCATGTGGCCCCCGGGAGGGGTGGCCCCTCCCGGTGGACCTCCGGAACTCTCCGGTGGCCCGATACATTACCGGTATACCCCCGAAACTTTCCGGAGTCCGTTTAACCACTTTCCATATATAAATCTTTACCTCCGGACCATTCCGGAACTCCTTGGGACGTCCGGGATCTCATCCGGGACTCCAAACAACATTCGCTAATCACATACTTGTCTTCCTAATAACCCTAGCGTCACCGAACCTTAAGTGTGTAGACCCTACGGGTTCGGGAGACATGCAGACATGACCGAGACTACCTCAAGTCAATAACCAACAGCGGGATCTGGATACCCATGTTGGCTCCACATGCTCCTCGATGTTGTCATCGGATGAACCACGATGTCAAGGGTTCAAGCAACCCCGTATTCTATTCCCTTTGTCCTTCGGTATGTTACTTGCCCGAGACTTCGATCGTCGGTATCCCAATACCTCGTTTAGTCTCAAGTTCTTGGCAAGTCACTTTACTCGTGCCGCAATGCATGATCCCGTGACCGGACACTTGATCACTTTGAGCTCATTATGATGATGCATTACCGAGTGGGCCCAGTGAAACCTCTCCACTTGTCACGGAGTGACAAATCCCAGTCTCGATCCGTGTCAACCCAATGGTCACTTCGGAGATACCAGTAGTGCACCTTTATAGTCACCCGATTCGTTGTGACGTTTGATACACCCAAAGCACTCCTATGGTATCCGGGAGTTACACGATCTCATGGTCTAAGGAAGAGAGACTTGACATTGGAAAAGCTCTAGCAAAACGAACTACCCGATCTTGTGCTATGCTTAGGATTGGGTCTTGTCCATCACATCATTCTCCTAATGATGTGATCCCGTTGTCAACGACATCCAATGTCCATAGTCGAGGAAACCATGACTATCTGTTGACCAACGAGCTAGTCATCTAGAGGCTCACTAGGGACATGTTTTGGTATATGTATTCACACGTGTATCACGATTTCCGGATAATACAGTTATAGCATGAATAAAAGACAATTATCATGAACAAGGAAATATAATAATAATGCTTTTATTATTGCCTCTAGGGCATATTTCCAACATATTCATAGTGTGAATACCAAAAGATGTAAAGTTGACAACGATAGTCCCACATACTTGTGGCACTGCCGCCTTGGTCACATTGGTGTCAAGCGCATGAAGAAGCTCCATGCTGATGGACTTTTAGAGTCTCTCGATTATGAATCATTTGACACATGCGAACCATGCCTCATGGGAAAAATGACCAAGACTCGGTTCTCCGGAACAATGGAGCGAGCAACCAACTTATTGGAAATCATACATATTGATGTTTGCGGTCCAATGAGCGTTGAGGCTCGCGGAGGATATCGTTATGTTCTCACTCTCACCGACGACTTGAGTAGATATAGGTATGTCTACTTGATGAAACACAAGTCTGAGACCTTTGAAAAGTTCAAGGAATTTCAGAATGAGGTAGAGAATCAACGTGACCGAAAGATAAAGTTCCTACAATCAGATCGTGGAGGAGAATATTTAAGTCACGAATTTGGTACGCACTTAAGGAAATGTGGAATCGTTTCACAACTCACGCCGCAGGAACACCTCGGTAGCAATAACGGTGTGTCCGAACGTCGTAATCGCACTCTATTGGATATGGTGCGATCTATGATGTCTCTTACTGATTTACCGCTATCATTTTGGGGATACGCACTAGAGACAGCTACATTCACTTTAAATAGGGCTCCGTCTAAATCCATTGAGACGACACGGTATGAATTATGGTTTGGGAAGAAACCTAAGCTGTCGTTTCTAAAAGTTTGGGGATGCGATGCTTATGTCAAGAAACTTCAACCTGAAAAGCTCGAACCCAAGTCGAAAAAATGCGTCTTCATAGGATACCCTAAGGAAACCATTGGGTATACCTTCTACCTTAGATCCGAAGGCAAGATCTTTGTTGCCAAAAACGGATCCTAAAAAGAGTTTCTCTCGAAAGGAGTAAGTGGGAGGAAAGTAGAACTCGATGAAGTACTACCTCTTGAACCGGAAAGTAGTGCAGCTCAGGAAAATGTTCCTGTGGTGCCTACATCGACTGGAGAGGAAATTAATGATGATGATCAAGGTACTTCGGATCAAGTTGCTACTGAACTTCGTAGGTCTACAAGGACACGTTCCACGCCAGAGTGGTATGGCAACCCTGTCCTGGAAATCATGTTGTTAGACAACGGTGAACCTTCGAACTATGAAGAAGCGATGGCGGGCCCAGATTCCAACAAATGGCTTGAAGCCATGCAATCCGAGATAGAATCCATGTATGAAAACAAAGTATGGACTTTGTGAGACTTTCCGATGATCGGCGATAGAAAACAAATGGATCTTTAAGAAGAAGGCGGACGTGGATGGTAATGTTACCATCTATAAAGCTCGACTTGTCGCTAAGGGTTATCGGCAAGTTCAAGGGGTTGACTACGATGAGACTTTCTCTCCCGTAGTGAAGCTGAAGTCCGTCCGAATCATGTTAGCAATTGCCGCATACTATGATTATGAGATATGGCAGATGGACGTCAAAATGGCATTCCTTAACGGCTATCTTAAGGAAGAACTGTATATGATGCAGCAGGAAGGTTTTGTCGACCCTAAGAATGCTAACAAGGTATGCAAGCTCCAGCGATCCATTTATGGACTGGTGCAAGCATCTCGGAGTTGGAACATTTTCTTTGATGAGATGATCAAAGCGTTTGGGTTTATGCAGACTTATGGAGAAGCCTGCGTTTACAAGAAAGTGAGTGGGAGCACTGTAGCATTTCTCATCTTATATGTAGATGACATACTCTTGATGGGAAATGATATAGAACTTTTGGACAGCATTAAGGCCTACTTGAATAAGTGTTTTTCAATGAAGGACCTTGGAGAAGCTGCTTACATATTAGGCATCAAGATCTATAGGGATAGATCGAGACGCCTCATAGGTCTTTCACAAAGCACATACCTTGATAAGATATTGAAGAAGTTCAATATGGATCAGTCCAAGAAAGGGTTCTTGCACAGATTGAAAGGTGTGAGATTGAGCTCGGCTCAATGCCCGACCACGGCGGAAGATAAAGAAGAGATGAGTGTCATCCCCTATGCCTCAGCCAAAGGATCTATTATGTATGCCATGCTTTGTAACATACCTGATTTAAACCTTGCAGTAAGTTTTTTAGGTAGGTAACAAAGTAATCCAGACTATTAACACTGGACAACGGTAAATAATATCCTGAAGTACATTAATAGGACTAAGGACATGTTACTCGTTGATGGAGTTGACGAAGAGCTCGTCAGAAGGGTTACGTCGATGCTAGCTTCGACCACAGATCTGGATGACTCTAAGTCACAAACCGGATACTTGTATATGTTGAATCGTGGAGCGATGGCTGGTGTAGTTGCAAGCGAGCATCGTGGTGGGATCTACATGTGAAGCGGAGTACATGGCAGCCTCGGAGGCAGCGCATGAAGCAATATGGATGAAGGAGTTCATCACCGACCTAGGAGTCATACCCAATGCGTCGGGGCCGATCACTCTCTTCTGTGACAACACTGGAGCTATTGCCCTTGCCAAGGAGCCCAGGTTTCACAAGAAGATCAGGCACATCAAGCGTCGTTTCAACTCCATCCGTGAAAATGTTCAAGATGGAGACATAGATATTTGCAAAGTACATATGGATCTGAATGTCGCAGATCCGTTGACTAAACCTCTTCCGCGAGCAAAACATGATCAACACCAGAACTCTATGGGTGTTCGATTCATCACAATGTAACTAGATTATTGACTCTAGTGCAAGTGGGAGACTGTTGTAAATATGCCCTAGAGGCAATAATAAAAGGATTATTATTATATTTCCTTGTTCATGATAATTGTCTTTTATTCATGCTATAATTGTGTTATCCGGAAATCGTAATACATGTGTGAATACTTAGACCACAATATGTCCCTAGTGAGCCTCTAGTTGACTAGCCCGTTGATCAACAGATAGTCATGGTTTCGACTATGGACATTGGATGTCATTGATAACGAGATCACATCATTAGGAGAATGATGTGATGGACAAGACCCAATCCTAAGCATAGCACAAGATCGTGTAGTTCGTTTGCTAGAGCTTTTCCAATGTCAAGTATTTTTTCCTTAGACCATGTAACTCCTGGATACCGTAGGAGTGCTTTGGGTGTACCAGACGTCACAACGTAACTGGGTGACTATAAAGGTATACTACGGGTATCTCCGAAAGTATCTGTTGGGTTGACACGGATCGAGACTGGGATTTGTCACTCCGTATGACGGAGAGGTATCTCTGGGCCCACTCGGTAATGCATCATCATAATGAGCTCAAAGTGAACAAGTGTCTGCTCACGGGATCATGCATTACTGATGCGAGTAAAGTGACTTGCCGGTAACGAGATTGAGCGAGGTATTGGGATACCGACGATCGAATCTCGGGCAAGTAACATACCGATTGACAAAGGGAATTGTATACGGGTTGCTTGAATTCTCGACATCGTGGTTCATCCGATGAGATCATCGAGGAGCATGTAGAGCCAACATGGGTATCCAGATCCCGCTGTTGGTTATTGACCGGAGAGCCGTCTCGGTCATGTCTACGTGTCTCCGAACCCGTAGGGTCTACACACTTAAGGTTCAAAGGCGCTTAGGGTTGTAGAGATATTAGTATGCAGCAAACCGAAAGTTGTTGAGTCCGGATGAGATCCGGACGTCACGAGGAGTTCGAATTGGTCCGGAGGTAAAGAATTATATATGGGAAGTCGAGTTTGACCGTCGGGAAAGTTTTGGTCACCAAGATTGTACCGGGACCACGGAAGGTCCCGAGGTCCACCGGGTGGGGCCCACCTATCCCGGAGGGCCCCATGGGCTGAAGTGGGAGGGGAACCAGCCCCTGGTGGGCTGGTGCGCCCCCCCTTGGGCCCGCCCGCGCCTAGGGTTGGGAACCCTAGGGGAGGGGGGCGCCTTCACTTGTCTTGGGGGCAAGGCACCCCCCTTGGCCGCCGCCCCCCTAGGAGATCCCATCTCCTAGGGCCGGCGCCCCCCTGGGTACCCTATATATAGAGGGGGGAGGGAGGGCATCCGCACCCTTGCACTTGGCGCCTTCCTTCCCCCTTGCTACACCTCTCCCTCCCGCAGACGCTTGGCGAAGCCTGCCGGATCCTCGCATCCACCACCACGCCATTGTCTTGCTCGATCTTCATCAACCTCTCCTTCCCCTTGCCGGATCAAGAAGGAGGAGACGTCACGCTGACTGTACGTGTGTTGAACGCGGAGGTGCCGTCCGTTCGGCGCTAGGATCTCTGGTGATTTGGATCACGACGAGTACGACTCCCTCAACCCCGTTCCCTTGAATGCTTCCGCTCGATCTACAAGGGTATGTAGATGCACTCCTCTCTCTCGTTGCTAGATGAACTCATAGATTGATCTTGGTGAAACCGTAGGAAATTTTTTATTTTCTGCAACGTTCCCCAACAGGTCCCTGGCGTCTGGGTCCCTATCCAGAGAGCATTTTTGCAGTTTGCTAATGTGCACACCCAGACGCCAAGGTCCCTGGCGTCTGGGTCTCTATCCAGAGAGCATTTTTGCAGTTTGCTAATTTGCACACCCAGACGCCAAGGTCCCTGGCGTCTGGGTCTCTATCCAGAGAGCATTTTTGCAGTTTGCTAATGTGCACACCCAGACGCCAAGGTCCCTGGCGTCTGGGTCCCTACCGTGTTTCTGTTGTCCAGGACTCTGCTTTTGCTTCCAGTCGACCCCCAGATGCCAGAGACCGTGGCGTCTGGTCCCCTGACTTGCAACCATACGCCAAGGACCCTGGCGTCTCGACCCCTGTACATTAGTTTCAACTTGTTGTTTGACACAAGTATCAACAGGTTCATACAACACAGAATATAGCACATATATGAACATTTCATAGAATTTTCACCACGACAAATCTTGCATACAAACGACACCAAGTTTACAGATTTTTCACCACGACAAATTCATGCATACATAAGACAGCAAATTCAAGACAACCTAAAAAGTTTTTACCACGACACCAAGTTCATGCATACAAACGGCACCTAGTTCATGCACTTCCAAACAAGACCTTTCTAGCTCACTTCCTCCTTCCTCTCTTTACGCGAGTTGCAAGTGTAGGATCCTCCTCTTTGCTAGCCTCCTCCTCCTCTTCGTTGTATGCCTCCTCCTCCGCAGCATTAGTGGGCTTGTATATTTGCATTCTCGTGGGAATAAGCTTATGAGGATACTCCGGACTATGGAATTTACTGTTCCATGTCTTCTTTCTAGCTTTCTTGGCTGGTGTCTTAGCTATGGCTTTGCCTTTCATAGAGCAAGCATTGCCTTGTGTCAGTTGTGTAACCTATGATGGTTGTGGAGCATCAACATCATACTCATGATCCTCTTGATGTGTTGCATCATACTCATGCTCCTCATGATGTGTTGGCTCCTCTTGATGTGCTGGCTCCTCTTCATGGACCTCCTCGTCTATGTCCTCTTCGTTCTGGAGATAATGCCGTCTATTAGCTCTGGCGGCACGGCTACCAGGTGCATACACGTCACTGGACTGAGCACCATGGCAAGAAAGCATAGCTGCCATCTTATGGAACCGCTTCTTAAACTTCTGCGACAACACACAATATGCTATGATATGAGATGCAAATAACTAATCCGCGAAAAGAAACTTTTATAATATATTGCGGCTAACCTCCATCGTGCTTCTAAGAGTCCTCTCATAATCCACCACCAGGTGGATGACTCAGTGCAACATTGGCATCGTTCACGCACAGAAGCAACTCTCTCCCCTGCAATTCATGAACACACCAAACTTATGTATTTGAAAGAACACAATATGATGCAAGTATGTTAGAATAGGCTCATTAGACTACCATTTCATCATGCACCGGTGCATAGTCAACGTGAGCCCCTCTGGTGTCTCTCACAGCCGTGTTGAAGGTATGATAACCTTCTGCAGTCTCCGGGTCTTCAGACACCAACTCCGACCACTCCTCGTGAGTCCAACCAGGCTTTAGCTCTAACCGGTAACGATCCGCATACCACACCTGATACTTCTGATATGCTGACTGATTGTGAGGTCTATTCTCCTATTGCACTAAAGTGTCTCTTTGATCCCAAATTTATATCCACGCACGGTGTTTGTTTGCCCAATCCAATATATCCTGATTGTTCCTTCGATCGAACCTACAAATGATGCACGGTACAAAGCATTAGCAAACATAGACTAATTCAATGCTCTACTACATACTCAAGGACATGCTTGCTCACCGATGCAGACATAGCGTTTCCTCTTGCTCTCCTTAATTGGAATACCTTGTCTTCTTCCAAACTATCTTGCCACACGGTCTACAAAGTGCCACTCCACTACGAAGAAGCATATCATTGGGCACCTCGCTCGCCAAAGATGGCTATCACGCGTGCACATCTCATTAAGATCAAAGCCACAATCTTCCACATAAGACAACCAATGTACCTGCAAAACAAAGATATACATTGTTAGATACAAGTTTCATTCTTGACTAAATTTTGTCTCATCGAACTTCTCAATACATGCTCAGTAGTCAAGCTGTCCAGCTTGTTCATATAGCACTTGTATCGCACATGCGAGCTTCCTGTGTACATTGTCACTTGTTCCCAATAGTACGCAAGCGTAGGGCGCCGATATGGATCATCATCATGCACCCCGTCATGATTACCCCGTGGGTTTGGCATGTTGGGGTTCTTGAAATCGGGCCGTCCAACAGGGATCCGCTCCCACATCCACACGGATAGGCTCCAAACAAACCCAACCAATGAGGATGTATCTCCCTTCCTGCGACACGCCAAGTCAAGCTGCAATCAAACAAACATGTTAGATATGGAGGCGCATGACAAATGCAAGATAAATGATTGCAAATATCTCTTACTTGATGATACACATATGCTAGTGCGGCCGAACCCAGCTATACTGGGTATCCCAGTTATTGAGTAGCTCCAGGAACATCCACAGGGCTGAGTTCCCGGTTGCATCTGAGAAGACTACCTTCGTTAGTACATACCAAAGATAGGCCCGCGCGTACTGCTGCACAACCACGTCATTGGCACCCTCAGGGCACGGATTGGTGTCTCCTCTGACTAGTTTTAGCCAAGAATGCCTCACTCTCGCGGTATCGGCCTTGCCTTCCTGAGGGCCGTCGGGCTGAACACCAATTAAAATGCCAGTCCGTTCTCGCCAATTAACGACGCTGACACGACCGGTAACAGCTTGTCCGTTGATAGGAAGGCCGCTTATCATAGCCATGTCCCCTAGGGTCATCGTAATCTCCCCACATGGAAGGTGGAACGAGTGAGTCTCCGGCCTCCAACGATCCACAAGTGCGGTTAGCGCCGCGTGGTTCACCGGTGGAGCGCGTCGCTTAAACTGCAACACGAATGGGAGAAGACCCAATCTCCGAATATAAGGCTCGTACCGCGGGTCGTAAGTAAAGTCATCATCGGAATGACCCCTCATGCGCATAGCAACTACAAGCTGCAAATAAAGTGATGTTTTGATCAATACAAGAACACAAATGAGAAACAACAAAAATTGATAAGTCTTGCTTCTTACCTTTCCGTTCTCAATGGCACAAGCACGATGCTCCTTATCCCACTCATCGATTAATCCGTCATACCAAGGTCCTTCATCATCCGCCATCCTACAAAACAAATCACAAACATCTATGAATACATGAACAATATCAAACAATACAATTTCCTTCCCCAAGTTATGCCATATGAACACACCATTCTTCTCAAACATAACCACATCATTTCTTTCTTCTACATATGCACACATATCATCTAGAGTACCAAATTTCACCATCAAATAAATTTCATAATCATCATCCGCCATTCTATTGAACAAATCATGTCACACACAATCATAAAATTTCATCATCTCTTTTGCAAAAATAATTATGCCATCTATATATTCAACTATATTGTCATACCACTTCACACATATAATATTTTTTCTAAATACATTTGCTTGCCAAAGTAGTCTTCTCAGATTCAAACAAATATTATGCCATCTATATATCAACATATAGCTAGTTTACTAGCACATGCATACATCATCTATAATTCAAAAACATTTCACAAAATATGTCTATTGGTGGACAACTACAAACATCTACCAACTACACTACCTACCAAATCATCTATCAACTACAAATTATTTCCTAAAACAAAGAAACCATCTACTAATCTAACATCACCTAATGTGAAATAATGCATCCAACAAGAGAGGGGAAAACCAAAACAAATTGGAGGGAATGGGGGAGAATACCTCAAAGAAGCTTGGGGGGGGGGGGGGGTCAGATCTACGAGTTTGAGCGGAGAATGGAGTAGATCAGGGGGGTGGTGGTGTGAGGGGGTGGAGGGGCGACGAACAGAGGGCTCTGTTTGTTCTGTTCGTGAGGCACCGCCAGGAGAAGTTGAGATGGGGATGGGTGGGCTGGCCCGTACGGTTATCCAGTTACCAGGGCCAGACGCCAGGGTCCTTGGCGTCTGGCCCCTTTGCCACGTCAGCAGGTCAATCGGCAAAGGCGGTCTTGAGCCGAGGGCCGACGCCCGGTTCATGGCGTCTGCTTAGCAACCCAGACGACAGGGATGTTGGCGTCACCTAAAAAGGTCAGAAACGAATTTTTTTTTCAAAACAAGGTCAAATCGGGATTTTGTTAGCCACATAGGTCAGAACAGTAATTTTGTCCGCCCGCTGAGCTTTTAGCGCCGGTGGCCTCTGCAAATCATATGGCGCCTTAAGGAAACTGGCGCACAGCCCTCCACTCCACCAGTTCTTATATGGGCCGAAACAATTTGTTTTTTCTTTCCTTTTTATTTTCCCCTTTCCGTTTTCATTTTCCTTTTTACATCTTTTTTACCTTTTCAATATTATAATTCTCAATGCATGAATTTTTCAAATTTAATAAAGGTATTTCCAAAATTGATGAACTTTTTCAGTATTGATGAACTTTTTCTAAATTTGTGAACATTAAAATTGATGAACTTTTTTTCAAATTCATAAACCTTTTATTTTTTTGTGATTTTTCTTCAAAATTTATGAGTTTTTCAAAAAAAAATCAAACCTTTTGCCAAAATCAATGAACGTTTATCATATATGTGAACTTTTTCTAAAAATTGATGATCTGTTTTTAAAAAAATCGATGAAGTTATTTTAATTTTTCCTATTTTCCAAAAAGTCGATGGTCCACTGGTTGAACCAGGCGACCGAGGGCGAGCAAGTGAGCTTTTTACAGCGAGCCAATGAGCTGATATTAGCTGGGCCGACCCATAGCGCTAGCTAACGCCCAAGCGTCAAATAGGACGCCCCGCAAGCAAAACATAGCCACGGCCTTCGTTGAAGCGTTATTCATACACAACACACAATCAGAGTGTTCTCTACGTGATAAATGAGCCGGCTGATACTAATCTCCCACTGTGAGGTTTTGGGTTGGTTTCGGATCAGTCTCTTGGGTTTCGGGATGTTTTAGTCGGTTTTTTATCTTTTTTTTCGTTTTTCCTTCCTTTTTTCATTTTGCTTTATTTTATTTTCAGTTCGCAATCTCTTATGTATTTCGCAAAAAAAAGGTCTTGTAATTTTTTCAAATCCACAAGCATACCTCAAATTCATGATTTTTTCTACAGTTTTGATCTTTCTTTAAATTTGTGAACATTTTCCAATGCATATTTTTTTTGCCAGAATTGGTGATTTTTTTATTAAATCCCTGAACATTTTCTAAAGTTCATTAACAACATTTTTTCAAATTCTTGATTTTTCTTTCCAAATTTGGTGAACATTTTGAAATTCATTAAAAAATCAAAATTACTTTGTTTTTTCTTTTGAAAATCATGATTAATTTTCAAAGCCATGATCTTTCTTCAAATCTTAGAAACTTTTTGAATTCTTGATTTGAATAAATAAAGGACCAGTTTTTGAATTTCCAACGTTTTGAATTCGTGAACTTTCTAAAGTTTTCTTCAATAAAAGTCAAAGGTTAACTATTGCTGGTCAACAGTCAGAGATTAGCTTTACACACTGATAAACTTTCCACGCGAGAACGCTATTGGACTGTATCCCATCTAGCTATCGGCGTGAGCGGTAGGGAGGAGGGGTTGTACTATGGGTCACTCGCAGCGAGCGCCACAACTCGCGTCGCTCACGTTGAACCCACCTCCTCGCGATAGGGTGGCTCAGCCCATTAGCACCAATCGTGGGTTTTTTCATTGTCGGTCAAAAGTTCAAAAAAGTTTGTGAATTCAAAATAGTTCAATAATTTTTTTAAAAATCATGAATTCAAAGAAACTTTATGAATTTGAAATTTTTTGTGAATTCAAAAATTGAACTTCAATAATTGTTCGTGAATTCAAAAAATCATGGATTTTAAGAAATGTCTGTGGATTCAAAAAATATCATGAATTCCAAACATTTTTTGGAAATATAAATAGTTTTTTTAATGTGAAAAAATAAAAAAAAACCTTTGATAGAAATATGCATGTTTGTTTTAAAATATGCGAAATTTTTTTGAAATTCAAAAATTTCTTGGAAAATGCAATCATTTTTTGAAAAAATGGACAAGTGTTCAAATCCAGACAAATTTGAAAAACAAAATTAATATTTGAAAATTTTGAACAATATTTCAAATTTGTGAACATTGTTTTAAATTGTGAAGTAATTTTGAATTCAAAACATTTTCCAGAAAACATGAACATTCTTGAAAAAACATGAACAATGTTTGAATTCCGGGATGTAAGCAACTTATAAAATTTCAAGCAAGTTTTGAAGATTGTGAACTTTGAAATTTCCTTTTTTTAAAGGAAAAAACGAAAGAGAAACAAGAAACGAAGAACGAAAAGAAAACACGGGACAAAAAACAGAAAAAACATTAACAAAAGGAAAATGGTTGAGGAACCTTTTAAACGATCCTCCTGCTAGCTTCACTAGAATGGGTCAGCGATTGGACGTTTAGCGCTCGCAACGGGCGATATATATCACTGGGGGGGAGTAGGTCTCTCCCATGCTTCCTAAAAGAATGTGCATCACCTCTTATCCACAGCCCAGTTGGGATCTTCAGCCACCAATAGATGTTAGATGTAGAAAACGCCATAGTAAGTAAATTGACCGAATGGTATCACTAAGAGGAGATTATGCAACACCAACGGTGTCGAGTTAAGTGGTTGGCCGAAGGAGACCAGAACACAAAATACTTTCAGCAGCAGACTTCTTCTCGAAGAAAGAAGAACAAGATTGAGTGGCTGCAATTGCCGGATGGGTCTTTCAGCGAGGACGTGCAACAGTTGTAGGCACATGCAGTTCAGTTCTATACAAACCTTTACAGCACAGAAGGAACCACATGGATTGACAGGATTCTCTCCAGTGTGTCACTGATGGTTACGTCAATCATGAATGAGCGTCTGGATGCACCGTACAGTGAGGCGGAAGTGAAGGGTTCCTTGTTTCAGATGTACCCGACAAAGGCACCGGGACCGGATGGTTTCCTAGCGCATTTTTTCAGTACCATTGGGACATTTGTGGTGGAAGTAACACGATGCAGTACTAAATCTTCTTAATGGAGTTGAGGAGATTGGAGAGGTAAACCAGATGTTGCTTGTTTGAATTCCCGAAGTTGTAGGTGCCTCCTCTTTATCCCAATACAGACCTATAAGCCTACGTAAGTAATCCTAAAGATTGCGTACAAAGTGCAAGCAAACAGGTTGAAGGGGGTCCTTCCGGACATCATCTCAGAGGAACAGTCGACTTTTGTTCCTGGGAGACTGATCACGAATAATATACTGACGGCCTATGAGTGCCTTCATTTCATTAAAAAGAAAGAAGGGAGGCAAGAATGCTCAGTATTGTGCACTAAAGTTGGACATGATGAAGGCTTATGACAGGGTCAAGTGGAGCTACTTGAAAGCAATTATGCTGAAATTGGGCTTCAGTGAACACTGAGTCACGTCCATTACGAATGTTCGCACATCGGCATCTTCTCTCAGTGTTGTTCAATGGGGAACATACGAAGGTATTTAAACCCACCAGTGGAATACGTCAAGGAGACCCTATCTCCCCGTACTTGTTTTTGCTAGCAGCTGAAGGTTTGTCTTGCCTGTTAAGGAGCAGGGGAACTTGGAAAATCTATCAGGCATCATAGTGGCACCCATAACACCCCCGGTCAATCATCTCTCATTTACTTCAACTTGCTATTTGCGAGAGCTGGTACAATGGGAGCAGCGATATTAGAGAGGTACTTTATATTTATTGTCGGGCATTGGCTAGCATGTTAATTTGGCAAAGAACTCTATTCACTTTAGCAAAGGCTTCCCAAACAACACGAGGGAAGCCATGAAAGTAGCACTTGAAGTCCCAGATGAATCATTGAATGATAGGTATCTTGGCCTACTGTCTGAAGTTGGGTAGAGTAAAAACGGAATATTCCAATAGTCAAAGTATAAAGTTTGGAACAAGATACAAGGGTGGATAGAACATATACATTCTGTAGGAGGAAAGGATGTACTAATCAAGTCAGTAGCCCAGGCTGTTCCCACATACTCGATGGTGGTCTTTAAACTCCCACGAGGATTATGTGAAAAAATGAACAGTTTGATTAGAAGCTTTTGGTGGGGCAGCAAGCAGAGCAAGAGGAAACTTCATTTGGTATCTTGGGATACACTAACTATGACGAAATATATGGGAGGACTCGGCTTCCAAGACATCAAGCTATTCAATCTAGCATTATTGGCTCGTCAAGTGTGGAGGATTTTGCAGTCACCGGACTCCCTAGGTGCTAGAATCTTAAAAGAGGTCTGCTTCCCTAAAATAGATATCATGCATGCTTCCTTGGGATTAACGCCGTCTCAGGTATGGAGATCACTAATTGATGACAGAAATATTCTGAAGCTGGGCCTTATACATAGAATTGGGAATGGCCAGTCCACTCGAGTCTGGCTAGACAACTGGATACCGCGGAGCGAGTGCTTGATCCATGTTGCGATCATCTCAGATTCACCTCCGGAATTGGTCTCGGAGCTCATTGATGTCGCCTTGGGCTAGTGGGACAGAACTGCTCTGGACACACATTTTTTACCTACGGATATTGAGGATGTAACATTCCCATCACTTCAGTGCAACAGGAAGACTTTTGGCCATGGCACCATGAATCAACTGGGTCTCCTTGGTGTGATCATGCTACAGAATGTTGGTTACAACTTACAACTAAGAAAGTTAGAGAGTACTGGCTTGAGGGAAGACCAAGCACAAGTTTGAACCAGGAGGAGAAAGCTTGAACCACATTATGGAAGACCAAGGTCCCTCGAAAGTGAGGGTATTCGCCTGGTGTTTGGCCAATACATCGATGCCTTCGGGCGCTATTTTGCACCATCAGCATGTGGCGAACATGTCGTGATGTGAAATCTAAGGGGCGAGCGATGATACATGGAGATGTTCATTGATTAACTGCACTATGTCGAGGTGTGTGTGGACACTTCTGGACGACATGCCAACTGAACACATGTGCTTAACTATATGCCCTAACCCGATAGAATGGTTCTTCCACGTGCTCAATACATTATCGCATGGGGAATTCACACATCTCATCATCACTTTGTGGGCAATTTGGAGTGCATGACGAAAAGCGATACACGAGCTTGTCTTTCATAGTTCCGAGGCCAGTCACGGGTTCGTTTTGAGATATCTAGCAGTCTTGGAGATAGTTAGCAACATGGCACACAAACAAAGTCTGTAGATGCATCATGGATGGAGGCCTCCAATGTGGATACCACGGACTGAAGGTATGGCAAAAATAAATGTAGATGGTGGTCTAGCAAAAAATCATAGAAATGGTGCCGCTGGAGTGATCTGCAAAGATGCCCAAGGGGTTTACATGGGATTTTGAGTTCGTGTCTTGAGTGATTGAATTGATCCATGTCATGTTTAAAGGCTCTGGCCCTGGCAACTGATTTGAACTTACAGAATGTTACGCATGTGATGCTGAACAAGTGATCAAGCAAATCAGAGAAGGGAGCAAGGGAGTTTATAGTGCTATCATTCAGGAGATTATGGTTCGAAGAAATCTTCGGCCACTTTGATGGTGTTCCATCTGATGGATCGTTAGCCACTTTGCCTGGGTTGATGTCATTTTTCGAGGCGTGGTCTGGTACGTTGGTTAAATCTTCGATAGTGCCGACTTCTTGGTGGCGGGTCTGGAAAAATTTCCCATGCCTTTAGACTTACCTTCGATCCTGCAAAGTGGCCAACCCGAGAGGTTGAGAGTCAGGATTTTGCTTAACATCCCGTTTAAAGCGGAGAGTTCGGCTTCACCCATATCTTGACGGTAGGGAGAGCCAACCTGTAAGAGAGCCGGGATGTGGCCTGATGCTACCTCGGGATCTTTGCTGGAAGGATTTGGTGCCTGATCTGGAAGAGTGATGTTCGTAACTGAGCTCAAAGCTGGGTCCGAGGGACAGATCTCGTCGTAGGCCTGCTCCAGATTGGTTCCGAGTTGTGGGTGATGACACCTGTAGGTTCATTGGGCTGCTATGACACCCAGCCTAAGAAGACGAGTTCGCCACAAGAATCTGTGGCATATTCCAGACTGCCAAACCAAAGGGCTTGGCCTGGAGACTCTCCACCTGGCCGAGGCGGCGAACGGAGTCGGCGTGCAGTGCGATCCTGCCGAAAGCAAAAATCTTGCTAGGACAAAAGACGTCACCACAGGCAATGCTATCGTCGATCCGAAGACCCGCCATTGAGCTCTTGTGATCACCTGATAGGACCGATATGGGCCACCAATGTCGGTGCTAAAACCGACAGATCTCGGATAGGGGATACCAAGCGTGATGATCTGAGCTAGATGGTAACAAGGAGAGTAGGGACACAATGTTTTACCCAGGTTCAGGCTCTTGACGTGATAAAACTCTATGTCATATATATATAGGGATTGACTATTCGTCACCCTGGGTGAGGAATAGTTATTCTTCACCCCCCTCTATTTTACCATCAATGCACCGTAATTTTACGTTCCGTAAATTTTCTCTTATTTCTGATGTAAAAAGAGACTGTAAGAAAATATATAGTCGCCGTAAAAAATATTTTATGTCATGTAAATTTACAAACGTAAAAATATAGTGTAAAATATACATAAACTACAAATTTTCTTGTCTTATGACCTATATTTTTATTTTCTTATGCCAAATTTGACGTAGTGAATCAATAAGAGTGTAACTATTTGAATTTCAAGTGTAATTTATTTAGGAAGCGATCGTAAGATTACCTCGGGTGAAGAATAACTTATTCTGCACCCTGGGTGATGATATATATATATATATATATATATATATATATATATATATATATATATATATATAATTGTGATTGATCTACCTCGAGATTGTATGAGTTTGTCTAAGCTCTAAATCTTGTGAGAATGAATGCCTCTACGGACTAAACTCTGTGGCTTATATAGATGCCGAAGGTACCTAAGGTTTACACATGGTCGGTTACAATGTAGGGATAACATGCCAACTATTCAAAGTACGCCTGAAGTGTACACCAAGCCTCCAGGAGATCTTCGTCTTGATTATGCCGAGGGTCAGAGCCAACTAGGCCCACATCGGTCGTCGACGGGTCCTCAACCCGGCCCGTTGCCGGCAGACCGACGTGGAAAACACCCCTAACTCGGGACACCCCCCCCCCCCCCCCACACACACACACTTTGTCTCCAATTTGCAAGAGAAACACGTTCGAACCGCTCGGCGGACCAATACAGGCCTGCGTTGGATGGCTTCCATGGTCCGGACAGGCGGTGCAGACCTATGCGGGCAGTTTGATGGTCGGCGTTGGAGATGCCCTAACGCATACACATAAGTTGACCTAACACATCAATTTCTCACACATCAAAGACCAAATATGTCACTTTACGATGTCGTTACCTTAAACAATGACCTTAGAACATTTAACCTTTGGCACAAGGTCTTCCTTTCGCAGCCAAGTTATTGATGACACACCTTCTCCTAGCGTCGCGTCTCGGCTGACGAGAAATGGTGCTCTATTTAGCTCTATCAGCACACACGTAGCATAAATCACTTGAGTTCTACCTTGGCTATCTCCTCTAGATTATCCAAGTCATAGTCAAGTTGATGTATTAAGAAAGGGAAGTTATTTGTACTTACTTACTGGTTCATCTATTTTACAGTGGGACTCAAATATAAAAACATGTTAAAATATAAAGGAAATTATATTAGGCTTGTGCTAAAAATTGTCAGTTAGCATTATTTTCATAGCGTCTTTAATGATGCAAGTGTAATTACCAAAGTTTGATTGTTTGCACTTCATAAGTTCACATATGCCCCTTTAAGATGATCTTTTGAGGCCAATGCAACATATCCAAATGAGGGTTGTGTTTCTACGATTCTCTTCAGCCACGAAAGCTCCCCCTTGTCCCCCAAAAGTTTAAAATCTTTTTTTTAAGTGCTACAAAAATGCATCTCTACTCATAAAAGTAAAACTAAAGGAAGAACTGAAACATACAAAAGGTTATAACTCAAATAAATGTAGACAACGAAAGGAAATGTTTAGTAAAAAATAGTGGTATATACCGACCTCTGGAAACATAATGAACCTTATAAACAAATGCATGTGTAAAGGAGTAGAAGTTATTCCTCAACACTTGCATCGAATGTTGCCATACATTTAGTATGACAAGTAGATTCCAAGTTTCAGCATTACTTCGTGGGCAAGTCTAACACTTTCCTAGTTATATGTTATCCGTGGTATTACACATGGACCATACACTAACTATTTCATCGCATAAGCTTATTGCGAGATGTAGCTTGTCCTCGCCTACTGGGGCGCCCATGTCTCCAGTCGGCCAGCCCATTAAAATGGTTTGAGAAGGTTCTTTAGAACGACACTGCCATTTTAGAACCTTCCACGTGATTTTTCTTTTTTCTCATTTATTAGTGTTTCTTATCGGTTTTTTTGTTTTCATAGGATTTTTTTTCTTTTTTTTCGTTTTTAATACATATCTAGTTTTCCCAATACACATTGTTTATTTTTCTGATGCAGGTTGAACATTTTTCAAATACATGATAAATATTTTGTTAAAATACATGTTTGAACATTTTTTAATACATGTCAAACATTTTTCACATACATGTTGAACATTCTTTGAATGGTGCGAAACATTTATTTTTTAAACTATGAGAACATTTTTTACATTATATAAACATCGTTTGAAATGTCATGCAGATATTTTTGAAACACGTTTTTTTTAAATATCATGAAACATATCTATGAATTACGCGAACATTTTTTCACATTATATATACTTTTTTAGAAAAATCACAAATATCTTCTGAAAATACATGAAAAATATTGAAACATCATGGATATTTTTAATGTTATCAGCATTTTTAATAAATTGCGCAAAATGAATTTACATTGTATGAACATTTGTTTGATATTTCTTGATTTATTTTGGAAAGTTAAGTGAAGTAATTTATTTTCTTCATGGGCCTTGTCTAGTAGGAAATGATGGTTGGCAGCTCTTGCATGTGTGTACAAAAGAAAATAAATTACTAGAAATACACAGCCATATCGCCAAGAAACCCGACAAAACAAACTGAACACGCTAAAAGTACTAGAAATGCACAACTAGACGCCTCAAGCATGTCGTTGAGAAGGAGTACAAGTGCCACTGCCTGAGGCTTTGCCGGCAATGAAGATGGGAAGGGTCACGCCATGAGGGGGTCTGGCAGCGGGCGGCTAGTGGGGGCTCCCAAATGTTTTTTTCTTGCCGATCATTCCAAGTGCTCAAAGTTGCCCTCTTCTTTAAAAAAAGGTTCATCTCATGTTATGGTAGAGTTTTATGTTATTTTTGTGTCATCTAGAAATACTATGTTTGGTCTATATCTCGAGGAGTAGATGATACAAAAAATGTTTGAATTGTTTTATATGACAAACACACACATTAATAGCCAACTGAGCGTAGCTTAAATGGCTAGATTCCTTGTGATGGAACCAGCCCAAGTTCTAAACTTGACACTAGTGCGCACATTTTTCTGGATTCATTTCAGTCTTTCTGACGATATTTGTTCAGTCAAAGGAGACGTTTTGGTCGAGCAAAGGCGATTTTGATGATTTCGTCAATCTCAAAATGGTATGCTGCATTAATATCTTGAAGCAGCTTATAGGAGTAGGATGTGTTATGGACATGCTGATGCCGTACATCCCTAATCGTCATACATTTGCAAATGGATAGAGGATGACAAACCGGATTGATTGAAAAACTGCTAATGTGTCAACTTACCTTAAAAATCCTCGGTGGTACGAGTTTGTACCGAAATCTTATCTGGCCAACGTTCGCATGAGAAGATGGCATTTTAAACATTTTTGTTAGCAGTTTCATTTGTGTCGGGATGACAGTTTCTTCTGAGCATTTTTCGAGATGATGGCGGTTTCAGGCCTTCATCCCAAAAATATAATGCTGTTCTAAAAAACTACCAGTCCACACACAATTAAAAGTGCCATTAAAATGTTGAGATAGAACTACTACTCCAGAACCTAATCAGTATAGACAGGTTAATATAAACATAATTTACTGTACCAAAATTTTGGCTTAACACAAACGCGGCTCGTACCAGTACTGCCACCCTCTTCCCGCAAAAAAAAAAAAAAGAGTACTGCCATCCTCAGTACAGTGGCCGGCCACCCGGCACTTCGTACTCCTCGAAATCGCTGCGAAAGAAGAAGTGTCCCACCGACGAAAACACGGGCACCAAGCAACCAGAGGAAGCGCACCACGTCAAGCCAGCCAATGAGAGCGCGCCGCGCGGAATCGGTGACGTGGTGTGGCCAATCCGGTGCCGTCCCGCGCCCAACTCGGCAACTCCCCAGGCAACTCTCAGCAGCTTCGACGAGAGATATTTATATATATTGCGAAAGAAAAGAAAAAACGTCGGCCAGAGCTCAGTGTCCACGTCTAACAACGAGACCACCAACGGTAAGAAAAAGGAGAAAATTCCTTATTTGACACTGTATTAAAATCTGGTTCCTTATTTGACACTAAAAAAGTTTTTCTTTCCTATTTGGCAACAATCCTAAATTTTATTCCCTATACGACAATTCTGTCCATTTTGAGCCTAAATGACACGTAAAAAGACCATTTTGCCCCTCATGCGGTATGTGTGTATGCGTGCGTGGGTGCGCGCGCACATGTGTGCTGCTGCTACTGTGTGTGTACGTGCACGTGTGTGTGTGCTGTTGCGTTCCTATGTGCTGCATGTGTGTGTGTGTGCTGCTGTGTATGTGTGTGCTGCTGTGTATGTGTGCGCGTTCATGTGTGTTGCTGCGTGTGTGTGCGTATGCGCGCGCGTGTGCGTTATTGCATGTGTATGTGCTATTTCGTGTGTGCGCTACTTTCCCTGCGTGTGTGCGCTACTGCCCTGCACACACACATACCACATGAGGGGTAAAAGAGTCTTTTCAGGTGTCATTTAGGCTTAAAATGGACGGAAATATCATATAGGGAATAAAATTTAGAACTTGTGTCAAATAGGGAAGAAAAACTTTTTCAGTGTCAAATAAGGAAGCAGATTTTAAGGTAGTGTCCATTCGCTGGAATTCTAGATTTGCACAAATTTAAAACCAAACCTTACGCAGCATTCCTCTACTGTGCGAGCGTATCCAAGATGAACCACGTATGGCCCTGTCCCGCAAATTTTCTAGTCAAACTAGCGAAATATGGCATTTTTGGTCTAAAATTACAGATCACTGGATCCAATATAACTCTAGAAACTTTGGTCTAAAATTTAACTGGATTATCAAATTCTTGAATTCACAGACAACAGTGCCACGATTACTTTCAACCGATTTTAATTATACAAGGCATTGCAACTAAAAAAGCACACCAAATTAAGGAAATGCAGACTTGCGCCACTTTTTTCCAGTCCAATACAATACTCGTTCCAGCCGACTGGTATGCAAAGAAGCTGCGTCTAACCGTCTTCACATATCCTTGCAAGATAATCATCGCTTATTTCAGCAGCCGGCAGGAAATGGATTATGGCAGGTGACTCAGTGCCCTCCCTGATTTGCTTCTCCACTGAAGACATCTGCTCATCTGTCTTCGGAAACACTATCGGCTTTAGAGGCTCCACGCCTTCGCAGTAGATACATGTGACCCTGTCATACAGGTACACATCCCCTAGATTCACCGCTGCTTTCATGACACGCCTGACATGACTCACCATGTATTCTTCAGACTGGAAGCAGAAGAAGGCTAGCTTGGTGAGACGATGGTGCTTGAAATTTGGTGTAGGTGATTCCCACTGGACCCCCTTGTTCTCGCTGTAGGACTCCCGCCTCCTCACCTTCTCATCCATTTCCATTTCACACGGATGATCAAACACCTGCATACCACCCATAGGACAAAGGTAAATGGAACAGGTTAATTTTGCATGCCATGTGAAAGCACAGGTGTGTGCAGTCATGCAATGGAGACTGGAAAATAGAGCAACCCCTCAAAAGAAAAGACTGTAGGGAAGAACATAATGTCCTTAAGAATGGAGCAACCCCTCAAAAAAAAAAAGAACAGGCTTTAGTTGAGAACAAACCGTCATGTAGAGCTCCTCCAGGGACGGTGCCGCTTCCAAGAAGAACATTGTCCAGGTGAGATCATACCCTTCAGGAATGCCAAATAGACGGAGAATCCTTAGTTGGTGGAACACATGTGCCTGCCTTCCGGACAAACACTCTGGTTGAACCCAAATCTGCAACAATAAGCACATGATAGGATGAGTAGTGAGCAAGTGAAGCCAGAACAAAAGCAATCATCCGACTTACCTTTTCACATTTAAACCCCAACTTCAGGTCTCGAACAGAGGTCTCGCCAAGAAATGTACTTAACTTGACCATTTTGTGCCGATTATAAGCAACATTTGAAAGGCTCAGAACCTCAAGCAATGGGACATAGCCAAATGACAGTGGTGGTTCGTTGAAAGCGATCCAAATCTCAAACGCCAGACAGGTGAGCTTCGGAAGCCAGGTGAGTTCGACCATGTCAAAGCGGCAATTGACAATACTGAGCTCACTGAGTTGTGCGTGTTCAACTTGGAGCGTTATCCAACTCTTTGTGTCGCAATTGAGAAAACCTAAATAATTCAACTGCTTGCAAGTGACGAGGATGTTGGAGACAAAGTCAGATTCAGCGAATCTCAAGTTCTGCAGGCAGAGGCGCGTGAGACCAGCGAATGCATTTAGACACTTGTTGAAAAACAACACAAACCGTTTCCCATAGGTCAGCATATCACCAATGGTGCACTCTAGGCGTTTCTTCTGTGTCAAAACTCTGAATTCGGCCTTCTCAATTTTGTGTGTCACCATGGCACTCCCAACAGCATGCCCAACTGATAAGGGTGCATCGTCGCTCAAGTAGAACGTCGCACTGAAGAAGCGGATGGTGCACTCGACTGGATCCCTGCGTGCCAGTATGCTCTTCGTCGCTTTGATCACAACTGCATTGGACATTCGAACCAATTCATCATCGGACATGCCGTTTTTAATTTTTGAGGGCAGTATGTCCTGAGCATTTATTCTAAGCTGTGGGAGCATGGCAGGAAGCTGACTCCACCGTCTCGAGAGGACACTGGTTCTCACAGCGTCGCGGACATCGAGTCGATCAAGAATGTTGACCAGGATATCATTGGGCAAGCTGCTGATCCTATCATCTCGACTGCCTTTCTGCATTTGGCACAGAACCAAATCAAATATGCAACATTGGTAGTCTCAAAAGTGGCAAGTTTCATAGTCCCAGAGATGCTTTGATCTATTTAAGATAACACAAATCTAATTTCTCTTTTGTACCAAAAAAAAAGTAGATTTCGATAAGCTAAAAGATGATGCAATTTCATACCAAAAACTAAAGTTTTATAGACTCAAAAGATTTAATTTTTATGCTGTCTACTAGGCTGAAATTTGACCCCTGTCTGCTAAGTATATACTCTCAGGAAAATAAGATATTCAGAGGAAGGAGAGGACAAGGAACTCACCTTAGCATTCAATTTGGCAGCCCGTCGCCGACGACTAGACTTGGCCATCGCCCGAGTTGCTGGTCACTCCGAAAACTGATGTTTAGGGAGTTGTTGCTCGTCTCCTCTTGAAATTGGCGGGTACTGATGTCTAGGCTGTCCACCAGGCCAGATATTTATATATAGCCTCTAGGTCCTCGCCACCAATGGAGACTCGGAGACTGAATTCGAAAGAGGGCCTGATTCTGATTGTAATCCGGAAAGGACTGCTTTGATTCCCGATTAGCCACTAAAAAAGGGAGCCGCTTCGATTGCGGATTGCGGCTCAGAGAGGAGCCGCTTGATTGCTTGGATTGCCGGTTGCAGCTCGGAGCGCTCCCAAAAGAGCTGCTGCTCTTGCTGATTCGATTGGGGGCTGCAGCTCCCAAAGGGGGAGCTGCTTATTTGGTCGCCTGTTCGCAAGCAGCACTGGATCCTCATTCGAGGCATCCGACGGCGATTGCTACGGCGAGAGGGGGAAGGTCGGCGCACGGCAGGCGGTGGCGCATAACTGACCCCCGATCCCCTTTTGCTCTCTGGTGGAACCCTAGCTAGGTGGGAGGAGGGGGCGGCGTGGAAGGGAGGAGGATCGCCATTTATATACTGCGGCCTGCGATGGAGGAATGGTGGGCTAAGGCCCATTGTTCCTGACGTAAGGCCGAGCTGGGCCGATCGGTGGATGGTTGGTGTGGAGTAGAGGTGAGTGTGGCCGGAAGCTCTTCAGCCCAGGAGCTTCAAGCAGAAACATCCCAAGTGTGCATGTGCATCCCTTTCTTGTAGGAGTACTTTGCAAAAATGTAACCACTCGACTAAAGTTACATTTTATGGTGCATATATTCACCATGTAATGACACAGATTCACAAGCGAAACGCGACAAAGCACATGTGAGATGAAGAGTGCATTCATGCAAAGATACCATAGATAGATGTCCACATAGACGTCGCAACGGCATATCTCCTTCAGCTCTGCAATCTTCATCCTCTGCAACTGCTTCTTCTGCAGCTTCATTATCAGTGGCATCTGACCCCTTCTCCTCGCCCTACCAGCAACAAAATGTTGGTCCTTCAGGTCCCGATTCCAGTTCAACCAGTAAATATGTTTGCTGTTACCAGGCACCAGACCCTCGCGGCACAAACAAATCACCGAAACCCCGCCATAAACCCTACAGAAAGGAGGAGGAAGATCGATACCTCGTCGGGAGGAGAGGAGGACGCGGAAACCGCGGGAGGTGCGGCGGCGGGGCTCCTTGAAGCCGAATTTCTCGGAGACGGCAGCCGGAGGCGCCGAGGAGAAGTCGCCGGCGTCGAGGCCGGGCTGTCCTTGGAGCCCTCGCCCACCGGCATTGGCATCCGCGTCCTGCTCTTCCGGCCCTTCCGCTGGCAAGCGGAGGTGGCGGCGCCCGGCGTCCCTCGGCTTGGGCGGCCATGACATCGGCCCAGCGACGCAATGACGGCGGTGGTATTTCTTTGTCGACGTCGGCGAAGCAAAGGCGACAAGAGCGAGAGGAGAGAGACGGGCTTTGCGATGGGCGCGACGAGTTGAGCCGGCCCGATAACCATGGCCATCATCGGCGTCATGTCCTTTTTGTTTTTCTTCCTTTTTTACTCACATTTCCCCCTTTTTTGTTTTTTATTTCAAAATGTATATTTACAAATATTCTAAGTAGATATATTACAAAAAATACTTCACATAAAATATTGAAAAATGTAACCATGTATGAAAAATGTTAACCATCTGTAGTAAAATGGTTTCTGACACTTTTAAAACGTGACATGTTTAAAAAACATGTACATGACATTTTCAGAAATGTTTATATTATGTACCAAAAATGCTTGCATAATTCAAAACCATGTTTTGAACATTAAAAAAAAATCAGAACTTTCAAAATTGTATTTGTGACATTTAAAAAAAACTGTATGCAATATAAAAAAATTGTGTTCAAATGTTAAAAAATGTTTCATCCCATTAAAAAATGTACATGACATTTTAAAGAAAAATTCTACCATGTCCAAAAAAGTTCACGACTTTTCTAAAAAATGTGTATACAATGTAAAAAAAAAATCTCCATGTAGGTTTAAAGAATTGTTTATGTCCATTAAAAAAATGTAGGTGACATTTGAAAGAAAGATTCACATGTTTCCAAAAAATGTCAATGGAAATTAAAAAAAAACTTTATACAATGTAAAAAAAATTGCGCAATCTAAACAATGTAAAACGTGTGTTTGGAAAATGTTACCGTGTATTCAAAAAAGTGTTCAAAATATGGTTGTCATGTGTTTGGAAAATGTTCAAAGTGTATTAAAAAATGTTACACATGTGCGCTATAACTGTACATTGTATAATGAGAAAAAGAAGACATGTGTTAAAAAAAAAACAAGAAGAAACCCAAATAATACGAATAAAACCATGGAAGAAACTAAAAGTATAATGAATAAATAAAAAAACCATTGATAAAACACATGAAAGTAACGTATGACAAAACGAAAAGGAAAAACCCGAAGAAAACCAATGAAAAGAAATAAAAGAGAACGAAAAAACAAGCACATCGAGCAACCTATAGTGAAACGCGAGCAACAGCGGCCCTGCTCTTCCTAGACATTCAGCGGCAGTGGTGGATGTGGTGGCCGTTGAAAGGATCGATATAGTTGACTAGAGGGGGGGGGGGGGTGAATAGGCAACTAACATTTTTTAGCTTTTCTTTACCAAATTAAACTTTGCGTCAAAGTAGGTTGTCTAGATATGCAACTAGGTGAGCAACATATATGATACAACAACAATAAACACACAAGCAAGCAAATGATATAACACAATATAGCTTGCACAAGTAAAGGTGAGAGATAACCAAAAGCGGAACCGATGGAGACGAGGATGTGTTCCCGAAGTTCCTTCCCTTTGAGGGGAAGTACATCTCTGCTAGAGCGGTGTGGAGGCACAATGCTCCTCAAGAAGCCACTAGGGCCACCGTATTCTCCTCACGTCCTCACACAATGCGAGATGCCGTGATTCCACTATTGTTGCCCTTGGAGGCGGCGACCGAACCTTTACAAACAAGGTTGGGGCAATCTCCACAACTTAATTGGAGGCTCCCAATGACACCACGAAGCTTCACCACAATGGACTATGGCTCATGGTGACCTCAACCGTCTAGGGTGCTCAAACACCCAAGAGTAACAAGATCCGCAAGGGATTAGTGGGGGGAATCAAATTTCTCTTGGTGGAAGTGTAGATTGAGGCCTTCTCAACCAATCCCTAGAGAATCAACAAGTTTGATTGGCTAGGGAGAGAGATCGGGCGAAAATGGAGCTTAGAGCATCAATGGAGCTTGGAGGTGGAAGAGGTAGTCAACTTGGAGAAGAAGACTCCCCTTATATAGTGAAAGAACAAATCCAACCATTTTCCACCAACTCAGCCCACGAAGAGCGGTACTACCACACCAGACATGCGGTACTACCGCAAGGGCCTGCGGTACTACCACATGGCACTACAGTACTACTGCTGGCGAGGCAGGGGCTAGACCAGACCAGTAACGCAGAGGCAGAGAGCGGTAGAACCGCTAGCGTGGTACTACTGCAAGACAGGAATAGTCTAGGCTGAGAAGGCATGGACATATAAAAATACATCCGTGACTACTTCCGCTGAGTTTTGATCTATGTAAAAATCCGACACGGTATTACCGCAAGCCTGGAGCGGTACTACCGTGTAGGCCGCGGATGTAAAAAATTACATCCGCCCCTACTTCCGCTCATGCTGTTGTGCCTGGCCAGAGCCCATGGTACTGCCACGCCCATGGAGTGGTACTACCGCGTAGGGCGCGCATGTAAAAAATTACATCCGCCCTACTACCGCTCGAGCAGCTGCGCCTGGCCTGAGGCCACGGTACTACCGCTCCCAAGGAGCGGTACTACCGTGAGCACCTATGGTACTACCGCGCTGGAGGCCGGTACTACCGCAAAGGCCTGCGATAATACCGCTCCGAAGAGCAGTACTACCGCCTGCCTCAGTTCAGCAACACTAGGAGTCCTTCATTTTGCAGAGACAGGGAGAGACGGAAGATGCTCTAGAGAGCCAAAGGAAAGGTGGTGCAAAAAGGAACAGACGTGTACGTGATCATTCCACCCAAACCTTTCCAACGCGGACCCCCTCTTAATAGTACGGCTTTCCTACGACTCAAATACATCGAAAAGAAACGTAGAGAAACGCCGTGTTCAATAGTCTTCGAGGGGCACCAAATCGTCTTGTGTTTAGACATGATATATATGAGATGCTCAATGCACACGCTTAGTCCGCAAAAGCATTGTCATCAATCACCAAAACTACTAAGGGATAAATATGCCCTTACAATCTCCCCTTTTTGGTGGATTGATGACAATACGGGATTTGCACATAGGGATATAAAATGAAACAAAGGCAAACCCACCATCTATAAAATATAGACGGGCTCCCCCTAGATGTGTGCACTCTAGAGAAGTGCTTTGGACTGCACTGCACACATACTAGGATCAACACTCCCCCTATATTTTATAGACGAGGCATCTCTTGCAACAACACAACTAACACTAAGCAGGTAGGCAAGATAATGAATATGAGCATAAAGAGAAGGGCACAAGATAGCATAGGCTCACGAACTACTAAGCAACAAAGACAATAAGATATGCTAGAGTGCATATGTCTTACACCCTATGATAGAGAACTAGGTCTTACGAGCACAAACCAAACCAAAGCAAACGAGGTTCAACAGAACGAAAGCAAAGCGACAGAGCGAAACAACATGACACAAGACTCGCAAATCCTACACTCTCTCTCCCTTTGGCATCGAGACACCAAAAAGGCAAAGAGGACACCTACGACACCTGTGGTAGCTCAAACTGCAGTGATCACTCCTCATGCTCCTCATCGGTCTCGGCAGTGGGAATGGGCTCCTCCTCTGACTCCGTCCATTGATATCCCTGCTGGGCTATCCAGGCAGCCTCCGGAGTGCTGATTTCCTCTGAGCCACTCTTCACATGTTCGCCAAAGGTCCTCAAGATCTTCTTATCGCGCTGGCGACTCTCCTTGGAGGCAACATGGGTCCTGTACTGCCTCTTGTCCTGCATGTAGAACAGAGCCTTCATCTTGTTCTTCAGCTTCCTAGCCCAAGTGGGCTCAGTAGAGGGAGGAGTGTATCCATCAGAGTTGTCCACATCCGCTTCCTCCTCCTCGATCTCATCCTCATCCACATCCATCTGAGCAGCCTCTGCCTCAGCACGAGTAGTGGTGTTAGCCCATTGGCTCTTGATGCGGAGCTTGACAGGCTCATGACGAATCCAGTCAGAGGGAACAAACTCATCATCGGGATAGAGCTTCTCCCAAGTCTTCGTGATCAAGACAAATAGGTAAGGTCCATAGATGGGTACATTAGGTTGAACACCGCAAACTGTAGCTCGCACCACATGATATGTGAGACATCAAGTGGTTGCGTCTGAGCATGACGCGCCTCCTCACAAATGAGCATCATATCCACGAGATAAGCATGCACCTTATCCTTGTCACCGATGCGCGGAAAGAGGGAGTTGCGGAAGATCCGATGCATGATGTTAAGGAAAGAGTTCAGCACCCATACCTTCTTTTTATTGGGAAGCGTATTCTCCACAAGGAAGGGCTGAAGCTTGTTCTTGTTGGCTGACTCGGGGTTGGCATGGGGGTGGACACCAACGGGCGTGTTGAGCCCCTCATCAGGAACCTGAAGCAAATCCATGAAGTCCTTCCACTTAGCAGTCATCTGTTATCCATTGGTCATCCAGGTCATGGTCCTTGCCTCATCAGAATGGAAGTAGACCGAAGCAAAGAACTGGGCCACAATTGCCGGGTCAAAGTCCAGGTGAAAGGTAAGTAGGTGCTCAATGCCAAATTGCTCCACCAGGTCCAAAGCCTCACCAAAATAGTCACAGTGCTTATCCTGCCTCATATGGTTCATGTCAATCCAGTGCACATCCACGTAGATGTTCTGCTTGGCCTTGATCACATCCAGATAGATAAGATTCTACTGCTTGGTCCAGAACAAATCATTCCCTCTGAAGTTTGCATGGGAATTCACATAGGGGTTGATCTTCCTTCGAGTGACAAACTCAGCCAGTGGTATCTCATCCATGCCCATTGTTGGCTCCTTGAGCTTGGTGGCGGTGATCTTGGTTCTGCGTTGGGGGCATTGGAGCCCTCTGGAGCTTCATCTTGGTTGCGCAGGCGCTTCGATCCTGTGTCACGGCTGGGATTCGAGCGACTAACATTGGAGCCGGAGCCACCACCTATGACACACAACACAAGAACACGCAAGAGAAGTGAGAAGGATCAATGCAAAGACCACAACAAAAAACAGATGAAACATGTAGACATAACATTGGGTAGTTGAAAGGATCGAGAAGAGGTGTCTAGAGGGGGGTGAATAGACCCTCAACACACAAAGTTGGCAGTTTTTAAGTTTTTCAAGTTGAGATGGAGTTTAAACACAAGTTTAACCATTCACAATACATATCAAGCAAGCATGCAAAGAGTATATGGGCAGCGGAAAGTAAAGCATGCAACTTGCGAGAAAGTAAAGGGATGGGATTGGAGTGTGCAAACGCAATTGGAGACAAAGAGATTTTTGGCGTGGTTCCGATAGGTGGTGCTATCGTACATCCATGTTGATGGAGACTTCAACCCACGAAGGGTAATGGTTGCGCGAGTCCACGGAGGGCTCCACCCACGAAGGGCCCATGAAGAAGCAACCTTGTCTATCCCACCATGGCCATCGCTCACGAAGGACTTGCCTCACTAGGGTAGATCTTCACGAAGTAGGCGATCTCCTTGCCCGTACAAACTCCTTGGTTCAACTCCAGAATCTTGTGGAGGCTCCCAAGTGACACCTAACCAATCTAGGAGACACCACTCTCCAAAAGGTAATAGATGGTGTGTTGTTGATGAACTCCTTGCTCTTGTGCTTCAAATGATAGTCTCCCCAACACTGAACTCTCTCTCGTAGGATTAGATTTGGTGGAAAGATGATTTGAGTGGAAAGCAACTTGGGGAAGGCAAGAGATCAAGATTCATATGGTTGGATTGGAATATCTTGGCCTCAACACATGAGAAGGTGGTTTTCTCTCAAAAAATGAATGCTGGAAGTGTACGCATGTTCTGATGGCTTTCCTCGCGAATGAGGAGAGGGTGGAGGGGTATATTGTCACGCCCAATATGCGACCCTATCCAAAAGGAACTCGACGGTCCCACCAAGGATAGACCCGCATATTGAAACGCTTTTACAAGGTGGATATCATTACATCAACATTACATAATAGATGGGGATACACCCAAGACATACAATGTCACATGAATACAACATCATATACAAGATCAACATTCGACTACGGATGAAACATAAACAAAAGCTCAAACGACATCCACCCTGCTAGCCCAGGCTGCCGACCTGGAACCTATCCCCTGATCGAAGAAGAAGCAGAAGAAGAACTCCAATACAAGCAAACATCGCTCTCACATCATGATCATCGCAAACCTGTACCTGCAACTGGTGGTGTAGTAATCTGTGAGCCACGAGGACTCAGCAATCCCATTACCATGGGTATCAAGACTAGCAAAGCTTAATGGGAAAGGAAGGGATAAAGTGGTGAGGTTGCAGCAGCGACTAAGCATAGATGGTGGCTAACATACGAAAATGAGAGCGAGAAGAGAAACAAAGGAACGGTCGCCAACTAGTAATGATCAAGAAGTGATCCTGAACTCCTACTTACGTCAGACATAACCCAGAAACCGTGTTCTCCTCTCGATCAACCCGAAAAGAGACACTCCACGATTACGCACCACGGTTGGTGTATTTTAGAAGAGTTTGCTTCAAGTTTACTACAACCGGATATCAACAAATTCCCATCTCGCCACATAACCGCGCACGGCTCTCGAAAGTTTATACCTGCAGGTTGTCCCAACAGCCCATGATAAGCTCTCACGATCAACGAAGGATATTCCTTCTCCCGGAAGACCCGATCGGTCTCGGAATCCCGGCTACAAGACATATCGACAAAGAATAAAACAAGACCGCAAGACCTCCCGGCGTGCCGACACCCTGATAGTAGCCGCGCATATCTCGTCTCAGGCCACGACCGGATGAGCAGTCCGTACAACTAAAACCAGCCCTCAAGTTTCCCCGAGGTGGCGCTGCAAAGGGCTCTAGTTTGGACCAACACTTAGACAAGCATTGGCCCCGGGGGGCTAAAATAAAGATGACCCTTGGGATGCGCGACTCCCAAGGGAAAAAGGTAATAGGTCGTGCAAATGGTAAAACCAATGTTGGGCCTTCTTTGGAAAAGTCTTATTCAAAGCGAACTGTCAAGGGGGTCCCATAAATCACCCGACCGCGTTAGGGACGCAAAATCCGGGAACATAATACCGATATGACGGAAACTAGGGCGGCAAGAGTGGAACCAAAACACCAGGCATAAGGCCGAGCCTTCCACCCTTTACCAAGTATATAGATGCATAACTAAGATATATTGTGATATCCCAACAAGTAAACATGTTCCAACAAGGAACAACATCTCCATGTTCCAACAAGGAACAAACTTCATCTTCACCTGCAACTAACAATGCTATAAGAGGGGCTGAGCAAAGCGGTAACATAGCCAAACAACGGTTTGCTAGGAAGGGTGCAAAAGGTTAGAGGCTGACATGACAATTTGGGATGGCTTGAGCAGCAAGTGATAGGTAGCGCAGCATAGCGAAAGAACGAAGCAACTAGCATAGCAATGATAGTAGTGAGATCCAGGGTAGTGGTCATCTTGCCTGAAATCCCGCTAGGAAGAAGAACGAGTCTGTGAAGAAGACGAACGGATGAAGCCGAACCAAGCGTAGACGAACGAATCCTCACGATCGCATAGCGGGCAGGGAACTAACAAGAAGAAGCACACAACATAGTAAACACACCACACATGAACAAGGCATGATGCACAAACAAGCATGATGCATGACAAGACTACATGAAGCTACTCATGGCAAGAGATGATGCAAACAAGAGCAACACATCAAAGCAAGTTTAAATGAGGCCGAAACAACATAGAACAATTCCGGTAAGTCCTCATATGCAAATTTCGAAATTGGTCCAGATCTGAATAACTTTATGTTCAAGTTGTTAAACAGCAAGTTAATATGCACCACGATGATCTACACGAAATTCTAGTCAAGTTACATATAAAGTTCATTTAATTCGGAGCTACGGTCTAGAAGATATGAGCAAAACAAGATAAGCATGGCATTGATGCAAAATGCATACAAACATCAAGCAAACACCTCAAAACAAGGATGCAACATGATAATATGAAACTACATGCAAAATCAAGCAAGTTTCATATAGAGCACACTCAAAACGGAGCAACGGTTCAACACATACACCCTATACAAGTTATGACAAAAATCTGTCCAAAACAGCAACTAGGCATATTGCAAGCACCAAAACAACATGCTACAGCACTCCAACATGAGAACAAAAGGCATGGACATGATGTACAGGTAAAGCATGGCAAAACATGAACACTGAGCTATCTCCAGAAATCACTAGAACATGCTCAAAATGACATTGCAAGATTGCAAATAATAACAGTTTCAGACTTATCAGGAAATAACATCAGGTTGCAATGTTTAGAGCTATGAAACAACATGTTACATGAACTTATCATGGCAAACAAAGGCATGGCATGGTACTACTAAATGCATAGAACAAAAGTCCTTTAGTGACCATAAGACACAAATGATCAGAAAATATGATGGCACCCATGTAAACATGGCAAGTTATATGAAAGATTCATACATGGCAGGAACAACAATAAGTAGGCATGTTGGTGAGCTTGAATCACTCACCACAGAGCAATACATGGCATGGCAAGGCAACTCGCAGTAGGAAGACATGGCATAGAAGCTATACATGGCAAGAACAACATCATAGCATGAAAGGATCAACTACAACAACCTTGTCAAAATTGAATAACATGTAAACAACCTGCCAGGAAACATTTTATAGCAAAAGTAGAGCTCGATTGACTCAAGCTATGGCACTCTATAATTGCAAACAAGGGCACGAATGGATAGAGAATAACCATATGTTCAAAACATACTTACTGAAGTATCTCAAAATAAGCATGGATCACTCGGTAGTATCAAGTTTACATGGCATAAAAAATATCAGCAGAACAGGGGCTGAAATCAGCAACATCATGAAGCCTAGTTTGCATGCTTGTGCTAGTCACCACAGAGATCACAAAAATACATGGCATACACCCCTGGAAAGATGGCATGGCATATTACAAAACACATGTAGGGCTCAAGTTCATAGGGTGCACACATCAATCATGGCAAAAATGCCAAAAGTGCATGTTCTGATAAGAATTTGAAACTAACATCACATAGCCCTCTTCTAACAGCATTTCAGGCATCAAGATGAGCTCAAATGTAAATGATGCAATGATATGAAATGATGTACTCATCGAGGCGAACAATTTGACATATTACACGCATGAAGTGGAGCTACGGATGCAGAGATGTGATGGCATGAACATGGTATGAAAATAACAAAACACTCCGGGACTTGGTGAAAAAAATGGACCTCGCAGGGGGGGTGGACATGTCCGGGCCAAACCGGACACGTCCGGCTTGGGAGGCTGACGAGCGGGCCCCGCGGGGCCGGCGGCGCGTGTGCCCGCACGCGGGGACGACGACGGAGCCGCTGACGGCGAGGGATCCCGCGACGGCGAAGAGAAGCCGGGGGAAAGGCGGCAGATCCGGCCATGGACGCGAGATCCGGCCGGATCGGCCGACGGCGACGGGCGGGCGCCGACGGCGAAGCGGCGGCGGGGCCGGACGGCGAGGTCGATTGGCTGAGTCAGAGTACCATGGCGGGCGCTTTACGGGAGAGGTGAGGGCGGCGGCGAAGACGGAGGCGCGCGGCGAGGCGAGGGCGACCGGGAGGATGCGGGCGCGGCATGGCAGCGGCGGGAGACGACGGGCGGGCGGCAACAAGGCTGGGCCGACCCGGCCCCGAGTGGCTGGCGGGCCTCGCTGGTTTCAGGCGGGCAAGGCCGGGAGGCGGTGTGGACAGTGGCGCGTGGCGCCTGATTAGCCAAGGCCGGGCGGCGGGTTAGACGATGGGGCGCGACAAGTGGCGGCGGGTGCCGGGCTAGGCACGGATTTCGAGGAGGAGGAGGTGGAGGCGGCCGGTGATGATTGGGGGCACGGATTTTGAGGAGGAGGGAGGAGAAGGCCAAAATGGCATGTGGGGGTGTTAAAATAGGCGAGGGTCTAGGGTTAGGGGATTTGGGGATTTGAAGCACTCGATCGTGATCAAGCGGATCCGATCGAGGAGGTTAGACAGGCTTGGGAGAGGTTGGTGGGCTTTTTTTAGACGGGCTTGGATTTGGGGAGAGAGGAGATGGCAGCCCGGCGACGGTTTTCGAAGACCGAAAAAGTCCGGCGAAAATGCACAGCAGTACCGCTATAAGTTTAACGGTTGGGCAGTCAAACGGACTCCGAATGCGACGAAACTTGACAGGCGCTCTGTCTACACTATAATAAGACCGCATGCCAAGTTTCGACTCATTCCGAGAACATTTTTCGGCCACTCACGAAACGAGGTAAAAGGGGGCGCCGGAGGACATAGGAGTGTCGGATTGCAAAACGGACAACGGGGAAAATGCTCGGATGCATGAGACGAACACGTATGCAAAATGAGATGCACATGATGACATGATAAAAATGCAGATGATGACATGGCAAAGTGCAACACGCAAGCAAATGACATGGCAACGACGGCGAATAACTGAAAGACACCTGGCGCATCGAATCCGGGGCGTTACATATATATAGCCTCCACACAAAATCTAATCGCTACACACAATTTACCAAACTCGGTGGGACCGAATCATAAAACTCGGTCAGACCGATTTAGTTCATAATGTGACCGTTAGGCATTTCAATGGGACCGATATGATCAACTCGGTGGGACCGATGTGCAAGGGTTAGGGTAAAACCTCATCTCGGTTTGACCGATTACACAAACTCGGTGGGACCGATTTTGGTAATAAGCGAAACAGAGAGTTGGTCAAGCAAACTCGGTGGGACCGATTGCATAATTTCGGTGAGACCGAAATTATTGCAATGGACAACAGAGACATTGCAAGCCCATCTCGGTGAGATCGGGATCCCATCGGTGAGATCGAAGTGACTAGGGTTTCTAGTAGTGGCTATGTCAAATGAACTCGGTGGTGCCGGATGGATCAAATCGGTGAGGCCGAGTTTCACTTTTGGTTTGGGACATATGTGGATATGAGAAAGTGGTTGAGGGCTTTGGAGCATATCACCAAGCATTTTGAGCAAGCAAGTCATTAAGCAACACCTCATCCCCTTTTAATAGTATTGGCTCTCCTATGGACTCAATGTGATCTTAGATCATTGAAATAGAAAATGTAGAGTCCTGAACTTTGAGCTTGAGCCAATCCTTAGTCCTTACCATCTTGAAGGGGTTCCACATCCTCTTGTCCATGCCACTTCACTGTTGGACTTATCTGAAATACACTAGATAAAAGTATTAGTCTACCAAGAGATATGTTGACATTAATTACCAAAATCACCCAGGGAGCACTTGTGCTTTCAATCTCCCCCTTTTTGGTAATTGATGACAACATACATCAAAGCTTTAAATAAAGATATAGAGAAAGGCAGGTAAAGATTTGGAAGGACATGTAACATGCATATGCTCCTCCTACATGTATGCGATCATGTAATTATGGAACATAAGATCATGTGAGTGCATAATCATGACAAAGCAAGCAATGAGTTACATGTATCTTGGCTATATGCATCAGAGCGGATGGTGTGAATATAGGAAATGTACCTTCATGCTCATGAGTCCTTCTTGCAAACAATATGTACATCAGCAAGAGATCCTCATGCACATGAGTGTGATGCATATACTTACCTTGTGGTCTTGAGCTAGCTTTGGAAGAGATGACCCTAAGTAAACAAGGTTAGACAACACAGAAACATCTACTAAACAGAGCAAGAGCAGCAAACCACAATTGTACCAAGATTGGGATGACATGTATAGAGTGAGTACTAGGTACTCTATTTGAGTGTAGACATGTCCCCAAAGGTAAATATATGCAATGAATTCGAAGATTTCCCTCCCTTAGATGTCTTGCTCCCCCTGAATCTTATGTGGGATACTGGGAGAAGATAAGGAAAAGAAAACCAGAGCAAAGCAAACACACAAACAATATGAACATGTCTTTCCCCTCTAAAGACATGTGACTTCTCTCCTCTTTGAATACCAAGCATCTGGGGTCCCTCTATGATGTGATTATTTATCTCTCTTTCCCCCTTTTGATATGATTAAGCTTTGATGTGAGCTCTCTCTTCCCCCTTTGACATCAATTTCCAAGAAGGGGACTTCTGGAGTATGAGTCAAAATAGGTTTGGTCCTTGAGTCACATAGCAAAGTAGCAGGGAAAAATAGGGTGCTGGTAGAGGATAGGAATCATCGAGTGGAGCTGGAATAAAATGTGTAGGATGCAAATGACAAAGTGTCTCCTCAGCTTGTGAAATCGGTAACACCGAGTTGTTATCTTCGGTGGCACCGAGATAATTCAGTTTGACCGAAAGTGACAAACCGGTGTGTCCGAGTTCAGTACAGAGAAAAAGCACTTGTCACCTCAGCTCACAAGGCAAATAAATTCTCACAAGGATTTGCAGGGAATTAACTAAAGGATTTAATGAATTGGATGCAGGAAATGCAGAACCGAAATAAAAGAAAGATATTTAGATGAAGTTTTTATTTTTTGAAAAAGGGAAACAAATATGCATGAGACAAATGCAAGAACAAGGTGAAACACTAGAGAACCTCATCTAGAATTGGTCGGCGACAAAGTCACCTATGTTAGAGTATATTGACTTAGGAGTCAAGTGAAGACACTTGATCATAGGCCATACTCATCGTTTAAGCTCAAAATGGGGTTGCCATTTTTGTTTAAGCATTTTGATGTATTCACATCTTGTTGAGCTGCTTTGACCCATGACTTGGGGTAAAGCTTCTCTAAGATGGAATAACATACCTTGGGTGGTGGTATTGATCTTGATCATGTAGTTGAACTTGTGTGGAATGCTCAAGGTTGATGTAGTTCACTTGGAGCACCTCTTGTAATTGGAGTTCTTCTACCTACATGAATTAGTTTTGCAAGGAATAGCACTTGTATATCCAAAGTGACAATCATGAAATTTGATATATATAAATTGTCAAAGGATATGTTTGAAGGGTTTCATGCTTCCTTGTCTTCAACCACCGCAATGTAGAGACTTGGTGATGTAGAGATTGCCCAAGATGTGAGTGAGTTGCAATCCACTAGATTTAGATTCATCTAAGTAACTACAAGGGTTAGATAACATGCAAGGGTGCAAACGTATCCAAGACATACGATTATCATCATAAGAGAAATATCAAGGATTTTTCATAGGCTTATGTCTTGCATGTATCCAAATGGAGTTCCTACTCCAAGTTTGAAGCATCAATGATGTTCAATTCACCTATCAAACTGCAAAACACTTTCTCATCAAGTGGTTTAGTGAATATATCCGCCAATTTCTTGTCGGTACGAACATGCTTAAGGTTGATATCTCCCTTAGCAACATGATCTCGATTGAAATGATGACGAACTTCAATATGCTTAGTTCAAGAATGTTGCACGGGATTGTGAGCAATATTAATAGCACTTTCATTGTCACAAAGCAATGGAACATGTTTCACACATATCCCATAATATTTAAGAGTTTGGGTCATCCAAAGTAATTGAGCACAACATGAACCAGCGGCAATGTATTCCGCTTCAGCTGTGGATAACACTACAAAAAAAGACACATCCGTGACATTTTGGGCCGAACGAAAAAAATTTATGTCATACTTATGACACCTCACGATAATTGTGACAAAACCTGGTATCATCATAGATGTGGTGGGCTCCTACTTCTATGACAAAAAAATCATGACAGAAAATTGGCTTTTCGTCCTGGGCGGGCCGGAGACGTAGCCGCATGACATTCTTTGGGCCGTCCATGACGGAAAAAACGGTGGTAGAAGCGAGGGCGAGGAAAATTTCGGGGAGTTCCCAGTTATGGTGGGTGGTCGGGGGCAGAGCGATGCACGTTTCTCTCGTACATGTACGCGGGTGTGTGCGAGGCATTGGCTCTAACTGAACCTGAGCGAGGCGTTGGGCTCTAACTGAACCCAAGCGATTGCACTGCAGGCTACGCGTTACTGAACCCGAGCGATCGATCGATGGCTGTTAACTGAACCCGATCGAGTGATTCCTTCGCAACTGCTGCCAACTGAAGCCGATCGATGCTGCCTTTGGATGAACAGTGAGCGTTGCGGGGGGGGGGGGGGGTGGTTGGATGAACAGTGAGCGGTGGTGAGGGAGTTCAGGACTAGGGGGTGTCCGGATAGCCGAACTATCATCATCGGCCGGACTCCAAGACTATGAAGATACAAGATTGAAGACTTCGTCCCGTGTCCGTATGGGACTTTCCTTGGCTTGGAAGGCAAGCTTGGCGATACGGATATGTAGATCTCCTACCTTTATAACCAATTTTGTGTAACCCTAGCCCTCTCCGGTGTCTATATAAACCGGACGGCTGTAGTCCATAGGACGAACAACAATCATACCATAGGCTAGCTTCTAGGGTTTAGCCTCTTTGATCTCGTGGTAGATACACTCTTGTAACACACATCATCAATATTAATCAAGCGGGGACGTAGGGTTTTACCTCCATCAAGAGGGCCCAACCTGGGTAAAACATCGTGTCCCTTGTCTCCTGTTACCATCCGCCTAGACGCACGATTCGGGACCCCCTACCGAGATCCGTCGGTTTTGACACCGACATTGGTGCTTTCATTGAGAGTTCCTCTGTCGTCACCATCAGGAAGGATGCCTTTTCCCGTCTTTAAAGACGGCACCGTCGTCAAGGGAGCTTTGGCCGCCGGCCAGACTATCCGGCTAGGCGGTTTTCTCATGACCGCCTGTTCGGCCACCGCCTCGACAATGACCTCTCAAGTTATTAAAGGCGATCTTCACGTCAGCTCGGAATTCGCCGAGCAACTAGATCCGATTGAGATCTCCTCCGTAAACGAGCTCCTGGATCGCATCGCCACCCTGGGAGTCGCTACCGACTACGACCAGATTGGGCTTAAAACCGATCTGAGAGAAATTAACTCTCCCCAGGTTACCCACCACGTTGTCGTGGTAGAGGAACAATGCGGCGGCTCTTCTTCTATGTTAAAATCCAACTATCTCCGGATTCCGGATCCCTCCATGCCGGATTCCTGCGGAGGGACGGACGCTAATCAAATACTGAACCTAAAGTCAGGCATCGGACCAGATTCGTTGGAAAGCGCTCAGCAAACCAAGCTTCCGAATCCGGAAGCTTCTTGGCCTTTGAGCCTCAGACCGGGCGGGGTTCCGAACTTAGTTCCACCCGCCCACCCAAACATAAGCGATCTATCTCAAATACGGCAAGAGCCCGATGAAACAGTACATCATTACTGGGCCAGATTCCTCCTGGTTATGAACATGATAAAGGACTTCCGTGAAGAAAGCGCGATTTCAATCTTCTGCAACAATTGAAGCAAACCCGGCCAAAATCCGAGCTGTGTCACAATTGGATATTCCAAAAGACCTCAAGCAGATACAAAAACTAACTGTATGCGTAGCGCCTTAAGTCGCTTCATCTCCCGTTTGGGAGAAAAGGCTCTGCCCCTCTACCGCCTCCTCCGGCGCACCGAACATTTCGAATGGACGGATGCTGCCACAGCCGGACTCGAAGAAATAAAGGCCATCACGGCAACAAATCCGGTTACAGCGCGCCCAACCTGGGCGAACCTATGTTATTATATATTGCAGCAACACATCAAGTTGTCATTGCGGTACTCGTCGTTGAACGAGAAAGCAGAAGGCACTGTATTCCTCTTCAAAAACCGATTGTACTACGTATCCACTGTTCTAACTCCATGCAAATCCGGTACCCACATTATCAAAAGATAGTGTATGCGGTGTTCATGGCATCCCGGAAGCTGCGACACTACTTTCAAGAGTGTTCAATAATGGTGGCCCCCAAAGTACCTCTCAACGATATTATAAACAATCGCGACGCAACGGGCAGGATTGCAAAATGGGCTATCGAGCTCTTACCATTTGACATAACCTACAAACCACGGCGAGCTATAAAGTCACAGTTGGCTGACTTCGTCGCCGAATGGACCAAAGCCGAACTCCCTAAAGAGTACGGCGTACTCCAACTGGATCATGCATTTCGACGGATCCAAAATGTTGGCTGGCTTGGGGGCTGGCGTCGTCCTGACGTCCCCAACTGGAGACAGAATCCAATACGTACTTCAAATAATGTACATGGACTCCAACAACGCAGCCGAATACGAGGCCCTTCTACATGGCCTCCGGATGGCAATCTCCATGGGCATTCAACGCTTAGAGGTGCTGCTGAGGATTCAAACCTCGCAATATCCCAAGTAAATGGAGACTTTGACGCCAAAGATCCAAAAATGGCAGCTTACATCGCAACGCCGTCCTAAAATGTCACTCGGTTCAAGGACTCGAATTCCACCATGTAGCCCGTGATAATAACCAGGCAGCAGACGTGTTAGCACGCATCGGTGCAAAAGCGAGACACCGTCCTCCAAACATCTTCACGAACGGCTCTTCAAGCCATCCGTATTATGGGAAGAGGAGTCCGGAAATAACAATCCGGAGCGGTGCATCACCTAACTCGAGACCATTCTCGACACAATCGGCGGCTCACCAATGAAATAACACCTTCACTCACGAAATAATGGCAGTAATTGCCCGTGGATGTAACCATTCCTAGCCTACTTAATGCGGCAGGAACTTCCGAAGACCAAAATGAGGCCCGCTGCATAGTTCGGCGATCTAAAGCCTACAAGGTCCATGAGGGAGAACTTTATAAGAAAAGCACTACCGAGTCCTTCAAAGGTGTATCTCCGAAGAGGAAGGGCGAAATCTCCTGGCTGAAATTCACGCCGGACTCGTGGGCACCACCTTGCAGCCCGGGCCCTTGTAGGCAAGGCCTTCCATACAGGATTTTATTGGCCGACAGCCCGGCAGATGCTCAGACTTAGTCCAACGATGCGTCGGTTGCCGCCTCTTTGCTAATCGAGCCACATGCCACCCACCGCCCTCAAAACTATACCCATTACCCGGCCGTCATGTCCTGGGGCTTGACATGGTTGGACCCCTTAAAGGGGGAACCCACAAGCACAAATACTTATTGGTCATGGTGGACAAATTCACCAAATGGATTGAGGCCAAGCCGGTTAAAACGGCAGAATCCGGACAAGGTGATAGACTTCATATCCGGGGTAGTACACCGTTTTGGCGTCCCCCACAACATCATCACTGATAACGGCACGAACTTCACGGCCGACGAGGTTAAACTCTGGTGCAAAAACATGGGCATCAAGGTCGATTACGCTTCAGTCTATCACCCCCAAGCTAACGGTCAAGTCGAGCGAGCAAATGGTCTAATCATGAGCGGCATCAAACCCGCATTAGTGCGGTCCCTCAAGGAATCTAACACGACCGGGTATAGGAGCTCGACTCCGTACTGGGCTGCGGACCACGCCAAACCGAACTACTGGATTCACACCATTTTTCATGGTATACGGCGCAGAGGCAGTTCTGCCCTGCGATATAATTCATGACTCACCTCGTGTGCGCATGTACGAAGAAAGAGAAGCCGAGTTGGATTGGCAGGACAGTTTGGACGCCTTAGAGGAGGAGCGGGACGTGGCAAAGGCTCGTTCCGCATTTTACCAAGAAGAGGCTCGAAGATATCAAAGCAGAAATGCACGGGCCAAAACTTACAATGTTGGCGAACTTGTTCTATACTGCCGGACAAGAAAAGGACAAACTTAAGCCCAAGTGGAAGGTCCCTTCATCATCGACCAAGTCCTGACCGGCGGAGCATACCGCTCACGTAACGCATCCGACAACCGACTCGAGCCGAACCCATGGAACGCAGCCCGTCTCCGAAGATTCTACGCTTAACGCCGGACTCCGAGTTCGCCTCACTCCCCGCCCACCTTTTTATATTTTTACCGCCTCTTGTCCCCTCCTTCTTCCCACTTTTTTTTCAATACCTTTTATAGGCTGATTTGCGCTTTGTTCGCACACACTTGATGTGCTCCGCACTCATTATACCGGGGCTTCTTTAATGTAAGCTTATTCATACGGGCTTCATGCCCAATACATGTGTCATACTTCCGCATGTACCTTTTATTCACCATTGTATGCATCGATATGACTTAAGTTTTGGCCAAGCTGGGTTGCCTGGCTCCTGTGCTTACCCCTACGTTCCCGATTGTTCGGCTAGGAGGTAAAGGGAGCACCTCTGTGATTGCTACCGCCGGGTCAGCCGGATGTGTACCTCAGACTGGGTGAAGCCGAAAGCTAGCGTTCTTAAGAGAATATTCGGTCGGTGACTTGAAAGATGATTTATTATTTACTTATTGATCTGCCCCCAGATGCTTTTTCTGCTATTTTCGCAGTCCGGCATTGCACTTTAGGGCATGCCTCCTGTGGAAAGGAACCCTTAACGGAACTATTCTCCTGGAAGATGTTTCTTACTAACCATGTAATATAACATAACTAGTTGGGCACTTTTCTCGATAAAGCACTAATGACCCCTACGCCTGGTCTCCATGCATGCCCCGGTTCTTTATAACCGTAAGGGTATTCGGACACACTCCGGACTGTTGGGTCCCGAGGTTGAAGCGAAACGGTCCGCAAAGACAAACGATCTACAATCCGGCTAGAAGGCATTTTACATGTCATTTCAAATTACATCGCCAAACCGACTGATTGTACTCCTCCTCAATCCCATCTAACAGGCTGTCTAATTCTGATCTGTTGGGAATATTTCATGCCGATTCTACTTGGCCGTACATCAAGCTCACAGGATCTCCTTCCCATCGTGCCCCGCAGTCCGACCTCGGCCATGTGGTTTGGGTCAGCCTTCGTAGCGTCTTCACCATGGCCCAGCCTCCCTGGCGCTCGACGGCAGCCGATATCTTCCACAAACGGAGGCATCGCCGTGCTCCTCAAGCTTCTCAGCAAGCTCACCAAGGCCCTCGGGTAGGGAGATGGATGGCCATAAAGCATGAACGACGCCACTCGCCGCTTTGCCGAACACGTTCGAGCAATTGCACCAGCTCGAAGTTGGTCACCCGTTGACCCTGTGCATTTCCTCCATGAGGCCACCGTGAGCACACCTAAAGACATATTTCATCAATCGACTTCCTCGCCAATTCTTCTTTTCAAAGGAATTTGTTCAAGCACTTACTATAAATGCCGCTGACGAAGCCCGATTCTCCTTCACACGGAGCTGCATACCGGGCCCGAACACCTTTCAACTCTTCTCCTCGCTGGGTGTGGGCATCTTGGAGCTTGTTTCTCTCCGCTGCACCTTCATAAGCACCCTCTCGCTGGCCTTTAGTCGACGCATGAGCTGTTGCTTGTCCGGATCTAGTCCGGCGCCTCTGCAACATTATTGTCGATTCACGCCGCACTTTGTTAAATAATTATCTTTTCAAAATACGTCTTACCGATTGGGGTCTCTGTGGCTCCCCCTGGCCAAGGCGATCGACCTCAAGTTGGGCCTTGCACTCTTGGAGCCCCGGGACAGATGGGTATTCTTCTCCGTAAGATCCTCAGATAATAATTGATCCTTAAATCAGTTATTTCAACTATTTTAAGTCTCGGGGCTACTGGCATATATAACTATTAAAATTACTTACCCGTATGTCTTTCACATACTGCACCGTGGCTCGTTAACCCATCTTGAGCGGCACGGAGGTGCGCTTCCGCATCAAAGGCATTTAACGCCTCGGGAGAAACACGCGTCACGAAGAACTGTCCGGCGACGCCTGTGATTCATGGCGCTCCACCTCGCACCGGGTGGCGGACAACCTGTTGGCATCCTCCGTCGGAGGAGCGTCCGGCTCATGCCTTGTATTCGCCTCCTCCGGACCATGCGTTGGAGCATGGTGGCGGAGGCTTGATTATAACCTCTCCGGACACCGTCCGGCGAGCGCTTTTTCTGGAGAAGTTATGAGCATTAATACATCTCCCGATCCTTCCCTTAAAAATAGCGGTGCTCCGTGCATCGTTCTTGGGCGACGTTCGGTTCGCGTCAAGACTCCTCTTCCGCCTACCGGGCCGGACCGACTTTTTTGGTCGGCCACCGCTGGTTCGGCTTCCCGCCTTTAAAGGCACCTCTCGCGATGCACCATCAGTATGGGATGGTCAGAATTGAGCGCGGATCAAATGATGGTGTCAAGACCTTAGTCGTAGTCACCTGGGAGGCCGGAAACAAACCAGGGTAGTCAGCCGTAATGGCGACTAGGGCATTGTCCATGCTAAGTTGGTGGAACACCCCGTCAATCAGCTCCACCTTTATGTTCGGATCCTCTTCGAAGGTCGGATCAAGGATCGTTCGGATCCTCGGCTGTGGAGTTAGGCTTCAGATGCCCTCCACGCCCCGGCGCAGCCTCTGCGTCGAAATCACAAGTAAGATACTTGACTTTAAAAGTATGGATCGGGTAGATGAACATCCGCTTACCCAGCTCCGAGGGTTATTCATAGAGAATCCATTCAACGGATTCGTGCGGAGGAAGTCCTCCTCCTCTCCCTTGTACAAGCCGGACAGGATCTTTGCCAGATCGGCTGCCGAGCCTGGCCCTTTGCGGCCATGACGGGTGGCGTCATCTTCCCCGTTGAAATCCCACATAGGGTGGCCCCTATATTGGAGTGGCTGCACCCTCGCATAATGCACGTGGCCATGACTCCAATCATGGTCAATCTGAGTGGGCCAAGAACCTAATCCGCCCATCGGATAATGGACGCCTCCTATCATCTTCCCGTTGAGGGCTCATGGCGCCAACTCAGGCGTTTCTTCAAGGGAGCATTGCTGAACTCCGGAAGCCGATCCGAATCGATCCCAGAGGGGCGTCCTCCATGTAGAACCATTCCGAAGGCCAGTCTTGGACGCCTTCTTCGGGTGCCGGATAGATATCTGGTCCCAAATGATGCGCCATATTTCGCTCCGCCCACTTGATATATCGACCCTCATGAGAACGGGGTACGAGACAAAACAATCTCTTCCACAAGACAAAATGGGGCTCGATGCCCAAGAACAGCTCATAAGAGCTACGAAGCCCTTGATGTGCAAAATGGAGGCGGGCGTGAGGTGGTGAAGCTGGAGTCCGTAGAACTCTAGGAGCCCCCGAGAAAGCGGATGTATGGGAAATCCGAGTCCCCTTATTAGATAGGGGACAAAGCATACCCGCCTCCCTTTGGAAGGGTTGGGGGACGCTCTCCCACCGCTTTCCACCCTTGTAGGTGGCTAGTCCGGCTCGAACCGGAACCATGAAAGCTGGGGAAGATATCCCTCGGTTTGGAGTGCCACTAGCTCGCTGTGGAATCGAGCATCTCCCCAATCTCCTAGCTTAGGGCTGGGAGCGAGAGGAGGAGCCGCGTCGGCTATCCATGATGGAATGGATTTTTGTCGAGGCGCTTGATGAGAACTTGCGGATGGAGGATGGTGTGAGCTGGATCTAGATCCTCGCCTCTCTTATAGGCGGCTCGTTCCATGCAGCTAGGGGGTAAAATGTAAAAATAACCCAGCCTTTCGCATTCGTACGACACGTGGAAGAAGGCCATTATTGGGCGTAGAAGCCAAGGAGCGCAACATTTATAAGTAAGCCGGACACTATTCGACGGGAACATGAAGTTTGAAGGAGAACCCGCCTTGCAACGCTGAAGACAATATCTGGCGCCCGAACTCGTGGTCAGCCAAGCCCGGTTGGGGCTATTGAGGAGTTCCGGACTAGGGGTGTCCGGATAGCCGAACTATCATCATCGGCCGGACTCCAAGACTATGAAGATACAAGATTGAAGACTTCGTCCCGTGTCCGGATGGGACTTTCCTTGGCGTGGAAGGCAAGCTTGGCGATACGGATATGTAGATCTCCTACCTTTGTAACTGACTTTGTGTAACCCTAGCCCTCTCCGGTGTCTATATAAACCGGACGGCTATAGTCCATAGGACGAACAACAATCATACCATAGGCTAGCTTCTAGGGTTTAGCCTCTTTGATCTCGTGGTAGATCCACTCTTGTAACACACATCATCAATATTAATCAAGCAGGACATAGGGTTTTACCTCCATCAAGAGGGCCCGAACCTGGGTAAAACATTGTGTCCCTTGTCTCCTGTTACCATCCGCCTAGACGCACAGTTCGGGACCCCCTACCCGAGATCCGCCGGTTTTGACACCGACAGGTGGGGTGGATGAACAGGACCCCATGGCGTTGCCTCTCGATGAACAGGACCCCGATCGATCGAGCCGGTTGGGGCTGGATGAACAGGACCCCGTGGAGGGCTGGATGAACAGTAGACGGTGGAGGGGTGGATGAACAGTAGCCCGTGGAGGGGTGGTTGAACAGTAACCCGTGGAGAGGGGTGGTTGGGCATTAGCCGGTGGAGTAGCGCGCGGTGGAGGCTGGGTGAACAGGAGCCCGTCGATGAACAGTCGCAGGTGGAGGCTGGAGGAGGTCGACGGTGGATGAATAGTAGCCCGTGGAGGCTGGAGGAGGTCGACGATGGAGATGAACAGTATCCCGTGGAGTCCTGTTTTGCGGTACGCCACACCCCTCCCAATGAACAGGACCCCCATTTCGATCGTAGCTCTCCAACACAAGTCCGTTTCGTCCGTTTTGCGGCATGCCACACCCCTCCCGATCAAGAGGACCACCGTTTCGATCGTAGGAGGTCCGTTTCCTCCGTTTTGCGGTACGCTAGACCCCTTCCGATGAACATGATCCCGCTTCAAATGTGGCCGGTCGAACACAATGCCGTTTCCTCCATTCTGCGGTATGCCAGGCCTCATTTCCATCGCCTGTTCCGTCCAAGCCCTCCCGATGAACACGACGACGCATTCCGTTCTGACCCAGCCGGTTGGCTCCCCATGAACACGACGACGACGCTGTTTCTCCGTTCCGACCCAGCCATGTACACGAGCCCTGGCATTTGAGACCCCGCCCGTATGTACGTACGTGGCCGTATTTTCTTTCTTGCACACTGGCCGCCGTAGGTACGTGTACATGCTACGTGTGCGCCTCTACATCGACCAGTATGTACGCACACGTTCGCAACCTGAATGACAACGCTACATACGCTTCGACCAGGTGGGTCCCGGTATCGAGCACTTCCTTGCGTGCAAAGATGTAGCTGATGGGTCCCCGGCGGTCGGTGAATCGTTTTTTGCGGGACGCACTTCCTTGCGTGCAAAGATGTAGCTGGTGGGTCCTAGCATTCAGGGGGGAAAAGTTTTTTTTCATGAAATACGGTGGCCCGTCCGGTGGGTCCTTGTTGTCAGGTGGAGGAATCATTATTTTCCACGTAATAAGGAGGCACTTCCTTGCGGCTGCTGTGGACCCAGCTGTCAGCCTCTCCACGTATAGTACTCTTCCGATGAAAGTCGGTCGTTGACCACATTGACCACGCCGCGCCGAGAGCACCACGGCGGTGGACGACGGCGAGGCCTAGGAAGGGGACGACGCAGAGCCCGGGAAGACGCGGCAGTGGACGCCCACGCAGAGAGGAGTATGAGGGTTCACTGGTTCGACTTCGGTGTGAGGCTGCCGTCGCCGCAGAATAACAGGGGGTTGGGTGAGTGGAGGGATGGCCTGGCCAGCGGTGCGAGTAGTATGGGGGCAGTGAGGCCTTCGCGACAGCACAGCCGGCCATGGGAGGCAGGAGCAGGCGACCCGACCGGTGCTGCTTTGGGCGGCTGGAGCAAGAAGACCAGAGGTTGAAGAAGCACTACAGCCGTTGTGCTGACATCGTACAGTCACTGAAGCTAGAATCGTTCATATTAACTAAGTTGACAAAGCCCTTGGTACGCGCCAACTTAGTAGGCCCACAGGTCAGCCTCCGAAACGGTGCGCCCGATGTCAGGGGGAGGAATCATTTTTGGGCGGCCGAAGCTAAGAATATCCGAGATTGAAGAAGAAGCACGACTTCCGTTGGATAGACATCCAATGGCTACTGCTGCTAGAACCGTGTGTTGACTATAATAAGTTGACAAAGCCTTGCATACGCGTCAACTTATTTTTTTCAGGGGACGCGTCAACTTAGTAGGCCCACAAGTGTGTGGCAGAGAACTTATAGCCCATTTGCGATTTGTAAGAATGTACAACCCATTTTTGAATTCTAATGGAATTTACTACAGCCCATTTACAGTTTGTTAAAAGTACATCCCATTTTCTAGCTAGGACAATGATTAATAATTTCAACCAACCGTTGAAGACAAAATTCAATAAAATTTCCCACATTTTGATGGGATCAGAAATATTTTTATCCCAAAATTTCTAGTCAGATTAAATACAATTTCAATTTAAATTTATATTACATAAAAATCCAACGAAATATTGCGCTCGCAACAATTAATGAAATTAAAATTTCCAATATCCAAAAACAATATTTTATAAAGTAATTACGTGTTTGGTCACTGCCCAGTTTTTATAATTACATCCTATTTATTATTTCTTAAAGCACATTTTCTTGTTAAGCCTAATGCATCCCTCCTAGGAAAGATTTGCAGCCCAGCGGGGTGGAGATTAACAACTTAACCTTGCCTGGGTATTTCTAAAAAAAGTATAGCTGGGCTAGCCATTTTCAGCTTGAAAAAAATTAATATCTGGACTGGATATCTGGCCTGGGCTAGACGGGCCACAGCCCGCCCAGTTAATACCTGCAGTGATGTTTTCGTTGTTGTTCAAAGGAGAAAAATTAATATCTGGGCTAAACATCGAAAAACTCTGCAGAGCTCACATCTCAAAAACACAAATACCGCTCGAGCTGCTTGGTCCCAGCTGTCGGCCGCTTGTTGTGCAATTCTCTCGTTTATTGACTACATAGGTTGACAATGGTGTGGGACCGTGATGTCAGGAAACCAGGAGGAAGCAAAAAAAAATATAGTTTTTATATAATAAGGAGGCACTTGCATACGTGAGGCTATGGCCCTGGTGGGTCTCTATTGTCATCCTCTCCAAGTAAAGTCATCTCCTCGCCCGCGCGCGCTTTCTGCCCGAAACAGTCAGCGGCGCCCGCCCCGCTTCCTGGTGCAGGCGATTGCTCCGCCTTCAAACGACACAAGTGTCGTCCGTCCATCCATCTGCCGCCCACATTAATGATACGCGGTTGCCGAGGCGGCTACTGCAGCGCCACACGTCCGTCCCTCCGTCGCCCACCATTGCTATATAAACTGCTACGCCGGCCATAGCCGCAGCCATCCGAATCCGTTCCCTTTCTCCTGTCCACACCACTACTTCCCACCATGGCTTCCTCGCGCTCCAGCGCTCTTCGGGACTGAGGGACGACAGACCACAAGGAGATGCCAGCTATTGCTGCCGACCGGCTGGCCGACAGGCAGCCGGAGGACGACGACGTCCCAATGGAGAACATGGTAGTCGATGATCCGGCGCCAACCCCCTCCTCCGCGCCATCCTCGCCGGTGCATTGCACCATGACCATCGGCGAGGCTCGTGCCCAACATATGGGCACAGTGAGGCAGAAGCGTGAGGAGCAGTTCCGGGAGGCGCAGGCCGACGCCGCCTACAACTACCATCTCCTCCAGGAGCACCTGCAGGCGGAGGAGCAGATCCCCGCGGAGCGGGCGGGGCAGGAGGCGCTGCTCGACTCGTACCGCTCCACCCGCGAGGGCCGCCTCAAGCGCTGGCGGTACCGCATGCGGGTGGTGGAGGCTGCGGCCGCCTACAAAGAGGGCGATGAAGTGGGCGAGGCGCTGTTTGGCGAGACCAAGGACGAGGTAGAGGACAATGCCGGCTCGGACGAGTCCCCGCTCCGCTGGCGTCGACGAGGCCCTGCTCTGCCGAGGCCCCGCGGCACCAACAACAAGGCAGAGGACACCGCCGACTCCGCCAAGGCCCCGCCCCGCCAACAACGAGGCAGAGGACATCGCCGGCTGAGCCGAGACCCCACCCTACCGGCAACGAGGGGGAAGATTTCCACCGCTCTGCCGAGGCGCCGCCCGCTGGCAACGAGATAGAGGACATCGCCGGCTCCGCCGAGGCCCCGCCCCGCTGCCAACAAGGCCGCGCCACACAGAAAATGAGGAAGAGTAGAACACGTTAGGTCGCCGCCGCTCGAGTCCAAGTAAGGCCACCGCTGCTACCCTCCGGTTGAAGCCAAGCTAGGCGGGTTGACCATTGACGGCCGGTTAGCTTCTTGGCGGCGACGTGGAGTCGGAGAGCTGTGTTGGAGAAGAACGCTGCTTCTACTTAACTGCTGGTGCAGTTGGCTGACTGACACGTGGGCCTAACATGCCACATGTCAGTTACGCAACTACACCAAGTCACTGAAGCTTCTGTTCGGCTGAGCGGGACACAGGTGGGTAGCTTCGGTTAATCAATTATACCTCCAGCGCACCCCTTTTTAGTTGAAGAATGTATAATTTGTAATAAAATCTGGCATGTTTATACGAAATCCGACCGTGTATGAGTGATTTTATTTCTATTAGTTCGAGTTCCTGTATCACTGGCATTGGATGAATATGCAAAACAATACGTACTAGCATTATTCCCAGGGTGATCACCTCGTTTGCAACAGTTTCACATGTACTCCCTCCGGTCCTTTCTAGTCTGCATACAAGTTCTGTATGCAGTCAAAGTATCTCTACTTTGACCAATCTTATAGAAAAAAGTATGCACTTTCACAATGTGCGAAGTAAAAAGGAACGGAAGGAGTACAAAGAGTTTGAGCAGCTTTTTAGCGTTTACAGACATTGCAATCAAACACACAGGGCTGGCAATTCATAGAGAACATTCAAAACAATCGATGATTATGCATCTCAGTGACTCACATGTCAGAGGCAATATTTACTTCACAACTAAAGAATAAAGAAAAAAATGATCGACGCTGCTGACAGCAAAGGGTGTCCCATTCGAAAATATCAAACGCATGTCTTCTTGCTAAAATCAATGAGCAAAATTTGACAAGGTTGCTGACAGCAAAGGGCAGGGTTTGCCATCAGTTCGGACATTGACATGGCACCTCGTGCTAAATAAACCAACTGTTCTTTTTGTGCAGTTCCACCAAAATCAACCAAATTTGCGCGTAGCTTGTATGATTTCGCCCTTATATGTTGCAACACCTTGAACTTATCGACACCTCCTTTCTTGTGGTGGAAATGAATGATTCTATGTATTCATGAACATTTTGTGCAGTTCCCATTGAAATCAAGCTGAGCACCCCTGTTTGCACAAATACAAAAAAAGTGATTAGTATAAAGCAAACTGTACTATGAATTGACAGCTTAAACAGGCACCTACATGGTCCATGTAGAGCACACTTTTAGAAAATGGAACTCACCGTAAAGAATCCTAGAACAACATTATACTCGCAAGATCACAAAAAAATGGAGATTTGTCATCCTTCTGAGCTGAAGTTAGTTTGGTCTTGTGGGGAGTAATGTAACCAGCCTTCAACTGCTCCTTCTGATGAGAAGATAGATAAGGCTTCTTCATCCTGGCATAATCGGAACTAGTCACTTCACGTACTCCATATTCTTCTTGAGAGGAAGATGATCCTGTTGTGCAAAGACAAGAGGACAACTAAATGCTAGCATCCCTGTTTGGTCGAAAAAAAGGAAAGGAAATATTTAAAACAACACAGATGAAGCACTTCTCAAGGACAATACCACTTTTTCATGACAGTATCTAAACAGTAGCACAACACCAATAGAGATGACAAAGCTCAATCATGGATGAAATCAGTGGGCGAGTACCAACCTTTGTCAGGAGGCTTATTGTGTAGAACATACAAATGAAGCACTTCTCCGGAACCATCTGTTGCTATCTACTGTGGTGGCCATTCTTACTATATACTCCTCGATTAGTTTAATGTTTCCAACATCTTCTTGTGCAGTTCCACTAAAATATATGGTATCTTCAAAGAAGATCCCTGTTTGCACAAGTAGAGATAATTACGTATTACATTAAGAGTGGCATCAAATCAGTGGCAAAACAATTGCTCGTTCCAGCCATAACAATAAATTAAGATGCAAAACTATATCATTACTTGTGTCATCACAGTTCCAGTGCTTCATTACAGCACCGGGAGTTGTTTTTTGTTTTTTTCCGCTTGTTCTTCCCCTTCATCACTTGGTTCAATAACAGACAATCTTCGCCTTCAATGTAAGATTTGGCATGTCAATTAGGGAGCACAAGTATAGCACTAAACAATGCCATTAATTTTCTGATGAAAGTGACAAAATACAGGCGATATTACGGTGCACATACAGATTGGAAGTCTTGTCTCCATTTGTGCTGTTCACTAAAATCAAGCAAAATTACCGTACAAGTAGCACAACATATGAAAGCACACTGCAGAATCATGTGAAAGAAGGCTAGTACTGACCTCTCATGATGCGGAATTCAAACAACTCACAAGAAGAAGATCTGAACCAAATTTGCCAACACAGATAGGAAGTAAGATCTCCTCTTGTGCAGTTCCACTAAGATCAAGCAATCAAGCAACATTGTCGGTGTGACATTTTGGTTGAACTGCACAAAACACTCTTAAAACAAGTGTTTTGTGCAAAGGCAACAAAAGGTCACAATGGCAACGAGGTGAAGTAGATAACCCTGTTTACACAGAGGTGCAAAGGAAACAACTAGTGGTCAATAACGGTGGATGATCTGAAGGCAACAAAAAGAAGCATCTACCTTATCTAAATGGGAAAGAAAGCAAGACAGTAGCATTTCTCAAACAGTGGCATTGATTAATATTAACATAGAGATTATATTAACAATAAAATTCGTTAAACATGTAATTTGCTTTTAACTGCGGGATTGCATCAATTTTCCAGCGGCATTATTAGAGGGTGTTTGTTTACAGGGACATTTTGGTGTGGGGACTAAAAAAAATCCGTGTCAATCCCATCTAAACCAAACATGAGGGACTTTTAGGGACTAAAAGTGGGCATTTGGGACTAAAGAAATAAGACCCCGAGGGAGTATTTTTGGGACTTTTTCCAACAGTTTCCCCTGCCACGCATCGCACCTTGTCTCTATTAGTTCATTACTAGGGGTAACATGGTCTTTTAGCATGTCATTTAATAACCTCTAGTCCATGTTTAGTCCCTAGAACCAAGCAGGTAGGGGCTAGGGAGTTTTTAACCAAACAGGGCCTTAGATTAACAACAGCTAAAGAGTTGCAGGGGACAGTGGACGCACCAGCACCATGTGCATCTACCGATGTACTGTGGTGATGCACAGTCTGTTGCAACAAAGAACAAACAACCAAAGAGCATATTTGTGTTGGTCCTAGTTTTGTTATCTTTAGACACCTTTCCCTTTGTGAGCGCAGCAAATCTAGTCCTACTCAAACTCTACAGCCTTGTCCCCCAAAACAAAAGATCAGTTAGATTCTGGATGTGCGTCGCATTTGTCTTTGTTTTCCCTTTTTGACCAACATAGGTGCTGGATAGCCAGTCTGTACTAGTACTTTCGCCCCTTCCTTTCCTCTTTGAACCACGTCCTAGATTTATGCGATACAACTTTCGCCACTACTTTCCTCCATTCATTTCCTCTGTGAACCATGTCCTAGATTCATGCTATACAACTTTCCCCACTACTTTCCCCCTTCCTTTCCTCTTTGAACCACGTCCTAGATTCAGGCTATACAACTTTTTCCCACTACTTTCCCCCACTCCTTTCCTCTTTGAACCACGTCCTAGATTCATGGTATACATGCAGCTAGAGCAATGCATGTGGAATAAGTAAATTATACCTTAAGGTTCTTGGGGTGTGGTTCGGTGGGCGACGGGACGGCGGCGAAGAAGAAGGGGTCGAATGCCCTCCCGCGCCGCCGCTGGGTGAAAGTGAACAGTTGCACCGGTAGTGGATTCCCTCCCTCGCCGATGGCGACATCGTTAAGCCTCCTTCCCTTCCCGGCGGACGGATCCTGCCGGCTCTTTGACCAGCATCGAGGGGAGAGAGAGGCCAACGAAGTCTTGTTTAGATCTGGAGAGGGTGAGAGAGTGTGAAGAGAGCAACTACAAGCGCTAAGGCTCCAGCGTGTATATATATACTGGAGAGAGAGTGTGAAGCATGCAAACCCTAGAAAACAAGCGCCGAGGCTGTAGCTTATACGTGATGAGGTGATTATACGGTCACTACAAGATCGTATAGCTCCGTATCCATCCATTTTGACCAGTCAAAGAATCCTCCTGGCACAAATTATGCTCAAGTGTATTTATCGAACCCGAGACCTCAAGTTTGATGAGCGAACAGGCTAACCAGCTACACAACCCTCCCGTTATGTTCAATGAGAGGAAAATAACCTTTTGTACATTCCTGCATTCGTGTGACAAGCATGCCGTGTTTTTGTGTGTGTGTGTGTGTGGGAGTCATTGGGATTTAAATCATAATCGTGTCATGTGGCTTTGGTGGTAAGACTATCCATAGTGGTGCAGAAATAATGCAGCCTTAGTCACCTTACCTCTCTCCACGTAGTACGTTGGGTCCCACCAGTCGAGGTGAAACAAACAAATTAATAAGAAAAAATAAAAGCGCCAGCGGTGTATCTTACCTCACACATCTCGCTACTGCTCGGGAACACTATCCAATTGATCCCTCTGCTCGCTCACGTACTATTTTAAGTGAATCCTTATTATAACATGCACACAATTTTGGGCACTTGTATTCGACCTAAGTCAGTGTGCCACCGTATCTCGTACTTACTACTCCCTCCGTCTAGGTGTAATAAGTCACGTTAGAAGGTGCAGCGGGACCAAGGTGCGTGTGTGTGCATGCATGTGTGTGTGTGTTTAACATCATGTGTGTGTTAGAGAGAGCGACAAATCGACCTACTCCTACACGGAGATGGTGTGTAGTGTACGATTTTAGTCGTGAGATCGGTGCATCCTCTCGTTTCCGGGCGTGTCCTATAGGGACAGGCGGACAACTGCCACGCCCGCTCCTGACCATTCTGGCCCACCCAAAGCCCCTCCATTGCCCGCGTGCGCTTCCCGCCCGAAACGGTCAGCACCGCTTCAAAGAATCGGTGCCGCATTCATGCCCGGGTAGAGCGGACGCGACCTCTCACTAGCGCAAGAGTGATGGTTGCTTCGTCCGTCCAACTTACTACTGGGTCTATGTGATGACGGTTCATTGGTCTTTATTACTGAGGTGGTAGGACTGCTGGATGTCCCACGCTTTCAGCGAAAGGAGGTACTACTAGATTACAATTTTCTCCATTCTTACAGTGGAGGAGTGCAAGAGCAGTGAAAACACGCAGTCTCAGTGATTAAATGGCCCACCTCACACTAACACCATATGTTCTGCACACCGTGCGACTAACTCTTTACATAGTACTCCCTCTGTTCCTAAATACTAGATGAGTCCCAGCGCGTTGCCGCTGAACAGCCGTATATCTTTCTGCGTAAGATTATCGATTTCATAGAACTAAAAAAAACTCTATAACCGCATGACAAATGTGGTAGCCAAACTAAAAAAACTCCCATCATCATTTAGATCATCCCACATAAGGAAAAAAGATCGGACAACTTCTACTGCATAATGGGATTATATTTTTATTTTTGACATGTTAATGGGACTTAAAAGCTCACTTACATGCATGCTACCGGTGCATTCTTGCATGCAGACATGTTGATGTGATTTAAAACCCACTCACATGCATGCCACGGTATTTCTGCATGCTTGCATGTGCCTTAGTGCCGAGCCTCTCAACGTCTAGATCAGATGGCTATTATGGACTGATTTAGTTCATCTAACGGCTACATTAATTTTGATGATGTGGCTCAAGGAGAGGATAGAGAATTCCTAGTAGTGGGGGCTAGCTATTACTAGTAGATAAGTCTTTGTAGAGATTCCACTAGGTGAACTACATACGGAACAAAATGAATGAATCTACACTTAAAATGCATCTATATACATCCCCATGTGGTTCATGGTGAAATCTCTACAAAGACTTATATTTAGGAACGGAGGAAGTACTAGTATAGTACGTCTGTAATTTATCAATGAGATAAATTTGTACAATGCTATGAAGCTTCCAGCTTCATTACATGTATCTTAAGGCCCAAGGTTTCCCGTTGCAACATTTCATCAAATACAAAGGAGACTAACATGCATGCTATTGCATCTCAATGATTGACAAATCATAGCAAATATGTACTCCTTCCGTTCCAAAATAAGTGTCTCAACTTTATGCAAACTTTAGTACAAAGTTGTACTACTACTAAAGTTGACACTTATTTTGGAACAGAGGCAGCTAAAGAAAAAAACGATCCATGCAGTCCCTAGCCCTTGAACCGTGAACCCTAACCAGGCTTCAATTTGCTGGCAACGTTTGAGCTTCCTAAGAAATGAAGTTTGCAACCTTTTGACCATCGGATCATTTTGTGCAGTTTCACCAAAATCGAGATGAGCATCCCAGTGGCAAAGAAATTGAAGAAGCATGATTAGAATAAGATTACTGGGACTAGTTGATGAGACATAAACTCACAAAAATACAGTACGTAGAAGCCAGTAGAGGTATGTGCGGAGTAAAGAAGTAGAGAAATATCCACATGGAGTGATGTGGGCAGCTGGAGCAGTGGTGCAAGCCGGCTGTAAAGGGAGTTGTACTTGAGGGATGTCGGTACGTAGCTCAACCTTAGGAGGGCGGAGGGAGGCGGCAACTGACCATGTCGCGGCAGTGAGCAAGGGACGAAGGCATCCTCACCGGCTTTGTGAGAGAGAACGGCGGGGACTGAGGGAGTCTTGGATAAGGGGGTATCCGGACAGCCGGACTATGTACTTTGGCCGGACTGTTGGACTATGAAGATACAAGACAGAAGACTACGTCCCGTGTCCGGATGGGACTCTCCTTGGCGTGGAAGGCAAGCTTGGCGATCCGGATGCAGATCTCCTCCTCTGTAAACCGTCTCTGTGTAACCCTAGCCCCCTCCGGTGTCTATATAAACCGGAGGGTTTAGTCCGTAGGAAACAACACCAATCATACTATAGGCTAGCTTCTAGGGTTTAGCCTCTCTGATCTCATGGTAGATCAACTCTTCTAATACTCATATCATCAAGATCAATCAAGTAGGAAGTAGGGTATTACCTCCATCGAGAGGGCCCGAACCTGGGTAAACATCGTGTCCCCAGCCTCCTATTACCATTAGCCTTAGACGCACAGTTCGGGACCCCCTACCCGAGATCCGCCGGTTTTGACACCGACATTGGTGCTTTCATTGAGAGTTCCACTGTGTCGTCGCGATAAGGCTTGATGGCTCGTCTCGTTGTCAAAGACAACATCACCTCCGGGGGAGCCCTGGCTTTAGGCCAAACTCTCCGGCTGGGCGGCTTCGTTATGACCACCCGATCGGCTGTTGCACCGACGATGACTTCTTAGGTCATTAAAAATAGCCTCCACGTTGATTCGTAATTTTCCGAACAGATGGACCCAATGGAGCTCTTCTCCCTCAATGAGCTCTTGGATCGCATCGCCGCCTTGGGCGTCATTATGGACTATGAACGGATCGGGCTTAAACCTGATCAAAGGGAGATTCACTCTCCACTGGTCACCCATGAGATAGCGGTAGTGGAAGAACATCATCCTAATTCTTCCTCCACTTTGAGGACGAACTATGTCCGGATTTCTGAGCTCTCCGAGCTGGACACCCGCTCGCGGGAGGACATGACCCTGGTCCTGGACTCAGGATCGGGGGGCGGGCCGAAGAAATCGGGCAACACCCCAGAACCCGAGCCGTTAAACTCGGAAGCTTCTTTGCCCCTGGGTCCCAGATAGGGTCGGGTTTCGGATTCAAATTCGCCCACCCACCCAGATTTATCCAATCTTTCCCATATCAGACAAGAGCCCCAAGAAACAGTACATCACTACTGGGCCAGATTCCTCCTTGTGATAAACAGGGTCAAGGACTCTCGCGAGGCAGACACAATCCCCCTCTTTTGCAAAAATTGCACGGACAAAGGGATTCTCAACACTATAAGTCGCCGTGACATAGTACACTTTGCTGACTTAGCGGCCATAGTGCAAAACTACTGCGTGATGGAAAGCACTTGGAAAACCCAAACAAGTTTCTGGGACAATCCGGCTCTAGCCAAATCCTCTGTCCGAACTAAATGGGTAGACTCTCATAAGTCACCCGATTCAAGTACCAAAAAAAATAAAGCCCGCCGCAAGGCGCGGAACCGTATTGGAAGAATGGCTAAACGGGCCGTGCAAGATTCACAGCACACCGGATACTACGCCAACGCATAGCCTTAGAGCATGTTGGATACTCCGGCAGGTAGCAAAGAGCGGCGAGGATCTCCTCATAAAACATACAATAGAGCAACATCCCGCCGGAGACAACAATATGGTATTTACAGTCTTCAAGACTTTCGCCTCAAATAATGGGCGCAAGCGAGCTCAGCGCAGCCTCGCAGATGTTTGCCACATGGCAACAGTAAACCCATGGAACGACACGACTATAACTTACAATGCCAGTGACGAACCTCAATTCCGAACAGTCCGAGCACCAACCGCTTTGGTCCTTAGCCCAATCGTGGATGGCTTCAGGCTCACTAAAGTGCTCATGGACGGCGGAAGCGGACTAAACCTCATCTATGAGGAAACCCTTAACAAGATGGAAATTGACAAGAGCCGCATTGAACGAAGCAGCACGACCTTCAGGGGAATCATCCCTAGTCGAGAGGCACAATGTGCGGGAAAAATCACACTGGATGTGGTATTCGGCACGCTGGAGAATTACAGGTCCGAAGAAATTACATTCCAATTGGCCCCGTTCAACAGCGGATACCACGCCCTCTTGGGGCGGGACGCATTCATGAGTTTTTAGGCTATACACCATTACGGGTACATGAAGCTCAAAATGCCCGGGCCCAATGGAATCATCACTCTGGCTAGCAATCCAGACGTCGCACTCCACGCCGAAAATAAAACTGCCGCCCTCGCCCTGGAGGCATTATCAGAAGCCCTCGCAGCCGAAGAACTGACAACACTGCGATCAACAGTGGACAGAGACGACGTGATACTCGACAAGTGACCTAAATACACCTCCTTCAAGCCAGCGGACGAGATAGTCAAATTCCAGGTCCACCCAACGGACCCTTCGAAGACAACTTCCATTGGGACACAGCTGAACCCCACAATAGACGCCGCACTGCGAGACTTCCTGCGTGAAAATTGGGACATTGTCGCCTGGCATCCTTCAGACATGTCGGGCATCCCACGCAGGCTGGCCGAACACAGCCTCAATATAGTGAAAGGATACAAGCCAGTCAAGCAGACTCTTAGACGCTTCTCAGAGCCTAAGTGGCAAGCCATGGGAGAAGAGCTAGCCAAGCTACTCGAGGCCGGTTTCATCAGAGACATCAAACATCCGGATTGGCTAGCAAACTTGGTAATGGTACGAAAAAAGGACAAATCCTGGCGCTTGTGTGTTGATTTCAAAGACCTCAATAAAGCTTGCCTTAAGGATCCCTTCCCCCTCCCCCGCATTGATCAGATAATCGATGCCATCGCAGGACATGACTCATTGTGTTTCCTCGAAGCATACTCCGGATACCATCAAATAAAGATGGCGGAGTCTGACCAGGCTGCAACAGCCTTCATCACTCCATACGGCCCCTTCTATTTCAACACCATGCCCTTCGGGCTCAAAAACGCCGGCGCAACCTATCAACGCATGATTCAGACATGCCTGGAAAAAAAATCGGCAAGACAGTAGAGGCCTACGTAGATGACGTGGTCATCAAAACAAGACACGTTGAAACTTTAATAGATGACTTGAGGCTTACGTTCGATAATCTCCGAACATACGACATCAAGCTCAACCCGGAGAAGTGTGTCTTCGGAGTACCCTCCGGAAAATTGCTCGGCTTCATCGTTTCCAATAGAGGAATTGAAGCCAATCCGACAAGAATCCGAGCTCTGTCACAGTTGGCTATCCCAACAGACCTCAAGCAGATCCGTAAACTAATCGATGTGTGGCTGCCTTAAGCCGCTTTATCTCCCGCTTAGGAGAAAAGGCACTACCCCTGTATCACCTTCTTCGATGCACCGAACACTTCGAGTGGACGGATGCGGCCACGGCCGGACTAGAAGAAATAAAGGCACTCTTGGCCACCAACCCAGTCCTGACCGCGCCAAACATTGGCGAAACAATGCTATTATACATAGCCGCAACAAACCAAGTTGTGAGCGCAGTGCTCGTCGTCGAACGAGAGGCAGACGGGCACAAGTTCCCGCTCCAAAAGCCGGTATATTACGTGTCCACTGTCCTCAGTCCATGCAAATCTCGGTACCCGCACTATCAAAAGATAGCGTATGCGGTCTTCATGGCATCCCGGAAACTACGACACTACTTTCAAGAGTGTTCGATCACGGTGGCTTCCGAAGTACCACTCAATGACATCATAAATAACCGCGACGCAACAGGCCGAATTGCTAAATGGGCTATTGAGCTCCTTCCGTTCGACATAACATACAAACCACGGTGGGCCATTAAGTCGCAAGTACTGGCGGACTTCATCGCCGAATGGACATAGGCCGAACTCCCTAAAGAGTACGACGCGTACTCAAATTGGATCATGCACTTCGACGACTCTAAAATGCTAGCCGGATTGGGAGCAGGTGTCGTCCTGACATCCCCCACCGGAGATACGGTGCAGTACGTCCTCCAAATATTATACACAGACTCGAACAATGCAGCCGAATACGAGGCTCTGTTGCATGGTCTTCGGATGGCAGTCTCCATGGGCATTCAACGCCTCGAAGTGCTCGGGGACTCGAACCTTGCAATACCTCAGGTAAATGGAGACTTTGACGCCAAGGACCCGAAAATGGCGGCTTATCGCAATGCCGTCCTCAAAATGTCAGCTCGGTTCGAGGGGCTCGAATTCGACCATGTGGTCAGAGAAAATAACCAAGCGGCCGATATACTCACCCGCATCGGCGCTAGACGCGACCCCCCCACCTAATATATTCTTAGAAAGGTTGTTCAAGCCGTCCGTGGCATGTGAAGGGGAGTCCGGCACTATTAGTCCGACTCCGAACACAACCCCAGATTCTGAACCTTCTGACGTAATCGGAGGCTCTGCCACCGAAATAACATCTTCGGCCCACCAAATAATGGTTGTCATCGCCCCGTGGACCGAGCCCTTCTTGGCCTGCCTTAATAGACAAGAGCTCCCTGAGGACCGAAATGAGGCACATTGTATTGTGCGACGCTCTAAAGCCTACAAAGTCCATGAAGGAGAACTCTACAAGAAGAGCGCCACCGGAGTGCTCCAACGATGCATCTCCGAAGAGGAAGGGCGGCAGCTCTTAGCCAAAATCCATTCCGGACTAGGCGGGCACCACGCGGCAGCTCGAGCTCTCGTGAGCAAGGCCTTTCGGACAGGATTCTACTGGCCGACAGCCCGGGCGGACGCACAGGACCTTGTCCAACATTGCGTTGGTTGACAACTATTTGCCAATCAGAGCCATATGCCCCCTACCGCTCTCCAAACGATCCCCATAACTTGGCCCTTCGCGGTCTGGGGCTGGATATGGTGGGACCCCTTAAAGGGGTAAGCCATAAGAAAAATACTTATTGGTCATGGTGGACAAGTTCACCAAATGGATAGAAGCCAAACCAGTTAAAACGGCCGAATCCGGACCAGTGATAGACTTCATATCGGAGGTTGTACACCGCTACGGTGTCCCCCACAGTATCATCACCGACAATGGCTCGAATTTTACAGCCGAGGAGGTAAAAGCCTGGTGCGGCAAAATGGGCATTAAGCTCGACTGCGCCTCTGTCTATCACCCCCAAACAAACGGTCAAGTCGAACGTGCATATGGTCTTATTATGAGCGGCATCAAACCCAGACTAGTGCGATCCTTGAAGGAATCAGACACGCATTGGGTCGAGGAACTCGACTCCGTACTCTGGGGGCTGCGGACCATGCCGAATCACACCACCGGATACACACCATTTTTTATGGTGTACGGCGCAGAAGCAGTGCTGCCCTGCGATATAATTCATGACTCACCTCGCGTGCACATGTATGAGGAGAAGGAAGCCGAGCTAGACCGGCAGGACAACTTAGATGCTTTGGAGGAGGAGCGTGATGTCGCTAAAGCCCGTTCCGCGTTCTATCAGCAATAGGCTCGAAGGTATCAAAGCAGAGAAGTACGGGCCAAAACTTATAACATTGGCGAACTCGTTCTACGCCTACCTGAGAAGAAGAAGGACAAGCTCAAGCCCAAGTGGGAGATTCCCTTCATCGTTGATAAAGTTCTCACCGGAGGAGCGTACCGTCTGCGCAGTGCATCTGATAACAGACTCGAGCCGAACCCATGGAATGCGGCCAGACTCCGGAGATTCTACGCCTAGCGCCGAACCCAGTGTTCGTCTCCTCAACTCCGCCTCTTCAATTATGTTCTCTTTCCTCCTTTCTCGCCCCTTTTTCCTTTTTTTACTGCCTTAAAACTGTACGGATGCCCTGAGCACTCCGGCCACATTATGCGTGCACACTATACCTGGGGGCTTCCTATTCGGAAGCTAAATATAACTACTTTAATGGCTTCTTGCCAACCACATATGCATTTTTCTTTCCATATGTGCCTTTTCTTCACCATTATATGCATCGATATGACTTAAGTTTTGGCCATGCTGGGTTGCCTGGCTCTTGTATTTATGCCCTACGTTCCCGTTAATTCGGCTAGGGCATAAGGGGAGCACCTCTGCGATTGTTACTGCCGGTTGAGCCGGATGTGTACCTCAGACTGGGTGAAGCCGAAAGCTAGCATTCTTAAGGGAATATTTGGTCGGTGAACAAAAGATGTTCTCGTTCATAACAATGAAAATACCCAGATGTTTTGTTTCCTGCGCTTCTGTTCGCAGTTCGGACATGCACATCGATGCATGCATACTCAGAGAAAGGAACCCCTAACGGAACTATTCTCTCTGGAAGATGTTTCTTACTATCCATGTAATATAACATAACTAGTTGGGTACTTGTCTGTTCAAGCACTTATGACCCCTACGCCTGGTTTCCACGCATACCCTGGTTTTTCATAACTGTGTGGGTATTCGGATACACCCCGGACTGTCGGATCCGAGGGCTGAAGCGAAAAGGTCCGCCAGGACAAATGATTTTCAATCCGGCTAGGGAGTACATGAGCCCATTCAAATTACATAATCATATAGTCTGGCTGTACTCTTCCTATATACCATCCAACAGGCTGTCTAGCTTACAATCCTGTTGGGAATACTCTGCAGCTAATGCTACTTGATCATACACCAAACTAACGGGTATCTCTTGTCCATCTGGCCCAGCCGGTCCAACTTCGGCCATATGGTTTGGGTCAGCCTTGGCATATCGCGTCTTCACCATGGCCCAAGCTTCTCTCGCACCTTGCCGCCAAGCTGATACCTTCCATAATCGGAAGCACTGCCGTGCTCCTTTGAGCATCTCTACAAGTTCGCTCATGCCTCCTGGCAGGGAAGCGGACGACCACAAAGCCTGGGAAATACCCTGCATCACCTGCTGAGCTCGTTCGTGCAGTTGTGAAAGCTCTTGCAGCATATCGCCTGCGGAACCGGGCATCTCCTCTTCAGGGCGTCCCATCAACATACCTGCAGACAAAACTCACATCATCGCCTCCTCGCCGAACTATACCACAGTTTGTTCAAGCACTTACTATAAATGCCGCATCGAAGCCTCTAGTTCTCCTTCACGGAGTCCGCGAGCTGAGCCCGAACATCTTTCAATTCGACGCTCAGTTGGAGATTAGCATCTTGCAGCTTATTCTTCTCCTGAATAGATCATACAAGACATGTTCGCCCGCCTTGGTGACTTCACAGATGCAGCTCATTATCTCCCAGTCTCCGGATTTCCTCCGGGATTGTTCACAAATATTTCGTCAGATTTATAAACCATGCCGAACACACAAACTGGTAGAAGGAAATTATTACGGAAGAAATCTTTTTGGATCCCTCTTGTTTGGCTACATTAGCCTTCATTTGGGCCTTACACTCCTCCAGCTCTTGAGACAACTGGGCATTCTTCTCTACAAGAACCTATGCATTTAATGATCCTTAAATCAGTTGTGCCAACTGTTTCAAGTCTCAGGGGCTACTACTACACATACTTATTAAATTCCCTTACCCGTATATCCTTCACATACTGGTCCGTTGCTCTAGAAAGTCCATCTTGAGCAGTGCGGATATAGGCATGTCCGGAATTGAAGGCATTGAATGCCTCTTCGGAAAAAACACCACCGCGGTGTACGGCCCGTCGGCGCCGGTGATTCATGGCGCTCTCTACTTCTGAATTTGTGGCGGAAAGCATATCCGTATCCTCCGCAGGAGGACAGTTTGGCACTGTCCCCACATCAGCCTTCGCCCGGGAATCCGGTCCAGGAATCCGGCTGCTGGAGGCGTGGCCGGTAGGATCCCCGGACATAGTCCGGCATTTCCTGACAGGACGTAATTAAAGCCGTCACGTCTCGACAAATAGACCAAACAGACCACGGGGCAAGTTCAATGAATACCTCTGCGCCTGCGTACCGCTCCTAACCGCCTTCCTTTTAAGCCTACCTTGTCTAGGCGCCTCTTGCTGAGAGGCCCCCGCGAGTTCCACACGGCGTCCCGACCGCCATTTCTATAAAAAACACGGCGTGTGATCATAAGGTACGGCAAAATGAAGGAATCCTTTCGGAAGGTTGGAACCCCGACATTACTTACATGCGACACGGGAAACAGTCCAGGATAATCCGCGATGATGGCCACTAAAGAGCTGCCACTGCTTGCCTGATAGAAAGTCCCGTCGACAAATTCCACGGATATGTCCGGATCTTCTTCAAGTCCGGGGTCGAGAGCCCGGCCGGGATCCTCTGGCTGCGGAGAGGGGCTGTTGAACTCTTTCACTGCCTTCCTTAGTTCCTGTTTTGAAACAACAAGGTAAATAATTGTGGCAAAGAAGGAAAGAACGAATAGACTCGAGTAAAAAATGACAACTTACCCAACTTCGGGGGTTGTACATGGAAAATCCATCCCACGGTTTAATGCGGAGGAACTCCTCTTCTTCTCCTTTGTACAATTCGGATAGTATCCTCGCCAAAGATGTGGCGGAGTCCGGACCTTTGCGACCACAGCGGGAGGCATCGTCTTCTCCATTGAAGTGCCACATGGGTTTTCCCCTATATTGAAGTGGCTGCACTCCCCTTATTATGCATATTAACATAACTTCGATTATTGTCAATCCTGATTTGGCCAGGGTTTGTATCCGGCTCATCAGATAGAAGACTTCCCTGTTTTCTTCCTCCTGGGGGCTCCGAGGGCGCCAGCTTTGGCGTTTCTTCAGCGGAGTATTGGTGAACTCAGGAAGGCCCGTCCGGACTGGGTCCGGAAGGGGAACGTCATCAACATAAAACCACTCCGAGGGCCAGTCTTCGGACGCCTTCTTTGGAGTACCGGACAGGTATCCGGTCTGGGCGATGCACCATATTTCGGCTCCGCCCATTTGATATATAGATCCCTCCTGGTTACAGGGGACGAGGCAAAATAACCTCTTCCATAGCTCGAAATGAGCTTCGCAGCCCAGGAATAGCTCGCAGAGGGTAACATAGCCCGCAATGTGCAGTATGGAGGCGGGGGTAAGATTATGCAACTGGAGACCGTAGAACTCCAGGAGCCCGCGGAGGAATGGGTGGATTGGAAACCCGACGCCTCTTAGCAGATATGGGATAAGGCATACCCGCTCCCCCCGAGAAGGGTTAGGGAATCTCTCCGCTTGCTCCACGCCATTATAGGTGGCTAGTCCGGATCGGACGGGGACCATGTATGCGGGCGGAAGGAACCCTTTGGTCTGCAGCTCTATTAGGCGGCTGTTAGGGATGGAACACTTTTCCCAATCCCCTGGCTTCGAGCTGGGGGAGCAGTGAGCAGGGCTGCGGCGACCGGCCATGATGGGATGACCTCTTTTGTGCGCGCTCTGCGGAATTCTTGCTTGGGGGAAGATGGTGTGATTTGGATCTGAAGATCCCCGTCTCCTCAAATAGACGGCTCACCTACGGGATTAGGGTGGCAAATGCAAAAATTCCACGGCCCCTCGTCTTCGATCGACACGTGGAGGTGGCCATTATTGAAGCACAGAAGCCAAGGAGTACAACCTTACTGGGAGGCCAGACACTATTCACTACGACGGGTGCACCGGATTTGGAGAAGAACCTGCCTTGCAATGCCGAAGACAATCTGCGCGCCGGACTCATCGTCATTGAAGCCTGGTTCGAGGGCTACTGAGGGAGTCCTGGATAAGGGGGTATCCGGACAGCCGGACTATATACTTTGGCCGGACTGTTGGACTATGAAGATACAAGACAGAAGACTCCGTCCCGTGTCCGGATGGGACTCTCCTTGGCGTAGAAGGCAAGCTTGGCGATCCGGATGCAGATCTCCTCCTTTTTAAACCGACTCTGTGTAACCTAGCCCCCTCCGGTGTCTATATAAACCGCAGGGTTTAGTCCGTAGGAAACAACAACAATCATACCATAGGCTAGCTTCTAGGGTTTAGCCTCTCTAATCTCGTGGTAGATCAACTCTTGTAATACTCATATCATCAAGATCAATCAAGCAGGAAGTAGGGTACTACCTCCATCGAGAGGGCCTGAACCTAGGTAAACATCGTGTCCCCAGCCTCCTATTACCATTAGCCTTAGATGCACAGTTTGGGACCCCCTACCCGAGATCCGCCGGTTTTGACACCGACAGGGACCTCTGAGCGGGATGTGCCGACAGTGGGTTTTCACCGTCGGTGATGGCGACTGCTACGTCTTGAGCTTGCGTTTGTTTTCCTTGAAGAGGAAAGGGTGATGCAGCAATAGTAGCGTAAGTATTTCCCTCAGTTTTTGAGAACCAAGGTATCAATCCAGTAGGAGGCTCCTCAACAAGTCCCACGAACCTACACAAACAAACAAAGAACTCGCAACCAACGCAATAAAGGGGTTGTCAATCCCTTCGCAGCCACTTGCGAAAGTGAGATCTGATAGAGATAATATGATAAAATAAATATATTTTTGGTATTTTATAATATAGATGCAGAAAATAAAAGATGCAAATAAAAGTAGATTGGAAGCAAATATGATAAGAGATAGACCCGGGGCCATAGGTTTCACTAGAGGCTTCTCCCAAGATAGCATAAGTATTACGGTGGGTGAACAAATTACCGTCGAGCAATTGATAGAAAAGCGAATAATTATGACGTTATCTAGGCATGATCATGTATATAGGCATCACGTCCGCAACAAGTAGACCGACTCTTGCCTGCATCTACTACTATTACTCCACACATCGACCTCTATCCAGCATGCATCTAGAGTATTAAGTTCATAAGAACAGAGTAATGCATTAAGCAAGATGACATGATGTAGAGGGATAAACTCAAGCAATATGATATAAACCCCATCTTTTTATCCTCGATGGCAACAATATAATACATGTCTTGCAACCCTTTTACATCCTTTGGTAAGAACACCGCAAGATTGAACCCAAAGCTAAGCACTTCTCCCATGGCAAAAAAGATCAATCTAGTAGGCCAAACCAAACCGATAATTCGAAGATACTTGCAAAGATAACTCAATCACATAAAAGAATTCAGAGAATATTCAATTATTATCCATAGATAAACTTGATCATAAACCCACAATTCATCTGATCTCGACGAACACACCGCAAAAAGAGATTACATCGAATAGATCTCCACAAGAGAGGGGGAGAACATTGTATTGAGATCCAAAAAGAGAGAAGAAGCCATCTAGCTAATAACTATGGACCCGAAGGTCTGTGGTAAACTACTCACAACTCATCGGAAGGGCTATGGTGTTGATGTAGAAGCCCTCCGTGGTGGAATCCCCCTCCGCAGAACGCCGGCGACAGCTCCAAGATGGGATCTCGCGGATACAGAAGGTTACGGTGGCGGAAATATTTCTTCGGTGGCTCCTTGGATGTTTTCGGGGTATGTAGGCTTATATAGGAGGAAGAAGTAGGTCGGTGGCCGCCCGAGGGGCCCACAAGACAGGGGGGCGCGCCCTATAGGGGGGGGGGGGGGCGCCCTACCCTCTCGTGGCCACATCGGCTGCTTCTTGACTTGCACTCCAAGTCCTCTGGATCACATTCGTTCCAAAAATCACGCTTCCGAAGGTTTCATTCCGTTTGGACTCCGTTTGATATTCCTTTTCTTTGAAATACTGAAATAGGCAAAAAAACAGCAATACGGGTTAGGCCTCCGGTTAGTAGGTTAGTGCCAAAAATGATAATAAAGTATAAAATAAAGCCCATAAACATCCAAAATAGGTAATATAATAGCATGGAACAATAAAAAATTATAGATACGTTGGAGACGTATCAAGCATCCCCAAGCTTAATTCCTGCTCGTCCTCGAGTAGGTAAATGATAAAAACAGAATTTTTGATGTGGAGTTCTACCTAGCATAATTCTCAATGTAATTTTCTTTAATGTAGCATGAATGATCAGATCCAAATGACTCAAGATAAAAGCTTATAAAACATATAAATAATAATGCTTCAAAGCATACTAACAAATAATCATGTCGTATCAAAATAACATAGCCAAAGAAAGCTTATCCCTACAAAATCATATAGTTAGGCCATGCTTCATTTTCATTACACAAAATACTCCCATCATGCACAACCCCGATGACGAGCCGAGCAATTGGTTCATACTTTTTAACGCGCTTCAGCTTTTCAACTCTTACGCAATACATGAGCGCAAGCCATGGACATAGCACTATGATGGTCTAATGTGGTGGTTGTAAGGACAAAAAGTGGGAGAACATAGTCTCACATCAACTAGGCGTATCAACGGGCTATGGAGATGCCCATCAATAGATATCAATGTGAGTGAGTAGGGATTGCCATGCAGCGGATGCACTAGAGCTATAAATATATGAAAGCTCGACAAAAGAAACTAAGTGGGTGTGCATCCAACTTGCTTGCTCACGAAGACCTAGGGCATTTTGAGGAAGCCCATCATTGGAATATACAAGCCAAGTTCTATAATGAAAAATTCCCACTAGTATATGAAAGTGACAACATATGAGACTCTCTATCATGAAGATCATGGTGCTATTTTTGAAGCACAAGTGTGGAAAAAGAGATAGTGGCAATTGTCCCTTCTCTCTTTATCTCTCATTTTTTTTCTTTTTCTTTTTTTATTTATTTCTTTTTCTTTCTTTCTCTTTTTTTTTCTTTTTCTTTTTCTTTTCTTTTTGGTGGGCTTCTTTGGCCTCTTTTATTTTTATAAAGTCCGAAGTCCCATCCCAACTTGTGGGGGATAGTCTTCATCATCCTTTCCTCACTAGGACAATGCTCTAATAATGAAGATCATCACACTTTTATGGATTTACAACTCAAGAATTACAACTCAAAGCTAGAACAAAATATGACTCTATATGAATGCCTCCAGCGGTGTACCGAGATATGCAATGAATCAAGAGTGACATGTATGGAAATTATGAAGGTGGCCTTGCCACAAATACGATGTCAACTACACGATCATGCAAAGAGCAATATGACAATGATGAAATGTGTCATAATAAACGAAATGGTGGAGAGTTGCATGGAAATATATCTCGGAATGGCTATGGAAATGCCATAATAGGTAGGTATGGTGGCTGTTTTGAGGAAGGTAAATAATGGGTTTATGCTACCGGCGAAAATTGCGCGGTAAAATAGAGGTTAGCTAAGTGGAAGGATGAGTGTGCGTATATCCATGGACTCACATTAGTCATAAAGAACTCATATACTTATTGCAAGAATCTACTTAGCCCTCAAAGCAAAGTACTACTACGCATGCCCCAAGAGGGATAAATTGGTAGGAATAATCCATCGTCATTCCCCGATCGCCACTCATAAGGAAGACACTCAAAAGAGCACCTCATGCAACAAATTTGTCACACAACTTTTACCATACGTGCATGCTACGGGACTTGCCAACTTCAACAAAAGTATTTCTAAATTTCATAATTATCCACTAGCATGACCCTAACATTACTACCTTTATATCTCAAAACAATTATCAAGCATCAAATTGATCCTAGCATCCAATTCATTTTCTATGATAGTTTTTATTATACCCAACTTGGATGCTCATCATTCTAGGACCAAATTCATAACCAAAGCAAATACCATGCTGCTCTAAGATACTCTCAAAATAATATAAGTGAAGCATGAGAGACTAGCAATTTCTTCAAAATTAATCCACCGCATGCTCTAAAAAATATAAGTGAAGTACTAGAGCAAAAACTATCAAGCTCAAAAGATATAAGCGAAGCACATAGAGTATTCTAGCAAATTCTAATCAAGTAGGATTCTCCCAAAATGTGTGTACAACAAGGATGATTGTGGTAAACTAAAAATCAAAGACTAATATAATACACGACGCTCCAAGCAAAACACATATCATGTGGCGAATAAAAATATAGCTCCAAGTAAAGTTACCAATGAACGAAGATGAAAGAGGGGATGCCTTCCCCGGGCATCCCCAAGCTTAGGATTTTGGCTATCCTTGAATATCTTGGGGTGGCATGGGCATCCCCAAGCTTAGGCTCTTTGCCACCCTTTATTCCATAGTCCATAAAAGATTTACCCAAAACTTGAAAACTTCACAACACAAAACTCAACAGGAAATCTTATAAGCTCCGTTAGTGAAAGAAAACAAAACCACCACATAAGGTACTGTAATTAACTCATTATTTATTTATTTTGGTGTTAAACCTACTGTATTCCAAATTCTCTATGATTCATACCCTTACATACTAGCCATAGATGCATCAAAATAAGCAAACAACACACGAAAGGCAGAATCTGTCAAAGACAGAACAGTCTGTAGCAATCTGTAACTAACGCAAACTTCTGGAACCTTAGAAATCCTACCAAAATAGGAAGTCCTAAACAATTGGTTTATTGATCAGCAGCAAAAAGAATCAATGCAAAAGCTCGTTCTTGTGATTTATTGAATTCTTTCTCATGAGCGCAAAGTTTCTGTTTTTCAGCAGAATCAAATCAACTATCATCATAGGTTATCCTATAGGTTCTACTTGGCACAAACACTAATTAAAAGATAAAAACACATCTAAACAGAAAGTAGAAGCAAAATTTAACAATAAACAGGAACAAAGACAAGGAACATAAAGAAAACTGGGTTGCCTCCCAACTAGCGCTATCGTTTAACGCCCCTAGCTAGGCATAAAAGCGAAGATAGATCTAAGTAGTGCCATCTTTGGCACTTGGCTCATAGGTAGCTCGCATGATAGATTCATAAGGTAATTTTACTTTCTTTCTTGGAAAGTGCTCCATTCCTTTCTTTAATGGAAATTGGAATCTAATATTCCCTTCCTTCATATCAATAATCGCACCAATCATTCTAAGGAAAGGTCTACCAAGAATAATAGGGCAAGAAAGATTGCAATCTATATCAAGAACGATAAAATCAACGGGATTTTTTTTTCTATTTGCAACAATAAGGACATCATTGATCCTTCCTATTGGCTTTTTAATGGTGGAATCCGCAAGATGCAAATTTAAAGAGCAATCATCAAGATCATGGAAACCTAGAATATCACATAAAGTTTTCGGAATCGTAGAAACACTAGCACCCAAATCACACAAAGCAGAACACTCATTATCTTTAATTTTAATCTTTATAGTAGGTTCCCACTCATCATTAAGTTTTCTAGGTATAGAAACTTCCAAATTAAGTTTTTCATCAAAAGATTGCATCAAGGCATCAACGATATGTTTGGTAAAAGCTTTATTTTGACTATAAGCATGTGGAGAATTAACAACGGATTGCAACAAGGAAATACAACTTACTAAAGAACAATTATCATAATCAAATTCCTTGAAGTCTGAGATAGTGGGTTCAATGCTATTTAAAGTCATGACCTCTCCAATCCCACTTTTACCAAATTTAGCATCAAGATCTAAAAACTCTGAATTCTTGGGACGCCTTCTAAATAAAGTTGACTCATCTCCAGTCCCATTATTTTCAAGATTCATATTGCAAAACAAAGATCTAATAGGGGACACATCAATAACTTTAATATCTTCATCATTATTTTCATGGAAACTAGAAGAACACGCTTTTATAAAGCTATCTTTCTTAGCACGCAATCTAGCGGTTCTTTCCTTGCACTCATCAATGGGAGTTCTCATTACTTTGAGAGACTCATTGATATCATGCTTAGGAGGAGAAGATCTAAGTTTAAGAGAATCAACATCAAGTGAAAGTCTATCAACGTTCCTAGCCAAATCATCAACTTTGAGCAATTTTTCTTCAAGCAAAGCATTAAAATTCTTTTGAGAAATCATAAATTCTTTCACACTATTCTCAAAATCAGAGGGCATCTTATTAAAATTACCATAAGAATTATTGTAGGAATTTCCACAATTATTAGAGGAATTACTAGGAACGGTCTAGAATTAAAGTTTCCTCTATAAGCATTGTTTCCAAAACTATTCCTACCAACAAAATTCACATCCATAGATTCATTATTATTCTCAATCAAGGTAGATAAAGGCATATCATTGGGATCAATAGAAGAACTCTTAGTAGCAAACAACCTCATAAGCTCATCCATCTTTCCACTCAAAACAATAATTTCTTCTATAGCATGCACTTTTTTACTAGAAGATCTTTCGGTGTGCCATTGAGAATAATTTGCCATAATATTATCAAGAAGTTTTGTAGCATCTCCTAATGTGATTTCCATAAACGTGCCTCCTGCGGCCGAATCTAAGAGATTTCTAGAAGCAAAGTTCAAACCGGCATAAAATTTTTGTATGATCTTCCATAAATTCAAACCATGTGTAGGGCAATTGCGAATCATCAATTTCATTCTTTCCCAAGATTGGGCAACATGCTCATGATCAAGTTGTTTAAAATTCATAATATCGTTCCTAAGAGTGATGATCTTAGCGGGAGGAAAATACTTAGAGATAAAAGCATCTTTGCACTTGTTCCAAGAATCAATACTATTTTTAGGCAAATACAAAAACCAAACTTTAGCATGATCTCTAAGCAAAAACGGAAATAGATTCAATTTAACAATATCATTATCTGTATCTTTCTTCTTTTGCATATCACACAGATCGACAAAGTTGTTTAGATGAGTAGCGGCATCTTCAGGAAGGCCGGCAAATTGATCTTTCATAACAAGATTCAGCAAAGCGGTATTGATTTCACAAGACTCAACATCATTAAGAGGAACAATCGGAGTACTAAGGAAATCATTATTATTGGTATTCGAGAAATCACACAACTTGGTATTATCTTGCGCCATGGCAACAAGTAATCCAACACACAAGCAAACAGAAAACGACAAGCGAAAGAGAGGAGGAGATTGGGAAAGAGAGGGCAAATAAAACGGCAAGGGTGAAGTGGGGGAGAGGAAAACGAGAGGCAAATGGCAAATAATGTAAATGCGAGGGAGATGAGTTTGTGATGGGTACTTGGTATGTCTTGACTTGAGCGAAGACCTCCCCGGCAACGGCGCAAGAAATCCTTCTTGCTACGTCTTGATCTTGCGTTGGTTTTCCTTGAAGAGGAAAGGGTGATGCAACAATAGTAGCGTAAGTATTTCCCTCAGTTTTTGAGAACCAAGGTATCAATCTAGTAGGAGGCTCCTCAACAAGTCCCATGAACCTACACAAACAAACAAAAAACTCGCAACCAACGCAATAAAGGGGTTGTCAATCCCTTCACGACCACTTGCGAAAGTGAGATCTGATAGAGATAATATGTTAAGATAAATATATTTTTGGTATTTTATAATATAGATGCAGAAAATAAAAGATGCAAATAAAAGTAGATTGGAAGCAAATATGATAAGAGATAGACCCGGGGGCCATAGGTTTCACTAGAGGCTTCTCCCAAGATAGCATAAGTATTACGGTGGGTGAACAAATTACTGTCGAGCAATTGATAGAAAAGTGAATAATTATGACGTTATCTAGGCATGATCATGTATATAGGCATCACGTCCGCAACAAGTAGACCGACTCCTGCTTGCATCTACTACTATTACTCCACACATCGACCGCTATCCAGCATGAATCTAGCGTATTAAGTTCATAAGAACAGAGTAACACATTAAGCAAGATGACGTGATGTAGAGGGATAAACTCAAGCAATATGATATAAACCCCATCTTTTTATCCTTGATGGCAACAATACAATACGTGTCTTGCAACCCTTTACATCCTTTGGGTAAGAACACCGCAAGATTGAACCCAAAGCTAAGCACTTCTCCCATGGCAAGAAAGATCAATCTAGTAGGCCAAACCAAACCGATAATTCGAAGAGACTTGCAAAGATAACTCAATCACATAAAAGAATTCAGAGAAGATTCAATTATTATCCATCGGTTCGGTGGTCAAAGTCATGATTAAACTTTGGAGCGGACAGATGCGAGATTAAATCAAGAGGAGAATTCAGGGTTGCATCGATCCTGCCGCCGTTTTTCTTACGAGACCGACATGAATTTCGTCTGCGGGTCATATCAGATTGGCGTATCGGTTTTCTTTTTCTTCGACATCCTCGAGCAAGCTGTTGGGTCAGGTCCACTCGTGCAGTCATCCACAGAGGGTCTGGTAGTACCCGGTCAAATCGGCGTGTGGATTGAGGAAGGAATCGTTCGGCCAGTGCTCCGTCCCATGAGGAAATACCCAAACCAACTATTTTTTAGTCTCCCTTTGCTATAGGAAGAGGCAAATCTCTCAAGGGCACAAGTTCCCAGGCCCATCATGACCTCCAAATTGATAGTATCATGTGGAAGCCATCTACATTACAAATCAAAATTCTTTGTATTCAGCTACTATGCAACGTCGGGAGCGGACGCAATATTTTACAAAGATGGCCATGATGCAGGAAAGAATACGGAGCAGGTTCACAAAAAAGGTGGGGGGCGCCATGACCCGGTCTGTTCAATCGGCGGTGACTCGGAAGCAACCCCCACCGCCACCTTGCTTCGCGGGTACCTCCTCCACTGGGTTGAGCTGATTCGACTCTGCTGTTTCTTCTGTTGGACGCGAGGCCGTCCGAGTCGTCATTGCTATAGCGCTGCAGCCACGTCCTCCGCTGGTTGTTTCCAACTCGCCTCTGCTGAGGCCTCACCTCCACTTGCTGTTGTCTCTGCGATGAGCTGTCCCCGCAGCACCGCGGTGATGGGTTGACTAGTGCGTCAAACCGTCGCGGCCGCACCGGCCTGGCCTGGTCTCCTGAGCCGCCCATTCGCTGGCTCGGATGTGCCGCCCGCTCGACCGCGTGCCTGTCGCCTAAATAAATCAGGTAATATTTATCTTATATATTTATATTTTGTTAAGTACATGTTGATTTCCTTCGACAAACAACTACTTTTCCTTGCTGTATTTTATATGCAGGAGAATTATTCATCACAAAGTGGTATTATACCGCGGAGATGGAGGCTTGCCAACATCATTCAGCACAGGTGGTCGTCCTTACTCAACGGACCCCCGCGACCGTCTTACAATGCCTTGGCCGACTCGCCCGTTCGCGCCGCCTTACAACACCATGGATGACTCGATCATCTTCCCTCGTGGCGGTTCACGCGTTCGCACCGGTTTACAACGCGGAGGACAACTTGCTCGTCTGCGCCGACTTACAACACTGCGGCCGACTCATGTGTCTGTACTGCCTCTGATGTTGCGGTCGTTTTACTGTCCGCCCTGCGGTCTGGCCTATTCAACATGCCGGGTTGGCTAACGGACACCGATGAGGATCCTACGGTCCAAATACATCAGGTGATATCTGTCCAGACTATTTTAAATAGCACGTATCAACTTTTTCCTTTTTGAGAACAACCCGCGTCCATACTGCCTCTAATGTTGCGGTTGTTTTTTCCGTCCGCCTCCGCGGTTCGGCGTATATCAACACAATGCGGCTCACTTGCCCAATTCGCACGATTTACCGCGCCGCTTCACCATGGTGGTCAACTAATCATCAACTCCGTGGCGGATAAATACTGGCCTAACATATCAGGTGAAATCCATCCAATATATTTTTTATTACATATTGTTTTCTTTAGAAGAGCAATTACTCCGGCTTGCAAAGTTATCTAATGCAGGACCCTAAACCGCCATATTGGTGCAAATTTCAAGGCCGTCAGAAAATTTCCGGCTAAAAATGAAGATTCCGGTTTAAAATCTGGTTCAAGGGAAAGATGTTTCCCACAAAGCTTTGAAGCTCTCAAAATCCGGTTTAAACATCCAGTTCAAGAAGAAATATCTCTCGCAAAGTTTGAGTTCTCAGAAAAATCACTTGGGGGCTTGGTCATATTTGAACCATAGCTACACCTCTTGATCGGCATAAGGCCACCAGGAAAATCACTTGGGGGCTTGGTCATATTCGAACCATAGCTACACCTCTTGATCGGCGTAAGGTCACAAGGGAAATCACTTGGGGGCTTGGTCATATTCAAACCATAGCTACACCTATTGATTGGCGTAAGGCCAACAGGAAATTACTTAGGGGCCAAAGAGAGTGTTGCAAAAGCATAACTCAAACATAGGCACCCACTGAGCATAGCTCAAAATGTTACATGGGGGATCTTTGTGCACAACAACAATGAGTTTTTAAGGACCCTTGTAATAGGCTATCAAGCCAGGCTTGGAAGCCAGGTGTATTCACCTAAAACCCTGGGTTAACCTGCCTTCATCAAGTAAGTCACTCCGCCCAGGTAATCCTGGTATGACCCGCCGAATGTTTGACAAGTCAATCTTATACAGACCCTGAACTTGTCAAAGTTAAAATGACGATTGGTTAATGTGAGGTCCATCTTAAAAGGCTTTGTAAAATGGTTTAACTCAGTGGCCTGGCAGCCCATGAAAAGCCTCGAATTTGGGTCTGGCAGCCCTTGAAAAGCCTCGACTACGAGTCTTTATTTGCTTTTATTTATCAAAGTCTTTTCTCCTTTGATAATGTTTTATGATAAACTGGCGTCTATTGACCCGGCCTGACTATAAGTCGTCAATATAACACGCTGTTTGTTAACCGGGCTTGGCTTTCAACTATAAGTTGTTAGTACACAACCAATTATAAACCAGTGTTTCACTACTAGGAAAAAGGCTACTAGCAGCGTGGGTAAAATGACTACTAGCAGAGTGGGTACCCGCTCTACTAGTATCGCGCTACAGCTAATAGTTAGTAGTAGCGCGGGTTAAACCCGCGCTACTACTAACTTTGTTAGTAGTAGCGTGTGCCACCCATGCTAAACCCGCGCTACTACTAACTTTGTTAGTAGTAGCGTGTGCCACCCACGCTACTGCTATTTCGTACCCGCGCTACTACTAACGAAATAGTAGTAACGTGTCCATACTACCAACGCTACTAGTATCCTAAATACTACTAGTATCCTAAATACTAGTAGCGAGCAGTTTTTGTCCCACGCTACTACTAACTTATTAGAAATTAAAAAAAATAAAATCAATCAAATCCATTCTCTCACACAATTGCCGTATCTACTATCACAGTTCCTCATTGTAGAGGCAACTCATATATAATTCATATCTTTTACATAAGTAAGAGTGTAAACACAATGTTGTGTGTGTCAGCTACCTACGTAAGTGGTTCTTGCCAGGCAAATTCAAAACTTTACCACTACTTCTAGATTTCAGAGTCTGAGACACGTTGTTATGGCCCGATCCAAAAATTGGCTCACTCGTCAATGCGTGGCGCCTTCCCGGCTTGATCTCGCGGCTTGCAATTGCGACGAAACACAACGGGCAGCCTCGACTAGCCACACTTGACCGATGGCAGCCGCCGCCTTGAGTTGTGACGTCGTCACGTCCCTCGCCCTAGCCCTCAGCTCAAGCAGGCCCCGGTCGATGTCGGCCTCGTACCACGCCACCAGCGGATGGAGGAAGCCATCGTACACATGCCCCGCACCCTGAAATCCGAACACCATTTAGAGTCAGATTCATAATTGACCACATACCAAATCAAGTCTATCTGAAATGTTGATCATCTCTCGGGCTCGGGGTGTTTGATCAACTACTTACCCATGTGCTGGGGTGCCAGAGGTAGATGACGAGCAGCAGCTCCGCCTCTCCGTACATTGGTAGCCACGACACCGTCCAGTCCACGAACGTCTCGACGACCATCGACATCGCCACCAGAACCCTGCAGCATTACAAACAAAGGTTCAGATTCTTTAGAAGAATGACACGAAAAAATAATGCGGTGCATGTCGATGAAAAGACAATCAGTGAAAAAGACAAGGAGCATACTAACCCCTTCAGGCAGTGAAAATATAGTGTAAAGTAGTAAAAGTGGAACATGGCGAATGTAAGGAGAATGTGAGGAGCAGTCAAAGGATTATAGTTATTCCAGATCGGATGAGGTGCAAGCATCAGTTCCTTTCAATTACAACACATTTTTTCTGGCGAAATAACACTCATGGAAGATATAGCAAGTGTGCCCATCAAACTTGCTCTAGTGCTATTCTTCTTATTAGCCACCTGCCCACATTTTAATGATCGGAAACAATGATGAATAGTATCCTGATACTGAATTAGTACCAAGTTAACGATAATCTCTCGCACACTCAAAAAAAATAGTAGATTAGCAAGATGCAAGCATCTTGTACATGTAAATGCCACTAATATTTCCTTCCAAAATACTAATTTAGCAGAGCTCCACAGCAGATCACAAACTTTACTGCTGATTCTTTCATGTCCATTCTGACATTGAGTAAGATGGATGCATGTCCACCGACAAAATACCGTCAAATCCATCTAAACTGCTGATGTTTGTTCAGGACCACAAACCTCATTTACTTGAGAATGTAGGATCACCCATACATAGGTATAAAAATGCAGCAAAAACGTTGTTTACAGATACTACTTCTCTGGCAGTAATGCAGGAACAAGTTAAGGAGGATGTTTTAGCTATTTAGAAACCGGACCACCCTTGCAAAGCCAAAACTCTTTTCAGGTCCTTGGCCGAAAACAATGCTGCTAGAAAAATTACTGGCTAGTTTGTACAAGTACGTGATAAGTTTCATTTCTGTAAACTAAACTTTAATAACAGATCAATGCTGACAGAGAAAATTACAGAAGCGTTAGAAGTATGAGAAAATTATAGTGCCGACCATACCGGTTGACCTTTCGTAAGCATCATACATACGCTATGTGTATGCAAAGAAGTATAACTGGAAACTTAACTTCTCATACTTCTGTATATAACTGAAAGGACAGTTAAAGTTACCAACACAAGCACGTGCAATCTTCTGCCATCAAACACTGTCTCGGGCCAATCAAGAGAAGAATATTTAACCTCGCCACCTATGACAACCGTCTGAGGCGGCGTGCAGTGCCATTACAAAACATCCACTTGCAGGCAGGTAGGCAGGAGGATAATCTTGTTTCAGATACTACGTTTGATGCATCGTGCAAGCAGTCACATGGTTTTCACCCAGGACGAGGAAGAAAGTGTTTAATTTTTCAGTTTCGCCAGTCATGGCATTTGCTTTTTGCGTTCAACCATGCCATCCCGGTGCTGCCTGTAAATGTATTGAACCATTTGCAAGTTTTGTTTTGAGCTACATACCAATTATACATTCATACAGACTAGCACATCTCCAAAAAACAGAGAGCAAACAAGTTGTAACAGAGGATGTAGAAACAGATTTGAATAGAGCGGGCAACAAGTGAAGGGGAAGGAGTGGGTACCTACATATTCCAACAGAGGCCGGGATGGGGTCTTGGAGGCCGACGACGCCATTGTGGTTGCCCGCCGCCGCGCTGAGCCTGCTGACGCCGGAGGTAGCCGCCGCCATCGACGGAAGGAGGGACAGACGACAAGCAGCGGTGGTGGTGAGGTGGGAGACTCGCTGCGCCGCTGCCAGGAGGCAGCACGAGGCGGCCGGTCTTGGAGGAAGGTGGCACCACGTAGTTTCCGGTCGAGGCCGCCGCGGCGAGCATCGCCCTACCCCTCCCCCGCCGCTCCGGTGCCACGGCCACGCACACGCGGCAGGCGCTGCCCTCCCCCATTCCCTCCCTCCTCCCTCTTCCCCTTCCTACAGTGCCTGCCTACACGCTGCAATCAGGGCGGATTCCCCATGGCAGGCTCAGGCCGCGGCTTGATCCCATGGAGGACACGACGACGACGACCATGGTGGTCGCAGCCCAGGTCGACGATGGCGCGCTGATGCCGCCGTGGATCTTGTTTCGCCCGATCTGGGGCCTTCCCTCTTTCTTTTCGCTTGGGAGGGAAGGAGAAGGTTGGAGTTCGGTGCTGGAGGAAGAGGAGGCCGCCGGTGCTTGGGGGAGGAGGGGGCCATCACCGGTGTGGTTGGGTTAGAGGGGAGCGGCTCGGCGGCGGTGGGTTTGGGGAATCGGCGAAGAATGTGGAGTGTGTGCGGATTCGTGGGGTGGCGGCGAGGAGGGGAGCTCGATTTGGATGAGGATATGGTAGTGCACTACGTATAACGCGGGCTAAAATAACACGCTACTGGTAAAGTTTTATAGATAGAAAAAATAGCAGTAGCGTGTTTATATCAACAGGCGCTATAGATCCAAAACTAACAGTAGCGCTAGTTGGGCGACAAGCGCTGCTAATATTTAGTGATCAGATATTGTGGTGTGTTACACTTAGCAGTAGCGTGGATTTAGATAACAAGCGCTGCTGCTAACTTATACCAGTAGCGCTCTTTCTAGCCAGCGCTACTACTAACTACTAGTAGCATGGGGTCACAAACAAACGCTACTGGTAAACTTCTATCTATAAGCGTTTTTCTAGTAGTGTTTGTTAACCCGGCCTGGCTTTGACTATAAGTCTTGAATGCCATCATTATTTATCTCTACGTGTTTGAGCTGTGCATTTGTCGATGGCCCTGGGAGTTGAGCTAGTAGGGCAGTGGCCTGGGTCCAAAGTAATAGAAGTAGCACAAAAACATTTTTTAGTATAGGCTTTTCCTTGCTAAAGCCTTCCTACTAGAATCTCCAGTGCTTGAAAGGAAAAGTGAATGAAAAACATAGAAATTGGAAAGTTTCCTATGGTACTACTATTCATGAATTTGGTTCAAAGGAATGGAGCAAAGGAAAACTATAGGATTTGTTCCTTTAGTGTCTCCTTGAAAGAAAAAAACGTAGGAATTTTAATTTTCACTTGTCGTCCTTTTCAAATTCCTATTCATGAAGCACAAGACTAAGAGATAGTAGCATAATAGCATTATAACCGTACATTTTCTTGTGGTTTGACTTAATCTCACCATGCTTCTTTGCATCCTATGATCTTCCAATTGTTGTGAATCAAACACCCAGATTGACAGAAATCCTATGTTTTTAAATTCTCTATTTTGCACGTGCATTCCTATCATATTCCTGTCTATTTCCTATCCCTGCATTGTTGGAATCCTCCAATTCAAACGAGCCCTTACAGAATTACTTCTCTTACAGATAGTTGTCAAAGAAAACCTTGCGTGGTTTGTCCTGGTCCTGCTGCGCCGTCGTCCACCCCAGCTCAGCTGCTCAAACGACAGAAGGGTCCATCACAGAAGGGATCCGGCCTCCAGACTGTCTTTCGCCGCCTCATATCTTCTTCCCCGCTACCGGCAGCCATGAAAACTGCATTACCATCATCAACCGAGCAGATGACCTCGAGGACTACACGGGTCCGCAAGAGAGGTCGCACTCTTTCGTGTCTGCTTACGTTATGCATCACTTAATATTATATGCTACTTTATCATCCTGTGTCTGCTTACATTCGCCGATTAGACTCTGAGTCATCTCCAAACTAATGGTCAAACTTGAGTTTTTAAATGGTTGTGGGGTACATATCAGGGCCGCAATCAATAGTATCTATCTACTATCTGGTTAATCTCCGGTGTCTACTATGATTTTCATGTTGGGTGTGAAACAAACAGTAAAGAAGCCATTATCTGTATTTTTTAACTGAAGCCATTATCTGCCTGCTATTATTGGTTTTGGGTCTATCCACATGTTGCTACCATCACTCTGGATTTCTGCATGCACTCCTTACATAATCTCACTATGTTTTATTCTTATGCATGATGCTTATTGTAAACAATGGAACTGAACATGTAGAGCAAAAGAGACGAGCCTTGCGTGGCAATAAAATTTCATGCAGACGTCGCTCCATGGTAGGCGCAAAGGCAGCCCCCTTCCATGCATTTCGGATTGTAATCGAGAGGAAGATATTTGTTCTGAGGGGGATTCAGAAGGAGAAGACAACTCCTATTTACCCCCTGAGGTCTTCGCTCTAACTTGGCATGCTAATGTTGGTTATATCATGCATATGGTGCCTTGCATTGCTTACTTTATACATCAAATATGTCATCTGCTTAGTTTAGACATCCTTTGTGCGAATGCCATTTGTTTAGTTTATTCATCGTTTATGTGAATTATGCAATGCCATCTTGTTTAGCCAGGCATCATATATGCGAATTTTGCAATGCCATCCTGCTCAGCCAGTCATCTTATATGTAAATTATACCAGGACATCCTTTTTTTGTTACATATTACATTTGTCAACAATGTTAGTACATTCAATTGCTCTTCATGTGCATCAACCATTTGACACGGTGATGGCAAATTCTGGAGTGAAAACAAGGTCTTCAGAGCAGACTATGCTATCTGACGAAGCGCATATCTCGCTGGTTACGGATAGCTCCTCAGAGGAGGATTCAGAGACAAATGGCCAGTCCTATCCCCCCCCGAGGTGTATGCTCTAACTTGGCAGGGTTATGTTGCTCATATCGTGCGTATGGTGCCTCGCATTGCTATGTTATTCGATTAGTTTAGACATGCTTTGTGTGAATGCCACCTGTTCAGTGCCTAATTACCATATATGTGAATTATGCATTGCCATCTTGTTGCAAGACATTATATATGTGAATTATGCAATGCTATCTTGTTGCAAAGGCATTATATATGTGAATTATGCAATGACATGCTGTTTAGCCAATCATCATGTATGTGAATTATATCATGCTATCATTTTGTTGTATTACGTGTTCCATTTGTCGACAACGTTTGTATATTCAACTACTCTTCCCTGCATCAACCATTTGAAGCGATGATGGAAGTATCTGGAGTGAAAACAAGGTATTCGTAGCAGACACTGATACCAGCTGAAGCAGACATCTTGCTGGTTACAGAGAGCTCCTCATAGGAGGATTCAGAGACTGATGACCAGTCCTATTTCCCCCCTGAGGTCTATGCTCAAACTTGGCAGGGTTATAGTACCCATGTCATGCATGTTGTCTTGCATTGCTTAGTTTTTACATCATATATGGATTGCCATTTGCTTACTTGCTTACTATATAAATCATATATTTGAATTATGTCATGCCATCATGTTTACATAGTACATAAACATCATCTATCTGAATTATGGCATGGCAACCCATTTAATAAAGACATCATATAGTTATATCATCTCATCCTGTTTAGTGTTTACAGTCATCATATTTTGAATTATGACATTCTATCCGTGAATGTATGTGAATTATGGCATGCCAACCTATTTAATAAACACATTATATAGTTATATCATGTCATCCTGTTTACATAGTCATCATATTTTGAACTATGTCTGTCCATCTTTTTTAGTTAGCCATCATAATGTGAAATTGTGTCATGCTATCCTGTTTAGTTAACCATCATATATGTGAAATTGTGTCATGCTATCCTGTTTGGTTAGACAACATAAATGTGAAATATTTCATGCCCTCTTTTATTCCCCACTATCCATTGCACCTGTCTATCATACAATGTCTATACTTTCAATTACTTTTCTTGTTTATCAACCATTTGAATTGGAGAGGGTGATGGCAGTTTCTAAGGGAGTAACAACACAGTCTTCAGAAAAGGTAGTGCTACCAGTTGATGCAGATAGAACCACAGTTGTACTTGCCCAAGGACCAGATCCACCACACATAACCCAGACTCTCGCAGATTGTACCCCTACCCAGTTGGACAGAGAACCAACTACACCCCTTGTAACCCCAACCCTGGCAGATAGTAACCCAGTTCCAGTTGACACAGCACCGTCTCCACCACAGAGCACCCAAACACGAGCAGTTAGTAAGGGAACTGTAGTGCCCAAAGCATGAGGACCACCACTCCGAATCCCAACTCAACGCTTAAAGGAGAAGAAGATTTGTTCTCAGGTCAGGTTCTGTAGCTATGGTTCATACTCCTTTGCTCTTGCATTACTGTATTTACTCATACCAACTATTTTCAAATTGAAGGATGGAATTGAAACTCCAACGGTGCAACATGTATGTTTTAAACCTGTTTCTTTAACTAGTTTGCTGTTGTAACCTGCTCTATGTTGATTTCAGTTTCAATTGAATAAACAGTTATGTTCTCATGTCATGCACATTACAAGTGTTGTTATTGCTCTATAGTTTCCCACACTTATATTCTGTCTATTCTGCTTTGTCTTGAACAAATATTATTTGAACTGTGTCTCTATCTTGATTTGGCAACACAAACTAGAATGACTAGAAGAACACCCATGCGTTGCAACGGGGCCACATTAACTTTAAGAGTTCAATATCAATTATGTTAATATTACATTTAATATTCTCATACATATCAAGTGACATTGGCGACCTTTTACCATCAAATTTTCACACACACTCTCTCCTCCCTCCTCCTCACTCTCTCTCTCCTCTCTCTCTCTCTCTCTAACACACACATATACATCTTATTGGGTACGGGAACATAATCCATCTATTTCACACGCACACGCGCTAGTGCATAACAATATGGATTATATAACAGGTTCAAGGTAGTAACAAGGATTCTTCTCATGCATTAATAAACAAATGTTCTGCATCAAGACAAGATAAACAATTCCCAAAGTGCATTAGAGCATCACGTAACATTACTGGCAAGATAAATGCACGACGATACACCCGACTCATTTAATTAATATAATTAAATTATCAGTAAATTAGTCACCAAACTGCTCGGATGAACCGGAACAGAGCCAACATATATCATCATAGACAAAAGCAACATCAACCATTTACCTTGGTACTTTAGGGACCGACAGGAGGATGCATGTAGAAGCACTTCTTGCCTGCGAATCCACAGTCAGAGAGAGAAATTGGAACCCATTCCCATCACCAACTGATAAAGAAAGCATGTAAGAAAATTGACATCGGGCCAACTTGGATCTTCGGTGATTGTCCGCCGGTATGGAGAATTTAGGAGGGTGGGTGCAGGGAGTGGCCTTGTGGATGATGGATGGAGGCGCGGAGGGATGTGGTCGCCGGAAGGTCGAAAGCGGAGAGGGTCGGGCACGTTAGGTGGAGCCGGTGGTGCGCGACAACCGGAGGCGGCCCAATCGTGGGCGGCGAACCGACGATAGCCTCGGCCCATCTCTCGACGCAGCGAAGATAGAGAGGCGGCACTTCCGGTGCTCGAGGCTGCCGCCGGCACCATCTACATCGAGGGAAAGAGAGGCGAAAGCGATAGGGTGATGCGGGCTAGGGATTGCGGAGGAGGGTGGGGGTGTGCGATTTGAATGGATGGTTCTGCCCACCGCTTTCTTATGTAACGTGGCGGTGGAGACGGCGGCCCAGCCATGCAAAGCGAGGCATGGGTCGAGCCGGGCACACTGGCGCAGAGCGAGGCAGGCGGGGCGATTTTTGCTACTGAGATGCAGGGTGTGGGATTGATCGTTCATGTTCTCTTTTCCTTTTTAACGGGAGATCGATGCGATTTTTTCACGAGTGGAGAGATGCGACCACGTACAGATTCCATAATAAATTAATTAGGTCCATAACGGGATTTCTTTACAATGCGTTAAGATTTACGTGTTAGTTTTCTTAATAAAGAAATGCACTGATGTAGGGATCGATTGATTCGGGTAAGGAAAGATAGATTCGTGATCTTTTGTATGTTAGGAAATTACTGGTTTGCAAGGAAAGAGTGGAGAGAAAAAGAACCAATGCGACCACGTATAGATTCCATAATAAATTAATTAGGTCCATAACAGGATTTGTTTGCAATGCGTTAAGATTTACGTGTTAGTTTTCTTAATAAAGAAATGCACTGATGTAGGGCGCGATTGGTTCGGGTAAGTCTCTACTCCTAATGTCTCAGTTGGTAGGTCGCGTTCCGGGTTTTATTTTCGTCCCACCTCATCCGGTCTTTTTTGGTACTTCTTTGGTACTTCCTCCCACCTCCCCCTCAGCCGTGAAAAACCAAGAAAAACCCCGCGATCGAGTCCCGCACACGTCCAAACTCCCGTCGTTATCTCTACTCCTAATGGAGCAGTTGGTAGCCTCGTACGGTTTATTTTCGTCCCACCACTTTCAACCGTTTTATTTCGCTGGTTTTTTTCGTCCCTCCCCCACCCCACCGGTTTAGTTTCGCGTCACCCACTCACACAACAAAAAAAATCTTAACGGATCATAACTTTCCATGCTGGTGCAAGTTATTTTTAGTAATGTCTTTATGTGAAAGAATCAATCACGATCAATCTCTAAATATCAAATCTAAATTAATTAACCTTACCTTAAATTGCTTAATCACATTAATTAGGAAACAAAATAACCGATTTTAAGAAAATATCTACTCTTAATGGAGGGTATTACATACCAAACATAGGTACGTCATTAGCTCGCTTCCTTCCCTTCTCTTTCCTTCGTCCCTCAGTCCCATGCTCGTGGCGCTGAAGTGGCATCGACAGGCGATGGCAGCGAGGAAAACACGTGGCATCCCCTGAAGCACGAACACGACTGCACCTCGGGTCTGCCGTCTCCCAAGATATGGGTGAGTTCTCGTGATGCCCACCCTAAACCCTCACGTCCTACAAATTCCTCAACCTCTACCATCTCGATTTCGTCCATGCTCGATCCAAATGACGATGCAGCTCCGACCGATTGACAATGGAGGTTCGCCATCCTTCCTCTCAGCACCCACTCTGGAGGAACGACACGCCATGCCGATCGAACCCGGTCGAGATCACTCACCAAGATTGCTATTCGGAAGTTTTTTGTCAAAAAGTGAAGAGTGGGAGGGATCTGCACTTTTGTTAATATAACATATACTTGTGCAGGTGCAGGTTTTGTTTTAAAAATCCAATTTGTTTATCCTTTTGTCGCTGAAATTGTTTACTAATTATGTCATTGGTTTTATTTCTTCTAGATGTTGTATATTCTTGGATTGAAGGGACTGTCGACAAGGTGAAAGAGCTAATAGTTGTAGTTTTACACCAATGCAAATTTGTTTTGCTTCAGTGTTAAACATGACCTGCGAGGGACACTTGCATTGCTGCTGCTTGATCCTAGCCAGCCGCCCTCAAATTTCCGAGAATATAAAGTGAGACAAACAGGTACTTCTTTGGTGATTTGATTTTAGAAATATTTTAAGCTAGACAAATGTGCATTGCATCTTCTACAACAACAGATCCTATTGTTGGGATTATATATTAAGTGCTAATACATGTGCACCGTTATTGTTGCTATTGCTAATTGATTTTATCAAGTGCTAAAGAGGCTCACTAGACTGCAATGCCAGATGTGGCATCACTTTTCATGCTCTGGCCCAGTTTTGCATTGGCTTCCTTGCTATCTTTGTATTTGGAAGAGATGGAAACAAGGGGCAACAAAATAAGGAACTAAAAGTATTAAAGGAATGCCTTGGAAACTTATTTTGCGTGAAAATCTGGTCTCAATTTTCAGCACACTATATGTACAAATGTATGCTTACTAAGACAACATCCTGCTTGTCTTGATGGCACGCATGCCATGTTCTCGTGTATTATTAGCTTTGCGAAGTTTCAATGATGAAAGGATTGTTTCAACAAATGCGCAGGAGGAAGATGCTAGGACTCCTGCTCACTAGAGAAGAACAAAAGTACCAAGGTACCGTATTTCTTTTCTAATGCATGTGTTCTTTTAATATGGTAAAAGCATTAGGCATCAGATATCATATAGCTATAAAAAGGGAGACTTACAAATGAATACTTGAATGAAAATTACAGTCAAGTTATTTGCACTGCAGTTTACCTAATGGAGCACTTGGTAGCCTGGTACAGTTTATTTTTGTCCGGTTTTTTTCATCCCACCTCCACCCCCTAGCCAGCCCCACCCCTCGATCTCCTCCAAGTTTCCGGTTTTCTTTTTTCATGCAGGAAATCAGGACACAATCTATCTTTCCTTTAGTGCACATCTCCCGATAAAAAATCAGGACACTATCCCTCCTTCCTATTAACACTAACACACATTTCTTCTGAAAATCCGGGACGTAATCCTCTCCTTCCCACTAATCTCTCTTATATGGCTTTCCCATAATTATGTCGGTCCTGCTCAGTTTGATATAATTCAATTTGGACGAAGGACGCCCGAGTTAACTTTCGCTGGCAGAGAAAGAGACTAGGGATTGATTGGTTTTAAACATTGGATTTGGTATTAGCTTAACATCTGCAGGAACAAGACGACCATAGGAAAGGCTGGCTTGCTCGACCTGCATGTTTCCTGTATATTCATTCTCTCTCCAATTCTAATACAGTCCAATTGATCATTTTATATTTATCTAATCATGGTTCCTATATCGTTTTGTATGGCTACATGATGGGGTCGCATCCACATGGGGGAATATCGCAGATTGGATCGGAAGCAGGCCGCACAGATGAACCACCCCACCTCGTTGTCTGCCTGCACGATCTCCATTAATATCCAGCGCCGCCTCTTGAGTGGACGACCTGCATGTCGCCAACGACACCACTTACCTCTACGCTCCGACCAAAGATCATTGTCCAGGTGAGGGTACCTCGCCGCAAGCCCGCAACAGTTGTCGTCACTGTTGATTATTCGTACTCAGATTAAGTTCAGGCTCAGTCTTCTCTGTCGTCACTCGTCAGCGCACAGACGATGGGTTGGTGCCATACTATCATGTGGCATCTCCGTCGTTCTGGGCCGGGAAGATAACACTTCGTTGCTTTTGTCATCTCTCATCCAGGGGCCTTTCAATTTGTTGTCTCTGTCTCCGTTGTTGGGTACCGGATCTTCATGAAACAATAATATGCAGTAGCTTTGATATAATTACGTTGAGATTACCATCAGTTCATTCGGTTTGTAGGCAAGAAATTGCACAGGCTATTCATTAGTTTATGTGCATACTTTACATTGGGATTTAGATCATCTTTGCATTTTGGTATTTTCTTGTAATGGCTTTGATCATGGGTAGTTGTAATATGCAGTAGCTTTGATCACGACATTGAAAAAGATACTTGTTCTATTTATATAAACACTGTTCAGAAAAACAAGACTTACATTCTTCCTTTTTGTAGATACTGCGGCTAGGATTTGGATGAGAGAATGAATAATTCAACTTGGAGGACAGTGACCACAGGGACACCAAGTACCTCCTACGATTTTCTTCTTCCAGTTCTAAGGTAATTCATACATAATCCGTTGACATGTAATTTTTCATAGCATATTGCTTTACGCTGGTATAGCACGAGACCCCTTGTGTGAAATTATTCATCATTCAGGGTAGATAATGTGTGGAGGTGCATTCTTTTGACTTTGACTTGTACAATATTTACAATTCATCCACTTGCAGCTATGGTAATGACCAATACATAATTTGCATTTTCTGATCTGTTTTCTCTCTGTGCATTCTGGTTAGTAGTAATGTAATTTTGTTCTGCTATAGAATACTTTTTTTTGGTATAAGTGAATCAGATTGGTCATAGTAAACATTCTGAGTTCAGCAACATTCATATTTTTTAACTGAAACATTTTGGCCTAGGATTATCCTAACATTTTCTCTCCGTAGCATCTGAATTTGCATTTTTACTGCAGTTTGCTATGCAATTAGATGCACCATTATTTAACCGAGAAGGTCCATGTCAGTCAGGTTATTAGAGTGCAAAAGATGCTTCAATGAGGGAGTGCCAATTCTCAACTAGGCGCTTTTGGAGTTGACATATTAGATGTTATACCAATAGGAAGCTAGATAACCCGTAACCTGTAAAATATAATAATTGATAAATTCCACAATTCGGTGCAACTGTTGCAGTTTCATATTCACATATTTTTTTCTTCATAGAAATGTTATTTGCTGGCCGATTCGTCCGTGACTACAGGTTTAGGCACCTTGGCTTCTGCTCTACACTTACTTACCATGGAGATATACTTGCGCAAACGAAAAGAGGAAATATTTTTTTACAACATGCTATCATTGACTCCATCTATTAAAGACTTTGAAAGGTGTTCTTTTATACTAAATCCAATTTTGTTAGCCGTGTGTCGCCATATTATATTTCTTGTGTGTCATACAGAGAGCTAGACATGTTAAATTCTCAAATCAAGTGTGACCATTCAAATGTCAAAAAAATCATTAGGGAAATTCGTCCAACAATACTCAGTAGTTGTCGTTGTCATTCTTAGCAGTCATTCATGCAAAAATATTATAGAAATTGAGCATAGAATCAATATGGAAATCAAACCATTAATGACATTAATTAGCTAGAGTTAATTACGCATGAAATTAATTAGGTCCATTTAAATAGGAATTTTTTCGCACTGAATCAATTTGGAAACCGAGTCATTAATGTAATGTGGTTAATTAGATAGACAATTTTATTATGCCTAGAGATAATTAGAAATAGGGATTTTTTCAATTATGTAGATAATTAATTGGTTTGGTTAGCAATTAATTAGACATACATGGTATTAGGTAGGCCATTAATTATTTGCGTACTTAATTAATTAAGCAAGCAGTTAATCGCTCCAAATCATTTTGTGGCGCTGTGGGCAACGACGATCAACAAGCTCTTAGCGACATGGCCGAGCACCGATTGCCAACATGGACAACGACCATGATGAGCTCGTGACATGGGTGACCTAGCGTTCACCATGATGGATGATGACTATGCTCTACAGGATGTTTTTTAGAAAAGGAGGATGACCCCCGGCCTCTGCATCTGGGCGATGAATACGGCCACTTTATTAATTATTCTCACAAGACCTTACAAAGTCATACAACAGTAAGACTAAAGTCGCCGTCTAAGCAACACATGTTGCTACACCTATCCGATTGATGAAGGGGCTCGAGATAGCACGGGCCTAATACCAAATGTACATCGCAGCCAAGCCTAACATCTAAGACCGAGACCCCAATCTAGCCACTTGTCGGGTTTGAGGCACTCACTGGTCCGGCGTGCTCTCAGAGGCCGCCGCCGCCAACTGCCACCGCTCCATCTTCAGAACTCTACTGATGCATCAACCTTCCTCGGTCTAGCTATCATCGACGCCACCACGGCACCCAACGGCACCTCCTCCCTGCACGCAAACAGCTGAGCACGTCGCGGTCGCCACTGATACACCTCAGCGCCATGCTGCCAAGTACCACCAGCCGACACAACTTGAAGTCCTTGGAAGATCATCTTCGCGTAGCACAGCCGACTAGGCATGACAAAGCGTAGCACCTGTCGGTCAGGCATGACTTGACATCTCCACCAAAGCTCCGTGCAAGACGAAGCCGCTCCACCTCCTGCCTCTGACTTCCGGCGCTGCTCCACAAACGATGCTCACAAGAGAGAAACGACACCGCAGTGCCGCCATCCTTTGATCTGGAACACCAGATCCTAGGGTTTCCCCCGGAGCAGCACGAGTGGGTCGACAGTAGTTACACGACGATGCCTTCATCAAGGTAACAGCCTCTGACATAAGTGGAATTTGCAAAGTTGAATGGATCTTTGGGAATGATTTCTATAGTTGTTGTTTGTGACAATAGTATGTGTTAGATTAACCCACTCTATTATATTATAAACATGACAAATTTCATCCCTAATGCAATGCACGATGAAGATGAGATGGATGTCATCTGGTTTTAAAGGGAGTGGCTCCGGTGAGGAATGTACCGCTACGACGGGAAACCAAGCGGGAAAGGGAGGTTTCGACAAACAAGGGAAAGATGCGTCGTTGGATGGGATTTTTGTGTTGGACCCGGGTGTTGAAGATAACATGACGAATAGCCTGTAGCAACGCACGGGCATTCTGCTAGTAAAGATAGATTCGTGATCTTTTGTATGTTAGGAAATTATTGGTTTGCAAGGAAAGAGTGGAGAGAAAAAGAACCAAAGACGAGGGGTGGTGGGAGGTGGGACGAATAAAACCGGACGAAATTGGGAGGTGGGAGGCGAGTAAAAACCGAAAAAAACCAACGAAATTGGGAGGTGGGAGGAGGATGAAAAAACCAGGGAGGTGGGAGGAGGACAAAATAAACCGTCTGAGGCTACCAACTGCTCCATTAGGAGTAGAGATTGTTTGTGAAAATAACATGCGGCAGCGACTTAGCGGCGGATCCCCTTAAAAAGACATAGCGGCAGATTCCCTTAAAACTGGTAGAAATGGATACGATTGATGACGTTGATAAATAGTGGTGAATGTTGGCATAATTTACTATCATCATGCATGGAAACGAATCATCAAGAAAAAGAATACTTCCTATTACTACACTCATAGGAAGCTTCCTAATCTCTGCTACCAAACAGTTTACGCCCAAACAAGGAAGGAAAGTTATGGACGTGATTCGAAGGAAACAAACGTTATGAAGATTAATTAATTTAGATTTGATCTTTAGAGATTGATTGTGATTGATTCTTTTACATAAAGACATTACTAAATAATTTGCGTCAGTATGGAAAGTTCTGATCCGTTCAGTTTTTTTCGTTGTGTGAGAGGGTGAAGTGAAAATAAACCGATGAAGTAGGGGAGGCGACGAAAAAAATCTTCGACGGTTAACCTACAAAAAAAAACCGGACGAAAGTGGTGGGACGAAAATTGACCGGTGAAGACTACCAACTGCTCCATTAGCAGTAGAGATTGGTTGGTTCGATTTTTTTTTGCGTGGAGGGAACTACCTGGGAGGTGGGAGGGAGTACGAAAATAAACCGTCTCGGCTGAGCGGGAGGTGGGAGCAAGTACCAAAGAAGTACCAAAAAAGTCCAGGTGAGGTGAGACGAAAATAAAACCCGGAACGCGACCTACCAACTGAGACATTAGGAGTAGAGATATAGACCATAAAGTGACCATGGTACATAGATATACGTTTGTTTCATGCTGTTATCCTGTCCACTTTACTACTGAACTTATTTACCAAAATGAGTTTCATATACAACATGGTAAACCTGTGATGTGTCTGCTTGTTTCTCTTTTAGAATGCGGACAAAATATTGGAGAACAGTATCGCGTTATGCAATGGTAAAGGAAGTAATGTAGATAAGATTCAAGATAGTGAGACATCCCTGTTGGTCTCCAAGAAAGCTGATAAAAACTATCTTGACGACAGTGAGAGAACCCAAAAGTCCTGTCTTGATGTAGTGTTCAAGTTACTGGCCACTACTGCTGGCACAAGCTCTTCGAACTCGCTGCCTGAATCAGTTCGTCTTCTTCTGTCTCAATTTCAAGTTGAAAGACATCGACCAGATGTGCTATGACAGGAAGCTGAAGGACTGAGGAAGTCCCTGCAAAATTCAGATGCATACTTCCTGGTGCAACAGCAAGCGCTGGAGGATTTAAGCGCCAAACAAGAGAATGTTAATAAGATTGCTAAGCATCTTGCCAGCATTATGGGTACCCAGGATATTGTTTCTCGAGATCTTCTGAAGTGGTTTCAGTTCTGGATTTGTTTTGCTGCGGCATTTATTTGCGCTGGTCGCCAACTTTGACAACCAGTGTATATGATATGTTGCTTTGTTCCCTATATTTGCACTGGTGGCGAACTTTGATGCCCAGTGGATGTAATATGTGTAATAGACGTGATAGCCTAGCGTTAGTTGCTTGCTTATTTATTTCCTTGTTGTCTTGTTTATTTGTTTGCTTGTAGTCAGTGTAGTTCTTTTTCTGCGGTTTTCTAGTGGCCGCAATAACCTATTTTTTAAAACTAGGCCACAATAACCATGGGCTACATATTTACTGTAGTGACACTGGGCCTCCTACCGGCCGTAGAAACAATGGGCCTCCTACGGGCTGTAGAAACAATGAGCCTTCTATGGGGCGTATCATCAATGGGCCTTATATGGGCCGTAGGATCGATTGGCCAAACATGGGCCAATAACAGACCGCATTATGGCCGTAAACAGGCTAGAGTTGGAATCGTCCGTTCATGGGCCGACCATAACGGGCCTTTGTTAATAGGCCGTATTTGATGACGCTATGAAAATGGCCCAACGTATTAACGGGCCACAAACGGGCCGATCAGAATAACGGCAGAATTTGGCCCACAAGCAGAAAATGACAGTAACGGGCCGTAAGTAACCAAATGCTGGAAATGAGATCAGGAATAAATGGGCCCTGAGAAGGCCGAAAAATAACATGGGCTGGAAACGGCCCAATGGAATAATGGGCCGTTAATGGGTATAAAGTGATACAGTGTTTATTATGGGCCAGTTTCAGCACGGGCAGGTAATGGGCCAAGAGTTACAAAGGGCCTCATATGGGCTGAAAGACGTCATGGGCCATACATGGGCCGGAAGTTAAAACGGGCTGGAATCATATTGGACGGCCCATATGACGCTACTGGGCCTAATTCGGATAGGTCGTAACGGGCCCTGGGTTAGCGGGCTGTAAATGGGCTATATGCGAACATGTTGTTAACAGGCTTTCAGTTGGCCGGCCCGCCACCTTTTGACCAAGTCAAACGGGTCGGCCTTTTCACAGGAATGGGCCTCTGTTGGGCCGTGCCACATGTCGAGTCCCAACGATGAGCCGACACGTATTTCCTCCAGCTAATGATGATTTTACACGTGGAAAATCCCCATTGGTCAGGGCTGTTAACGGGTTATCGGATCCAAAACCGGACCCGATAGCTTAACGACGTTCGGTTACGGTGGACGCCACGTGTCGGTCACCCTTGACGAAAGCACTTCTGTGACGCGCGATTTATCGTCATGGAAGTGGACACTTCCGTGATGACAATTTTGGTAATGTCATGGAACACTTCTACGACAGCACAGGTATGACTATCTTGATTCTGTCATAAAATCGTCATGGATGTACATGCGTGACAAAATACGCAACCTACTATGACAAACACGTATCATCACTGAAGTGTATTATTTTGTAGTGTAAGGATACCGAGTTTTGTTTCTTGGAGGACCAAGACACAAGAGATCTACCAAGAAATTGACAAGTACCCGAAGTGGACTTTCTATCAACCTTGTCACCGGCATAGTCCGAGTCGGAGTAGCCAACAAGATCAAAAGAAGACCTCTTAGGATACCAAATGCCAAAATTTGGTGTATGTATTAAGTATCTCACTATCCTTTTCACAGCCTTAAGATGACATTCTTTGGGGGCCGCTTGATATCGTGTGCACATGCACACACTTAGCATGATATCGGGACGAGAGGCACATAGATATAACAATGAACCAATCATAGAGCGGTAAACTTTTTGATCAACGGGTTCACCATCTTTAATCAAGTCAAGATGTCCACAGTAGGCATGGGTGTAATCATACCTTTGCATTCTTGCATATTGAACTTCTTGAATAAGTCCTTGGTGTACTTTGTTTGAGAGACAAAGGTACCTTCCTTAGTTTTCTTGATTTGCAAACCAAGAAAGAACTTGAGTTCACTCATCATAGACATCTCAAGCTTTTCCGACATAAGCTTCCCAAACTTCTCACTAAAATGAGGGTTAGTTGAACCAAATATAATATCATCAACATAAATTTGGCACACAAACAATTATCCATTAACCCTTTTAGTGAAAAGAGTAGAATAAATTTTTCCAATCTCAAAGCCTTTTTCAATAAGGAACTTGGTCAAGCATTTATACCACGCTCTAGGAGCTTGTTTAAGAACATAAAGGGCTTTGCGAAGTTTGTAAACATGATTGGGTTTCTTAGGATTAACAAAGCCAGGAGGTTGTTTAACATAAACTTCCTCCTCAATTTCACCATTTAGAAAAGCACTTTTAATGTCCATTTGGTACAATGTGATATCATGGTGATTAGCATAGGCAAGTAAGATGTGAATGGACTCAAGTCTAGCAACGGTGGCATATGTCTCACCATACTCCATACCTTCAACTTGAGTGTAGCCTTGGGCGACGAGACGTTCTTTGTTGCGAACTACTTGTGCATCTTCATCTTGCTTGTTGCGAAACACCCATTTGGTACCGATGATGTTTTGGTTGTTGTCGGGATTTTTGACCAATGTCCACACTTGGTTTCTCTCAAAGTTGTGTAGCCCTTCGTGCATAGCATTTATCCAATCCGGATCTTCTAATGCTTCTTCAACCTTCATGGGTTCAATGCTAGAGATGAATGAATAATGTTCGCAAAAATTAGCCAAACGAAATTTAGAGCGAGTGATTCTCCCGGTTTGGATATCATTGTAGATTTGCTCGACGAGATGGTCTTTGGCGACTCTTGCTCGAACTCGTGAGAGACTTTGTTTTGGTCGGGGTGGAACATCTTCTTCATCATCTTGTTCTTCTTCTTGGCCTTCTTCATTGTTGACATTGTCGTTCTCGTGTCGTGGTGGTGAAGGAGGTTGATGAGGTTCATCTTGGTGTACTTCCTCGTTTTCTTCATCTTGGTGTGTCCCACTTGTGGATGCTTCCATATCAACTCTTGGTTCACCTTGTCATGAGGCAGAAGGTTCCACTTGGACGGACGAGGTACTCTCTTTCACCTCCGTTGGATGGATCTTGCCAATAGACAAGTCTTGGATTGCTTCTGAAGGGTCTTTATCTCCTACATCAATTGGCAATTGCTCTACTTGCGAGCCGTTAGATTCATCAAACTTCACATCTACCGTCTCTTCAACCTTTCGGGTGAAATTGTTGTAGACACGGTAAGTGTGAGAGTTTGAGCCATAACCAAGTAAAAAACCTTCATGAGATTTGGGAGCAAATTTAGAACGACGATGCTTATCAAGAATGTAGCACTTTGAGCTGAATACTCGAAAGTATCCAACTTGGGGTTTGTTATCGGCGAGGAGCTGATGACCCACAAGTGTAGGGGATCTATCGTAGTCCTTTCGTAAGTAAGAGTGTCGAACCCAACGAGGAGCAGAAGGAAATGATAAGCGGTTTTTGGTAAGGTTTTCTCTGCAAGCACTGAAATAGAAGGTGATAGATAGTTTTGTGATAAGATAAATAGTAACAAGCAAAAAGTAAATAAAGTAAATAAAGTGCAGCAAGGTGGCCCAATCCTTTACGTAGCAAAGGATAAGCCCGAACAAATTCTAATAATGAGGAAGGAGCTCCCGAGGACACATTGGGAATTATCGTCAAGCTAGTTTTCATCACGTTCGTAAGATTCGCGTTAGGTACTTTGATAATTTGATATGTGGGTGGACCGGCACTTGGGTACTGCCCTAACTTGGATAAGCATCCCACTTATGATTAACCCCTATTGCAAGCATCCGCAACTACAAAAAGGAGTATTAAGGTAAACCTAACCACAACATTAAACATATGGGTCCATATCAACCCCAAACGAAGCAACGCATAAACTAGGGTTTAAGCTTCTGTCACTCTAGCAACCCATCATCTACTTATTACTTCCCTATGCCTTCCTCTAGGCCCAAATAATGGTGAAGTGTCATGTAGTCGACGTTCACATAACACCACTAGAGGAAAGACAACATACATCTCATCAAAATATCAAACGAATACCAAATTCACATGACTACTAATAGAAAGACTTCACCCATGTCCTCAGGAACTAACGTAACTACTCACAAAGCATATTCATGTTCATAATCAAAGGAGTAATAATATGCATAAAGGATCTGAACATATGATCTTCCACCAAGTAAACCAATTATCATCAACTACAAGGAGTAATCAACACTACTAGCAACCCACAGGTACCAGTTTGTGGTTTTGATACAAGATTGGATACAAGAGATGAACTAGGGTTTGAGAGGAGATGGTGCTGGTGAAGATGTTGATGAAGATTGACCCCCTCCCGATGAGAGGATCGTTGGTGATGACGTTGGTGATGATTTGCCCCTTCCGGAGGGAAGTGTCCCCGGCAGAACAGCTCCGCCAGAGCCCTAGATTGATTCTGCCAAGGTTCCGCCTCGTGGCTGTGGAGTTTCGTCTCGTAAGCTTGCCCACGATTTTTTCCAGGGTAAAAGTGATGATATAGCAGAAGATGGATGCCGGAGGCCCACCACGGGGCCCAGGAGATAGGGGGCGCGCCTATAGGGGCACCCCTGTCTCTGGACAGGTGTGGGCCCCTAGCCTATTTCTTTTCGCTCATAAATTCTTAATAAATCCAAAAGTTGTTTCGTGGAGTTTCAGGACTTTTGGAGTTGTGCAGAATAGGTTTCCAACGTTTGCTCCTTTTCCAACCAGAATTCCAGCTCCCGGCATCCCCCCTCTTCATGGTAAACCTTGTAAAATAAGAGAGAATAGCCATAAGTATTGAGATATAAAGTGTAATGACAACCCATAATGCAATAAATATTAATATAAAAGCATGATGTAAAATGGACGTATCAACTCCCCCAAGCTTAGACCTCGCTTGTCCTCAAGCGGAAGCCGAAATCGAAAAATATGTCCACATGTTTAGAGATAGAGGTGTCGATAAAAATAAAATACGGACATGAGGGCATCATGATCATTCTAATAACAGTAACATATATAGATTTTGTCATATGATTTCCTATGCTCAAGTAATAAGCAATTCACAATGTCAAGTATGGTTCATAAACTTCATTAGGAACTAACAAACTATAATCTCAGTCATTGAAGCAATTGCAATTTATTGTAACATCAGAAAGAGTCAATAATAGAGCTTTTCAACAAGCTCACATACTCAACTATCTCGTAGTCTCCCATAAATGCTAACACTCATGCAATACTTGTGGTTATAGAGTTTCAAATTAGGACCTTTGAGAAAGATAGGGGCTTATTGTGTTGCCTCCCAACGTATTCACCTTTAGGTCATGTCAACAATAATAGTCTATGCCAACTTACATCCAATTGGATATATGTATCATGATCTTTCAAACACAAGGAGCTTGCCAAAGGATAAAATGAAAAAGGAGAAAGGTGAGGATCACCTTGACTCAAGCATAAAGTAAAAACATAAAGTAAAAGATAGGCCCTTCGCAGAGGGAAGCAGAGGTTGTCATGCGCGTTTAGGGTTGATGCACGAAATCTTAATGCAAAAGAACGTCACTTTATATTGCCCCTTGTATGTGGACCTTTATTATGCAATCCGTCGCTTTTATTACTTCCACAACAAGTTCGTACAAAACTTATTTTCTCTGCACTAATAAGTCATACATATTTAGAGAGCAATTTTTATTTCTTGCACCGATGACAACTTACTTAAAGGATCTTACTCAATCCATAGGTAGGTATGGTGGACTCTCATGGCAAAACTGAGTTTGAGGATATTTGGAAGCACAAGTAGTATCTCTACTTGGTGCAAGGAATTTGGCTAGAAAGAGGGGGAAAGGCAAGCTCAACATGTTTGGAAGGTCAATGACAATATACTTTAACTGAGATGTCGGAAAACATAAACCATTACGTTGTCTTCCTTGTCCAACATCAACTCTTTTAGCATGTCATACTTAATGAGTGCTTCACGATCATAAAAGATGTCCAAGATAATATATTTACATGTGAACCCCTCTTTCCTTATCACTTCCTATTAATTGCAACGATGACCAAGGCTACGTTCATCAACTCTCAACAATTTTTATGCTTCATACTTTATATGTGTGAAGTTATCACTATCCATAAGATCAATATGAACTCTTTTGTTCTTTCTACTTTCTCAAGATCATAGCAACATAGCAAAGCCCTTGACTCAACACTAATCTTTATTATAGATAGCACACGGACTCGCTTACATAAAGAGATCACAATGCAAAACTCAAAACTACTTGATATCAAAACTTCAATCTACTAGATCAAGATACTACTAAAAGGATTGAACTAAATAAAGCGGTAAAGATAGGAGTGTGATGGTGATACGATACCGGGGCACCTCCCCCAAGCTTGGCAGTTGCCAAGGGGAGTGCCCATACCCATGTGATTATTTCTCCTTCTTCACGGTTGGTGTTATGATCTTCTTGGCGATGATGCCCTTCAGGATACGGTTCTCCTCCTCGAGCCTATTGACTTGTTGTTTGAGATCCATAATTTCTTTACGGAGCTTGCCCGTAATTAATGACCAAAGCTCCTTTTACCCAAGGATGCTGCATAGCTTCTGGAGAACACGTGAAACTCTTTTTCATATTTTCATAAGAAAGAAATCTAGAGTTGGAAGGGATGACCGAAGCAGGGACAGCCAGGCTAGGTAGTTCCCCCATAGTGAATTCTTCTTGGAGACGAGAGGTAACTTCTTGATCTTCCTCCATGGCATCTATCCTTTTCAAATCAGCCTCCCTCCCATCCTCCGTTGATGGTCCAAAGTGATAGGCATCGCCATTTGCTCCTGGACCTGGCGTTGGGTGAGACACCCGGCTCTCCCGAACTGATTCCTGAGAAGACATCTTGCTTTATTCTGCAACAGGAATAGCTCGAAACGAAAATAGAAGATATTTGCGGGTGGTCAAAACCTTCGGGAGTATATATAATGAAATTTTACCGACCAAAATACGTACAAGAAAACGGAGTCCAGGAGGCACACGAGGTGCCCACGAGATAGGGGGGCGCGCCCTACAGGGGGGGGGGGGCGGCGTGGCCTCCTCTCTTGTGGGAGCCTCGTGTCCCTTTCGGACTACTTTTTCTTCCTAAAATTCTTAAATAATCCAAAACTGATAAAAATTGCCATTAGAGTTGCTTTGGAGTCGGTTTACTTACCGTACCACGTACCTATGCCTTTCGGGGTCTGGAACGTTCTGAAAAGTGTCTCTTATGTATTCCTCGGGGGTTATGGTTTCAATAATATTAGTTTCAACATTGATAGGATTACCAGAAATATAATGTTTAATTCTTTGACCGTTAACCACCCTCGGATTTGTGCCTTTGAAGTTGTTGATTTTTATAGCCCCAGAACGATAGACCTCCTCGATAACGTAGGGACCTTCCCATTTTGAGAGAAGTTTTCCTGCAAAAAATCTTAAACGAGAGTTGAATAATAACACATAATCTCCTACATTAAACTCACGCTTTTGTATCCTCTTATCATGCCAGCGTTTGACTTTTTCTTTGAAAAGCTTGGCATTCTCATATGCTTGGGTTCTCCATTCATCAAGTGAGCTAATATCAAACAACCTCTTCTCACTGGCAAGTTTGAAGTCATAATTGAGCTCTTTAATAGCCCAATATGCTTTATGTTCAAGTTCAAGAGGTAAATGACATGCTTTTCCATAAACCATCTTATATGGAGACATACCCATAGGATTTTTGTATGCAGTTCTATAGGCCCATAATGCATCATCAAGTTTTTTGGACCAATTCTTTCTAGATCTATTCATAGTCTTTTGCAAAATTAATTTGAGCTCTCTATTGCTCAACTCTACTTGACCACTAGACTGCGGGTGATAAGGAGATGCGATTCTATGATTGCCACCATACTTAGCAAGCATCTTACGGAAAGCACCATGAATAAAGTGTGAACCACCATCAGTCATAAGATATCTAGGGCTCCAAACCTCGGAAAAATAAATTCTTTAAGAATTTTAATAGAAGTGTTATGATCAGCACTACTAGTTGCAATAGCTTCTACCCACTTAGTAACGTAATCAACAGCAACTAAAATATGTGTATAACCATTGGAGGCAGGAAAATGTCCCATATAATCAAAGCCCCAAACATCAAACGGTTCAATAACAAGAGAATAATTCATAGGCATTTCTTGATGTCTACTAATGTTACCTATTCTTTGACATTCATCACAAGATAAGACAAACTTACGAGCATCTTTGAAGAGAGTAGGCCAATAAAAACCAGATTGTAGTACCTTGTGTGCAGTTCTACCTCCAGCGTGATGTCCTCCATAAGATTCAGAGTGACACTTGCATAGGATTTGTTCCTGTTCATGCTCAGGCACACAACGTCTAATAATACCATCTACTCCTTCTTTATAAAGGTGTGGATCATCCCAGAAGTAATGTCTTAAATCATAAAAGAACTTTTTCTTTTTCTGGTATGTGAAACTAGGCGGTATATATTTAGCAACAATGTAATTAGCATAATCGGCATACCAAGGAGCAAGACGAGAAGCATTGACAACCGCTAATTGTTCATCGTGAAAACTATCATTAATAGGCGGTGGGTCATTAAGAACATTCTCTAACCTAGAAAAGTTGTTGCGCAACGGGTTCTCAGCTCCTTTCTATCAATAATATGCAAGCCAAATTCTTGGAGCAAGAGAACCCATCTAATGAGTCTAGGCTTAGCATCTTTCTTTTCCATAAGATATTTAATAGCAGCATGATCAGTGTGAATAGTAACTTTGGAATCAACAATATAAGGTCTAAACTTATCACATGCAAACACAAGTGCTAAGAACTCTTTTTCAGTAGTAGCATAATTTCTCTGGGCAGTATCAAGAGTCTTACGAGCATACTGGTTAACATTCAATTTCTTATCGACTCTTTGCCCTATACAACATAATCACTAGCATCACACATAATTTCAAAAGGTAAATTCCAATCAGGTGGCTGAACAATAGGTGCAGTGATCAAAGCTTTCTTAAGTGTTTCAAATGCTTCTACACAATCATCATCAAAGACAAAAGGAATATATTTTTGCAATAAATTAGTCAGAGGCCTAGAGATTTTAGAAAAGTCCTTAATGAACCTCCTATAAAAGCCGGCATGACCAAGGAAACTTCTTATACCTTTTATGTCCTTGGGACATGGCATCTTTTCAATAGCATCAACTTTGGCTTTATCAACTTCAATACCTCTCTAGGAGATCTTGTGCCCCAGGACAATGCCTTCATTAACCATAAAGTGACACTTTTCCCAATTCAGGACAAGACTAGTGTCTTCGCATCTCTGCAAAACTTGATCAAGGTTTCTCAAACAATCATCAAAAGAGGATCCATAGACGGAGAAGTCATCCATGAATACCTCACAAATCTTTTCACAAAAATCATAAAATATAGCCATCATGCATCTTTGAAAGGTAGCAGCTCCATTACATAAACCAAAAGGCATACGTCTATAAGCAAAAGTACCAAAAGGGAAAGTAAAAGTAGTTTTAGATTGATCCTTCGCGGACACAGGTATTTGAGAGAAGCCAGAATAACCATCTAGAAAGCAAAAATGTGCGTGTTTGGATAGCATTTCTAGCATTTGATCAATAAAAGGTTAACGGTAATGATCTTTCTTAGTAGCTTTATTTAACTTACGGAAATCAATTACCATCCTATAGCCTGTAATAATTCTCTGCGCACTACTAGGAAAAGGGCTATAGATGGAATTGACACTAATGGCGCACCAAACATGTGGTGCGCCATTAGTATATACTAATGGCGCACCACTATCAGATGCGCCATTAGTGTTGAAACTACTAATGGCGCCCCCTGCCCACGGTGCGCCATTAGTACCAAATTTTTTTTTGAACTAGTGCGCCTGTCCAAACATACTAATGGCGCATCCCGGGTGGTGCGCCATTACTAGTTGTAACTAGTAATGGCGCACCAGCCAAGGTGCGCCACTAATGTTTTTTTTATTATTGTTTTTATTCCTTTTTTGCAAAAGTACTAATGGCGCACCACCGAAGTGCGCCATTAGTAACCTGGATTACTAATGGCGCATTTGTTGTCGGTGCGCCATTAGTAAGTGGGCAGCAACAAGATATTTTGGACAGCCTCTCCTCCCACACTCACTTTCTCCCCACTTCATTCTCTCCACCGCCTCCTCCTTGTCTCGGGTGCCTCCTCTTTTTCACCTATTTCCACCATAGATTCATTCAAATTAAGTGGTTAAGTTACCTTGTTTTGCTAGGTAAGTAAGGGGGGAAGCTATATTTATGTTGTTCTCCCTACAACAATGTGCACATGCACTTTTTATGGCCTAGCTAGATCTATGTATGTTCGTGGTGTTGCATATGTTTGTGGTGTTGCATATGTGTTTGTGTTTGGAGGTGTACCGGTATTTGAAATGCGATAGTTGCCAATATTTTGCCGGAATGTTGATTCATTTCCTTTTCAGCGAGAATTTTGGCATTAAGCATTCTTTTTGGTCCTATTTTTAGGGAAAGTCATGCCAAATTTTTTCTTGGTTCTAAAATATCGTTTTGCTCTACCCCGCATGCGACCATGGTCCGCACGATGACCGAAGGCATCGTGAATAGGTTTTTGAGGTCCGCGAAGGCCGAGATGCTTCAAAAGAACGAGACGGAGATAAGATGTCCGTGTCGAAGATGCAAGCTGAATAGCCTTATTGCAGACCGGATTCCGGCAGGTGCGGGACCACCTGCTCTTCCGTGGTTTCATGGATGGCTATCGGTGGCAAGGTGATGAAGATGACTACGAAGTCGCCCATCGGGCCGGGCAAGAAATGAGGAAGGGCAGCAAGACAACCACCGCGGCTCGGGGCGAGAAGACGAAGAATCCCTGTGAGATGATCACGATGGTGATGCTGTACAGTCATCATGTAGAAGATGCAGGACATGAAGATGATGATGCCGGCGGAGCAGACGACGCTGGACCATCGATGGGCTGGGTGCAGGACCCTCATATTCAAGAGCTGCTTCTCAAGCAGACGGATAATGCAAGAGCTGCCGCCCGAGAGAAAGCCAAGATGGATCAACTTGAGTTAGACGCGGTTACTCCATTGTATGAAGGATGCAGGCCCGAGGATACCCGCCTGAAAGTAACGCCGAAAACGCCCGTGTACGAGGAGCGGCGAGGAAATAGACAAGCTGTTGAAAAATTGGAAAGACTGCCCACTGCCGGGAAAGAAGCAAAAGGCGCCAGAGCCGGGAAAGAAGCGAAAGGCGCCAGAGCCGCTGCTGAAGGTATGGAAAACGAGGTCTGTTTTATGGGACTTGCCGTCTTGGAAGATCCACCGTGTGCCTCACAGCCTTGATGTCATGCATATCACGAAGAACGTGTGCGAGTCTGCTTGGTACCCTGCTCAACATGCCGAGAGGACCAAAGATGGGCCGAAAGCCGAGGCAGACTTGAAATCAATGGGCATCGAGCGGGAGCTTCACGCTATATATGATGATGATGATGATGATGATGATGATGATGATGATGATGATGATGATGATGATGATGATGATGATGAGGCGAAGCAGGACACGAAGAAGTCGTCAAAGGAAAAAAGGCCAAGAAGACCGGAAATGACTACCCTCCCGCGTGCTTCACTCTAAGTCGAGGAGATCGAGCGGTTTTTCACCTGCCTCCTAGGAGTAAAACTTCCTTACGGTTACGCTGGGAAGATAAGCAGATACCTAGACCCAATGAGCGAAGTTCAGCAGGATGAAGTCTCACGACCGTCATGTGCCGATGACGCAGAATACTTCCGGTTGCAATCCGTGGGATCATGGACGCGCATGTCCGTGGAAACGCTATTTGGCCTATGCAACTTCTTCGACGTCATCTCTCGGAAGTCGATTGGCGTGAGGCAACTCGAAGGCTACAGGAAGATATCGTGGTGATACTATGCGAGCTTGAGATGTACTTCCCGCCCGCATTCTTCGACGTTATGGTGCATCTGCTGGTCCATATAGTGGAGGATATCATCCAACTCGGTCGACGCTCCTCGCACAAAGATGATGCCGCTCGAAAGGATGAATGGTGTCATCAAAGGATACGTTCGCAACATGTCACGCCCGTAAGGAAGCATAGCCAGGCTTTTCGACCAAGAGTGCATCTCCCATCGCATTTAATTATCTAGGCATCGACAACCCGTTGGTCTGCCCGTCAACAGCACCTCGGCAGGCTGGCTGGATGGGGTCACCGTGAGGGTCGCCGAAATGCATGTCGACTTCGAGGGTCGACTACGCCGACTTTGAAAGAGCAAACCTAGTCGCGCTACAACACATAGACGTGGTCGATCCTTGGGTGGTAGAGCACAAAACCTTTATTAAGAAGACGACAATGACCGAGGCCAACAGAGGACGGACGGAGATACACTCAAAGAGCACAACTCATGTTTCACGCGTTGGTTCAAGCGAAGCTTCGTCGTACCCTTTACATGAGGATTCTTCCGCGGAAGAACAACTCATATTCGCCTTGTCATAGGCGCCGAGCACAACCTGATGACCTATGAGGCGTCACGATATCAACGGCTACACATTCTACACCGAGGCCAAGGACATGAAGAGCGATGGTTATCGTAACTCCGGGTAACGATGGAATCCTACACCGTAACGACAAGGACAGATACTACGGAAGGATCGAGGAGATCTGGGAGCTGAGCTACGCTGGAGAGAAGGTCCCGATGTTCCGTGTCGATGGGCCAAGAACGTCATAAAAGAAGACCGGTATTTCACCACCATGGTTATACCCGAAGCCAAATCCAAGACCCTTGCGCATAAGCGTCACCGCGAAAAATGAGCCATGGGTACTGGCTTCCCAAGTGGACCAATGCTTCTTCATTACCGACCCGCCAAAGCCCAGTCGTCTTGTCGTGAGGAGAGGCAAAAGGAAGATCATCGGAATGGATGGAGTAGCCAATGAGCAAGACTTCGACAAGTACGGGCGACCGAGGATCGAACATGACGACGATGATGAAGTAGCAGCATACACCACAAGAAGAAGAAGGACCACCCTACCTAAAGGACGTCCGTTCCACAGAAGAACTCCATTTGCGAAAAAGAAGGGCAAGAAGATTGTGAACAGATAGCTAGCTAAGATCGATTGTATTTAAATCGTAGCCTTCATTTCTCGATTGTATTTCATGGGTACTTTTTGAACTATCATGAATATTTTTAAATTTCATGGACACTCGATCTCGATCCCCTCCATCTCGATCGCTATCCCACCTCGCCAGATCCGCACCCTCCCAGTCCACCGGCCGCCGCCGCCGACCCCCCGCACCCTCGATTCCCCTACTCAACCGCCGCCGCCGACCCCCCGCACCCCGCGCACCGTCTTATAAAAAAAAATAAGTATCAAACAGCTTTTTAAATGCTACTGTCTTATAAAAAAATATTACTGTTATTATTTAAACAAGTTTGAACATATTTAAACACAAATAAGTATCAAACAACTTTTAAAATGCTAAAAAAAATTTGTGGAGCCTGGGAGTCGAACCCAGGACCTCCTGGTGTGAGAACTGGCTGCTGACCGGTCGAGCTAGTAGAGGGACGTGATGTTGATCTGTTCTGGTTGTACATAACCTGTTGGCTCGAGTTGAAATAAAAACAAAATACTAATGGCGCACCACGGTGAGGTGCGCCATTAGTGTGGACATGCTAATGGCGCACCACGGTGAGGTGCACCATTAGTATTGTGCCCGATCCCCCCTTCCCTCTCCCCTTCGCCCGATCCCCCTTCCCTCTCCCTCGCCAGTTCCTCTCCCTCTCGATCCACCGCCCGCCGCCACCGCTTCCCACGACCTTGCTGCCCTCGCCTCGCCCTCTCCTCCCTCGCCTCTCCTCGCCTTCCCTCTCCCTCGCCCTCTCCTCGCCCTAGATCCCCTTCCCCTCTCCTCTCCCGACGCCGCTGCCCCGCCTCGGCGCTGCCCGCCGCCCAGCCTCGCCCGCCCGCCCGGCCTTGCCCAGCGCCGCCTCGACCCGCCCAAGCGCGCTGCCCCGCCACCTCGGCGTCCGGTGACCTCGCCCTGCCTCCCGGCCTCCCTTGCTGCCACCGTCCGACCAGCCCGGTCAGTATTCCCCTCTTCCAGTGCTTCTTAATATTTGTTCTCTGAACTTAAAGCTTCAAATTAACAAGATGTATTTGAGGGTATCTGAAATTAAAGCTTCAAATTAGATGTTTTTGCTCTCTGAACTTGATGCTTCAAATTACCAAAAAGCACCGATTCCTAATATTTGTTCCAATTAACAATAAGACCGAAGACAAGATGAACAAAAGAACCAGGACAATGCCATCTTTTTTTTCAACCACAAAGCACCGATTCCATAGTAATACAAATTAACCGGCCCTTCAACTCGAGCAAGTGATGATGTTCCTCATGTTACAACTCAACTTAAGCCCGGTTATATTGAGCCAGACCACGTAAGAGAATACCTATTGATAATTTGGATCCCGACATTAGAGATCTTGATAGAAGGGAGTACATTAGCAAGGGCCCTTGCCAACCAACTGATCTTAAATATGAACGGAAATGGGTAGGAAAAGGGTTTAGAAGCTTTCATGATTCTTGGTACAAAAATCATCGTGGCTTGTTGGAATATAGCATTGATAAAAATGCAAGCCTTTGCTTTTATTGCTTTCTATTTAAGCAACCAAGAGTTGAGAACTATGGTGTTCAAGCATTAACTAAGAATGGGTTTAATAAGAAAGAGGTGTTTTGTTTACCTTGGTTTTGTCAGATTTGACTATACCGAATTGTCTTTGAAACTTGTCTGACCGCAAAGATAAAATCCTGCAGATCGAGTAGATGGAAATAGAAAGCTGTTAAGGCTATTCAAGAATAATGAGGTAAAGCAAAGCAAATAAATGGTTTGATGATGTGAACACCTTTGAGCAGTTAAAGTAGTGGATTCATATACCGTAGAATAAATTTCTAAGCAGGGCATGGATTTACTGTTGGAGTGATGATTACAGTATAAATGGTTATACTGTAATTGTCCCTGAAATTTGCTCCACCGCAAAGTGGATAAAATCCTGTATAGTAGATGGAAACAGAAAACTGTATGAAAAGAGTTGATTATAACGTGTGTGTGTGTTCGTGATTCATCCGATATGCATTATCTTATTATCGATGAACTGCGCCCAGCTTGTTTACTTGAATGATGTTACCGTTGTTGCCTTGCTTGATAAGGGCATCATTGTCCTTGTATGCTTCATTATGTTAGTTGCACTGTCATCATCTCCGTAATCGTTCCGTCCTTCATGTTCCATAGTTAAAGGATCTGCCATGTCTAAAACAACTGCATTTCACTTTTAAATGAAAGGATGCCAATAATTACAGAAATATTTTCCGCATTGCGCTCGTATCTCGCTCATGATGAACTGCCTATTCTGAGATTTCTTCTAGTTGTTGTTATGTTTAAATATGCGGAACCGTTTCACAGATTCTCAAAAGGTTGTCCTGTTGTTAGTATTTGAACACACTGATTACGACATCCAACTGATTTTGCTGCTAATTAATACTATCATGTACCTTTCAAGTGCTACTGTTCCTCACGGGAAGAAAGCTATAGTTGATTTATACTTGTTGCTGTTACACCTCAGTTCCTCTTTGGCATGTTCTCTCTGCATTTACATGCCTCAAATCTGAATATACCATATATGGCAACTATGTGCTACTATTTTTGGCTTAGTTACCGCATCCGATCCATATTACCCATGCAAAGTGCTCCATGCTCCCTTCTATAATTGGGTAAACTAGAGATACAATCAATCTATTAAATTGTTTTATCACCTGCTCAAGTGTTCCAATCTTGTAGAGAAACTATAGTGCCCGTTATTCAGCTTATGACTCCTTCCTTTGAAACTGTAGTGTTTGCTAAAACTGAGATGTAAACTAAAGGAGTTTGTGATTTGTAGAAGCTGTAGCATATTCCAACAAGTGATAAATGCACTCACCTAAACTGTTGTATATACTGTCATAAAGTTCGGCAAGAACAGTGCATCAATAGTGCTAATCTAGTATCTAGTTGTGGAGGGACAAATGGACATTGAATCACTGTAGCTTTAATTAAAAACAAACTATTATTCTTATGATTAACAATCATCATATGAGATGAGATGATTTTTTTAATTGGCTTCTTGCAGTTTTGAAAATTCAGTTTATTCGGTTCTTTGAAAATTCAGTTAATTCAGTTAGGCACACAAATTTCAGAACTTTTGTGTGCCCTAGTACTTGGTGTTTGTAGAAAACCAGGAGTGTCAATGGGACTAGAATTCACTTGTTCTTATATGGGTGAAACTTCACTTGTTTTTAGGCTAGTGTAGGGTGTTGCTTTATTCTGTCATCATTTGTAACTATGTCACAAGTAAATTGTTCCTTCTTACGTATTTGACAAGTAATGACTGTTGATAAGTCGAGGCATGGATTAAGCTGTTTCTTTGTTGTAACATACCGTATATAACTCCACAATGAAATACAATACATATTGATGTGCTTTGTAAAACTTGTTCATGTCTTGAACTACTAATGCCTTGTGATGCTCTGAATTACTTGTGATGCTGAATTACTTGTGATCACATTGAGAAAGACTTGTAAAGATGATGATCATCTTTAATGTAAAACAATTTGTGATGATTTTGCTAGTTTGCTGGGTTTTGTCTCCGACCATCGTGTCGTGATGATTTTGCAGGTACCCCAAGAGGCCCTTGAGTTTGCGGAATGTCGATTAACTTCCGTTCCGGCAAATTGGTATTTCCATATGTCCTATTTTTAGCAAAGGTCATGCTGAAATTTTCCGTGAATTTTAGCATGACTTTGCTAAAAATAGGACATATGGGGTACTTGTGACTAATGCATGGGCCGGGTATCTTAGTAGTTAATTAAGTAGGATCAAGTGCCCCGGCGTACTTGTGACTAATGCATGGCTTTTAGGGTGCCTCGGTGTCGATAAAAACCGAAATGGTGAAAGGTTAGGCTTTTAGGGTGCCTTGGTGTCGAAAAACCTTCAATGATAAAAGCTTAGATTTTAGGATGCCTCGGTGTCGACAAACCCTAAATGATGAGACCATGATCTTGTTCCTTGACAATAACCAACTTTTTGACCAAACTTTGTTTCTATTTAGAGAGAAACATGGCCCACAACGATGAGGCCGGGGTTCAAGCGGCAAGGCATTCTGGAGCTGTCCCAGAGATGGAGGAACAACCTCACTTGTATGAGGCCGCCGCCTTCCCCACCGATCCTGAGACCACGGATGGTGCCGCCGAGGATGACCACCGATGCCACCACCGATGGTGCCGCCGAGGATGCCACCATCGATGATGGCGGCGCCGCACAGATGGCAGCCAACCGAAGAGGCAACGGAAGGACTGGCGCCCGATTGTGCTCCGCACCCTCAAGGAGGAAGTTACTCAAGTGGACTCCAACGGGAATCCAACGGCGCCGAACGAATAGTCAAGGGTACTCGCTTCAGCTCGGGTGCATTGTCCGGAGCACCGTCTCGATCAACACCGAGAACCCGAGGCATCCTGACCGAGGAATTTATGCGCAACCTCCTCTTCACGGCTGCACGAACGATACAAGTTCCCCGCTGAATTTGAAAACACAAGCCTCAAAGGGAATAAAGTGAACAATGCTGCCCTCACGAAGATGAGCAAGGCCCTGTCTACTTGGAAAAGCAATGTGAAGAGAATGATCGAGAAAGGTGAGAGTTATCGTAAGATCAAGGAGAAAAATCCTTCGATCACCAAAGATGACTACAACGACTTCAAGATCAATTGCTCGAGCACCGCAAGCTCCCAATCAAGTGAGTGGGGAAACAAATGCGGAGATGAACATAGGGAACACACACTCGGTCCCGGCGGTTACAGAGTGGCGGAGCCTATATGGGACAAGGAGGAGGCGGACCATGCCGAGCAAGGCCTACCGCCTCTTCGATACATACGGTGACAAGCAGACCAGAACTTTGTCGGGGCCGGTACAAGAAGGACCCGAAAACAAAGGAGCTTACCACGGATCCGAAGACCAGGCAGCTTGAGCTTGTTCTCGTAAGGAATACACCCAGCGTAATTAGCTCCATATGGTTGCATTCTAATTAATGAAGCCAAATTTCTAAATGGTTCACATTCCTTCCGCAGCGATCGAAAAGCGATGGCGCTGGGTCGACTAAGAGCAACCCTTGGGACACCACTCTAAATAGGGGTTGAATGTAATGAAGAACAAGGATAAGCTCATTAAGCCGACGTCACTGGTCGTGTGGCCGGCAAAGGCTTGTCGACAAAATGGGGTCATACTATACCGCTTAGTGTGCGGAAGGAGAAAAGACCAGCTCGGAAAGCCAAAGCGAGAGGTTCAAGAACTCAAGGCACAGGTGGCGCGGATTCCGGAGATTGTCCAAGAGCAAGTGGAACAACGACTCGGAGCGATCACCGCCCTTGTGCCTACCTTGATCTCGGGTTGAGTCGTGGATTGCGGGCGCCAACAGGGCCGCCCCAATTCCTAGCTTCACGGCCAGCAACTCGCATAATGCGATGGCGGGGCCATTGGTGCCTCCTGCGGAGGCGGCATTGGTGTCTCCGACGCCGGCACGGGAGCTTAATGCACCCGGGTGTACGCCGGCCGGCACCTCTTCAGCAAGCGGCCCCTCCGTCAACTGCACGCCCGCCGTTGGCGGTGCGTCGACATTAGCCGAGCTCGACGCCATCATCACGGTAACTAATTAAGCCTCTCTCGGCCGAGGACTTCATCTCCTTGCCTTTGGTGGGCATCCTCGACGCCCTACATGTTTTCGCAGGGCGCCGCCGACGTTCGTGCACTCTCCCGCGCTTCGTGAACAACGAGTTGGTCGATGTCGCCAAGGGCAAAATAGTTCAACCGGCAAACTCTTGTTCCACGGTACCCAGATGCCACCCAACTTGTTTAGGGTTCAACTGGTTGGTGCTGCCAGGCTGCGACGAGTTGTTACCTCCGAATCGACCCGTCGGGGCCGACGATGAAGACGTGATGACCCTCGGCGCCTTCTGAGCTGGCCTCGCTTTGGTCAAGAGCCAGATTCATTTGGGGCGGGGACACCACCCAAAGACAACACCGCCCGATCGTGCGGCGCCAAGTCGGCCTCATGGCAAGACCGGCCGTAACGGTGCGGACATCCCTATGCCATCGATCCAAACATGCATATGGCACGGGATCGAGCGACGACGGCAGCGACTATGATACATTTGGCAACGTCGATCAAGATTTTGCCGAGCATGGGTACGATGGCGACTTCATGGGGCCTCCTTCTCCAACCAAACCCAACAAAAGACGTGTGCGATCTAGCTGGTACCACGGAGAAGCCAAGTTGCAACAGCGCCGTCTGGCGTTCAGCTCTCGTGAGACGCCTCGTGCCGACTTCACCGAGCCTCATATAGGCGAGGTGAGAAATATTATCAGCCCCAACACACTCAAGAAGGCGGTCTGTTATCAAAACTCGGTCCCATTACAGTAGAAGAAGAAGGCACGCAAAAGAAACACTAAGAAGGGTGCGAGCCAGCCGGCACCGAATGCGATCCGTGCTCGGGGCGGGCCACCTTCACCGCAGGATATCTCGAGGAGGGTGCATGTGGCGGGTAGGGCGATGCTACCGACAAATATGCTCAATGCTGCAACCGGTGCTATGCGGAGTCTGCATGACAGTGTTCTTTCTTTGGAGAAGCGGCGTCTCAGGGAGAAGGATGTGGCATACCCGATTTTCGCGGCCAAGGTGCCGAGGGCAAGGGCTTTGTGGATAACTCCATCGGGCGTCGATCGCCCCTGCGTTTTGATGACATCCATGCTATGTTGAACCTTCATCCGCTGCACTACACCTTCGTTCGGCTATTTTCGCTGAGTATGGAGATGCGGATCATTCGCGACAAGACCCGGACATCATGATAGTCGACCCCTTCTACATGCGTGCCAAGATCTTGGGCAGCGCTGGGACCGCAAGTCGCGAAGTCCTTACCTCGAAGGCGTCATTCGCAAACCAAGATAAGGATAACTTCCTCGTGCCTTACTTTCCCGAGTAAGTCCTCCCTCAACCGCCCGTAACATATGAATTCTTACATTTCGATCGTTTTCTTTTAACATTCCGTGTTTTCTGCAGTGACACACGTTGCACGCTCATCCTCCTAAGCCCCAAATATTCCATGGCCACGTATTTCGACCCGGACCGTCGATCGAACATAGACTACACAAATGTCAAGAAGGTTCTTGATGATGTTCTCCCGGCCACGCCAAATCTGGAGGCACCTTCACCAGGCCTATTCGTAAATACGGCAAGCACGTGTTCTCCCTGTCTGACGCTCGTTACACTGCGTCAAGCAGCCGCTGGCGGTTAGAAGGGTGCCTACTACGCCATCCATCACATGCGGGCGATCGTGCGGGATCATCATCAACTTCGCTACCGAGTAAACTCAAAGATTGGGCCGCGGCGTGTCGGCAATCCAGACGCGGACCTCCGACAAGAATTCTTTCGCATCCAAATCGGAGTTTGCGGAAATCATCCATCAAGATGTCCTTCGCACCTCGGGGCAGTTCTACCTCGTAAATCAACCGTCCAACGGTGACATCGACACAATGCTACAAATGCAGGATGACAACGCCGTTCTTTCATGACTCCCACGATAGACGGCGGCTTCATCCACGCTCCGTCCCTTGAGTCGAGTTGTCTAGTTCTGAAACATCGATTGGCTCATGTTGTAATTAAACTTTAATGAACTTGTAGTATGTCTCTTTGGTTTCGAGAGTCGTTTAACTTAGATGTAATTGATGCTATTAATGTCTTGCTTTTCTCTTCCGATCGTTCTGTTGCATACTTATATATTGCTTATGTATTGTCTGTGAATTGGTACTAAAGTTTCGTTTGGCTAGTGCATAGCGATGCCGACGTATGTCGTGTACAAGGGTAAGGTTCCCGGAGTCTACGATGACTGGGAGGAGTGTCGGAGACAGGTTCACCGATTCAGCGGTAATAGTTACAAAGGGTACACCACTAGGTCCGAGGCCGAATCTAGATACGCCCGCTATCTAGCGGGAGAGGGGAGGGAGCGTTGGAGGAACCGGATGAAGACGAAGTTTCATCGTGATGATGCTCATCGTGATGACCGCAGCTCTGTTCTATGTGATGGTAGTTTAGATGATCGATATCGACTTGTAATGTGAAGACAAACTCGCTACTCGCGGTCTCGAGACTTGTAATATAATGTTCTATCTTTGTTCGGTCTTTTCAATTTGGAGACTAATATGATGAATTGTATTCGGAGACTAATATGATGAATTGTATTCAAAGACTAATCTTATATTGTATTTGATGAATCTGTTGTTGATGTGTGATGTCTATATTTTCTCAAATTATACATTTTGTAACCTGTGCAAAAAACAGAAAATAAAAAAATAAAAAAACCTAATACTCATACTAATGGCGCATCACATGACAGTGCGCCATTAGTATGACAAAGGCATACTAATGGCGCATCACCGGGTAGTGCGCCATTAGTATGTCATGTTACTAATGGCGCATCCAGAGGTGGTGCGCCATTAGTATGCCAAAGCACTGGTATACATGGCCTCGAGGCATACTAAATGCGCACCTGGCCTATATTAATGGCGCACCAGCAGTGCGCCATTAATATCAGATACTAATGGCGCACCAGGGGGTGCGCCATTAGTAAAAATTACTAATGGCGTGCTATTAATGGCGCACCACAGATGCACCATTAATAGCCATACTAGGTGCGCCATTAGTAGGGGTTTTTCTAGTAGTGGCGGGATCAATTCATCTTTATCATTAGGAACAACGGTAATACCTCCCTTTTTAGGGACACAATGGACAGGGCTTACCCATTCACTATCAGAACGGGATAAATATTACCTGCCTCAAGGAGTTTTAGAATCTCCTTTCTCACCACTTCCTTCATTTTGGGGTTTAATCGTCTTTGAGGATCTCTAACTGGTTTGGCATCTTTCTCCACTGAAATTTTGTGTTGACATAATGTGGGACTAATGCCCTTAAGATCGTCGTAGTATATCCAATAGCAGCTCGGTGCTTCTTCAGAGTTTTCAATAATCTTTCTTCTTCTTTCTCTGAAAGGTTAGCACTAATAATAACAGGATATATTTCTTTTTCATCAAGATAAGCATTGTCGGTGTCAAAACCGGCGGATCTCGGGTAGGGGGTCCCGAACTGTGCGTCTAGGCGGATGGTAACAGGAGACAAGGGACACGATGTTTTACCCAGGTTCGGGCCCTCTCGATGGAGGTAATACCCTACTCCTGCTTGATTAATATTGATGATATGGGTAGTACAAGAGTAGATCTACCACGAGATCAAGGAGGCTAAACCCTAGAAGCTAGCCTATGGCATGATTGTTGTTCGTCCTACGGACTAAAACCCTCCGGTTTATATAGACACCGGATAGGTTAGGGTTACACAAAATCGGTTACAATGGTAGGAGACCTACATATCCGTATCGCCAAGCTTGCCTTCCACGCCAAGGAAAGTCCTACCAGGACACGGGACGAAGTCTTCAATCTTGTATCTTCATAGTCTTGGAGTCCGCCGTGATGATAGTTTGGCTATCCGGACACCCCTAGTCCAGACTCCTCAAGAGCCCCTGAACCAGGCTTCAATGACGATGAGTCCGGCGCGCATATTGTCTTCGGCATTGCAAGGCGGGTTCCTCCTCCGAATACTTCATAGAAGGTTTGAACACCAGGATAGTGTCCGGCTCTGCAAAACAAGTTCCACATAACACGTAGAGAGAATAATTTTTGCACAGATCTGCGACGTATTCATGACATGACATCACACCCGCCAGGCCTTTATATGAATCGTTTTTACCATTCCACCTTAAGCGCGTTTAGCGAGGCGGTTTCCTTGGCACGTCTTATCAAAGCATAGATCATGCCCCTTATTCCGGGATTCCCATCAATACGGACATGGGTAACCCAACTGCGTGCCTTCTAAGACGCCTCCTCTATCAAAGGCGAGTCCTAATCGACCACGGGGTGGGCTCTTGGTATTCAACCTCTTTATAATGAGACCAATGCCCTCTTCTTTTTACACCCCCCATCGAGTTCGCCTCGCGCTTCGAGTTCTAACACCCAAAGCTTCAGATTTAGGCGCTCCGGACCTTCGACGATGTCCGGCTCCGACCAGCACGGCCGATGGATGTCCTCCTCCGTCACAGAAGAAGATGTGCTAAAGCTGCGAGACGCCAGGTATCTAACCGGCGAAATCTCGCATAGGCTGCCTGCTCCAGGGCAGGTCATTCCCACTCCCGAGCCCGGCGAGAACGTGGTGTTCGTGTCTCACTTCCTTCGGGGTTTAGGCTTCCCGACGGATCCCTTTGTGCGGGGGCTCATGTTTTATTATGGGCTGGATTTCCATGACTTGAATCCGGAGTCCATCCTCCATATCTCGTCATTCATTGTAGTATGTGAGGCCTTCCTCCATATTACACCTCACTTCAGATTGTGGCTCAAGACCTTCAAGGTGGAGCCAAAGATGATCGGGGGGCAACAAGCAGAGTGCGGAGGGGAGGTCATAAGCAAATGTGCTGATGCTCCGTGGCCCGAGGGCTCTTTTCAAGAGGAGCTTAGTTTGTGGCAACGGGAGTGGTTTTATATCGCCGCTCCCCGGGGCACCAAATGGGCGGCGCTCCCCGCCTTCCGCTCAGGTCCACCACAGCGGCGTCATGGGTCAACAAGGGGCTCGGGGGCGTCCAAGGACGTTCCTTTGCTGCAGGGCCCGTATCCGAGACCTCCAAGAGAGGGAGATCAATCTGGTTGCGGTGGCGCAGGTTATGTTGATCCGGCGCCTTCTGCCCTGCAAACGTCGCCCCCTCCGCCTGTGGGAATTTAATCCGGAGGGACCACGAGCTCTCCAAAATTTTATGGGCACGACGCCGTGGAGATGTATAAACTGTTCTTCGGATCACAAGAGAAGTGTCCGGACCTGGCCGAGGACGCAGGACTAAGCTGCAATCGCCTGAGATACTCAAGTTATTAGTCCTGTAACCTGACAAGCTGTTCATTCATTTATCATATATATATATATATATATATATATATATATATATATATATATATATGCCTTTTAAAGGAGCCGTTTCTTGAAAAGGTGTGGATAGCAAAGGCAAAGTTAATAAGGTGTCCGGCTCCTCCCGAGAGACCACGCCGGATCCCATGTTGACCAAGATGTTGAAGGCCGCGCTTTTGAAGAAGGCGAAGGGGGGAGCGGGGAAGCAACTGCCTCTATGAAGGAGGCTATCCAGGAAGGAGGGATTAAAAGTCGCGTCTTTCGAGGAGAAAAGAGGACCGCTTCGGAAGATCCGGAGGTCATGGCCTCAAAGAGGGGAAAGGAATCTTCGTCAGAGAGTCCGACGCTGGGAAGTAACCCAGCCGCACTATTTCCCCAAGGGGATCAGCCCTCCAGCGAGCCGTAAGTAAAAAGAAGGGGTCTTGTAAATAAGGATCATTTATTTATGAAGATAACCGAAATTGTACCTTGTAGTTCGGACCTCAGCCCTTCTCGTGAGCTCGTCTTCGGGGGATCTTCTTCCGGAGATGATGGAGAGCGAAATGCCTCCACCTGTCGCACCCTCATGCGAGGCAGACGACCCTGAGGTGTCGTCGCGGAGGGTTCCCCCAAGTCCGGCGAGGCCGGAAGGTCCGGCGCCAAGTGGTGTGCGGTCGAGGAGTCAAGGATTTGCTCAGGCGAAGCGGCTATCTCGTAAGATCACCGTGCTCTAATGGGTACGGTGATTGAAAGGATTGCATCCAGCGGAGAGCGGATTGCATGAAGCCGTCGAAGCTTCTTGGCTGGTTCGAGGTACGCAAAAATGATGTACCTTCGGCGATTATGCATATAGAATGCGCCTGTATAGATAGTAGCCCTCGAGACTCGGTATGTTGTCAAAATTGACAGCGTGCGTCGAGGATCAAAATCTCGATTATAACATATCGCCGCTCCTAAACAGGTGGCGGGCGTCCGTGGCCAGCGGATCGATGAATATGCCAAACTAAAGCGGCAACTTTATGAGGCGGATCACGGACATCGCTACCGTCAATAAACGGTTTGACGAGTCGCAAGGTATGCGACTTCTACGCGGACACCTGGTAAGGGAGCTTGACGCCCATGTCTTACTATTTGTATGCTTAATGCAGATGGTGCCGTTGCGGTGGAGGAGCTGCGGGCGGAACTCGCCCGAGCGAAAGAGCAAGCCAGAAATAGTAATGCGGCCGCTTTAAGGGTGGCGGAAGAGCTAAAAGCCGAACGGGCTGCTCACTGCCAAAGCAAAGAGGAAATGGCCGATATGGCCAGAAAGTTGAAGAATGCTGCCGATCGCTGCGAGGTTCTTGAAAAAGAACGTCAAGCGGAGCAAGAGGGCCTGAAAAAGGCCGCCGCCGAATCCAAGAATGCCCATTCGGCTTTGAGAGCTGCCAAGGAGGAGCTGAGTCAGGCCAGGTCAATTGCGGCTGGAAAACCGTTTCTGCTGCGGAGGAAATATACGGATCTAAAGTATGCTCAATTGGACAAGTTGTGGAGTTCGGAGGATGCTTTTCTGGACTTAGCGGCGAGCGCTGCGGACGCAATTGAGCACTTCCGAGGCCAGAAGGGGCACAGAAGGGAAGAGCTATATTGGTCGCAATTCCATAGTCCGGAGCGTCTTCTTCCGTTATCCGATCGGTTGGCCGAATGGGCCGAGCTGAATCGACTATCCGGACTTGCCATGAAGCATGTCATGACTCATTTGTGGCCGGGCGGACCCCAGCCGACGAGTTATTTTGGTTTAGTGCAGCAGTTCCTTGGTGCGGTACCGCGTATTGACGCAATGAAGCGGTCGGCGTGTATTGAGGGAGCGCGGATGGCTCTGGCCCGTGTCAAGACATACTGGGCAGATATGAAGGCCACCGACGTTGCATCCCAAGATTCGGACAGAAGCCGAGTACCTGCCGAGCACTACTTTGAGGAAGTCCTGCAGGGCGCTCGTTTAATAGAGACGCAATGCTCGAAGGATATTATGTTTGAATGACATGTATGATTTGTGAAAACAATGTTTCAATATGATGTAAGAGCTTTTTTATACTTGTGCGTTCAAGTAGTAAACTACTCCCTGTGCGGCCGTTTATGTATATGTATATATAACCTGAAAGATGGCAGTCCTTGGCTTCAGCCCCCACGCAGATAGTGCGGGGGTGTTTGCAAAGAAGGCGCTTTTTCACACTTAATCCAACGTCTTGGTCCTGTTAAGGAGGTGGTAGCGTAGCAAACTAGGCAACCAGACTATAATGCTTTATCACTTTCACTTAGCCATAGGAGTTCGAGGGTGGGGCTACTATATAGCCCCTGGGGGCACCGCACTCTTCCAAATTCGTGCGTATGTGCCTGACGAAAACCGTCCTTCGTTAATGCGGAGGAATCCTAAACATTCCGATGAGTCATCGAGTGGTTGACCAGTCTCTCGCTATATCATGACAGTCGGTTTTCGGCTTTCTCTCGAGGTGCTCGCCCGGACGAACCGGGCACAATCGCGATGAGTTCTCCACGGTGCCGTTAGCCGATAGAACGGAACGTAAGGCAGCAAAATGCAGGAGCCGGGCAACCCAACATTTGACCAAAGACATGATTCGGAGCTGATGCCTATAAGGCCTAACTCGAGACGCCGAATACCCCCTAAGGTATTCGGTCTTTATAAAAACGGGCAGAATAATGCCCTAAGCCCCTGGTGTCCAGTGCGTGCAAAAATTCTAGTGCGGCCAATGCCAAAACGCCAGCCTCCTCCTCGGTTATAGTAAGAAACCGGGGGATGTATATCAACAAGAGACAGTAAAAAAGGTTTACGCAGGGTCTTAATCTGAAAAGAATCCTTGCAACGGGTCCCTACTGCACGTCTGCGCCTGTGTCTCCGTTGTGCCGTATCCTGGATGGGTGTAGCACATTGTTCATTTGTAAAAGAGAGGAACTTAGTTTAAAAGAAAAAGGATCGTGCAAAAGATTTACTTTATATTAAATAGATAGAGTACGATTCGAAGAAGTGAATAAAGTGAGCTTTAGTGTCTCTTGTGATACATGCGTGCAGCCCCTTGTATGGGGGTATGCCGCTAGTAGGCGCCGGACTCGTCTAGCCGTGTCCGGGGTTTGAATGACCAATTCAGGCTCTTTGACTAAGCGGAGCCGGATAGGTGTGGGGCTGTCAAGGCAGTCTCACGTTCTTCCGTGCCGAGTAACACTTAATACTTCCTTTTAATGAGATGATGCCGTGGACCGGGCATTTTAAGTGTTAGAGACGCATAATGCGGTATTGCGTTAAAGCGGGCGAAAGCTTCGCGTCCCAATAGTGCTTGATGGCTACTTTTGAACGGGGCAACATGGAAGATTAACCTTTCGCGACGGAAGTTGTCGGATGAACCGAACACAACTTCTAGCAGTATGGAGCCCGTACAATGGGCGTATGGGCCTGGCATTACTCCTTTAAAGGAGGTGTTGCTATGGCGAATTTTTGTTGGGTCTATCCCCATTCTGCGGATTGTGTCCTGATATATCAGGTTTATGTCACTGCCGCCATCCATGAGGACTTGTGTAAATTGGAATCCGCCGATTATAGGATCCAATATCAAGGCAGTCCATCCTGCATTTCGGATACTTTCGGAATAGTCCTGATGGTCGAAGGTGATTGGTTTTGACAACCAGTGTGCGGCGCGCATTTTAGTGGGCGCCGCTCTGTTTTTCCCTTTGATCACGTGAAGTGAGTTTACTGTTTTAACCTCTTGTGGGAAATTCTTTTGTTTTCCGGGGCTCTTCTTGTGGTGCTCGTCGTCATCTTCACTTGGTGTGTCGATCCCCTTGTGTTCGGCGTTGAGTCTGCCGGACTGTTTGAAGACCCAACAATCTCTGTGGGTATGGTTTGCAGGCCTCCCGGGAGTACTGTGGATTTGACATATCTTGTCCAAGATTTTGTTTAAATTGGATAGTTCATCGCTATTGTCCTTAAGGGGCAGTTTTTTATTGTTCTGTCGTGAGCTTTTAAATCCGGCGTTGACTGTCGCGCTCTTTGGACCGTTCCTCTTAATCCGGTGCTGGTCCTTGTTGCGCCGCGGTTTCCCATTTCCATCCCTGATTTCAGATGTACTTGGGTCTCTGGTGCTGCATCTTGCTAGCCAGCTATCCTCTCCCGTGCAAAAGCAGGTCATGAGGCTTGTTAATGCGGCCATTGTTCTTGGCTTTTCTTGGCCGAGGTGTCTGGCGAGCCATTCGTCTCGGATGTTGTGTTTGAAGGCTACTAAGGCTTCGGCGTCCGGACAGTCGACTATCTGGTTCTTTTTAGTAAGGAACCTATTCCAGAATTTCCGGGCTGACTCTCCGGGCTTTTGAGTTATGTGACTTAGATAAATGCGCATCCGGAGGCGGACATAGGTCCCCTGAAAATTTTTCCCAAACGCATCCTCGAGCTCTTCCCAGCTTCCAATGGTATTTTCGGGGAGGCTTTTAAGCCAATGCCGAGCTGGCCCTTTGAGTTTGAGGGGTAAGTATTTTTATGGCGTGGAGATCATCTCCTCTAGCCATGTGTATGTGGAGGATGTAATCCTCACTCCAGACTCTGTGGTCTGTTGTTCTGTCGTATGCCTCTATGTTTACGGGCTTGAATCCCGCTGGAAATTCATGATCCAGCACCTCATCGGTGAAACATAGGGGGTGTGCGGCACCCCTGTATTTGGGTGTGTCGTGATGTTCGGATATTTGGCGTGTTGCATTGCTTTGAAGAGCTTGCTTTCTCGGCCCATAGATGGACCTAACTGGGCCATCCTTTTGATGCGAATCCTTATGCGGATCGCGTACCGCTTGTGTCTGGCGCCCTTTGCCGCTCTCTTTTGTCGTGGGGTCGCCCATCCGACTGGGTGGCCTTCTTACTTTTTGATTGTGGGGGCTCTAAGGCCTCCTCGTCAAATTCAGGCAGTAGCTTTCTTTTTGGGTAGCTCTTTGTTCGGCGACTGTCGCCGTATTTGTCTGCGGTGTTGAATACTTTGCTCCATCTGATCCTGAGTGCATCTTCCGCTGTTTTGAGCTTCCGCTTCTGCTTTTTCAGGCTACACGCGGTGGCGACGAGCCTTTTCTGGAGGTTATTTTGCTGCAACAATTTGTCCCGCGTGAGATCGTCCGGACTGTTGTCTTCGCCGGGGACGGGTTGTTTATCCAAGTTGTCTTGTTCGGACGATTGCTCGATAGCATGTTAAATGCGTCCACGGTTCGCCCTGCTCTATGGCTAGGTCTCTCTGTTGAGGTGGGACTTGGTTCGGCGTTTACGTTGCCGCTTTTGACTGCCGAGGATTTATCCTTCGTAGCGTCCCGTTGTTCCTCGTCTTCATTTCCTTTAGGTGTATCCACCATGTACACATCATGGGATGAAGTGTTTGTCCAGCATCCTATAGGCGCTGGTTCATGGTTGTCTCCTACATCGTCGTCCATACCGTCGATGTCTTCGGAGTCGAAATCGAGCACGTCGTGTAAGCTTTCGGCGATTAGCTACGTAAGTGGGTGGTGGGTGGGCGTTGAATTTCTTCGTCGTCCGCATCTCAACCTTCCTATCCGTAGTCCGGCCAGGGCTCTCCGGATAAAGAGAGAGACTTTAGTGAATTCAGGATGTCGCCAAAGGGCGAGTGCTGAAAGACGTCCGCGGCAGTGAACTCCATGACCGGCGCCCAATCGGATTCGATTGGCATATATAATTTCTGGATAGCATAAAGGGATACTTGAATAAGAATTTTTCAATGAAGGACCTCAGTGAAGCTACTTACGTATTGAGCATCAAGATCTATATGGATAGATCGAGACGCTTAATAGGACTTTCACAAAGCACATACATTGACAAGATTTTGAAGATGTTCAAAATGGATCAGTCAAAGAAAGGGTTCTTGCTTGTGTTGCAAGGTGTGAAGTTGAGTAAGACTCAAAACCTGACCATGGCAGAAGATAGAGAGAGAATGAAAGTCATTCCCGATGCCTCAACCATATGTTCTATATGCCATGCTATGTACCAGACCTATTGTGTACCTTTCCATGAGTTTGACAAGGGGGTACAATAGTGATCCTGGAGTAGATCACTAGACAACGGTCAAAATTATCCTTAGGTACCTAAAGAGGACTAAGGAAATGTTTCTCGATTATGGAGGTAACAAAGAGTTCGTCGTAAAGGGTTACATCGATGCAAGCTTTGACACTGATCCAGATTACTCTGAGTCTCAAACTGGATACATATCGAAAGTGGGAGCAATTAGATAGAGTAGCTCCATGCTGAGCATTGTAGACACAGAAATTTGCAAAATACATACGGATCTGAATGTGGCAGACCCATTGACTAAACTTCTCTCATAAGCAAAACATGATCACACCTTAGTACTCTTTGGGTGTTAATCACACAACGATGTGAACTAGATTATTGACTCTAGTAAACCCTTTGGGTGTTGGTCACACGACGATGTGAACTATGGGTGTTAATCACATAAAGATGTAAACTATTGGTGTTAAATCACATGGCGATGTGAACTAGATTATTGACTCTAGTGCAAGTGAGAGACTAATGGAAATATGCCCTAGAGGTAATAATAAAGTTGTTATTTTATATTTCCTCATACCGTGATAAATGTTTATTATTCATGACAGAATTGTATTAAGCAGAAACTTGATACATGTGTGGATACATAGACAAAACACCATGTCCCAAGTAAGCCTCTACTAGACTAGCTCATTAATCAAAGATGGTTAAGTTTCCTAACCATAGACATGTGTTGTCATTTGATGAACGGGATCACATCATTAGGAGAATGGTGTGATGGAAAAGGCCCATCCGTTAGCTTAGCATATTGATCGTTCAGTTTTATTGCTATTGCTTTCTTCATGTCAATTACATATTCCTTCGACTATGAGATTATGCAACTCCCAGATACTAGAGGAATACCTTGTGTGCTATCAAACGTCACAACATAACTGGGTGATTATAAAGGTGCTCTACAGGTATCTCCGAAGGTGTTTGTTGGGTTGGCATAGATCGAGATTAGGATTTGTCACTCTGAGTATCAGAGAGGTATCTCTGGGCCCTCTTGGTAATGCACATCATAAGAAGCCTTGCAAGCAATGTGAGTAATGAGTTAGTTGCGGGATGATGTATTACGGAACAAGTAAAGAGACATGCTGGTAACAAGATTGAACTAGGTATGAAGATACCGACGATCGAATCTCGGGCAAATAACATACCGATGACAAAGGGAATAACGTATGTTGTCATTATGGTTTGACCGATAAAGATCTTCACAGAATATGTAGGAACCAATATGAGCATCCAGGTTCTGCTATTGGTTATTGACCGAAGAGGTGGCTTGGTCATGTCTACATAGTTCTCGAACCCGTAGGGTCCACACGCTTAATGTTCGATGACGATTTTGTATTATTTGAGTTATGTGATTTGGTGACCGAATGTTGTTCGGAGTCTCGGATGAGACCATGGACATGACGAGGAGTCTCGAAATGGTCGAGAGGTAAAGATTGATATATAGGCTAATAGTATTCAGACACCGAAAGTGTTCTGGAGAGTACCGGGTACATATCGGGTCACTGGAAGGGGTTTCAGGCACCCCCGACAAAGATATGGGCCTAATGGGCCAAGAGGGGAAACGCAGCAGCCAGCAGGGGCTGCTGTGCCCCCATATGGGCCGCACCTTAGGAGGAAGGAAAGAGGGAAAGAGAGAATGAAGGGGAGGGATTCGGCCTCCCCCTTCCTTTCCTCCTCCCTCCTCTTTCCTTCCCCCTCCGGTGAATACGATAAAGGGGGGGGGCAAATTGGACAAGGCCCCCAAGAAGGATTCCTCCTACTTGGGGCACCCCTTGGCTGCTCCCTCTCCCTCCCACCTATATATATGAGGGGGGAGGCACCTAGAACACACAACAACATATGTTAGCCGTGTGCGGCGCCTCTCTCCACAGATTACACCCTCGGTCATATTCTCGTAGTGCTTAGGCGAAGCCCTGCGTGGATCACTTCACCATCGCGGTCACCACGCCGTCGTGCTGACGGAACTCATCTACTTCCTCGACACTTTGTTGGATCAAGAGTTCGAGGGACGTCATCGAGCTGAACGTGTGCAGAACTCGGAGGTGTCGTACGTTCGGTGCTTGATCGGTCGGAACGAGAAGAAGTTCGACTACATCAACCGCATTGTCAAACACTTCCACTTTCGGTCTATGAGGGTACATAGACATACTCTCCTCCTCTCGTCGCTATGCATCTCCTAGATATATCATGCATGAGCGTAGGAATTTTTTTGAAATTGCATGCTATGTTTCCCAACAGTTACTCGTTGCCTCGAAAAATCTGTTACTAAAAAAAGTACGTTTTCTTGAAAAAAAGGTACTTGGTAGCTTCCTCTTGTGTGCTCCCATGATGAACGAGCGAGGGAAGATAAACTGAGCAGGTGAGCCCGTCCTCTCCTTTAAATATTCGATATCTCTAAAACGGCAACCCGCAAAAAACCTTCTACATTCGTCTGCGGATAGGAGGGACCAATCCGCGAACACGGATACGGGAGGCAGTCATGCAACGCTAGTTGCATACATTTTCACAGCAACTCAAACCAACCAGATGAAATTTGTGCAAATAAGTGCGCATTTCATGCGAACTCGACCGGATTTTATACAAACATGACAGATTTCAGTACATTTACATCAATGGTGCTAGTCCGGCTCTGAAGGTATAATTAATACCTAATCTAAATTACCACCTGCGGATCCCTTTGTCTTCCTCATGTCCGGCAGCCCGATCATCGGACTGTCGGGACCCCGGAGGTATATGCTTCAGTGCAAAGGACAGCTCACTTCCCGGCCACTCATCGGAGTGGAACCCCCGGCTGATACTTCAGTGGGAGGGGAAGGTGGCGCCTCCGCTTCCGTGAAGCTCATGTCGGGGGTTGGGTGCGACATATGCCAAAGGAAGGCTTATCATGGTGGGGGCGAGTAGAACGTTGCCGGTGCCTGGAAACGGGATGAGGCGAAGACATGCACGCCGGCGACTCTTACCCAGCTTCGGCTCTCGAGGAGATAACACCTCATCGCTGCTCTGCTGGGTCTCCGCATGATCACTATGGCAAAGTGAGTACAAGATGCTCCTTCAATTTGTTCGGGGTGAGGAAGGAGAAGGGCACGGCTAGCTCTTCTCTCCCTCTATGCGTGTGTCTAAAACTACTAGATTCCAACCCTTTGCATGGGTGCCCCGGGGGGTTTATATAGGCCTACCCCCCGGGGGTACAACGGTAATCCGGCTGGGTGCGGGTCCAAGCCGTCAGTCTCTAAGTCGCCGTCTTCTCCGCCGACTAGTGGGCCCGTCGGCCGACGTCTTCAAAGATGGGGCCGACAGCCCTTGTCCGCCACAGCGGGTCTTGCCAGCTGCAGACATCAGCCGTGCTTCTAATGACGCTGAAGCTTGGTCATGGGGTCATGGCAACAGTGCCGCCGCCGGGCGGGCGATCACTGTTGCCATTTCCCGTCTTGTCTGGTTAATGGCGCGTGGAGCCCGCGGGAGGGGCCGGCCGACTCCCGGAGGCTGACTCCATCAGGTCCGTCTTTGGGGTGCTCTCGCCATCTTCGGTTCTCCCGCCGACAGGCGGGTCCCGCCGTCTTCGGGTCGTACAGAGAGGCCATCGTGGGTACAGGAATCTGCCCACGGGGCTGATGTCAGGGCCGGCGTAACCTTGATGCAGCGCCGGATGGAGATCTCCGTCGATGCGGCGCTCTGTAGCCATACTCGCCCTTTATGGGCGGGTCGAGATGGGCCGCGAGGCGGCTTTATCCCATCCCGCCAGTGTCGCCAGTGCAGGAGGTGGTTGGGGTCGTGGGCCGACTCCCTGTAGCCGGCCTCACTGGAGGTCGCTGGCTTGGAGTCGGCTCGTCCTGAGGCCGTCTCCGGGACTCGGTCTAGAGGGGCAGTCGGCGACTCTGTTGCCGACTCTCTGGCGGCTCTTTGTCTTGGGGTCTTGAGGGGCGCAGCCTGCCCCGATGTTTTGGAAGGTTCAGGGGCTCGGGTCTGCCTACCCGTGGCCCATTACTCCGACAGTAGTCCCCGAAGCTGGTGAGGCGCCGAGGGCAGCCTGTCGAGGAGCCTCGACAGCTTCATCCCTTTGGTAGAAGAATCTGAACTTGGCCCGCCGTCTCCATCTTGAGCCGACTAGCTGGAGTCGGCCTTGCAGGGGGCCGTGTTGCTCTTCAAAGGTTTCGAAGGTCGCAGCGGGACCCGGGCGGCGTGCCTGATAAGCTTCCCGGCAGCCGCCCGCTGCGGGCCCGCCATGCGACGCCATGCGTAAGGCGTCCAGCCCAGCTGCGTGACAAGACAGGCCGTCGGCGGGCCCGCCACTACTGCGTGCCCGGCGCACAAGCGGATCCGGCTGTGGTCGTGCAGCGGTTGGGCTCCCACGCCGTTATCGCGATAACGTCGTGGGTTAAATCGTGGGGGCGTGGGGGAGTGGGCGCGGTTAATCCCACGCCCGCCCCCTCGGCTTTGCAGCCTAGGCGCCTATAAGTAGGCGGGGGGAGGGAGGGGGCGGTGACGCACGCGCACTCTCTCATCCCCGCTCCCTGCCTCGTCTTCTTCCTCGCTCCACCGCGCCGAGCCTCGTTTTCTTCCTCGCTCCACCGCGCCGAGCCTCGCCGCGCCGCGGAGATGAGCTCCTCATCCGCCGCCGCGCCTCCCACCGCGCGCTCCGGCGTGTGGGACGGCTCCATCATCGACGCATTTACATCATCGCCAATTCGCCGTCAAACGCGCGCATCCCCGGCAGCCACCTAGTGCGGACCAGCGCGCGAGGGCGAAATCACGCCCGGCGCCGGAGGAGGGCGAGCGGGTGATTTTTCGCTCGCACCTCATGCGCGGGCTAGGGCTGCCGGCGAGCGGCTTCTTTTGTGCGTTCTTGGAGTTCTTAGGGCTCCAGCCGCACCACCTCACCCCCAACACGGTGGTGTTGCTGGCCGCCTTCGCATCCTTATTCGAAGGTTTTCTCGGAGTTCTCCCCACCATCGAGCTGTGGGGGGAATTCTTCCAAGCGAAGCTCGGGATCCACGTCGCTCGCGTGTTGGCTCTGTGCGGCACGTTCATCGCCAAGAGGAGGCCGGTGCCCGAGAACCCTTTTCCTGCCATCTCCCTCATCAAGTCGGTGAAGATGTGGCAGCGTTCATACTTCTACGTCAAGAACGTCGCCCCCGAAGGCGACTGGGTCAACTTGCCGCCCTACGTGGGCGAGCGTAGTCGGGCGACTCCACGGGTGGTCCTCACAGGCCCGGACGCCGACTCCCCGCAAGTAACGCCACCGTCAGCTACGGGTTCAGCGTGATGATACAAATGGAGGGCCTGACTGGGCAGACTTCTTGGCCGCCGCCATTGGCGCCGAGTTCTCCCTCTTCAAGGCCGACCTCATCTGATCTGTCAGATGAGCGGCCGCCGGGACCCCAGCCGGCTGTGCTCCAAGGACATGCCCCACACGGAGGTGGTGGACACGGTGAACTTCTTGGCGAACTGCACCCTCACGGAGGAATGGCAGTTCGGCAAGGAGCCATACTCGCGCGCCAATCCCCCGCCATTGGTAAGTCATCTCTTGCTTCTCCGTTTCCTTCTTCAGCCGGATTCGGCTCTAATTTTCCTTGGTTTTTTCCGACTCAGAATCCTCTTATGCCGCCTTCGGCCGGCGCCGCGGGGCCGGCTCGTGAATTCGTCCCCGACCGGGCGGAGAGCGACGCCGACGACCCCGACTTGGGTGTGGCGGCGATGGAGGCCGACGCTGAGGGAGGGGGAGGGGCCGACGACTTCAGGCCCTCGGCCACCTTTGCCGACTGGCCCGATGATGACGTCGAGAAGGAAGTCGCCCCTCGCCGCCAGGAGAAAGCCGGCCATCCAGGCGCGAGCTCCTCCGCCGCCTTGGGGGGTCGAGGCGGCGCGAAGAGGCGCCGGGCCGGGCCGAGTCAGCCAAGCGGCCAGGCCAAGAAATTCAGGGGAGCGGCCGCCGCGACCCAGCGCGAAGAAGCGGTCGCGAAGGCTAACCGCTTCCGTAAGGAGGTGAAGAAGCCACCGCTGGTCTCCGCGTAAGTATTTTTTTTATTCTGTCTTGTTTCCTTCTGGTCCATCTTGCCCGAATCTTCTCATGTCCTTTTTTCTCATCAGGGCTCCCATCACCTTGGAGAGGGTCGCCGCTGCCTCCGTCATGGGGTCGACGGAGACGTCCGCCAATAGTCGGCGGGTTGACCCTGCGGCCGCCCTCCGGGAGGCAACAGAGCGGAATGCGCAGGAGAAGCGCGACGAGGAGGAGGCCGCCCGTCGGGAGAAGGCGGAGGCCGAGAAGGCGGTCGAAGCCGCTGCTGCAGCAAAAAGGCGAGCCAAGGAGGCCATGCGCCTTCAGTCGGCGCTGCTCGTCACTCTGCTGAGCTCAGCGCCACCACCGCCGGAGTTCACGGGGCAGTCGGTGGTGAGGTCCCCGTCGCAGGGAGGGAAGGCGGCGAGGTCTCTTCGCCGGGCGCGGCCGCGCCACCTCCGCCGCCTCCGCCGCAGTCCGAGATCGTGCAACGCAAACAGCCGGGCGGACCCGCTGTGCCGCCCGACCGACAGCGAGGCCGTGGGGCAGCTGCTTCTTCAAGTCGCTTCACCGGTAGCGTCGTCTTGAGAAGGCGACCTCGGCGCCAGCGCCCTTGAGAACCGGGCGCCGCCCGGCTCGGCCATCCCTAACGCTGAGGCGACAAAGCGCCGCGCCCGTTGGGTGGAGTGCGAGTAAGCGGCACGGGCCCAACACGGCGCTCTTGGACGTCCAAGCGAAGCTGCGGGCTGAAGGCGACGCCCTCCAGAACCTTTCCAAGGCGCACCTGGCATCGCGATCCGCCGTGCGGGTATGTTTCATTTCCGAATTTTCTCTTGCTCTTCTCTGTGGGGGCGCGCCCACTGAGCAGGCGGCCCGGAACTTTATTTGCTTACTTCCAAGTTTTTTACCTATGTCTGGAATTCTTGTTACAGGAGTATCACAACCTCCGCGCTACTGCCTTCAACCGCAACGTTGAAGAACTGAACAAGCGGGCTGCTGACCTGGCGAGGAGCCGAGGTGAGTTTTCTTCTTCGCGGGGGCGCGCTGGCGCACCCGCGGGCTGTAGTCCCCGAGATTCGGGCGGCTAGCTGCTAGATCGGGCCGGATCTTCCTGGCGACCTTCTTAACTGACGACTTCGCCTCCTTCTTCTTTTTATTCTTCAGAGTCCAACGCCGCTCTGCGGGTGCAGCTGGGTACGGCCGAGACCGCTTTGCGCGCCACAGAGGAGGAGTGCGGCAAGCTCGCCGCAGAGCGCGACCTGCTGGCTACGCAGCTGGCGGAGCAGAGGGAGCTGCTCAAGGCGGCGCAGGCTGAGGCGGAGAAGAAAGAGGCCGCTCTCCTGGCCGAATTTGAGAGCGAGCGCTCCGCCTGGACCGACAGGGAAGCGCAGCTGACCTCCGGCTTCCATGAAATCGAAGATATCGTCGATGGTAAGTTTGCTTTACTTTCTCTTTTGGGTTGCCGACTATGGGTTAAGCCGGCTCCTGTTTTTTCTGACTTGCTTTTTCTTCTTCTTGGCAGACTTCTTCCCTGGTCACACGCAGGCGGCCAATCAGGCCATCGAGGCCGAGCGCGAGGCACGGAGGGCGGGTGGCGCCGAGATCGCAGCAAACGGCCCCCGGACCCTGGACGAGCAGCTCCTGAGCATTGAGGCTCGTTTGCGGCCGGCACATCGGATGATGCGCCGTCTTCAGCGTGTCAGTGCCCAGGCGATTGCTGCCCTGTGGCCGGACATGCCGGTTGTGCGCACTCCTAGCCGGACCGCCGACTGGCTGGAGGTCGCGGCTGGCCGTCTTGAGGCTTGGAAGGGCTCCGCGGCTCGGGCTAGAGCTCGCCGAGCCCTGGAGTTCGTCAAGGCGTGGTATTCAGGGCTCGACCTGGACCGGCTGGCCGTGTTCCGGTCAGAAGCCCAGGCAGAGCTGCTGGCCGCGGAGGACGCCCTCGTCGAGCGTGCGGCGACGATCTCCGACCACACGGACACCAGTGTTTTCGTCCCTGAGCAGTCTGAAGACGGTGGGGAAGCACCGCCGTAGTGGTTCGGGATGAACCCGGACTACGGCGAGGACTCAGCGGAGGTGATCGACTCCAGCGCCCAGGATGAGGACGAGGCGGAGGATGGAGACGGCATGAATGCGCCAGAAGACGGAGCGGGCGACCAGCCTCAGCTCGACCGCGCCTCCAGCAATGAGCCGCGCCCGTCTGGGCCAGCTGCTGCCAGAGACAATCAAGCCGAGACCGTTCAGCCAGCCGCCCCGCCGCCTGACGCCGCCGCCGCCTCCGGCCTTCCAACCCCATCCGCTGCTTCTTAGGCCGCTGCCTTGCCTTTATTTTATCTGTTTGCTAGTCTTTTGAAAGAACTTTGTTAATTTGCACAACTCCACCCGCGGGGTGTATTCTGAACCTCTGTGTAAATATTATTCTAATTTTATGTTTCCTTGCTTATTGCTCTTGTGGCTTTTTCCTTTGCCGCCTTCCCTTAGATGCCGCCTTGCCCGTCGGGCAACCGCTCTGCGGATTGCCGTCTAGGTCAAGTGCTTGGCTACTTTGAGAAGGCAAGTACTTGGCCATTTTTTTAGAGTCGTTTAAGCAAGTTGGGTAGAAAACGGCAAGCCGGCCTCTTAAGAGTCGGTTTCACGAAACGGGCTGGAAGCCGATTTAAACTATGTTTATGCTTTGGGTCCTTAGCCATTTTTTTCGTAGGGCGCTCGCTCTACCTTACTCCTGCCCCACCAAACAGTCGCTCATGAAGGCGGCTTCTCGACAGAGATTTGCTTAGGCACCGCCACGCTACTTGTCGACTTGAGGAAGCACTTCATAGCTCAAAGGCGTGAGTCCCGGGCCGACTAGTCGAGCCGGTGCCAAACAAGCATAATCAAAGGGTAACATACTCAAAGGCATAATTCTTATCATACAGATAACAAAGAGGGCAGTCCCCGAGCTCGTCTCGGGGCCCCGAGTCTTGGTATTTCAAACACAAAAGGGTAGCGTGGTACATACCGCATCAATCTGTAAAATCTTGGAGGAGATTCGCATTCCATGGCCGCCTCCGTCTCCTTGCCGGAGTCGTCCCTCTTGCATGCTTTCGGGGCTTAGCGTCGATCGGGTAGTAGTAGGAGTCGCTTGCCCAGCACTTCATCGATGATGAATGGGCCTTCCCAAGGCGCCGACAGCTTGTGTTGGCTGGCTGTTCACTGGATTAGCCGGAGCACAAGGTCGCCCTCTAGGAATGATCTTGGCTTGACCTTCTTGTTGTAGTAGCGGCGCAGGCTCTGCTGGTAGATGCTGGACCGGCTGAGTGCCAACAGTCGCCCCTCTTCCAGCAGATCGACGTCGTCTTGACGTGCTTCCTCTGCTTCCTCTTTGGTGTACATGGTGATTCGCGGGGAGTCAAACTCTATATCCGTTGGGATGACGGCTTCGGCACCGTAGACGAAGAAGAAGGGTGTGAAGCCAGTTGACTTGTTTGGAGTCGTACGCAGACTCCAGAGGACGGCTGGCAACTCCTCAAGCCAGCGGCGGCGAACGCTCCAGTGGTTCGACCAGTCGAGGCTTGATGCCAGACAGGATGAGGCCGTTCGCTCGCTCCACCTGGCCGTTTGAATGCGGATGGGCAACGGACGCTAAGTCCAGTCGGATGCCCTGCGTCGCGCAGAAACGGGCGAGGGTGCCTTTGGCGAAATTTGTGCCGTTGTCGGTGATGATGTTGTGTGGTACACCATACCGAGTCATGATGTCGGTGATGAAAGTCACTGCCGTAGGACCATTCAACTTCTTGATGGGTTTTGCTTCTATCACTTGGTGAACTTGTCCACCGCGACAAGTAAGTGAGTTAGGCCACCTCGTGCCGTCTTGAATGGTCCCACCATGTCCAAGCCCCAGACAGCAAAGGGCCAGGCCATGGGGATAATCTTGAGCGCTGAAGCCGGCTGAAGCGTCTTGGAGCAGAACACCTGGCACCCCTTGCATTTTTGAACTAATTCCTTGGCCTCTTCTAGGGCAGTTGGCCAGAAGAAACCGTGTCGGAAGGCTTTGGCGACGAGTGCTCTTGAGGCTGCATGATGGCCGTGACTCATACGATGGATGTCTTCAAGGATTGCTTGGCCTTGCTCGGATTCGACGCAGCGCTGGTAGACACAGGTGACGCTGCGCCTGACCAGCTCTCTCTTGACTATAGTGTCGGCTGCCGCTCCGCGTTGCACTTGCCGAGCCAAGGTTTCATCGAGTTGGTAGCTCTCGCTTACTAAGAACTTGAGGATGGGCTGGGACCATGAGGGTGCTGCTATTTCTTCGATTGCCAAGATCGCTACTTGGACGAGGGCGGCTGGGAAATTTGGGGCGGCGGGTTGGAGTCTGCAGCAGCTTCTTTGAGTTGAAGAAGTCCCGAACCCATTGGCCGCAGCCCCGGGCAATCTTGGAGTCTTCGCAATGGTCGCCGCAGATCCCGGGCGGGTTCTGAAGTCCCGGGCGGCTCCGACCGCCAGCGTTCTTGGGGGCATCTGCAAGGATTCTTGTGCCGTCTCTTTGAGGCTCTGAGTCGGGTCTGACTTCTTCGTGGGGAGCCGGCACAAAATGGAGTCTGACTGGTGACGGTTTGACGGATGGCTTGAGAAGGCGCTGAAGGGCGACGCCGGATGGTATTGCCTGACGGGTGGAACCGATTCTTGCCAGGGCATCTGCTTGGTCGTTGTCGTTTCTTGGCACGTGGAGGAATTCACATCCCTCAAAATATCCACTCAGCTGCTGTACCAGAAAGCGGTAGCTCGCCATATTTGCATCTTTGGCGTCCCAGTTGCCGGATGACTGTTGGACCACCAAGTCGGAGTCGCCATAGCACAGGATCCGGCGAATGCCAAGCTCTTTGGCGAGCCGGAGCCCGTGGATGAGCGCCTCGTATTCGGCGACGTTGTTGGAGGCGGCGAAATGGATCTGCAGCGCGTACTTGAGCTTGTCGCCCTTTGGGGAAGTGAGGACCACGCCGGCTCCCAAGCCGGTGCGCATCTTGGAGCCATCAAAGTGCATCCGTCAATGGGTGGAGTCGGTCATTTGGCGGCAGTACTGGTCTCGGCCCAATCGACGAGGAAGTCGGCGGTGCTTGTGACTTGATGGCGGTCGCGGGGCTGGTAAAAGATGGTGTAGGGGGCCAACTCTATGGCCCATTTGGCCACTCGACTGAAGCATCTCGGCTTCGATGATCTCTGCTAGTGGGGCCGTGCAAACCACGGTGATTGGATGCTCTTGAAAGTAAGGCTTCAACTTCTTGGCGGCAAAGTGCACGCCATAACACATCTTCGGTAGTGGGGGTAGTTACGCTTGGAGGTCGGCGATTACCTTGCTCGTGTAATACACTGGTCTCTGGACAGGTAGCGCCTTGCCTTCCTCCTTGCGTTCAACTACAATGGTGTCTTGACTACCTATTTGGTGGCGGCAATATACTGAGAGCATGGGCTCCTTTGGAGTCGAGCCGCCCGACCTTTGGGGAGTAGTCGGCATTCTCTTCAAGCCGAGAAAAGCTTCGTCCGCCTTGAGTTCCATTCGAAGAAGGTGGTCTTCTTCATAAGTTGGTGCAGAGGAAGAGCTTTCTCGCCCGGCCGGTGATGAATCGGTGATAGGCGTAAGCAGCGGTGAACTTCTGCACATCTAGCGGTCGGCGGGTACTTCCATCCTTTCGATCGCCTTGATCTTCACGGGTTGCACTCTATGCAGCGTTCAGATACCGGGAAGCCAAGGAGCTGGCGGCTGGTACTCAAGACGCATTTCTTCTGGGTTGAGCTTGATGCGGAATCGGCGCGAGGTTTTCAAAGGTCTCTTTGAGGTCTTCCAACAGCGTTCCTCGCTTCTCCGTCTTCACCACCACGTCGTCCCACGTAAACATGGGCGTTTCGCCAAGCTGCTTGAGGAGGCACTTCGCATGCAACGCTGAAAGGTGACGCCGGCATTCCTTAAGCCGAACGTCATGGTCAGGTAGCAGAAGGCTCCAAACAGCGTGATGAAGGCGGTCTTCAGTCTGTCAGCCGGGTTCAGCTTGATCTGGTGATATCCTGAATATGCATCTAAGAAGCTCAACAGCTCGCATCCGGCTGTGGAGTCTATCACCTGATCAATTCTTGGCAAAGCGAACGGGTCCTTGGGGCAGGCTTTGTTGAGGCTTGTGTAGTCGATACACATCCTCCACTGCTTGTTCTTCTTTAATACCAAGACTGGGTTCGCCAACCATTCTGGAAAGAAAACTTCCATGATGAAACCGGCAGCGAGGAGCCGGGCTATCTCTTCCCCAACAACTCTTCTTTTCTCTTCTGACAGGCGGCGCAAGGGCTGCCTGACGGGCTTCACAATAGATCGGACATGTAACTTGTGCTCGGCGAAATCCGTCGGTACACCTGGCATGTCTTTGGGGGACCATGCGAAGATGTCCCGATTCTCACGGAGGAAATCGACAAGCTCGCCTTCCTATTTGCTGTCGAGGTTCACACCTATGACAGCGTATCTCTCCGGGTGCTCCTGGTCCAAGGGTATCTTCTTGGTCTCTTTGGCCGGCTTGAATGAGCCCTCAGCTTCTGACTCCTTGGGGTCGGACGATATCTCTGGCTGCTTGCCGGCCACTGCCACAACCCGATCCAGGAGCCGCTTCTCATTTCGCGATCACCGAGGGGACTCGGCTAGCCGGCTGCTTTCGGTACTGCGGTCGACTTTTCTGTAGTCGCCCGGCTACGGTCGAGAATCCCTTGGAGCTCGGCATCTTCATCTTGAGGTAGGCGTAGTGGGGACCACCATGAACTTGGCCAAAGCAGGTCGGCCAAGCGGGGCATGGTAGGGGCTTTCGAGGTCCACCACTTGAACCAGACTGGCTCTCGGCGAAAGTGATCCTTGTCCCCAAAGAGGACGTCTATCAAAATCTTGCCAATCGGTGAGCAGGAAAGGTCGGGTACAATTCTGTGGAACACAGTCCGACTATGCTGAAGCTGTGTTTGCTTGATTCCTAGCTTCTCCATCGTATCCTTGTACAGGATGTTGATGCTGCTGCCTCCGTCTATCAGCACTCACGAGAAGCGAGCGGCCCGCCTATCTGTGGCAAGGGTGGCTCCCAAGACCAGGGCGTAGGAGCCCGGATTCGGCATCACCTCTGGGTGATCGGCCGCGGCTCCGGCTAATGGGTTTCTCGGACCCGTGCATGAATGCAGGGTATCTGATGCTCTGCATTCACCTCTTCTTGCTTCTTGCCGCTTCTTGGCGATCATCAGCCACGTTGGTAAACATGACATAGGCGTCGTGCTCTTACAGGTAATCGTCTTGTCTTCGCCGGCTGGACACCGGTAGCTCTTTGGGGGCGGTGGTGGGCGGCGGCCCATGAAAGCGGAGGAGGGCAAGGCCGTCTCCCTTGGCGATCCTGGTGAGCCGGTGGCACTTCCGGTGGTGTGATTTGGCGGCTTCGGCCGGCTGTGGAACTTGCAGGGTCCGGCCCGAGTCTGCCAGAAGAGAAGGCCGGCAACCAGTTGGACTTGCCGCCATTCTCGCCGCTTGGTGAGGCTGCCCTACGGCGCTGGTCTTGTATGTCGCCACACCGGCTGTTAGAAGCGGCTGCGGGCCTTGGCGCTTATGATCATTCTCTTGTTGTCGCCCATTGGCGTCGCCGGCCACCGGAGTTCTAGGAGCATGAGGAGCTACTTTGCTGGTCGACCGACTTCGATCTCCGACTTCATGGAGGAGTCGGTCAGCGTCTTATGTCTGCTATGACCAGCAGCTCGTCGAGGGTCTCCGGCTCGCCGCAAAGGAGCTTGTGCTTGAGGAGGGTGCCTTCTCTGCACCCGGTGGTGAAGTACTCGATTGCTGCACCTCGTGCACTCCTTCGCAGGAGTTCGGAGCTCGGCCCAGCGCATGAGGTAGTCGCGAGTAGACTTCGTTGGGGCCTTGCACGCACAAGGACAGGTGGACGAGGCTTGGGAGGTCGCTTGTATGTGCTCGTGAAGTTGCGGACGAAGGCCTCGGTGAAGTCGACCCAGCTGTTGATCTTTGCGGGGCTTCAAGCTGTTCAGCCATGTCCGGGCCGTGCCACAGAGCATGAGGGGAATATACTTTTACGGCAACGCCGCTTTGTTGCCGTTTGCTATCTTGACGGCCGTGGAGTAGTCCACCGGCCAGTCCTCCGGCTTCACGGAGCGGTGTATTTGGGTGTGTCTCGGGGAGTGTGAATCCTCGGGAAGGGCTCGTCTCGGATGCGAGGTCCAAACAGGCGGGCCCAACTCGTCTTCTTCTTCTAGTGCCAGGGATCGGTGGAGTCGCTCGATCCGGTGGCGGGCGTCATTTTCTCCGACTCCCTCTCGGCGGCCAAGGCGGTTGCCGAGAGTCGGCTGCTCGACGGGTGGCGGGGAGACTCGCCTTTCTCTGTGGGGAGGAGGAGGCTGATAGCCGTCCCGCCGCTCCACTGCTCTTGGGCGGCCGTCTTCGTCATGCTCGATGGAGATGTGAGTCCGGCTATGGCTGACAGCCGGATCCTTATTCTTTCTTCCGCGGACGCCGCCAGTCGGCGTCCGAGACGTCGCGCCTTGATCTCGGCGAGGGGGCAAGTCGCCGAGTTGTCGCCGCGGCGCCTCCGTCTGGCGGCAGCCGTCTTGCGCGGCGGCCGCGTCGAGGAGCTGCTGGACTCGCTCCGTCATCAGGCGGCGCTCCTCGCCCTCGAAGTTATCCAGCTCGTGCGCCGCCGCCTGGGCAGCGCGAATGTTCTCCGCGGGCGTGGCGCGTACATGAGGCGGCCCCCCAAACAGACTGGCGATGGCCACGCCGCGCTGCTGGACTGCGCCTAGGTGGCTAGGCCCAGTCGGAGCCGGCGACCCGCCCACAGCGAGATCCATCTCGCGCTGATAGGCTTCCGACAAGCGTCTCATGCTTGCCAGCTTCTGTGCGCCCATGAGGAGCTGGAGGCGGCGTGCTTCCAGCGTTCCGGCGTCGGCGTCCTCCGGAATGGAGGCGGTCAGGTCTTGCAGAACCGCGTCGAGAGGGTCACGAGCTCCCTCGCCGGAAGGCTCGCCGTGACCGATGACGAGTACTTCTGTGACGGTGCTCCCGCCGCTCTCCGCGCGAGGGAGAGGCTCGTCGTAGACCACCACGTTGGTGGGGAACGCGTCGAGCGACACGGTGTCGGAGTCGACCAGCATTGGGTCGGTGGAGCCTACGGACTCCAGGTCGGCGGCGAGCTCGCCCGGCGTGGAGCTGCTCGAGGAGGCCCGCGAGGAGGCTTTCGGGGCCGTCCGTGCCTGCGTCGGATGCAGGCTTGTCGGAGAGGCGAATCTCGCCGACAAGTTCGGCGAGGCAGCTCGCGGCGCAAGCGACCTCGGCGCCATGCAGCGCGTTGGCGCAGACTCCGTCTGGCGTGCTGGGCTGGCTGCGCTCGCCAGGGAGGAAGAGGGTTCCCGTCCAGGGCAGGTCTCTGGACAACGGTGCACCAGGCCCCAAGGTGGGCGCCAAATGTCGGGGTTGGGTGCGACATATGCCAAAGGATGGCTTATCATGGTGGGGGCGAGTAGAACGTCGCCGAGGCGTGGAAACGGGATGAGGCGAAGACATGCACGCCGGCGAATCTTACCCAGCTTCAGGGCTCTCCGAGGAGATAACACCCCTACTGCTGCTCTGCGGGGTCTCCGCATGATCACTATGGCAAAGTGAGTACAAGATGCTCCTTGAGCTATTCGGGGTGAGGAAGGAGAAGGGCACGGCTAGCTCTTCTCTCCCTCTATGCGTGTGTCTAAAACTACTAGATTCCAACCCTTTGCATGGGTGCCCCGGGGGGTTTATATAGGCCTACCCCCCGGGGGTACAACGGTAATCCAGCTGGGTGCGGGTCCAAGCCGTCAGTCTCTAAGTCGCCGTCTTCTCCGCCGACTTAAGGCTCTGCCGACTAGTGGGCCTGACGGCCCCAAAGATGGGGCCGACAGCCCTTGTCCGCCGCAGGGGTCTTACCGGGCAGATTCATCGTAGTCGTGCTTCTAATGACGCGAGCTTGGTCATGGGGTCATGGCAACAGTGCCGCCGCCGGGCGGGCGATCACTGTTGCCATTCCCCGTCTTGTCTGGTTAATGGCGCGTGGAGCCCGCGGGAGGGGCCGGCCGACTCCATCGGGTCCGTCTTTGGGGTGCTCTCGCCGTCTTCGGTTCTCCCGCCGACAGGCGGGTCCCGCCGTCTTCGGGTCGTACAGACAGGCCATCGTGGGTACAGGAATCTGCCCACGGGGCTGATGTTAGGGCAGGCGTGGCAACAGTGCTGCGCCAGGCGGAGATCTCCGTCGGTACGGCGCTCTGTGGCCATACCTGCCCTTTATGGGCAGGGCAGGGATGGGCCGCGAGGCATCTTTATCCCATCCCGCTTGTAGTCGCTCAGACAGGAGGCGGTTGGAGTCGCGGGCCGACTCCCTGTGGCCGGCCTCACTGGAGGTCGCCGGCTTGGAGTCGGCTCGTCCTGAGGCCGTCTCTGGGACTCGGCCTAGAGGGGCAGTCGGCGACTCTGTTGCCGACTCTTTGAAGGCGGCTCTTTGTCTTGGGGTCTTGAGGGGCGCAGCCTGCCCCGATGTTTTGAAAGGTTCAGGGGCTCGGGTCTGCCTACCCGTGGCCCATTACTCCGACAGCCCATGTGGGATCGACGGAGGTCCTCGAAAGAGAAGAACCAGGCAAGACACCGGTTGTGTACGCCGGTGTCGCCTAGGCGGTGGCCTTTGTGGGACCCAAGCGACAGCGGACTCTCGTGTTCTACTTCTCCTAGGTGATGGTGGCGGACGCGGAGGCGTCTGTCGGTGTCAAAACCGGCGGATCTCGGGCAGGGGGTCCCGAACTGTGCGCCTAAGGCTAATGGTAACAGGAGGTGGGGGACACAATGTTTACCCAGGTTCGGGCCCTCTCTATGGAGGTAATACCCTACTTCCTGCTTGATTGATCTTGATGATATGACTATTACAAGAGTTGATCTACCACGAGATCATATAGGCTAAACCCTAGAAGCTAGCCTATGATTCTGATTGTTCTTGTCCTATGGACTAAAGCCTCCGGTTTATATAGACATCGGAGGGGGCTAGGGTTACACAGAGTCGGTTACAGAGAAGGAAATCTACATATCTGAATTGCCAAGATTGCCTTCCACGCAAAGGAGAGTCCCACCCGAACACGGGACGAAGTCTTCAATCTTGTATCTTCATAGTCCAATAGTCCGTCATAAGCATAAAGTCCGGCTGTCCGAGGACCCCCTAATCCAGGACTCCCTCAGTAGCCCCTGAACCAGGCTTCAATGACGATGAGTCCGGCGCGCAGATTGTCTTCGGCATTGCAAGGCGGGTTCCTTCTCCGAATACTCCAAGGTAGATTTCGAACATATGAATCATATCCGACTCTGCAAAACAAATTCCACGTACCACCGTAGAGAGCATAATATTCCACGAGTCTAATCTGCTGACAAATTTTACCTAGCGTGACATCACGCCGCGGCCCGGTTATTATCAAAACCATTTTTCCCAACCTGACATTACACGTCTTGCGAGGCGGTCTTATTGGCACGTCTTGTCGAAGTAGAGATCGTGCCCCCCTTATCACGGGATTCTCATCAATACGGGCGTGGGTAACCCAACCGTGTTGTTAGTATGACTCCTTCGTTTAGGAAAGTTCCAAACGGCCACACGGAGGACGCCTGGCATTCGTCCTCTTTATAAAGAGGCCAAGACCTGTCCTTTTCTTTCCACGCCTGACCCTTCCCTCCCCTCACCTCAAGTTCCAACACTCAAGGTTTAGCCCAAGCACTCCCGACCTTCCAACCATGTCCGGATCCAACCTTCAAGGTCGGTGGATGGCCTCTTCTGTTACAGAGGAGGACATCAAGAAGCTTAGGGATGCTAGGTATTTGACCGCCGAAATCCTTCACAGGCTTCCTGCTCAAGGGCAGGTTATCCCTACTCCCGAACCCAACGAGAGTGTCGTATTCATCTCCCACTTCCTCCGAGGGCTAGGCTTCGGTCTTCACCCCTTTTTAGAGGGCTCATGTTCTATTACGGTCTGGATTTTCTTGATCTAGCTCCAGATTCCTTCCTTCACATCTCGACATTCATCATTTCGTGTGAGGCCTTCCTCCGCACTACCCCACACTTCGGCTTATGGCTCAAGACCTTCGGTGTGAAGCCGAAGATGATCAACAGGCACGCTTGAGTGCGGAGGCGCTATTATAAGCAAAGGTGTCGACGCCTTATGGCCAAAGGGTTCCTTCCCGGAGGTGTCCGACCTATGGCAACGGGAGTGGTTTTATATCACAGCACCCCAAGGTACAAAGTGGGTTGCCGCCTCAGCCTTCCGCTCTACTTCTCTGCCACGGCTTGCATCATGGGTCAACAAGGGGCTAGACTGGGGATCGGTTGATGATGTGCGGACATTGCAAAGCCGCATTCGGGATCTCCTCAAGAGGGATATTAGTCTCGTCAAAGTAATTCAAGTAATGTTGGTTCGTCGGGTCCTGCCATGCCAACGTCGATCTCTCCGCATGTGGGAGTTCAACCCGGAAGGGTCGCGAACCATTCAGCACTTCTTCGGCGTGACGCTCGAAGGGATGTATCAATTATTCTTCGGATCACGGATAAAGTGTCCGGACACAACAGAGGATGTGGGTCTCAACTGCAACCGTCGAGATGCCCAAGTAAGTAACTCCGCGACTGAACATGCTGTCATTATATTTGTCACAACATTATTCTGAATAACCACCCTCGGCCAGGACTGGATAAGAAAGGCGGAGAGGATCAGGTGTTCGGCCCCTCTTCCCGAAGACTCGCCGGATCCTGTACTAACCAGGATGCTGGCTCGTGCACCTTATCAAGTGCCATCAGGGAGGACAAGGGGAGGAATAGGGAAGCCAAAAGCGTACTTCATGTTGGAAGTACGTCACGCATCCTAACCGGGGGAATTAGTGCCCCCGTGTTGGAGGATGATCGGGGAGGAGAATCTAGCATCCCATCTTCCCACGGGAAGAAAAGGACCGCCCCTGAAGACTTGGAAGCGGAGGTCTCCAAACGAGGGAAGAAACCTTCACCAGGGGGCCCTGCCCCGGAGGGCAACCTCACCGCACAACGCCCACAAGGGGGCCAGCCATCAACTTAGCCGTAAGTGAACAAATGTGCTTTAGTAAGCATGCCCCGTTCTTTTCCTAAGAATAACGACCGAGACATATGTTTTGCAGTTCGGCTCATAGCCTCCCTCGACATTGTTCGTCTTCGGGGGATCTTCTTCCGGAGATGATGGAGAGCGAAATGCCTCCTCCTTCTTCTCCGCCTGAGGCGGACGACCCTAAGGTGTCGTCCCGGAGGATCTCTCCCGATCCGCAAAGACCAGAAGGTAACTCTTCGTCCGTCCGAAGTCCGGGGCTTTCAGCTCTTAGAGAGACCAACAGAAAAAGCCCGGGATTGTCCGATGTACAACCGGACACATTGAAGGGTCTTTTGCAGCAAGCGGCTAATTCAGAGGCACATCGTACCATAATGGGTACGGTGGTTGAGAGGATCTCATCCGCAAAAAGCGGGTTGCATGAAGCTTTTACGAGCCTGCTAAGAGGCTTTGAGGTACGCAAAGTGATATATATATATTTTTGATTGTGAAGGAAATATGCCCTAGAGGCAATAATAAAGTTATTATTTATTTCCTTAAATCATGATAAATGTATATTATTCATGCTAGAATTGTATTAACCGGAAACATAATACATGTGTGAATACATAGACAAACAGAGTGTCACTAGTATGCCTCTACTTGACAACCTCGTTAATTAAAGATGGTTATGTTTCCTAACCATAGACATGAGTTGCCATTTGATTAACGGGATCACATCATTAGGAGAATGATGTGATTGACTTGACCCATTCCGTTAGCTTAGCACTTGATCGTTTAGTATGTTGCTATTGCTTTCTTCATGACTTATACATGCTCTCATGACTATGATTATGCAACTCCCGTTTACCGGAGGAACACTTTCTGTGCTACCAAATGTCACAACTTAACTGGGTGATTATAAAGGTGCTCTACAGGTGTCTCCGAAGGTACTTGTTGGGTTGGCGTATTTCGAGATTAGGATTTGTCACTCCGATTGTCGGAGAGGTATCTCTGGGCCCACTCAGTAATGCACATCACTATAAGCCTTGCAAGCATTGTAACTACTGAGTTAGTTGCGGGATGATGTATTACGGAACGAGTAAAGAGACTTGCCGGTAACGATATTGAACTAGGTATTGATATACCGACGATCGAATCTCGGGCAAGTAACATACCGATGACAAAGGGAACAACGTATGTTGTTATGCGGTTTGACCAATAAAGATCTTCGTAGAATATGTAGGAGCCAATATGAGCATCCAGGTATAGTTCTCGAACTCGTAGGGTCTGCACGCTTAAAGTTAGATGACAGTTATATTGTGAGTTTATATATTATGATGTACCGAAGATAGTTCGAAGTCCCAGTTGTGATCATGGACATGACGAGGAGTCTCGAAATGGTCGAGACATGAAGATTGATATATTGGACGACTATATTCGGACACCGGAATGGTTCCGGGGGTTATCGGATATATACCGGAGTACCGGGAGGTTACCGGAACCCCACGGGAGGTTAATGGGCCTCATGGGCCCAAAGTGGAGAAGAGGAGGGACGGCCAGGGCAGGCCGCGCCCCCCCCCCCCTCCCCCTCTAGTCCGAATAGGACAAGGAGGGGGGGCGGCGCCCCCTTTCCTTCCTCCCCTCTCTCCCTACCTTCCCCCTCTCCTAGTTGGACAAGGAAAGGAGGGAGTCCTACTCCCGGTGATAGTAGGACTCCTCCTGGCGCGCCCCTCCTGGCCGGCAGCCCCTCCCCCCTTGCTCCTTTATATACGGGGGCAGGGGGCACCTCTAGACACAACAACAATTGATCCTTGAGATCTATTAGCCGTGTGCGGTGCCCCCCTCCACTATATTCTACCTCGATAATATCGTAGCGGTGCTTAGGTGAAGCCCTGCATCGGTAGAACATCATCATTGTCACCATGCCGTCGTGCTGATGGAACTCTCCCTCGACACTCGGCTGGATCAGAGTTCGAGGGACGTCATCAAGCTGAACGTGTGCTAGAACTCAAAGGTGACGTGCTTTCGGTGCTTGATCGGTCGGGCCGTGAAGACGTACGACTACATCAACTGCGTTGTTCTAACGCTTCCGCTTTCGGTCTATGAGCGTACGTGGACAACACTCTCCCCTCTTGTTGCTATGCATCACCATGATCTTGCGTGTGCGTAGGATTTTTTTTGAAATTACTACGTTCCCCAACAGTGGCATCCGAGCCTGGTTTTATGCGTAGATGTTATATGCACGAGTAGAACACAAGTGAGTTGGGGGCGATACAAGTCATACTGCTTACCAGCATGTCATACTTTGATTCGGCGGTATTGTTGGATGAAGCGGCCCGGTCCGACACTACGTGTGCGCTTACGCGAGACTGGTTTTACCGCCGTGCTTTGCACACAGGTGACTAGCGGGTGTCAGTTTCTCCAACTTTAGTTGAACCGAGTGTGGCTACGCTCGGTCCTTGAGAAGGTTAAAACAACACTAACTTGACGAACTATCATTGTGGTTTTGATGCGTAGGTAAGAACGGTTCTTGCTCAGCCCGTAGCAGCCACGTAAAACTTGCAACAACAAAGTAGAGGACGTCTAACTTGTTTTTGCAGGGCATGTTGTGATGTGATATGGTCAAGGCATGATGCTATATTTTATTGTATGAGATGATCATGTTTTGTAACCGAAGTTATCGACAATGGCAGGAGCCATATGGTTGTCGCTTTATTGTATGCAATGCAATCGCCCTGTAATTGCTTTACTTTATCACTAAGCGGTAGCGATAGTCGTAGAAGCAATAGTTGGCGAGATGACAACGATGCTACGATGGAGATCAAGGTGTCGCACCGGTGACGATGGTGATTGTCGGTGTCAAAACCGGCAGATCTCGGGTAGGGGGTCCCGAACTGTGCGTCTAGGCGGATGGTAACAGGAGACAAGGGACACGATGTTTACCCAGGTTCGGGCCCTCTTGATGGAGGTAAAACCCTACGTCCTGCTTGATTGATATTGATATTGTGGATGTTTACAAGAGTGGATCTACCACGAGATCAAGGAGGCTAAACCCTAGAAGCTAGCCTATGGTATGATTGTAAGGGTTGTGATTGTTTTCCTACGGACTAGAGCCATCCGGTTTATATAGACATCGGAGAGGGCTAGGGTTACATAGAGTCGTTTACAATGGTAGGAGATCTACATATCCGTATCGCCAAGCTTGCCTTCCACGCCAAGGAAAGCCCCATCCGGACACGGGGGGAAGTCTTCAATCTTGTATCTTCATAGTCTTGGAGTCCGGTCGATGATGATAGTCCGCAAATGATAGTTCGGTGATGATGGTAGTCCGCTATCCGGACACACCTAATCCAGGACTCCTCGGTGATCATGACGGTGCTTTGGAGATGGAGATCACAAGCACAAGATGATGATGGCCATATCATATCACTTATATTGATTGCAAGTGATGTTTATCTTTTATCCATCTTATCTTGCTTTGATTGTCGATAGCATTATAAGATGATCTCTCACTAAATTTCAAGATAAAAGTGTTCTCCCTCAGTATGCACCGTTGCCAAAGTTCGTCGTGCCCAGACACCACGTGATGATCGGGTGTGATAAGCTCTACTTTCAAATACAAAGGGTGCAAAACAATTGCACACGCGGAATACTCAGGTTAAACTTGACGAGCCTAGCATATATAGATATAGCCTCGAAACACTGGAGACCGAAAGGTCGAGCGTGACTCATATAGTAGATATGATCAACATAATGATGTTCACCATTGAAAACTACTCCATCTCACATGATGATCGGACATGGTTTAGTCGATTTGGATCACGTGATCGCTTAGATAATAAGAGGGATGTCTATCTAAGTGGGAGTTCTTAAGTAATATGATTAATTAAACTTTAATTTATCATGAACTTAGTCCTGATAGTATTTTGCAAATAATGTTGTAGATCAATAGCTCGCGTTATTGCTTCCCTATGTTTATTTTGATATGTTCCTAGAGAAAAATATGTTGAAAGATGTTAGTAGCAATGATGCGGATTGGATCCGTGATGTGAGGTTTATCCTCATTGCTGCACAGAAGAATTATGTCCTTGATGCACCGCTAGGTGACAGACCTATTGCAAGAGCGGTCACGGGCGTTATGAATGTTTGGCTAGCTCAATATGATGGCTACTTGATAGTTTAGTGCACCATGCTTAACGGCTTAGAATCGGGACTTCAAAGACATTTTGAGCGTCATGGACCATATGAGATGTTCCAGGAGTTGAAGTTAATATTTCAAGCAAATACCGAGTTGAGAGATCTGAAGTCTCCAACAAGTTCTATAGCTAAAAGATGGAGGAGAATCCTCAACTAGTGAGCATGTGCTCAGATTATGCAGGTACTACAATCACTTGAATCAAGTGGGAGTTAATCTTCCAGATAAGATAGTGATTGACAGAGTTCTCTAGTCACCATCACCAAGTTACTAGAACTTCGTGATGAACTATAGTATGCAAGGTATGACGAAAATGATTCCCGAGCTCTTTGTGATGCTGAAATCAACAAAGGTAGAAATCAAGAAAGAGCATCAAGTGTTGATGATTGACAAGACCACTAGTTTCAAGAATAGGGCAAAGGGAAAGAAAGGGAACTTCATGTAGGATGGCAAGCAATTTGTCACTCCCGCGAAGAAGCCCAAAGCTGGACCAAACCCTGAAACTGAGTGCTTCTACTGCAAAGGAAATGCGCTGAATATTTGGTAGATAAGAAGGATGGTGTCGGTGTCAAAACCGATGGATCTCGGGTAGGGGGTCCCGAACTGTGCGTCTAGGCGGATGGTAACAGGAGACAAGGGACACGGTGTTTACCCAGGTTCGGGCCCTCTTGATGGAGGTAAAACCCTACGTCCTGCTTGATTGATATTGATATTGTGGATGTTTACAAGAGTGGATCTACCACGAGATCAAGGAGGCTAAACCCTAGAAGCTAGCCTATGGTATGATTGTAAGGGTTGTGATTGTTGTCCTACGGACTAGAGCCATCCGGTTTATATAGACACCGGAGAGGGCTAGGGTTATGTAACGCCCCGGATTCGATGCGCCAGGTGTTTGCCAGTTATTCGTCGTCGTTGCCATGTCATGTGCTTGCGTGTTGCACTTTGCCATGTCATCATCTGCATTTCATATCATGTCGTCATGTGCATCGCATTTGCATACGTGTTCGTCTCATGCATCCGATCATTTTCCCCGTTGTCCGTTTTGCAATCCGGCGCTCCTATGTCTCCCGGCGCCCCCCTTTACCTCTTTTTAGGTAATGCGGGTGTTAAACGGTCTCGGAATGGACCGAGGTTTGTCAAGCGGCCTTGGTATAGCACCGGTAGACCGCCTGTCAAATTTCGGATCATTTGGAGGTCGTTTGATACTCCAACGGTTAACCGGGTAACCGCAGAGCCCACTTTTGTTTGCAGCCCAACACCCCTTCCAAAGTGGCCCAAAACCTAGCAAACTCCCCTCTATGCTCTCGGTCGTTCGATCACGATCGCGTGGCCGAAAACCGTGCTCCATTTGGACTCTCCTAGCTTCCTCTACCTATAAATATGCCCTTCCTTTCCATTTTTTCGCAGTCCAAACTCTAGCCCCGCTCCCCTCGCGCCGCCGGACATGTCCGTTCCGCCGCCGGACGCGTCCACCGCCCCAGCCACCTCACTCCGGCCAATGCGGAGCCGCCACATGGGCTAAGTTGATCGCGAGAGCTTATCATGGGCTAAGTTGGGACACCCTGCAGGGTATAAACTTTCGAGAGCCGTGCCCGCGGTTATGTGGCAGATGGGAATTTGTTGATATCCGGTTGTAGTAAACTTGAAGCAAACTCTTCTAAAATACACCAACCGTGTAATGCGTAACCGTGAGTATCTCTTTTCGGGTTGATCGAGAGGAGAACACGGTTTTACGGGTTATGTCGGCGTAAGTAGGAGTTCGGGATCACTTCTTGATCATTACTAGTTGACGACCGTTCCTTTGTTTCTCTTCTCGCTCTCATTTGCGTAAGTTAGCCACCATATATGCTTAGTCGCTGCTGCAACCTCACCACTTTACCCCTTCCTTTCCCTTTAAGCTTTGCTAGTCTTGATACCCATGGTAATGGGATTGCTTTGAGTCCTCGTGGCTCACAGATTACTACACCACCGATTGCAGGTACAGGTTTGCGATGATCATGACGCGAGAGCGATGTTTACTTGTATTGGAGTTCTTCTTCTGCTTCTTCTTCGATCAGGGGATAGGTTCCAGGTCGGCAGCCTGGGTTAGCAGGGTGGATATTGTTTGAGTTTCTGCTTATGTTTCATCCGTAGTCGGATGTTGATCTTGTATGTTGTATTGTTGTTTTCTTGTGGCATTTGTGCCTTTTGTATGTATCCCTATGTATTATGTAATGTTGATGTAATGATATCCACCTTGCAAAAGCGTTCCAATATCTTGGGTCTATCCTTGGTGGGACCGTCGAGTTCCTTTTGGATAGGGTCGCATATTGGGCGTGACAAGTTGGTATCAGAGCCTCGACCGACCCTAGGAGCCCCCTTGATTGATCGTGTAGTTTGGCCGTTGTTGAGTCTAGAACAAAACTGTTTTCGGAGTCTAGTTATATCGGAGAGTAGGAATTCTTTTTACTCCTCTGCCCCTTCGTCAGCTCTGGTGAGGAATCTTGACGTAGGTGTTTTGAATTACTTCTCTTCCCCTTCAAATTTTCTTTAGGATCACGCAGTTGGTTTTTCGATCGTTGTTCCTCAGCTCTTTTCATCTCGTGCATTTCTCGTCAAGTCGACTCGAGCCTCTTCATCTTTGCAAGTTCAATCCTCAGTTGTCTTCTTTTCCCACCGCCCACCCTTCTTCTTATTGGAACCGGAGTGCATAATGGAGTATCCATTATACTCGTCTTGAAGTTTTTGCTCTCTCTCCTCAATGATTTCAACCGTGTTTTCTCTTCAAGATATTCGTCGTTTCCCCTCCGGAGTTGCCTTTGTTTTTCCGCCCTCCCACCCTCTTCTTCCCGGAGTCTGAGTCTCTTCGACCATCAATTTCGTTCGTGTGGAGCCTCTTGGTCTTCCCTCAATTATTTTCAACCGGCGAATTCTCGTCTTGTTCGTCATTCTTCGTCTCTTTTCTTTTCCGGTGCACTCAATTCAAGTTTTCAGGTTGATCACAATCTTTTCCTTCGATCTAGTGTTCTCCTTGCTCGTTCGCCTCTACTTGATTTATCCTTCCGGAGTGCTCAAGTCATCTCATGAGATTAAATACGTGTTCTAATTAATTCAAGGTTGTCACCTCATTCAAATCTTTCAATTGTTCCGGTGCATCATCTATCTATTCAACATCCGTTTTCAACGGTGTTATCTCTTCAGTGGGCCCTAACCCACAGGTCTTTTCCCAGGATCATACCTGACTCTTCTAATTATTCCGGAGCTATTCTCTAATTCTTTTCGGAGTTTGACGTAAGTATGAATTTCATCGATCGGATGCCATCTCCAAGATAGTTTTCAAATTCTTTTCATTGTTGGCTCAACCTCTTCGCTTTTCATTCTCCGGAGTGCCTTAGCAATTTTGGTGGTGTTTCTCGTCATCATTTGAAGATCAGTAGAGTTTTCCCTAAATCTTGTCCGTTCTCCCGAGGATTTGTGGTGCTAGCTCGATGTTATCCTATCAATTTGTTTCCAGTTATGCAATTCTTTTCATCCATCCGGAGTATTTCAGAAGTTGATTTCTATTTCTTTTCACCGGAGGCCATCATTCCAGTCATCGTTCTCTATTTATCGCGATTGCTTCGTTCAAGTATTCTTTAATCAGATTGTGATCTCCTTGTTCTTTTGCATCTAAATCCCCTCTTGCTTATTGGTTCTTCTAATTCTTCCCGGAGATTCAGTCTCTTTCATCAGTCATTTTCGAATTCTTACGGTGGTTCGTTCAAGATTCTTTTCTTTGATTATCATATTAATTCATTCGTTCTTTCCAATCCTACCGGTGGTTCATGAAGACCTTCTCAAGTTTTGCGCCATATTTCCCCTTAATCTTTTTCAAGAAGAATAAGTTGCATGCCAAATTCATTGCTTGTCATCAATTTAATTTGATGAAGGATAAGCATACAATAAATCTTATTCTTATTTCATTCAAGTGAGTAATCCCTTACTTTGGAGTTTGTTCTTGAGGAATAAATTCTAGATCCAAGTGTTTTCATCTTTTCTTTTCCGGAGTTCAAATTTTCTCGGCCATCTCGTCCGGAACCTCCATCTAATTCATCGCAAGGCTCATCTTATTCTTTCATCCTTCATCATATCTCATAATCCTTTTGTTACCGGAGTTCTTCATGGTGGTTCTTCATGATTTAATTCATTCTTCAAGAGTTCATCTATGTTCTTTTGGAGGAGCTCAAGTATCTTTCTTCTTGCATATCAAAGTGCAATTAATTCTCCATATTCTTTTGAAGTGGAGTTTTGCATTTCTTCGTTCTTCTCAGTTATCCAATCATTTCCGTTTGTGGCCGGTTATCACCTCATGATCTTGAGATGTTAACTATAAGACCACAACAAGCTTATTCTTTTCGTTGTTGATTTTCTCAACAACTCCACTCAATCCTTCCTTCTAAGTTCTTTTCATTCAAATTCTTTCAATTCGTCCGGAGGCATTGCGTTGTTTATCTCGTCAAGTGCCATTCCATCTTCTAAAGCTCATGTTCTTTTCTTTCCTTGTTCAACCGGTGTGCTGCCTAAATCCTTTCAGTCTTATTCGTTTCTTTTCTCATTCTAACCACTCCGGTTAGAACGAGTGCTTTCATAGTCTTCCTGATTCCGTGAGCTTTCGAGTCTCGTCATTCTCGTCGTTCCTCTCTTCTTCTCGAGTGCTCTCGATTCTTGGCTTCCTCTCTGTTGTTCTTGTTTTACCCCTTCCCTTTTTTTCCCTTCCGTCTCGGTCCTAAGATCTCGGGACGAGATCTCTTGTTAGTGGAGGAGTGTTGTAACGCCCCGGATTCGATGCGTCAGGTGTTTGCCAGTTATTCGCCGTCGTTGCCATGTCATGTGCTTGCGTGTTGCACTTTGCCATGTCATCATCTGCATTTCATATCATGTCGTCATGTGCATCGCATTTGCATACGTGTTCGTCTCATGCATCCGAGCATTTTCCCCGTTGTCTGTTTTGCAATCCGGCGCTCCTATGTCTCCCGGTGCCCCCCTTTACCTCTTTTCGTGTGCAGGTGTTAAACGGTCTCGGAATGGACCGAGGTTTGTCAAGCGGCCTTGGTATAGCACCGGTAGACCGCCTGTCAAGTTTCAGATCATTTGGAGGTCGTTTGATACTCCAACGGTTAACCGGGTAACCGCAGAGCCCTCTTTTGTTTGCAGCCCAACACCCCTTCCAAAGTGGCCCAAAACCCAGCAAACTCCCCTCTATGCTCTCGGTCGTTCGATCATGATCGCGTGGCCGAAAACCGTGCTCCATTTGGACTCTCCTAGCTTCCTCTACCTATAAATATGCCCTTCCCTTCCATTTTTTCAGCCCAAACTCTAGCCTCTCGCCTCACACGACAGACGCGTCCACCGCCAACCACCTCACTCCGGCCAATGCGGAGCCGCCACATCACCACCGCCGCCTCCAGCGCCCAATGGGGCCTTCGCCACGTCGCCTCCACCGCGCCCACATCGCCGCCGCCGCCGGGCAGATCCGGCCCGCCCGAGGCGAGCAAGACCTCGCCGGGCCGGAAACGCCCATTGCCCGCCCGCGCCGTTGCTCCCGCCGCCCGGCAGCGCCCGCCGCTCGCCCGGCCGCGCCGCCCGCCGCCTCCTCCCGTCGCCCGGCCGACCCGCCGCCCGGTGCGCTCGCCGTCGCCCGAGGCGGCCGCCTCCCTCCCTCGTCCATTGCCGCCTCTGCCGCGCCTTCGCCGGAGGCCGCCGTGCCCCAGCGCCCCGATCCACCCGCCACCGGCGCTCCGCGCCGCCTCCGCGGAGCTTCGCCGCCCGCGCCTCGAGTGCCTCGCGCGCCCTGCCGACCTCGCCCGCGCCTCTTGGCGGCCCGCCCGCCGTCCTGCCGTCTCCGGCCTCCGCGCTACTCGCCGGAGCCGCCCCGGCCCTCGCCGGAGTCTACTCCGGCCGGATCCGCCGCGGGTGGATGAGATCCACCCGCTCATCCAACCAAACGCGCCCTCGCCCTCGCCCCGGATCCCTTCGTCCCGGATATCCTCGTCCCGTTGACTTTCGGAGGTTGTTTTTTCCACCAAGTCCCCGAAATTGTTGCATTTTTGTTGCATTTTCGTCATGCCATAACTCTCTGCATATAGCTCTGTTTTGTGCGTGTAATACATCAAAATGTTCGCCTCGATGAGTTCAGCATTTAATCTCATTGCATCATTTTCATTTGAGCTCATCTTAATGCCTGAAATGCTGTTAGAAGAGTGCTATGTGATGTTAGTTTCTGTTTCTTAACAGAACATGCACTATTGTCATTTTTGCCATGATTGATGTGTGCATCCTATGAATTTGAGTCCTACATGTGTTTTGTCATATGCCATGCCATCTTTACAGGGGTGTATGCCATGTATTTTTGTGATCTCTGTGGTGACTAGCACAAGCATGCAAACTAGGCTTCATGATGTTGCTGATTTCAGCCCCTGTTCTGCTGATATTTTTATGCCATGTAAACTTGATGCTACCGAGAGATCCATGCTTATTTTGAGATACTTCAGTAAGGATGTTTTGAGCATATGGTTATGCTCTATCCATCCATGCCCTTGTTTGAAATTATGGAGTGCCATAGTTTGAGTCAATCGAGCTCTACTTTTGCTATAAAATGTTTCCTGGCAGATTGTTTACATGTTATTCAATTTTGCCAAGGTTGTTGTAGTTGATCCGTGTATGCTATGATGTTTTTCTTGCCATGTATAGCTTCTATGCCATGTCTTCTTTCTGTGAGTTTTCTTGCCATGCCATTTATGGCTCTGTGGTGAAGTGGTTCAAGCTCACCAACATGCCTACTTATTGTTGTTCCTGCCATGTATGAATCTGTTATATAACTTGCTATGTTTACATGGGTGCCATCATATCTTCTGATCCTTTTTCGCTTATGGTCAGTAAGGGACTTTTGTTATATGCATTTAGTAGAGTCACGCCATGCCTTTGTTTGCCATGATAAGTTTCTGTAACATGCTGTTTGATAGCTCTAAACATTGCAACCTGATGTTATTTCTGCTAAAATCTGAAACTGTTATTATTTGCAATCTTGCCATGTCCTTTTGAGCATGTTCTAGTGATTTCTGGAGATAGTTCAGTGTTCATGTTTTGTAATGCTTTACCTGTACATCACGTCCATGCCTTTTGTTATCATGTTAAGATGCTTTAGCTTGTTGTTTTGATGCTTGCAATATGCCTAGTTGCTGTTTTGGACAGATTGTTGTCATGACTTGTATAGAGTGTATGTGTTGAACCGTTGCTCCGTTTTGAGTGTGCTCTATATGAAACTTGCTTGATTTTGCATGTAGTTTCATATTATCATGTTGCATCCTTGATTTGAGGTGTTTGCTTGATGTTTGTATGCATTTTGCATCAATGCCATGTTTATCTTGTTTTGCATATCTTCTAGGCCGTAGCTCCGAATCTAATGAACTTTATATGTAACTTGACTAGAATTTCGTGTAGATCATCGTGGTGCATATTAACTTGCTGTTTAACAACTTGAACATAAGGTTTATTCAGATCTGGACCAATTTCGAAATTTGCATATGAGGACTTACCGGAATTGTCATATGTTGTTTCGGCCTCATTTAAACTTGCTTTGATGTGTTGCTCTTGTTTGCATCATCTCTTGCCATGAGTAGCTTCATCTAGATTTGTCATGCATCATGTTTGTTGTGCATCTTGTCATGTTCATGTGTGGTGTGTTTACCTATGTTGTGTGCTTCTTCTTGTTAGTTCCTGTTGCGTTGCGATCGTGAGGATTCGTTCGTCTACGCTTGGTTCGGCTTCATCCGTTCGTCTTATTCATGGACTCGTTCTTCTTCCTTGCGGGATTTCAGGCAAGATGACCGCTACCCTGGATCTCATTACTACCATTGCTATGCTAGTTGCTTCGTTCTATCGCTATGATGCGCTACCTATTACCTGTTTATCAAGCCATCCCAAATTGCCATGTCAGCCTCTAACCTTTTGTACCCTTCCTAGCAAACCGTTGTTTGGCTATGTTACCGCTTTGCTCAGCCCCTCTTATAGCGTTGTTAGTTGCAGGTGAGGATGAAGTTTGTTCCTTGTTGGAACATGGAGATGATGGTCCTTGTTGGAACATGTTTACTTGTTGGGATATCACAATATATCTTATTTAATTAATGCATCTATATACTTGGTAAAGGGTGGAAGGCTCGGCCTTATGCCTGGTGTTTTGTTCCACTCTTGCCGCCTAGTTTCCGTCATATCGGTATTATGTTCCCGGATTTTGCGTCCCTAACGCGGTCGGGTGATTTATGGGATCCCTTGACAGTTCGCTTTGAATAAGACTCCTCCAAAGAAGGCCCAACATTGGTCTTACCATTTGCCTCACCTATGCCCTTTTATTTCCCTTGGGTTTTCCGGAGCCCGAGGGTCATCTTTATTTTAGCCCCCCGGGCCAGTTCTCCTTCGAGTGCTGGTCCAAACCGAGCGATGTCCGGCGCCCCCTGGGCTATCAGGGTTTATGCCAACCCGATGTCTTGCTCATCCGGTGTGCCACGAGAACGAGATATGTGCAGCTCCTATCGGGATTTGTCGGCACATCCGGCGGCTTTGCTGGTCTTGTTTTATTGCTTTGTCGAAATGTCTTGTAGTCGGGATTCGAGACTGATCGGGTCTTCCCGGAGAAGGAATATCCTTCGTTGATCGCGAGAGCTTATCATGGGCTAAGTTGGGACACCCCTGCAGGTATAAACTTTTCGAGAGCCGTGCCAGCGGTTATGTGGCAGATGGGAATTTGTTGATATCCGGTTGTAGTAAACTTGAAGCAAACTCTTCTAAAATACACCAACCGTAGCGTAATCGTGAGTGTCTCTTTTCGGGGTTGATCGAGAGGAGAACACGGTTTCTGGGTTATGTCTGACGTAAGTAGGAGTTCAGGATCACTTCTTGATCATTACTAGTTGACGACCGTTCCTTTGTTTCTCTTCTCGCTCTCATTTGCGTAAGTTAGCCACCATATATGCTTAGTCGCTGCTGCAACCTCACCACTTTACCCCTTCCTTTCCCTTTAAGCTTTGCTAGTCTTGATACCCATGGTAATGGGATTGCTGAGTCCTCGTGGCTCACAGATTACTACACCACCAGTTGCAGGTACAGGTTTGCGATGATCATGACGCGAGAGCGATGTTTACTTGTATTGGAGTTCTTCTTCTGCTTCTTCTTCGATCAGGGGATAGGTTCCAGGTCGGCAGCCTGGGTTAGCAGGGTGGATATTGTTTGAGTTTCTGCTTATGTTTCATCCGTAGTCGGATGTTGATCTTGTATGTTGTATTGTTGTTTTCTTGTGGCATTTGTGCCTTTTGTATGTATCCCTATGTATTATGTAATGTTGATGTAATGATATCCATCTTGCAAAAGCGTTCCAATATGCGGGTCTATCCTTGGTGGGACCGTCGAGTTCCTTTTGGATAGGGTCGCATATTGGGCGTGACAAGTTGGTATCAGAGCCTCGACCGACCCTAGGAGCCCCCTTGGTTGATCGTGTAGTTTGGCCGTTGTTGAGTCTAGAACAAAACTGTTTTCGGAGTCTAGTTATATCGGAGAGTAGGAATTCTTTTTACTCCTCTGCCCCTTCGTCGCTCTGGTGAGGAATCTTGACGTAGGTGTTTTGAATTACTTCTCTTCCCCTTCAAATTTTCTTTAGGATCACGCAGTTGGTTTTTCGATCGTTGTTCCTCAGCTCTTTTCATCTCGTGCATTTCTCGTCAAGTCGACTCGAGCCTCTTCATCTTTGCAAGTTCAATCCTCAGTTGTCTTCTTTTCCCACCCGCCCACCCTTCTTCTTATTGGAACCGGAGTCTGTAATGGAGTATCCATTATACTCGTGCGAAGTTTTTGCTCTCTCTCCTCAATGATTTCAACCGGTGTTTTCTCTTCAAGATATTCGTCGTTTCCCCTCCCGAGTTGCCTTTGTTTTTTCCCGCCCTCCCACCCTCTTCTTCCCGGAGTCTGAGTCTCTTTCGACCATCAATTTCATTCGTGTGAAGCCTCTTCAGTCTTCCCTCAATTATTTTCAACCGGCGAATTCCCGTCTTGTTCGTCATTCTTCGTCTCTTTTCTTTTCCGGTGCACTCAATTCAAGTTTTCAGGTTGATCACAATCTTTTCCTTCGATCTAGTGTTCTCCTTGCTCGTTCGCCTCTCGCCAGTTTATCCTTCCGGAGTGCTCAAGTCATCTCATGAGATTAAATACGTGTTCTAATTAATTCAAGGTTGTCACCTCATTCAAATCTTTCAATTGTTCCGGTGCATCATCTATCTATTCAACATCCTTTTTCAACGGTGTTATCTCTTCAGTGGGCCCTAACCCACAGGTCTTTTCCCAGGATCTTACCTGACTCTTCTAATTATTCCGGAGCTATTCTCTAATTCTTTTCGGAGTTTGACGTAAGTATGAATTTCATCAGTCAGATGCCATCTCCAAGATAGTTTTCAAATTCTTTTCATTGTTGGCTCAACCTCTTCGCTTTTCATTCTCCCGGAGTGCCTTAGCAATTTTGGTGGTGTTTCTCGTCATCATTTGAAGATCGAAGTAGAGTTTTCCCTAAATCTTGTCCGTTCTCCCGAGGATTTGTGGTGCTAGCTCGATGTTATCCTATCAATTTGTTTCCAGTTATGCAATTCTTTTCATCCATCCGGAGTATTTCAGAAGTTGATTTCTATTTCTTTTCACCGGAGGCCATCATTCCATCATCGTTCTCTATTTATCGCGGTGCTTCGTTCAAGTGTTCTTTAATCAGATTGTGATCTCCTTGTTCTTTTGCATCTAAATCCCCTCTTGCTTATTGGTTCTTCTAATTCTTCCCGGAGATTCAATCTCTTTCATCAGTCATTTTCGAATTCTTACGGTGGTTCGTTCAAGATTCTTTTCTTTGATTATCATATTAATTCATTCGTTCTTTCCAATCCTACCGTGGTTCATGAAGACCTTCTCAAGTTTTGCGCCATATTTCCCCTTAATCTTTTCAAGAAGAATAAGTTGCATGCCAAATTCATTGCTTGTCATCAATTTAATTTGATGAAGGATAAGCATACAATAAATCTTATTCTTATTTCATCCAAGTGAGTAATCCCTTACTTTGGAGTTTGTTCTTGAGGAATAAATTCTAGATCCAAGTGTTTTCATCTTTTCTTTTCCGGAGTTCAAATTTTCTCGGCCATCTCGTCGGAACCTCCATCTAAATCATCGCAAGGCTCATCTTATTCTTTCATCCTTCATCATATCTCATAATCCTTTTGTTACCGGAGTTCTTCATGGTGGTTCTTCATGATTTAATTCATTCTTCAAGAGTTCATCTATGTTCTTTTGGAGGAGCTCAAGTATCTTTCTTCTTGCATATCAAAGTGCAATTAATTCTCCATATTCTTTTGAAGTGGAGTTTTGCATTTCTTCGTTCTTCTCGATTATCCAATCATTTCCGTTTGTGGCGGTTATCACCTCATGATCTTGAGATGTTAACTATAAGACCACAACAAGCTTATTCTTTTCGTTGTTGATTTTCTCAACAACTCCACTCAATCCTTCCTTCTAAGTTCTTTTCATTCAAATTCTTTCAATTCGTCCGGAGGCATTGCGTTGTTTATCTCGTCAAGTGCCATTCCATCTTCTAAAGCTCATGTTCTTTTATTTCCTTGTTCAACCGGTGTGCTGCCTAAATCCTTTCAGTCTTATTCGTTTCTTTTCTCATTCTAACCACTCCGGTTAGAACGAGTGCTTTCATAGTCTTCCTGATTCCGTGAGCTTTTGAGTCTCGTCATTCTCGTCGTTCCTCTCTTCTTCTCGAGTGCTCTCGATTCTTGGCTTCCTCTCTGTTGTTCTTGTTTTACCCCTTCCCTTTTTTTCCCTTCCGTCTCGGTCCTAAGATCTCGGACGAGATCTCTTGTTAGTGGAGGAGTGTTGTAACGCCCGGATTCGATCGTCGGTGTTTGCCGCTTATTCGCCGTCGTTGCCATGTCATGTGCTTGCGTGTTGCACTTTGCCATGTCATCATCTGCATTTCATATCATGTCGTCATGTGCATCGCATTTGCATACGTGTTCGTCTCATGCATCCGAGCATTTTCCCGTTATACATTTTGCAATCCGGCGCTCCTATGTCTCCGGTGCCCCCTTTACCTCTTTTTCGTGTGCAGGTGTTAAACGGTCTCGGAATGGACCGAGGTTTGTCAAGCGTCCTTGGTATAGCACCCGGTGAGACCGCCTTTGTCAAGTTTCGGATCATTTGGAGGTCGTTTGATACTCCAACAGTTAACCGGGTAACCGCAGAGCCCTCTTTGTTTGCAGCCCAACACCCTTCCAAAGTGGCCCAAAACCCAGCAAACTCCCTCTATGCTCTCGGTCGTTCGATCATGATCGCGTGGCGAAAACCGTGCTCCATTTGGACTCTCCTAGCTTCCTCTACCTATAAATATGCCCTTCCTTCCATTTTTTCGCAGTCAAACTCTAGCCCCGCTCCTCAAGGCCGACGGACGCGGCCCACCGCCTCAGCCACCTCACTCCGGCCAATGCGGAGCCGCCACATCACCATCGCCGCCTCCGCGCCCAATGGCCGCCCGCCATCGCCTCCACCGCGCCCACATCGCCGCCGCCCGCCGGGCCAGATCCGCCCGCCCGAGGCGAACTGGCCTCGCCGGGCAGGCCGCCCGCCAGCGCCGCCCGCGCCGTTGCTCCCGCCGCGCCGCCTCCTCCGTCGCTGGCCGACCCGCCGCGCCCGTGCGCTCCGCCGTCGCCCGAGGCGGCCGCCTCCTCCTCCTCGTCCCTGCCGCCTCCTGTGGCCGCCTCGTGAAGGCAGCCGTGCCGCGCCCCGATCCACCGCGCCCGGCCTCCGCGCCGCCTCGCCGGGCTCGCCGCCCGCTTTGAGTGCCTCGCGCGCCCTGCCGACCTCGCCCGCGCCTCTTCCCGGCCGGCCCCTTCGGCGTCCCAGCCCGTCTCCGGCCTCCGCGCTACTCGCGAGCCCGGCCCTCGCGAGTCTACTCGGCGGATCCGCCATGGTGGATGAGATCCACCCGCTCATCCAACCAAACGCGCCCTCGCCCTCGCCCCGGATCCCTTCGTCCCGGATATCCTCGTCCCGTTGACTTTCGGAGGTTGTTTTTTCCACCAAGTCCCCGAAATTGTTGCATTTTTGTTGCATTTTCATCATGCCATAACTCTCTGCATATAGCTCTGTTTTGTGCGTGTAATATATCAAAATGTTCGCCTCAATGAGTTCATCATTTCGTCTAATTGCATCATTTTCATTTGAGCTCATCTTGATGCCCGAAATGCTGTTAGAAGTGTGCTATGTGATGTTAGTTTCTGTTTCTTAACAGAACATGCACTATTGTCATTTTTGCCATGATTGATGTGTGCATCCTATGAATTTGAGTCCTACATGTGTTTTGTCATATGCCATGCCATCTTTACAGGGGTGTATGCCATGTATTTTTGTGATCTCTGTGGTGACTAGCACAAGCATGCAAACTAGGCTTCATGATGTTGCTGATTTCAGCCCCTGTTCTGCTGATATTTTTATGCCATGTAAACTTGATGCTACCGAGAGATCCGTGCTTATTTTGAGATACTTCAGTAAGGATGTTTTGAGCATATGGTTATGCTCTATCCATCCATGCCCTTGATTGAAATTATGGAGTGCCATAGTTTGAGTCAATCGAGCTCTACTTTTGCTATAAAATGTTTCCTGGCAGATTGTTTACATGTTATTCAATTTTGCCAAGGTTGTTGTAGTTGATCCGTGTATGCTATGATGTTGTTCTTGCCATGTATAGCTTCTATGCCATGTCTTCTTTCTGTGAGTTTTCTTGCCATGCCATTTATGGCTCTGTGGTGAGTGGTTCAAGCTCACCAACATGCCTACTTATTGTTGTTCCTGCCATGTATGAATCTGTTATATAACTTGCTATGTTTACATGGGTGCCATCATATCTTCTGATCCTTTTTCGCTTATGGTCAGTAAGGGACTTTTGTTATATGCATTTAGTAGAGTCACGCCATGCCTTTGTTTGCCATGATAAGTTTCTGTAACATGCTGTTTGATAGCTCTAAACATTGCAACCTGATGTTATTTCTACTAAAGTCTGAAACTGTTATTATTTGCAATCTTGCCATGTCCTTTTGAGCATGTTCTAGTGATTTCTGGAGATAGTTCAGTGTTCATGTTTTGTAATGCTTTACCTGTACATCACGTCCATGCCTTTTGTTATCATGTTAAGATGCTTTAGCTTGTTGTTTTGATGCTTGCAATATGCCTAGTTGCTGTTTTGGACAGATTGTTGTCATGACTTGTATAGTGTATGTGTTGAACCGTTGCTCCGTTTTGAGTGTGCTCTATATGAAACTTGCTTGATTTTGCATGTAGTTTCATATTATCATGTTGCATCCTTGATTTGAGGTGTTTGCTTGATGTTTGTATGCATTTTGCATCAATGCCATGTTTATCTTGTTTTGCATATCTTCTAGGCCGTAGTCTCAATCTAATGAACTTTATATGTAACTTGACTAGAATTTCGTGTAGATCATCGTGGTGCATATTAACTTGCTGTTTAACAACTTGAACATAAGGTTTATTCAGATCTGGACCAATTTCGAAATTTGCATATGAGGACTTACGGAATTGTCATATGTTGTTTCGGCCTCATTTAAACTTGCTTTGATGTGTTGCTCTTGTTTGCATCATCTCTTGCCATGAGTAGCTTCATCTAGATTTGTCATGCATCATGTTTGTTGTGCATCTTGTCATGTTCATGTGTGGTGTGTTTACCTATGTTGTGTGCTTCTTCTTGTTAGTTCCTGCTATGCTATGATCGTGAGGATTCGTTTCGTCTACGCTTGGTTCGGCTTCATCCGTTCGTCTTATTCATGGACTCGTTCTTCTTCCTTGCGGGATTTCAGGCAAGAAGACCGCTACCCTGGATCTCATTACTACCATTGCTATGCTAGTTGCTTCGTTCTATCGCTATGATGCGCTACCTATTACCTGTTTATCAAGCCATCCCAAATTGCCATGTCGACCTCTAACCTTTTGTACCCTTCCTAGCAAACCGTTGTTTGGCTATGTTACCGCTTTGCTCAGCCCCTCTTATAACGTTGTTAGTTGCAGGTGAGGATGAAGTTTGTTCCTTGTTGGAACATGGAGATGATGGTCCTTGTTGGAACATGTTTACTTGTTGGGATATCACAATATATCTTATTTAATTAATGCATCTATATACTTGGTAAAGGGTGGAAGGCTCGGCCTTATGCCTGGTGTTTTGTTCCACTCTTGCCGCCCTAGTTTCCGTCATATCGGTATTATGTTCCCGGATTTATGCGTCCCTAACGCGGTCGGGTGATTTATGGGATCCCCTTGACAGTTCGCTTTGAATAAGACTCCTCCAGCAAGGCCCAACATTGGTCTTACCATTTGCCTCACCTATGCCCTTTTATTTCCCTTGGGTTTTCCGGAGCCCGAGGGTCATCTTTATTTTAGCCCCCCCGGGGCCAGTTCTACTTCGAGTGCTAGTCCAAACCGAGCGATGTCCGGCGCCCCCTGGGCAATCAGGGTCTATGCCAACCCGACGTCTTGCTCATCCGGTGTGCCCTGAGAACGAGATATGTGCAGCTCCTATCGGGATTTGTCGGCACATCCGGGCGGCTTTGCTGGTCTTGTTTTATTGCTGTCGAAATGTCTTGTAGCCGGGATTCCGAGACTGATCGGGTCTTCCCAGGGAGAAGGAATATCCTTCGTTGATCGCGAGAGCTTATCATGGGCTAAGTTGGGACACCCTGCAGGTATAAACTTTCGAGAGCCGTGCCAGCGGTTATGTGGCAGATGGGAATTTGTTGATATCCGGTTGTAGTAAACTTGAAGCAAACTCTTCTAAAATACACCAACCGTATGCGTAACCATGAGTGTCTCTTTTCGGGTTGATCGAGAGGAGAACACGGTTTCGGGTTATGTCTCGGCGTAAGTAGGAGTTCAGGATCACTTCTTGATCATTACTAGTTGACGACCGTCCCTTTGTTTCTCTTCTCGCTCTCATTTATGTAAGTTAGCCACCATATATGCTTAGTCGCTGCTGCAACCTCACCACTTTACCCCTTCCTTTCCCTTTAAGCTTTGCTAGTCTTGATACCCATGGTAATGGGATTGCTGAGTCCTCGTGGCTCACAGTTACTACACCACCGATTGCAGGTACAGGTTTTGCGATGATCATGACGCCGAGAGCGATGTTTACTTGTATTGGAGTTCTTCTTCCGCTTCTTCTTCGATCGGGATAGGTTCGTGTCGGCAGCCTGGGCTAGCAGGGTGGATATTGTTTGAGTTTCTGCTTATGTTTCATCCGTAGTCGGATGTTGATCTTGTATGTTGTATTGTTGTTTTCTTGTGGCATTTGTGCCTTTTGTATGTATCCCTATGTATTATGTAATGTTGATGTAATGATATCCACCTTGCAAAAGCATTCCAATATCTTGGTCTATCCTTGGTGGGACCGTCGAAGTTCCTTTTGGATAGGGTCGCATATTAGGCGTGATAAAGTTACATAGAGTCGGTTACAATGGTAGGAGATCTACATATCCAGACGCCAAGCTTGCCTTCCACGCCAAGGAAAGTCCCATCCGGACACGGGGGAAGTGTTCAATCTTGTATCTTCATAGTCTTGGAGTCCGATCGATGATGATAGTCCGCAAATGATAGTTCGGTGATGATGGTAGTCCGCTATCCGGACACCCCTAATCCAGGACTCCTCAAGAGTCTCCTGAACCAGGCTTCAATGACGATAAGTCCGGCGCGTATATTGCTTGGCATTGCAAGGCGGGTTCCTCCTCCAAATGATAGAAGATTGTGAACACCAGGATAGTGTCCGGCTCTGCAAAATAAATTCCACGTTCCACCGTAGAGAGAATAATAATATATACACAAGTTCAATCTGCTGACGTTTTCCGTGGCGTGACGTCACACCACTACCAAGCCATTACTCGAATTGTTTTTTACTTTACCACCTCAGCGCATTTAGCGAAGCGGTTTCCTTGGCACGTCTTGTCGAAGCGGTCGTGTTTCCCCTTAATCCGGGATTCTCAGCAATACGGGCGTGGGTAACCCAACCGCATCATTGATGGTGACGCTTGGGAGATAAGCAAGTTTTACCAGGCCGGTGGGGGACGCGTGAGATTTCGCCCGCCCATATAAGGGATAAGGATTCACCTTCTCACCTACGCCTTCTTCCTCCTTTGCTTATCCATCTCCGCGCACTCGAGCTCCAGCGCCCAAGTTCGCACATCTCGTCTCAACCTTCTCCAACCATGTCCGGAGCGGGAGGTAAATGGTTGGCCTCCACCGTTAAGGAGGAGCAAATCGCTAAACTGCGCGGCGCCGGATACCTCTCCGGCGACATCGCACACTGGCTGCCCGACGAGGGGCAGCTCATCCCCACCCCTAGGCCCCATGAGAGGGTTGTCTTTCTTTCCCACTTCCTCCGCGGACTGGGCTTTCCACTTCACCCCTTTGTCCGGGGGCTCATGTTCTACTATGGCCTGGATTTCCATGATCTGGCGCCAACTTCATCCTCAACATCTCGGCGTTTATCGTGTGTGCGAGGCCTTCCTTCGCATCCAGCCCCACTTCGCTTGTGGCTCAAGACCTTCAATGTCAAGTCAAGGTAGTGAAGGGCATTCAAGCGGAGTCGGAGGCGCCATGTTGGGCAAGATGCCCAACGTCCTTTGGTTCGAAGGGCCTTCGTGGAATCCGTCAAGGGGTGGCAATCGGGGTGGTTCTATATCACCGAGCAGCGTGACCCTAAATGGGCGGGGCCCTCGAAGTTTAGATCTGGTATCCCCACGCAGCTCACCTCCGGAAAGAGAAGGGCTTCTTTGTGGGGCAGTTTGAAGGAGCCGACGGGACTCCGGACCTATATTAAGAAGCTGGTGAAGAAGCTCGGGCTGGTTAACGTGGTCCAAGTCATGCTCGTCACGGATTCTCCCATGCCAAGAGCGGGCATTCAATCTATGGGAGTTCGATCCGGAACAGCACCAGGCGCTGAACAAGCTCTTCGACACAACGTACGAAGGCGCCTGGAAGGTGCTATTCAAGGGCGCCGAAGCCCCCACATCCGCGACTGAAGATCGCGGATTTCGCTCGCAGCGCCAGGCTGATGAGGTAAGTGATTCTACCCCTTTACGGGACACTTGTTTTTTCATAGTTTGACTCTATGCGGGTTTTAATTTCCCCTTTTCCTTTGACAGACTGGATGAAGAAGGCGGAGCAGATTACTGTCCGGCTCCTATGCCAAAAATCCAGTGGGCCTTTCGTCTAGCGAGGCTGCTGGTTCCGGCACCGCACGCGTGGTGCGGAGAAGAAGGCCAAGAAGGAGGCCACGGGTGCTCGAAAGAGTGCCCGTTTTCAGGTGTCCGCGACTCGGGGCGGACTCCTCCCGAAAATGAGGAGGAGGAAGAGGACTCTCCCGGAGGAGGGGAGAGGAAGAGGAAGGCTTCCCCAATAGGGGAGGCGAAGGGTCCAAGAGGGAAGGACTATTCCCGGACAGCTCTGCCAACATCAACATTGGCGAGGAAGAATGGACTTCAAGGGCCAGGCCTCCGGCGAGATCGTAAGTATCCGGATTCCTGAATGACTTATAATTTCTGTTTCTGCGTCACATAGTGTCATTCTAATGCCGCATGTTGCCTGTAGTCCGGCCAGTGATGATCCCCCCGCTTCATCGAGCGGGTCGTTGGCTTCGTCGAATGTAGATTCCATCCCGACCGCCTCCACCCCTCGCGACGCCGAAGACGCCAGGGTGGGATCCCCAGAAGGGACCCATCAGGGGGAGGCTCCGGAGACGCCACAAGGCGCCTTCCCGGACTTTGCGCCGGACTCCACAACAGAACCCGCAGTGGTTCCGGAGTCCGGCAGGCGGCCCCTTCGATCGAAGGGCAAGACCGTGACGCCGGCGGCTTCCGTCCAACCGGAGGCGCCGGGCAATTTGTTGGAGGCGCTGCAGAGCGCTTCCATCAAGGAAGAACACCGCACTATTATGAGTGCGGTGATTCGTAAAGTGCAGCTTCGCCAAAGGCGGGCTGACCAAGCTCGCAATAGCATTCTATCGTGCTTTGAGGTAAGAAGTTAAAATATGCAATGTAATACCGCATAGACAGTAGCCCCTGATGCTCGGTTCGGTGTTCGGAAAGAAAAGCCGGACTGAGGATCTAAAAAGATATACGCAGGGTTGCTAAAAAGTATGTCAATATGGTTTGCAGGCTACTGCTGACCTCTGCCAAGCCTTGCTGCGGAGGTCGGTGCGTTGAAGCAGGAGCTCGAGCGCTCCGGGCAAGAGCTCGGCCGTGCCAGGAAGCAGCTCCAGGACAAAGAAGCAGGTGAGTAACACCACTTTGAATGTGTACCTTACAGAAAAGGATTTAGGTTGCGACAAAAAATAACAAGGATAACATGGGTACTGCAGGGGCCACGAACGAGGTGGCGGCCCTGAAGGAGGCCGTGTCCGCGGCCGAACGCAATGCGGCCACGGAACGGGGAGAGCGAGAAAAGCAAGAGGCGCGGGTGGCGGTGGTTCAGCAAGAGCTCCAGGCTCTCATGGAAAAGCATGAGAGGTTGGGCGTGACTCAAAGACTCGAGAGTCCGAGCTTGCCTCGCTCTCGAAAGTGCCAAAACCGCCAAGGCCGAGGCCCATAAGTCCCTTCAGGAGGTTGAATTGATGAAGAAGATAGCGGTGGGTAAGGCATTTTTCATGCAAAGCAAGCATGTGACTGTAAATTACGTGATACTTACCCGAATTCGGAGCTCTCCAGGCGTTTGCAGATCTGCCTCGCAGCGTCTGCCCGATGTCAGCCAGATTCTACCGAGCCGAGGAGGGAGCTCAACGGAGAAGGTCTTCTGTCTCGATATCGAGGCCGGCCATCCGATGCCCCTAGCGACCAGCTGAAGCAGCTGGTCGAGCTTCTAAGGTGGCCGAGCAGGCCATGAAGGGGCTCATAGTCCGCGGTGGCCGGAAAGGCCATGCCTGGAGCTACTTGGCCTCGTCACGGCCTGGTGGATGTGTGCCCCTGGGTGGAGGTTATCAAGCGCTCCGCCTGTATTGAAGGTGCTCGTCGGGCCCTTGCCCGCGCAAAGGTGCATTGGGGCAAGCTGGATGCGGAGGAGCTAATCACTGACGCGCCACCAGCGGGCAAGGAGCATCGTACGCCCGAACTGTACTATAAGGCTGTCCTGAAGGGTGCCCGCAAGATTGCGGATGAGTGCCCCAGGGATGTAATTATTGAGTGAATTCGCAATGTGTTATCCTGTGCGTTGAAAACTATGTTCATATGCGCTAAGCAATGCTTGTTTAATTTAAAATATTACCTTCTGTGCGGCCGTTTAACAAAACAGAGAGATGGCAAGTCGTCCGCATCAAACCCCAATCCACGAGTGCTGTGGTTTTAGGGATAAACATGAGCGCTCTTTTTCCCATTTTTGGGTCCATCTAGGAGGCGCTCAACACAACGAACAAGGCAACCGGACTTATAGTGCTTGAACACTCTCACTTAGCCATAGAATTCTATAATTTTAAATTTCGGCGAAGCCTCTAGTATTCGGAAGACCGAATTGGGGCGCTATCCACGCCTTCGTCGGACATAATCCGGAACTTCGCTCGAAGAGGCGTAGGTCTTTAAGGACCCGAAAGGACCTCTCGAACAGCGACCAGTCTCACGCCTTATCATGCTGGTCAGTTTTAGCTTTCTCCACTGAGGCGTTAACCCGGCTCAACCGGGGCTCAATCGCAGTGGTTCTCCCAGTGCTACCTTAGCCGATAGAACGGGAACGTAAGGTGCCAAACATGGGAGCCGGGCAAACCCAACTATTGACCCAAGACATGATTTGGAGCCGATTCATATAATGCTATAAGTTCGGGGTGCCGGACTTGTGAAAGTGTGCGGGCTTTATCACACCATAAAGCGGAGGACATAAGCCCCAGGTGTACTTGGCCGTACCAAGATGCACGGGTGCAACATGTCGTAAATGAACATATATATATATATATATAAAGTAATGCAATTAAAGGCAAAAAGTGCTGCATTTTATTCGAGAAGATATGCTATCAGTGCGGAATGATACAAATAGTGCGGAAAGCAAGGGTTTGGACGAATTAAAGGCGTCTCCCTCCAGGGGTAGGCCGCGGAATGTTGTATTTTAACAAATTTAATGCTTGTGATGGAGACCACCTGAGTGTCCGTCGCGGCCTTTGTCCTTCCCTGGCTGTTGCATCATGAGTTCGGCAGGTTCGCCGCTGGACTGAGTTCTGGATAAAAAAGAGAAAAATAAAAGAAAAAAGAGCGACACACTTGGGAGCCCCTGGTGTGGTCGAACCGCACTCTGGGTCTGTTGTGGTTGTGCCCTTCCCCCTATGCCCATGGTATCTCCAGTATGTAATTATGTACGCTGGAGAGTTTGTCTTGCAATTTTGCGAGGGCTGGGGTTGGGGCCGCATTACTCTGGCGTGCCGCAGGCGTGCTGTGGTCTTGGTTGATGTTGCTCCGGGCACGTTTGGTGCGTGTCCGCCATTTAACGGCCGGACTCGAGAATTGCCTTAAAAGGCTGCTCTGTACTTCTGCCGCGAGAGCAGCTGTATGTTCCTCCGTTCGGAGGGAGCGTTCCGTGTTTCCATTGACCGTGATGACTCCACGAGGGCCTGGCATCTTGAGCTTAAGGTATGCATAATGCGGCACCGCGTTGAATTTTGCAAACGCGGTTCGTCCGGGCAGAGCGTGATAGCCGCTGCGGAACGGGACTATGTCGAAGATTAACTCCTCGCTTCGGAAATTATCCGGGGATCCGATGACCACTTCTAGTGTAACTGAGCCTGTACAATTGGCCTCGACACCTGGTATGATGCCTTTAAAGGTCGTCATTGTAGGTTTAATCCTTGAAGGGTCTATGCCCATCTTACGACCGTATCCTCGATAAAGCAGGTTCAGTTACCGCCGCCGTCCATAAGGACTCTCGTGAGGTGAAATCCATCAACGATTGGGTCTAAAACCAATGCGGCGAATCCGCCATGGCGGATGCTGGTCGGGTGGTCTCTTCGATCGAAAGTGATCGGGCAAGAGGACCATGGGTTGAATTTTGGGGCGACTGACTCCATCGCAGATATCGTCCCTTTAGTGCCTTCCGCTCCCTCTTGGGAATATGCGTTGCGTATATCATGTTTACCGCCCGAACTTGAGGGGGGAATCCCTTTTGTCCTCTGTTGTTCGGCGGCCGGGTCTCTTCCTCGTCATCGTTGTGTAGCCCCTTGTCACTGTTTTCGGCGATTAATTTGCCTGCTTGAATACCCAACAATCTCTGTTGGTATGGTTAGCTGGCTTTTCGGGAGTTCCATGAATTTGACAAGAGCGGTCGAGTATTCGGTCCAAATTGGACAGGCCCGGAGTGGTTCTTTTGAATGGCTTCTTCCGTTGACCGGGTTTGGAGCCTCGGAATCCGGCGTTAACTGCCGTATCCTCATTGCTGTCGCCGTTAATGCGGCATTTGTTTTTGTTTCGACGCAACCTGCCATTGCGGTCCTTAGTATCCGGACTGCCAACGTTTTTGCTGAGGTTGTTATCGCGAGCGAGCCAGCTATCCTCTCCCGCATGTAAGCGGGTCATGAGGGATGTAAGGGCTGCCATAGATTTCGCTTCTCCTGTCCTAGGTGCCGGGCCAGCCACTCGTCGCGGATGTTATGTTTGAAGGCAGCGAGTGCCTCGCATCCGGACGGTCGGCGATTTGATTTTTCTTTGTTAGGAACCGTGTCCGTAATTGCACACCGATTAAATGCAGGTCTTTGGATTATGTGGCTTAGGTCATCTGCGTCGGTGGTCGCACATACGCGTTCTCGAAGTTATCGAGGAATGCGGCTTCCGTGTCTTCCCAAAGATCCAATTGACTCTGCGGGCAGGCTGTTAAGCCAATGCCGAGCTGGTCCCTTAAGCTTGAGCGGAGATATTTGATGGCGTGAAGATGCGTCAGCCGGGCCATGTGTATATGGAGGAGGTAATCCTCAATCCGGACGCTGGGTCTATTGTGCCATCGTGAGAATTCGATGTTAACGGGTTTGAACCCTTCAGGATTTGATGATCCATTACTTCGTCGGTGAAGCATAGTGGGTGTGCGGCGCCTCAGATTGAGCAATATCGCGACGTAGCTCGAGAGAGCGTTGTACTGCTGTGTTCGCCCGGCCGGAGTAGTTGTATCTGGTGCGGTATTAAATGCATTCAGGTCATTGGGCGTCCACGTGATCCATAGATAGATCTGGATTGTCTTGCCTTGTCCTCCAATATATCTCGCAAGTCCGGCGCGTTCCCCGAGGCTTCCTCGCTTTTAGAGCGATGCCGGGTGCGGTTTTGGTGGAGGGCTTGCACGCCTCTCTATCGCGCCACGAGGTGGTCGGTCTGCCAGATGGCTGGTGATGCTGCCTCCTCTAATCGGGGAGCAACTTGCGTTTTGGGTAACTTTTGAGGGGCGTTCGAGTTCATACTCTTGACGCGAGGACCTCGGTCCATCTGTCGGCCAAGAGGGTCTTGATCAGCTTGAAGCTGTTGTTGCTTTTCTTTAGGCTGTTTCTTTGTGGCCATTAGCTGCGTCTAAAACGCTCTTGCTCGACGGGATCCTCAGCACGACGAATTAAATGTCGCCGAGGCTTGCCTCGTCCCGGAGGGAGGTAAGTAATTGTCATCCTCGACCTCTCACGCCCCGCCGCCTCTCCCGAGGGCTTGCTTCGCTTCCTCCTCGCTGGATCGTCTTTGGAGGGAATTGTCTTCGCACTTTCGGGGTGTTATTATCTCCTGTGCGGAATCTCCATTCTTCTTGTGGCGGGATTTAGAGCGGCGCCGCTGACGTCGGCGCTTGGGTTGTTTCTTTAAGGAATCAGCCTCCGCTGTTTCTTCGTCGTCCCCATCTTTTGGGGTGTCCACCATGTATATGTCGTATGACGAGGTGGTTTTCCAGTGTCCTGTAGGCACTGGTTCTTGGTAGTCTCCGGCATCGTCGTCCATACCGTCGATGTCTTCGGAGTCGTAGTCGAGTACGTCGGTTAAATCGTCGACGGTGGCTACGAAGTGGGTGGTGGGTGGGATCTGAATTTCTTCGTCGTCCGCGTCCCAACCGTCCTGGCCGTAGTTCGGCCAGGGCTCTCCAGATAGCGAGAGATGCTTCAGTGAATTTATGATATCGCCGAAGGGCGAGTGCTGAAACATGTCCGCAGCGGTGAATTCCATGATCGGCGCCCAATCGGGTTCAACTGGCAGGGGCGCAGGAGGCTCGGAGTCCGGCAGGGAGTCCGGCACCTCGGAGTCATAGGCTTTACGTGGGACAAGGTAAGTGTTTGGCTCCATCGCCGTAGGAATTGCGGCTCCCGAGGCGGTGTCCAGCCATCCGTCCTCGATTCGAGCGATCGGCTCCGGACTATGAGTCGGAGCGGATCCGGGTGCGGCCTCCAAGGTGCTGTCCGGCGGCAGAGTTAGGTCATGCCCATTGTGACAGCAGGGCGCGCTCGGCTGTGGCTCAGATCTATCGAGGATCAAGTCCCCGCGGATATCGGCCGTGAAGTTTAAGCTTCCAAACCTGACCTGACGGCCAGGGGCGTATCTTTCGATCTGCTCCAGATGGCCAAGGGAGTTGGCCCGCATCTGAAGCCGCCCGAATCTGAAGATCTGTCCGGGAGAAAGGTCTCACCCAGGACTGCGTCGTTGTTGATTGAAGAGGCCATCAAGCCTATCGGTGACGGCTACGTAGGAACTCTCAATGAAAGCACCAATGTCGGTGTCCAAACCGGCGGATCTCGGTAGGGGTCCCGAATGTGCATCTAGGCGGATGGTAACAGGAGACAAGGGACACGATGTTTACCTGTGTTCGGGCCCTCTTGATGGAGGTAAAACCCTACGTCCTGCTTGATTGATATTGATATTGTGGATGTTTACAAGAGTGGATCTACCACGAGATCAAGGAGCTAAACCCTAGAAGCTAGCCTATGGTATGATTGTAAGGGTTGTGATTGTTGTCCTACGGACTAGAGCCATCCGGTTTATATAGACACCGGAGAGGGCTAGGGTTACATAGAGTCGGTTACAATGGTAGGAGATCTACATATCTGTATCGCCAAGCTTGCCTTCCACGCCAAGGAAAGTCCCATCCGGACACGGAAGTCTTCAATCTTGTATCTTCATAGTCTTGGAGTCCGGTCGATGATGATAGTCCGGCAAATGATAATTCGGCTGATGATGGTAGTCCGGCTATCCGGACACCCCCTAATCCAGGACTCCCTCAGTGATCATGACGGTGCTTTGGAGATGGAGATCACAAGCACAAGATGATGATGGCCATATCATATCACTTATATTGATTGCAAGTGATGTTTATCTTTTATCCATCTTATCTTGCTTTGATTGTCGATAGCATTATAAGATGATCTCTCACCAAATTTCAAGATAAAAGTGTTCTCCCTCAGTATGCACCGTTGCCAAAGTTCGTCGTGCCCAGACACCACGTGATGATCGGGTGTGATAAGCTCTACTTTCAAATACAACGGGTGCAAAACAATTGCACACGCGGAATACTCAGGTTAAACTTGACGAGCCTAGCATATACAGATATAGCCTCGGAACACTGGAGACCGAAAGGTCGAGCGTGACTCATATAGTAGATATGATCAACATAATGATGTTCACCATTGAAAACTACTCCATCTCACATGATGATCGGACATGGTTTAGTTGATTTGGATCACGTGATCGCTTAGATAATAAGAGGGATGTCTATCTAAGTGGGAGTTCTTAAGTAATATGATTAATTGAACTTTAATTTATCATGAACTTAGTCCTGATAGTATTTTGCAAATAATGTTGTAGATCAATAGCTCGCGTTATTGCTTCCCTATGTTTATTTTGATATGTTCCTAGAGAAAAATATGTTGAAAGATGTTAGTAGCAATGATGCGGATTGGATCCGTGATGTGAGGTTTATCCTCATTGCTGCACAGAAGAATTATGTCCTTGATGCACCGCTAGGTGACAGACCTATTGCAAGAGCAGATGCAGACGTTATGAATGTTTGGCTAGCTCAATATGATGGCTACTTGATAGTTTAGTGCACCATGCTTAACGGCTTAGAATCGGGACTTCAAAGACATTTTGAGCGTCATGGACCATATGAGATGTTCCAGGAGTTGAAGTTAATATTTCAAGCAAATACCCGAGTTGAGAGATACGAAGTCTCCAACAAGTTCTATAGCTAAAAGATGGAGGAGAATCCTCAACTAGTGAGCATGTACTCAGATTGTCTGGGTACTACAATCGCTTGAATCAAGTGGGAGTTAATCTTCCAGATAAGATAGTGATTGACAGAGTTCTCTAGTCACCATCACCAAGTTACTAGAACTTCGTGATGAACTATAGTATGCAAGGTATGACGAAAATGATTCCCGAGCTCTTTGTGATGCTAAAATCAACGAAGGTAGAAATCAAGAAAGAGCATCAAGTGTTGATGATTGACAAGACCACTAGTTTCAAGAATAGGGCAAAGGGAAAGAAAGGGAACTTCATGTAGAATGGCAAGCAATTTGTCACTCCCGCGAAGAAGCCCAAAGCTGGACCAAACCCTGAAACTGAGTGCTTCTACTGCAAAGGAAATGCGCTGAATATTTGGTAGATAAGAAGGATGGTGTCGGTGTCAAAACCAGCGGATCTCGGGTAGGGGGTCCCGAACTGTGCGTCTAGGCGGATGGTAACAGGAGACAAGGGACACGGTGTTTACCCAGGTTCGGGCCCTCTTGATGGAGGTAAAACCCTACGTCCTGCTTGATTGATATTGATATTGTGGATGTTTACAAGAGTGGATCTACCACGAGATCAAGGAGGCTAAACCCTAGAAGCTAGCCTATGGTATGATTGTAAGGGTTGTGATTGTTGTCCTACGGACTAGAGCCATCCGTTTTATATAGACACCGGAGAGGGCTAGGGTTACATAGAGTCAGTTACAATGGTAGGAGATCTACATATCCGTATCGCCAAGCTTGCCTTCCACGCCAAGGAAAGTCCCATCCGGACACGGGGGGAAGTCTTCAATCTTGTATCTTCATAGTCTTGGAGTCCAGTCGATGATGATAGTCCGGCAAATGATAGTCCGGCAAATGATGGTAGTCCGGCTATCCGACACCCCCTAATCCAGGACTCCTCAAGAGCCCCTGAACCAGGCTTCAATGACGATAAGTCCGCGTGTATATTGCTTGGCATTGCAAGGCGGGTTCCTCCTCCAAATGATAGAAGATTGTGAACACCAGGATAGTGTCCGGCTCTGCAAAATAAATTCCACGTTCCACTGTAGAGAGAATAATAATATATACACAAGTTCAATCTGCTGACGTTTTCCGTGGCGTGACGTCACACCACTACCAAGCCATTACGAAGCGGTTTCCTTGGCACGTCTTGTCGAAGCAGAGATCGTGTTTCCCCTTAATCCGGGATTCTCATCAATACGGGCGTGGGTAACCCAACCGCGCCCGTTCGCCACGCCCCCTCTATCGAAGACGTGTCCCAAACGGTCACGGAGACGGCTCTTGGTATCCTCCCTCTTTATAACGGGACCAAGGCTCGTTTCTTTTTCTTCAATCTTCCATCAAATCCTCTCCACGCTCCAAGTTCCAGCACCTAGAGCCCCAGATTCGAGTGCTTTGGACCTTCAATGATGTCCGGTTCCGACCTCCAGGGCCGGTGGATGCCCTCCTCCGTCACGGAGGAGGACGTGCTAAAGCTGCGGGAGGCCAAGTACCTGTCTTACGAGATTTCGCACAGGTTGCCTGCCGAAGGGCAGGCCATCCCCACCCCTGAGCCTGGCGAGTATGTCGTCTTCGTATCCCACCTCCGTCGGGGTTTAGGCTTCCCGGTGGATCCTTTTGTGAGAGGGCTCATGTTCTACTATGGGTTGGAATTCCACGACTTGGCTCCGGAGTCCATCCTCCATATATCCGCATTTATTGTCATCTGCGAAGCCTTCCTCCGTGTCACCCCACACTTCGGCCTGTGGCTGAAGACTTTCAATGTGGCACCGAAGATGATCGGGGGGCGTCAAGCGGAGTGTGGCGGGGCGGCCATAAGTAGGAGGGCCGATGCCCCGTGGCCTGCTGGCTCCTTCCAAGAGGAGCTCGGCCTATGGCAGCAAGAGTGGTTCTATATTACCGTTCGAGGGGCCGCAGACAAAGCCGCCGCCCTATTCCGCCGGGACCTCCACGACGATTGATGTCGTGGGTCAACCAAGGAGGCTCAACTGGGGCCGTCAAAGGGCGTGCCCCTACTGCGAGGCCGGATTCGAGATCTCTTAACGAGGGAGATCGATATGGTGGTGGTGATGCAGGTTATGCTAATTAGGCGTCTCCTGCCTCGCAAACGCCGTCCTCTCCGGCTATGGGAGTTTAATCCGGAGGGCCCACGGATTCTTCAACACTTCATGGGTATGACACCCCTGGAGATGTATAGCTTATTCTTCGGATTGCAAGAGGTACGTCCGGAATTGACCGAGGATGCTGGACTAAGCTGCAATCGCCTGGATACTCAAGTAAGTAGTTCCAAGTCCGGACATACCGTTTGTTTGCCTTTCGATGATCCGTATTATGACCAATTTCCTTCTACGCAGGAGTGGATAATGGAAGCAAAATTAATACGGTGTCCGGCCACCCTCCCCGAGACCGCGCCGGATCCCGTGCTGGTCCGGATGCTGGAGGTTGCGCCTTCGGAGGAAGGCGAAGGGGAAAGCAAGAAATCTACTGCCTCACCTAAGGAGGCTCTTGAACGAGGGGGGATCGAGAATCCCTCCTACCAAGGGGAGAAGAGGACCGCCTCCGAGGACCCGGGGAAAAAGGCCCCTAAGCGGGGGAAGAAATCTTCGCCGGAGGGTCCTGCGTCCGGGGAGGCCCCGGCCGCACAATCTCCCTTAACGAGCCAGCCCTCCAACGAGCCGTAAGTAGAAAGAAAGGAGTTTGATAATAAGGGACATCCCTATTTGTGCTTCTGAGGATAACTAAAGTTTTTACCTTGTAGTTCGGATCTCCGTCCTTCGCAGATGAGCTCGTCTTCGGGGGACCTTCGTCCGAAGATGATAGAGAGCGAGACGCCCCCGTCCGGGGCGCCGTTGGATAGGGCGGACGAGCCTGAAGTGTCGTCACGAAGGGAGCCCCCGGGTGTGGCAAAGCCGGATAGTTCGGCGCCAACTGGTGCACGGCTGAAGGATCTTCTTGAGAAGGCGTCTATCTCAGAAGATCCGCATGCATTGATGAGCATGGTGATTGAAAGGATATCGTCCGCCGAAGGCGGGTTGTATGATGCCGTCAGGAGTTTACTGGCGGGGTTTGAGGTACGTAAAAATGACACACCTTTTAACAGTTTTGCATATAGAATGCGCCCTGTATAGATAGTAGCCCCTGAGACTCGGTAGGTTGTCGATATCGACAGCGTGCCGAGGATCAAAATCGCAGGTTTAAATTCCCGTCGTGCCGACGCAGGTGGCGGGTCGTCTGGGGGCCAGCTGGACTGATGGAGTTGCTGAACTAAAGCGGCAACTTGATGTGGCGGATGAAGACATCGCGCTGATCAACAGGCGACTTGATGAGTCGCAAGGTAAGTGTTATTGTCTTGGTCACGTGGTAAGGGAGCCGAAGCCGACTCCTTACAATATGTGCGTGAAATGCAGATGGTGTCGCTGCCGTGGAGAGTCTTCGGGCCGAACTTGCTCAAGCCAAGGAGCAGGCCAGAAGGAGTAATGCGACGGCCTCAAAGGCGGTCGAGGAGTTAGCGGCCGAAAGGGCCGCACACTGCCGAAGCAGGGAAGAGATAGCCGAAATGGCTGTGAAATTAAAAGAGGCTACCGACCGCAATGAGGCTCTTGGGAAGGAGCGCCTAGCGGGGCAGAAAGACCTGCAGAAGGCCACCGCCGAAGCCAAGAATGCCCGTTCTGCAATGCGGGCTATGAAGGAAGAGCTGCGCCAGGCCGGGGAGATTGTAGCTGGCAAGCCTTTTCTGCTGCACCGAAGGTTCACGGATTCAAAATATGCTTAGCTAGGCCAACTGTGGTGTCCGGAGGACCCTTATATGGACTTAGCAGCGAGTGCGGCGGATGCCGTTTTGCATTTTCGAAGCCAGAAGGATCACCAGACGGAAGAGATGTTTTGGTCTCAATTCCATAGTCCGGAGCGTTCACTTCCGCTGACCGATCGCTTGGCTGAGTGGGCTGAGCTAAATAGGTTGTCCGGACTTGCTATGGCGGATATAGTGACCCATATCCGGCCGGATAGGCCCCAGCCGAAGAGTTATTTTGGCTTATTGCAGCAATTTCTTGGGGCGGTGCCGCATATCAAGGCGATGAAGCGGTCGGCCTGCATAGAGGGTGCGCAGATGGCGCTCGCCCGTGTGAAGACACATTGGACAGAGATGGATGCCACCGCTGTTGCGACCCCGGGTTCGGATAATAACCGGCTACCCGCCGAGCACTATTTTGGCGAAGTGCTGCCTGGTGCTCGTGTAATAGAGTCGCAGTGCTCGAAAAATGTTACGTTCGAATGAACGTTTATATGATTTTTATGATGTAAACGCCTTTTATACTTGTGCGTTCAAGTAATAGAATATCTCCTTTGCGGCCGTTCATGTATATGTATGTATAACCTGAAAGATGGCGTTAAATGGCTTCAGCCCCCTCGCACATGGTGCGGGGGTGTTCTCAAAAAATAGCGCGTTTCACACTTATTCCTACGTCTCTGTCCTTTCAAGGAGGTGGTAGCGTACCAAACTAGGCAACCGGACTATAATGCTTTATCACTTTCACTTAGCCATGGAGTTCGAGGGTGGGGCTACGACATAGCCCCTGGGGCACCGCGCTCTCGAACTCGGGCGCCAGATGTGCTGGCCGGAAGCGGCCCTTCGCCAAAGCGGAGGAATCCTAAACATTCCCAAGGTCGATCGAGTGGTTGACCAGTCTCTCGCTGTATCATGAGAGTCAGTTTTGGCTTTCTCTCGAGGTGCTCGCCCGAACTGGGGCACAATCGCAGTAGTTCTCCTGGAGCCGCGTTAGCCGATGATACGGAACGTAAGGCAGCAAAACACAGGAGCCGGGAAAACCCAACAATTGACCAAAGACATGATTCGGAGCTGATGCATATAAGGCCTAACTCGAGACGCCGAACACTCCCGAAGGTGTTCGGTCTTTATAATAGCGGGCAAAACAAAGCCCTAAGCCCCTTGTGTCCAGGTCCGGGCAGGTTCTTACGGGCGCGCCGATGCCAAAACGCCATCTCCACTCTGGTTAAAATGATAAACCGGGGATTATATCAACAAGAGACAAGAAGAAAGGTTTACGTAGGGTCTTAGTCTGAAAAGAGTCCTTGCAACGGGTCCCTACTGCACGTCTGCGCCTGTGTCTCCGTTGTGCCGTATCCTGGACGGGTGTGCATGCTGTTCATCTGTAAAAAGAGAAGAACTTGGTTGGAAAAGAAATCGTGCGAGGAAGTGCATAAAAATTGAAATATAGATTAAGAAAGCTGAGCCTATGCTAGCTCATTATGGCTTATATGTGCAAACCCTTGTGAAGGGGTGTGCGGCTAGGTAGCCCCTAGCTGATTTATTCCGGACTCGTCCAGCCGTGTCCGGGGTCTCAGGCGACCTTATGATGAAATGATGCCACGTGGACGGGGCGCGTAATGTGGTATTGTATTGAAGCGGACGAGGGCTTCCCGTCCGGTGGTGCTTTATAGCTGGCTTAAAGGCCTGGCGCCACTCCTTTGAAGGAAGTGCGGCTATGCCGAATTGTAATAGGGTCTATCCCCACTTGCGGATTGTGTCCGGATATAGCAGGTTTAAGTCACTGCCGCCGTCCATCAACACATGCGTTAATTGCAATCCGTCTATTATGGGATCCGATATCAGGGCAGTCTATCCTGCGCTCCGGATACTTCTGGGCTAATCCAGATGGTCGAGAGTGATTGGTTCTGACATCCAACCTTGGTCCACTGGGGTGGATCGTCCGACACTTGTCATGGCGAGTGTCGTGTTGGCTTTCCGTGTTATCACATGAAGCAAGTTTACTGTTTTGACTTCTCGAGGGAAACTCTTTTGACTTCCGGTGCTCTGCTGGTGGGGCTCGTCATCGTCCTCGCTTGGCGTATCGAGCCCCTTGTGTCCGGCGTTAAGTCTGCCGGACTGTTTGAAAACCCAACAATTTCGGTTGGTATGGTTTGCAGGCCTTCCGGGGGTACTGTGGATTTGACATATCCGGTCTAAAATTTTGTTTAAATTTGATAGCTCGTCTCTGTTGTCCTTAAGAGGCCGTGTTTTGTTGTCTGGCCGCGAGCTTTTGAATCCGGCGTTGACCGCTGTGCCCTGTGGGCTTTTTTCTTTATTCCAGCGCTGATCTTTCCTGCGTCGTGACTTTCCGTTTCCATCTCTGATCTCGGATGTACTCGGGTCGCTGGTGCTGCATCTTATGAGCCAGCTGTCTTCTCCTGCGCAAAAGCGCGTCATGAGGCTTGTTAGCGCGGCCATTGTTCTTGGCTTCTCTTGGCCGAGGTGTCTGGCGAGCCATTCGTCCCGGACGTTGTGTTTAAAAGCTTCTAAGGCTTCCGCGTCCGGGCAGTCGATGTTGGGGAACGCAGTAATTTCAAAAAATTTCCTACGCACACACAGGACCATGGTGATGGCATAGCAACGAGAGGGGAGAGTGTTGTTCACGCATTCTCGTGAGACCGTGGCGGAAGCGATCACAACATAGAGGAAGTAGTCGTCGTTCTCCTCGCGATCCTGCCCGATCCCAGCGCCGTTACTCCGGCACCTCCGAGTCGATGATGACGTAGAGGAAGTAGTCGTCACGTTCTCTTCACGATCCAGCCGATCCAGCCGTTACTCCGGCGCCTCCGAGTTCTTGGCACACGTTCAGCTCGATGGCGCTCCACGGGCTCCGATCCAGCAAAGCTCCGGAGAGAAGGAGTTCCGCAAGACGACGGCGTGGTGACGATCTTGATGTTTCACCTACGCAGGGCTTCGCCTAAGCACTGCTACGATATGACCGAGGTGGAATATGGTGGAGGGGGGCACCGCACACGGCTAAGGAACGATCTCAAGGATCAACTTGTGTGTCCTAGGGTGCCCCCTCCCCCGTATATAAAGGAGGGAGGGAGGAGGTGGCCGACCCAAGGCGCACCATAGGAGGGGAAACCTACTCCAAGTAGGTTTCCTCTCTTTCCTTATCTTATTTGGAGGGAAAGGAAAGAGTACTAGTATTAGGAAGTAGTACTAGTAGTAGAAATAGGAAGAGGGGAAGGAGAAAAGGAAGGGGGCGGCCCCCTCCCCAGTCGGATTGGGCTTGGGGGCGCGCCTCCCTTGTTCCTTCTCCCTTCCTCCTACATGGGCCCAATAAGGCCCATATACCTCCCGGGGGTTCCGGTAACCTCCCGGAGCTCCAAACTTCTCCGGAACCTTTCCGGTGTCCAAATATATCCGTCCAATATATCAATCTTTATGTCTCGACCATTTCGAGACTCCTCGTCATGTCCGTGATCATATCCGGACTCGAACAACCTTCGGTACATCAAAATACACACACTCATAATATAACCGTCATCGAAACCTTAAGCGTCCGGACCCTACGGTTCGAGAACAATGTAGACATGACCGAGACACATCTCCGGTCAATAACCAATAGCGGGACCTGGATGCCCATATTGGCTCCTACATTTTCTACGAAGATCTTTATCGGTCAGACCGCATAACAACATACGTTGTTCCCTTTGTCATCGGTATGTTACTTACCCGAGATTCGATCGTCGGTATCCAATACCTAGTTCAATCTAGTTAATGGCAAGTCTCTTTACTCGTTCCGTAATACATCATCTCACAACTAACTCATTAGTTGTAATGCTTGCAAGGCTTATGTGATGTGCATTACCGAGAAGGCCCAGAGATACCTCTCTGACAATCGGAGTGACAAAACCTAATCTCGAAATAGGCCAACCCAACAAGTACCTTTGGAGACACCTGTAGTACTCCTTTATGATCACCCGATTCGTTGTGACGTTTGGTAGTACCCAAAGTGTTCCTCCGTAAACGGAGTTGCATAATCTCATAGTTACAGGAACATGTATAAGTCATGAAGAAAGCAATAGCAACATACTAAACGATCAAGTGCTAGGCTAACGGAATGGGTCAAGTCAATCAGATCATTCTCCTAATGATGTGGTCCCGTTAATCAAATGACAACTCATGTCTATGGTTAGGAAACATAACCATCTTTGATTAACGAGCTAGTCAAGTAGAGGCATACTAGTGACACTCTGTTTGTCTATGTATTCACACATGTATTATGTTTCCGGTTAATACAATTCTAGCATGAATAATAAACATTTATCATGATATAAGGAAATAAATAATAACTTTATTATTGCCTCTAGGGCATATTTCCTTGATCTCCCACTTGCACTAGAGTCAATAATCTAGTTCACTCAGTAATGATTCTAACACCCATGGAGTCTTGGTGTTGATCATGTTTTGCTCGTGGAAGAGGCTTAGTCAACGGGTCTGCAACGTTCAGATCCGTATGTATTTTGCAAATCTCTATGTCTCCCACTTGGACTTGGTCCCGAATGGAATTGAAGCGTCTCTTGATATGCTTGGTCCTCTTGTGAAATCTGGATTCCTTTGCCAAGGCAATTGCACCAAGATTGTCACGTAAGATCTTCATTGGTCCCGATGCACTAGGTACAACACCTAGATCGGAAATGAACTCTTTCATCCAGACTCCTTCATTTGCTGCTTCCAAGCAGCTATGTACTCCGCTTCACATGTAGATCCCGCCACGACGCTTTGTTTAGAACTGCACCAACCGACAGCTCCACCGCTTAACAAAAACACGATCCGGTTTGAGATTTAGAATCGTCCGGATCAGTGTCAAAGCTTACATCGACGTAACCATTTACGACTAGCTCTTTGTCACCTCCATATACGAGAAACATATCCTTAGTCCTTTTCGTGTATTTCAGGATGTTCTTGACCGCTGTCGATGATCCACTCTGGATTACTTTGGTACCTTCTGCCAAGCTTACGGCTAAGCATACGTCAGTCTGGTACACAGCATTGCATACATGATAGAGCCTATGGCTGAAGCATAGGGAACATCTTTCATTTTCTCTCTATCTTCTGCTGTGGTCGGGCATTGAGTCTGACTCAACTTCACACCTTGTAATACAGGTAAAAAACCTTTCTTTGCCCGATCCATTTTGAACTTCTTCAAAACTTTATCAAGGTATGTGCTTTGTGAAAGTCCAATTAAGCGTCTTGATCTATCTCTATAGATCTTGATGCCCAATATGTAAGTAGCTTCACCAAGGTCTTTCATCGAAAAACTCTTGTTCAAGTATCCCTTTATGCTATCCAGAATTCTATATCATTTCCGATCAATAATATGTCATCTACATATAATATCAGAAATGCTACAGAGCTCCCACTCACTTTCTTGTAAATACAGGCTTCTCCATAAGTCTGTATAAACCCAAATACTTTGATCACACTATCAAAGCGTTTATTCCAACTCCGAGATGCTTGCACCAGTCCATAAATGGATCACTGGAGCTTGCACACTTTGTTAGCTCCTTTGGATCGATAAAACCTTCTAGTTGCATCATATACAACTCTTCTTCCGTAAACCCATTCAGGAATGCGGTCTTTACATCCATTTGCCAAATTTCATAATCATAAAATGCGGCAATTGCTAACATGATTCGGACAGACTTAAGCATCGCTACGGGTGAGAATGTCTCATCGTAGTCAACCCCTTGAATTTGTCGAAAACCCTTTGCGACAAGTCGAGCTTTGTAGACAGCAATATTACCGTCAGCGTCAGTCTTCTTCTTGAAGATCCACTTGTTTTCTATTGCTTGCCGACCCTCGGGCAAGTCAACCAAAGTCCAACTTTGTTTTCATACATGGATCCCATCTCGGATTTCATGGCCTTAAGCCATTTTGCGGAATCTGGGCTCACCATCGCTTCTTCATAGTTCGTAGGTTCATCATGATCTAGTAGCATGACTTCCAGAACAGGATTGCCGTACCACTCAGTGCGGATTTTATTCTGGTTGATCTACGAGGTTACAGAGTAACTTGATCTGAAGTTTCATGATCAACATCATCAACTTCCTCACTATTTGGTGTAGATATCACGTAAACTGGTTTACGTGATAAACTACTTTCAAATAAGGGAGAAGGTACGTTACCTCATCAAGTTCTACTTTCCTCCCACTCACTTCTTTCGAGAGAAACTCTTTCTCTAGAAAGGATCCATTTTAGCAACAAATGTCTTGCCTTCGGATCTGTGATAGAAGGTGTACCCAACTGTCTCCTTTGGGTATCCTATGAAGATACATTTCTCCGATTTAGGTTCGAGCTTATCAGGTTGAAGCTTTTTCACATAAGCATCGCATCCCCAAATTTTAAGAAACGACAACTTTGGTTTCTTTGCTAAACCACAGTTCATAAGGTGTCGTCTCAACGGATTTTGACGGTGTTCTATTCAGCGTGAATGCGGCCGTCTCAAGTGCATAACCCCAAAACGATAGCGGAAAATCTGTAAAAGACATCATAGATCGCACCATATCTAGTAAAGTGCGATTACGACGTTCGGACACACCATTGTGCTGCGGTGTTCCGGGTGGCGTGAGTTGCGAAACTATTCCGCATTGCTTCAAATGTAGACCAAACTCGTAACTCAAATATTCGCCTCCACGATCAGATCGTAGAAACTTTATTTTCTTATTACGATGATTTTCAACTTCACTCTGAAATTCTTTGAACTTTTCAAATGTTTCAGACTTATGTTTCATTAAGAAGATATATACATATCTGCTTAAATCATCTGTGAAGGTGAGAAAATAACGATATCCGCCACGAGCCTCAACATTCATTGGACCACATACATCTGTATGTATGATCTCCAACAAATCTGTTGCTCTCTCCATAGTACCGGAGAACGGGGTTTTAGTCATCTTGCCCATGAGGCACGGTTCGCAAGTGCCAAGTGATTCATAATCAAGTGACTCCAAAAGTCCATCAAGATGGAGTTTCTTCATGCGCTTTATACCGATATGACCTAAACGGCAATGCCACAAATAAGTCGCACTATCATTATCAACTCTGCATCTTTTGGTTTCAACATTATGAATATGTGTATCACTACTATCGAGATTCATTAAAAATAGACCACTCTTCAAGGGTGCATGACCATAAAAGATATTATTCATATAAATAGAACAACCTTTATTCTCTGATTTAAATGAATAACCGTCTCGCATCAAACAAGATCCAGATATAATGTTCATGCTTAACGCTGGCACCAAATAACAATTATTTAGGTCTAAAACTAATCCCGAAGGTAGATGTAGAGGTAGCGTGCCATTGCGATCACATCAACTTTGGAACCATTTCCCACGCCGCATCGTCACCTCGTCCTTTGCCGGTGTTAAGCAATACATAGTCCTGTTTCGAGTTGCAAATATTAGCAACAGAACCAGTATCAAATACTCAGGTGCTACTGCGAGCTCTAGTAAGGTACACATCAATAACATGTATATCACATATACCTTTGTTTACCTTGCCATCCTTCTTATCCGCCAAATACTTGGGGTAGTTCCGCTTCGATGACTACTGCTTGCGGTAGAAGCACTCGATTTCAGGTTTAGGTCCAGACTTGGGTTTCTTCTCTTGAGCAGCAACTTGTTTGCTGTTCTTCTTGAAGTTCCCTTCTTCTTCCCTTTGCCTTTCTTCTTGAAACTAGTGGTCTTATTGACCATCAACACTTGATGCTCCTTCTTGATTTCTACCTCCGCAGCTTTTAGCATTGCGAAGAGCTCGAGCATAGTCTTTACTAACCCTTGCATATTATAGTTCATCACGAAGCCTTTGTAGCTTGGTGGCGGTGATTGAAGAATTCTGTCAATGACACAATCATCCGTAAGATTAACTCCCAGTTGAGTCAAGTGATTGTAATACCCGACATTCCGAGTATGTGCTCACCGATGCACCCATTCTCCTCCATTTTGCAGCTATAGAACTTATTGGAGACTTCATATCTCTCAATCCGGGCATTCTGTTGAAATATCAACTTCAACTCTTGGAACATCTCATATGCTCCACGACTTTCAAAAGCGTCGTTGAAGACCCGGTTCTAAGCCGTAAAGCATGGCACACTGAACTATAGAGTAGTCATCGCCTTTGCTCGCCAGACGTTCTTAACGTCGTCGGTTACGCATCGGCGGGCACGGCACCTAGCGGTGCATCCAGGGCGTAACTCTTCTCATGCAGCAATGAGGATAATCCTCGATTTACGGACCCGATCCGTGTAATTGCTACCATCATCTTTCAACTTTGCTTTCTCAAGGAACGCATTAAAATTCAACGGAACAACGGACGAGCCATCTATCTACAAATGTACATAGACAAGCAAGATACTATCAGGTACTAAGTTCATGATAAATTTAAGTTCAATTAATCATATTACTTAAGAACTCCCATTTAGACAGACATCTCTCTAGTCATCTAAGTGATCACGTGATCCAAATCAACTAAACCATAACCGATCATCACGTGAGATGGAGTAGTTTTCAATGGTGAACATCTTATGTTGATCATATCTACTATATGATTCACGCTTCGACCTTTCGGTCTCCGTGTTCCGAGGCCATATCTGCATATGCTAGGCTCGTCAAGTATAACTTTGAGTATTCTGCGTGTGCAAAACTGGCTTGCACCCGTTGTAGATGGACGTAGAGCTTATCACACCCGATCATCACGTGGTGTCTCGGCACGACGAACTTTGGCAACGGTGCATACTCAAGGAGAACACTACTTGATAATTTTAGTGAGAGATCATCTTAAAATGCTACCGTCAATCAAAGCAAAATAAGATGCATAAAGGATAAACATCACATGCAATCAATATAAGTGATATGATATGGCCATCATCATCTTGTGCTTGTGATCTCCATCTCCGAAGCACCGTCATGATCACCATCGTCACCGGGCGCGACACCTTGATCTCCATCGTAGCATCGTTGTCGTTTACGCCATCTATTGCTTCTACGACTATCGCTACCGCTTAGTGATAAAGTAAAGCAATTACAGAGCGTTGCATTTCATACAATAAAGCGACAACCATATGGCTCTCGCCAGTTGCCGATAACTCGGTTACAAAACATGATCATCTCATACAATAAAATATAGCATCACGTCTTGACCATATCACATCACAACATGCCCTGCAAAAACAAGTTAGGCGTCCTCTACTTTGTTGTTGCAAGTTTTACGTGGCTGCTACGGGCTGAGCAAGAACCATTCTTACCTCGCATCAAAACCACAACGATATTTCACAAATAGACTCCGTTTAACCTTCTCAAGGACCGGGCGTAGCCACACTCAGTTCAACTAAAGTGAGAGAGACAGACACCCGCCAGCCACCTTTAAGCACGAATGCTCGTAACGGTGAAACCAGTCTCGCGTAAGCGTCTGGCGTAATGTCGGTCCGGCCGCTTCATCTCACAATACCGCTGAACCAAAGTATGACATGCAGGTAGGTAGTATGACTTGTATCGCCCACAACTCACTTGTGTTCTACTCGTGCATATGACATCAACGCATAAAAACAGGCTCGGATGCCACTTTGTTGGGGAACGCAGTAATTTCAAAAATTTCCTACGCACACACAGGACCATGGTGATGGCATAGCAACGAGAGGGGAGAGTGTTGTCTACGCACTCGTGAGACCGTGGCGGAAGCGATCACAACATAGAGGAAGTAGTCGACGTTCTCCTCGCGATCCTGCCGATCCCAGCGCCGTTACTCGGCACCTCCGAGTCGATGATGACGTAGAGGAAGTAGTCGTCGTTCTCTTCACGATCCAGCCGATCCCAGCGCGTTACTCCGGCGCCTCGAAGTTCTTGGCACACGTTCAGCTCGATGACGCTCCACGGGCTCCGATCCGGCAAAGCTCCGGAGAGAAGGAGTTCCACAAGACGACGCACGGCGTGGTGACGATCTTGATGTTTCACCGACGCAGGCTTCGCCTAAGCACTGCTACGATATGACCGATGTGGAATATGGTGGAGGGGCACCGCACACGGCTAAGGAACGATCTCAAGGATCAACTTGTGTGTCCTAGGTGCCCCTCCCCGTATATAAAGGAGGGAGGGAGGAGGTGGCCGCCCAAGGGGCGCACCATAGGAGGGGGAAACCTACTCCAAGTAGGTTTCCTCTCTTTCCTTATCTTATTTGGAGGGAAAGGAAAGAGTACTAGTATTAGGAAGTAGTACTAGTAGTAGAAATAGGAAGAGGGGAAGGAGAAAAGGAAAGGGGGCCGCCCTCCCCCAATTCGGATTGGGCTTGGGGCGCGCCTCCCTTGTTCCTTCTCCCTTCCTCCTACATGGGCCCAATAAGGCCCATATACCTCCGGGGTTCCGGTAACCTCCCGAGCTCCAAACTTCTCCGGAACCTTTCCGGTGTCCAAATATATCCGTCCAATATATCAATCTTTATGTCTCGACCATTTCGAGACTCCTCGTCATGTCCTTGATCATATCCGGACTCAACAACCTTCGTACATCAAAATACACAAACTCATAATATAACCGCCATCGAAACCTTAAGCGTGCGGACCCTACGGTTCGAGAACAATGTAGACATGACCGAGACACATCTCCGGTCAATAACCAATAGCGGGACCTGGATGCCCATATTGGCTCCTACATTTTCTGAAGATCTTTATCGGTCGGACCGCATAACAACATACGTTGTTCCCTGTGTCATCGGTATGTTACTTACCCTAGATTCGATCGTCGGTATACAATACCTAGTTCAATCTCGTTACTGGCAAGTCTCTTTACTCGTTCAGTAATACATCATCTCACAACTAACTCATTAGTTGTAATGCTTGCAAGGCTTATGTGATGTGCATTACCGAGAAGGCCCAGAGATACCTCTCCACAATCGGAGTGACAAAACCTAATCTCGAAATAGGCCAACCCAACAAGTACCTTTGGAGACACCTGTAGTACTCCTTTATGATCACCCGATTACGTTGTGACGTTTGGTAGTACCCAAAGTGTTCCTCCGTAAACGGAGTTGCATAATCTCATAGTTACAGGAACATGTATAAGTCATGAAGAAAGCAATAGCAACATACTAAACGATCAAGTGCTAGGCTAACGGAATGGGTCAAGTCAATCAGATCATTCTCCTAATGATGTGATCCCGTTAATCAAATGAAAACTCATGTCTATGGTTAGGAAACATAACCATCTTTGATTAACGAGCTAGTCAAGTAGAGGCATACTAGTGACACTCTGTTTGTCTATGTATTCACACATGTATTATGTTTCCGGTTAATACAATTCTAGCATGAATAATAAACATTTATCATGATATAAGGAAATAAATAATAACTTTATTATTGCCTCTAGGGCATATTTCCTTCAATCGACTATTTGGTTCTTTTGGTAAGGAACCTGTTCCAATTCTGCTACCGATTCTCCGGGCTGTTGGGTTATATGACTCGGATCGTCAAGATCCTGGAGGGCGGACATAAGTCCCTTGAAAATTTGCTATAAACGCGTCCTCACGCTCTTCCCAACTTCCAATAGTGTTTTCTGGGAAGCTTTTGAGCCAATGCCGAGCTGGCCCTTTGAGCTTGAGGGGTAGATATTTTATGGCGTGGAGATCATCTCCTCTAGCCATGTGTATGTGTAGTATGTAGTCTTATATCCGCACTCAAGGTGCATTGTGCCGTCGTATGCCTCTATGTTTATGGGTTTAAACCCTGCTGGAAATTCATGATCCAGCACCTCATCGGTGAAACATAGCGGGTGTGCGCGCTCAGTATTTGGGTGTGCCGCTGTCTTGAACACTTGTCGTGGTGTGTTACTTCACAGGGTCCTCTTTTTGGCCCGTAGATGGACCTAGTTGGGCCGTCCGTTTTACCGAGGATTATCATTCGCTTGTGTGCGGCCCCGTTTGTCGCTTTGGGCCTGTCATCTGGCCGTCTATCCGGCCAGGCAGCCTCTTTATTTTTTGACTGTGAAGGCTCGATGGCTTCCTCGTCAAATTCTGGCAGCAGCTTGCGCTTCAGGTAGCTCTTGGTTTGATGGCCATTGCCATATTTGTCGGCGGTCTTGAATACTTTGCTCCACTTCATTCTGAGCGTGTCTTCTGCTGTTTTGAGCATCCGTTTCGCCTTTTTCAAACTTCTTGCAGTGGCGACGAGTTTTTGCGTATGTCCTTATGCTCTGGTGTTGTGGCCGTACTGTTGATTGCTCCGTGAATGGGTTGATTATCCGACTCGTCCTGTTCGCTGCTTCATCGGCTTGCCCTGCTCTATCGCTGGAGTCGTTAGGGAAGGCTGCTTTGATCGAGGCGGGACTTAGGGCGGCGTCTACGTCGCCGTTTTGGTTCTTTATCGGCGAGATTATCCTCTGTCGCGTCCCGTTGTTCCTCGTTATCGCTTCCCTTCGGGGTGCCCACCATGTATATGTCGTATGATGAGGTGGTCTTCCAGTGTCCTGTAGGCGCTGGTTCTTGGGAGTCTCCGGCATCGTCGTCCATACCGTCGATGTCTTCGGAGTTGTAGTCGAGTATGTCGGTTAAATCGTCGACGGTGGCTACGAAGTGGGTGGTGGGTGGGATCCGAATTTCTTCGTCATCCGCGTCCCAACCATCCTGGCCGTAGTTCGGCCAGGGCTCTCCGGATAGCGAGAGATGCTTTAATGAATTTATGATATCGCCGAAGGGCGAGTGCTGAAAGATGTCCGCAGCGGTGAATTCCATGATCGGCGCCCAACCGGATTCAACTGGCAGGAGCGCAGGAGGCTCGGAGTCCGGCAGGGAGTCCGGCACCTCGGAGTCATAGGCTTTACATGGGACAAGGTAAGTGTTTGGCTCCATCGCCGTAGGAATCACGGCTTCCGAGGCGGTGTCCAGCCATCCGTCCTCGATTCGAGCGATCGGCTCCGGACTATGAGTCGGAGCGGATCCGGGTGCGGCCTCCAAGGTGCTATCCGGCGGCAGAGTTAGGTCATGCCCATCGTGACAGCGCGGCGCGCTCGGCTGTGGCTCGGATCCATCGAGGATCAAGTCCCCGTGGATATCGGCCGTGAAGTTTAAGCTTCCAAACTGACTCGACGGTGGCGTAGCTTTCGATCTGCTCCAGATGGCCAAGGGAGTTGGCCCGCAGTACGAAGCCGCCGAATACGAAGATCTGTCCGGGGAGAAAGGTCTCAAGCAGGACTGTGTCGTTGTTGATTGAAGAGGCCATCAAACCTATCGGTGACGACACAGAGGAATTCTCAATGAAAGCACCAATGTCGGTGTCAAAACCGGCGGATCTCGGGTAGGGGGTCCCGAACTGTGCGTCTAGGCGGATGGTAACAGGAGACAAGGGACACGGTGTTTACCCAGGTTCGGGCCCTCTTGATGGAGGTAAAACCCTACGTCCTGCTTGATTGATATTGATATTGTGGATGTTTACAAGAGTGGATCTACCACGAGATCAAGGAGGCTAAACCCTAGAAGCTAGCCTATGGTATGATTGTAAGGGTTGTGATTGTTGTCCTCACGGACTAGAGCCATCCGGTTTATATAGACACCGGAGAGGGCTAGGGTTACATAGAGTCGGTTACAATGGTAGGAGATCTACATATCAGTACGCCAAGCTTGCCTTCCACGCCAAGGAAAGTCCCATCCGGACACAGGGGGAAGTCTTCAATCTTGTATCTGCATAGTCTTGGAGTCCGGTCGATGATGATAGTCCGGCAAATGATAGTTCGGCTGATGATGGTAGTCCGGCTATCCGGACACCCCCTGATCCAGGACTCCCTCAGATGGCAAAGTGAACAAGGGTATATTTGATATACAGGTTATTGATGTGTACCTTACTAGTGTTTATAGTAGCCCCTAAGTATTTGATACTTGTTCGGTTGCTAAAATTAGTAACTCGAAACAGGTGTTACAGAATAAACAGAGACTAGTTGAGGGTGAAGTGACGATGAGTGTTGAAAGTAGTTCCAAGATTGATATGATCAGCATCGCACACTCCCTATACTTTCGGGATTAGTGTTAAACCTAAATAAATGTTATTTGGAGTTTGCGTTGAGCGTGAATATGATTTGATCATGTTTATTGCAATACAGTTATTCATTTAAAGTCAGAGAATTATTGTTGTTCTGTTTACATGAATAAAACCTTCAATGGTCATACACCCAATGAAAATAGTTTGTTGAATCTCGATCGTAGTGAGACACATATTCATAATATTGATGCCAAAAGATGCAAAAGTTAATAATGATAGTGCAACTTACTTGTGGCACTGCTGTTTGGGTCATATCGGTGTAAAGTGCATGAAGAAACTCCATTAAGATGGATTTTCGGAATCACTTGGTTATGAATCATTTGATGCTTGTGAACCGTGCCTTTTGGGCAAGATGACTAAACTCCGTTCTCTGGAACAATGGAACGAGCTACTGACTTGTTGGAAATAATACATACCGATGTATGCAGTCCAATGAGTGTTGAAGCTCGTGGCGGGTATTGTTATTTTCTGATCTTCACAAATGATTTGAGCAGATATGAGTATATCTACTTAATGAAGCACAAATCTGAAACATTTGAAAAGTTCAAAGAATTTCAGAGTGAAGTGGAGAATCATCGTAACAAGAAAATAAAGTTTCTACGATCTGATCGTGGAGAAGAATATTTGAGTTACGAGTTTGGCCTTCATTTAAAAACAATGTGGAATAGTTTCATAGCTCACGCCACATGGAACACCACAACATAATGGTGTGTCCAAATGTCGTAACCGCACTTTATTGGATATGGTACGATCTTATGATGTATCTTACCGATTTACCACAATCATTTTGGGGTTATGCATTAGAGACAGCTGCATTCACTTTAAATAGGGCACCATCTAAATCCGTTGAGACGACACCGTATGAACTATGGTTTAGCAATAAACCTAAGTCATCGCTTTCTTAAAGTTTGGAGTTGCGATGCTTATGTGAAAAGGTTTCAACCTGATAAGCTCGAACCTAAATTGGAGAAATGCGTCTTCATAGGATACCCAAAGGAGACTGTTGGGTACACCTTCTAATCACGGGTCCAAAGGCAAAATATTCGTTGCTAAGAATAGATCCTTTCTAGAGAAGGAGTTTCTCTCAAAAGAAGTGAGTGGGAGGAAAGTAGAACTTGATGAGGTAATTGTACATGCTCCCTTATTGGAAAGTAGTTCATCACAGAAATCTGTTCCTGTGACTCCTACACCAATTAGTGAGGAAGCTAATGATGATGATCATGTAACTTCAGATCAAGTTATAACCGAACCTCGTAGGTCAACCAGAGTGAGATCCGCACCAGAGTGGTACGGTAATCCTGTTCTGGAGGTCATGTTACTTGACCATGACGAACCTACGAACTATGAGGAAGCGATGATGAGCCCAGATTCCGCGAAATGGCTTGACGCCATGAAATCTGAAATGGGATCCATGTATGAGAACAAAGTGTGGACTTTGGTTGACTTACCCGATGATCGGCAAGCCATTCAGAATAAATGGATCTTCAAGAGGAAGACGGACATTGATAGTAGTGTTACTATCTACAAAGCTCGACTTGTTGAAAAAGGTTTTTGACAAGATCAAGGTGTTGACTACGATGAGATTTTCTCGCTCGTATCGATGTTTAAAGTCTGTCTGAATCATGTTAGCAATTGCCACATTTTATGAAATCTGGCAAATGGATGTCAAAACTGCATTCCTTAATGGATTTATTAAAGAAGATTTGTATATGATGCAACCAGAAGGTTTTGTCAATCCTAAAGGTGCTAACAAAATGTGCAAGCTCCAGCGATCCATCTATGGACTGGTGCAAGCATCTCAGAGTTGGAATATACTCTTTGATGAGTTGATCAAAGCATATGGTTTTATACAAACTTTTGGAGAAGCCTGTATTTACAAGAAAGTGAGTGGGAGCTCTGTAGCATTTCTAAAACTATATGTAGATGACATATTGTTGATTGGAAATGATATAGAATTTCTGGATAGCGTAAAAGGATACTTGAATAAAAGTTTTTCAAAGAAAGACCTCAGTAAAGCTACTTACATATTGAGCATCAAGATCTATAGAGATAGATCAATACGCTTGATAAGTTTTTCAATGAGTACATACCTTGACAAGATTTTGAAGTAGTTCAAAATGGAACAGTCAAAGAAAGAGTTCTTGCTTGTGTTACAAGGTGTGAAATTGAGTAAGACTCAAAGCCCGACCACGGCAGAAGATAGAAAGAGAATGAAAGTCATTCCCTATGCCTTGGCCATAGGTTCTATAAAGTATGCCATGCTGTGTACCAGATCTATTGTATACCCTACACTCGTTTTTGGCAAGGAGTACAATAGTGATCTAGGAGTAGATCACTGGACAGCGGTCAAAATTATCCTTAGTGGAATAAGGATATGTTTCTCGATTATGGAGGTGACAAAAAGGTTCGTCGTAAAGGGTTACGTCCATGCAAATTTTGACACTAATCCAGATGACTCTAAATTTCAATATGGATACATATTGAAAGTGGGAGCAATTAGCTAGAGTAGCTCCATGCAGAGCATTGTTGACATAGAAATTTGCAAAATACATACGGATCTGAATGTGGCAGACCCGTTGACTAAACTTCTCTTACAAGCAAAACATGATCACACCTTAGTAATCTTTGTGTGTTAATCACATAGCGATGTGAACTAGATTATTGACTCTAGTAAACCCGTTGGGTGTTAGTCACATGACGATGTGAACTATGGGTGTTAATCACATGGTGATGTGAGCTATTGGTATTAATTCACATGGTGATGTGAACTAGATTATTGACTCTAGTGCAAGTGGGAGACTGAAGGAAATATGCCCTAGAGGCAATAATAAAGTTATTATTTATTTCCTTAAATCATGATAAATGTTTATTATTCATGCTAGAATTGTATTAACCGGAAACATAATACATGTGTGAATACATAGACAAACAGAGTGTCACTAGTATGTCTCTACTTGACTAGCTCGTTAATTAAAGATGGTTATGTTTCTTAACCATAGACATGAGTTGTCATTTGATTAACGGGATCACATCATTAGGAGAATGATGTGATTGACTTGACCCATTCCGTTAGCTTAGCACTTGATCGTTTAGTATGTTGCTATTGCTTTCTTCATGACTTATACATGTTCCCATGACTATGAGATTATGCAATTCCCGTTTATTGGAGGAACACTTTGTGTGCTACCAAAGCGTCCTGGCAACGTAATTGGGTGATTATAAAGGTGCTCTCTGGTGTCTCCGAAGGTACTTGTTGGGTTGGCGTATTTCGAGATTAGGATTTGTCACTCCGATTGTCGGAGAGGTATCTCTGGGCCCACTCAGTAATGCACATCACTATAAGCCTTGTAAGCATTGTAACTAATGAGTTAGTTGCGGGATGATGTATTATGGAACGAGTAAAGAGACTTGCCGGTAACGAGATTGAACTAGGTATTGAGATACCGACGATCGAATCTCGAGCAAGTAACATACCGATGACAAAGGGAACAACGTATGTTGTTATGCGGTTTGACCGATAAAGATCTTCGTAGAATATGTAGGAGCCAATATGAGCATCCACGTTTCGCTATTGGTTATTGACCGGAGACGTGTCTCGGTCATGTCTACATAGTTCTCGAACCCGTAGGGTCCGCACGCTTAAAGTTAGATGACAGTTATATTATGAGTTTATATATTATGATGTACCGAAGATAGTTCGGAGTCTCGGATGTGATCACGGACATGACGAGGAGTCTCGAAATGGTCGAGACATGAAGATTGATATATTGAACGACTATATTCGGACACCGGAATGGTTCCGGGGGTTATCGGATATATACCAGAGTACCAGGGGGTTATCGGAACCCCCCGGGGGGTTAATGGGCCTCATGGTCCCAAAGTGGAGAAGAGGAGGGGCGGCCAGGGCAGGCCGCGCGCCCCCTCCCCCTCTAGTCCGAATAGGACAAGGAGGGGGGGTGACGCCCCCTTTTCCTTCCTCCCATCTCTCCCTTCCTTTCCCCTCTCCTAGTTGGACAAGGAAATGAGGGAGTCCTACTCCCGGTGGGAGTAGGACTCCTCCTGGCGCGCCCCTCCTGTCCGGCCGCCTCCTCCCCCCTTGCTCCTTTATATACGGGGGCAGGGGGCACCTCTAGGCACAACAACAATTGATCCTTGAGATCTATTAGCCGTGTGCGGTGCCCCCCTCCACTATATTCTACCTCGATAATATTGTAGCGGTGCTTAGGCGAAGCCCTGCATCGGTAGAACATCATCGTCGTCACCACGCCGTCGTGCTGACGGAACTCTCCCTCGACACTCGGTTGGATCGGAGTTCGAGGGACGTCATCGAGCTGAACGTGTGCTAGAACTCGGAGGTGTCGTGCTTTCGGTGCTTGATCGGTCGGGCCGTGAACACGTACGACTACATCAACCGCGTTGTTCTAACGCTTTCGCTTTCGGTGTACGAGGGTACATGGACAGCACTCTCCCCTCTCGTTGCTATGCATCACCATGATCTTGCGTGTGCGTAGGAAATTTTTAAAATTACTACGTTCCCCAACAGATTGTACCATACACGCAAGGTGTGCTTTGTATAGATAGTAGCCCCTGAGACTCTGGTTGCCATCCGGACGAGGCGACCAGAGGATCATAGTCTCAGGTAATGATAGCGCTAATTTTATAGGCAGGCGGCTGCAGATCCGGCGGCTGGCCGGACTGCTGAATTTGCCGAACTGAGGCGGCAACTTGACATGGCGGATGCCGACATCAAGCTTGTGAACAAGCGGCTTGACGATGCATAGGGTATGTATATTTTGGTGGTCAGCAAATAAGAGCATGATGCTAGGATTTATAATATGCTTTGACTGCAGATGGAGCTGCCGCCGTGGAGACCCTTCGGGCAGAGCTTGCCTGGGCCAAGGAGCAAGCCAGGAGAAGCAATGCGGCCGCCATGAAGGCAACTGACGAATTAAAAGCCGAACAGGCTGCTCATCGCCAAAGTGAGGATAAAATAGCCAGCATGGCTCTTGAGCTACAAAATGTCGCAAGCCGATATGAGCTTCTCGAAAGGAAAACCAAACGAAAACGGCTGACCTAGATAAGGCCTTACCAGCAGCAAAGGAAACTCGCTCTGAGATAAGAGCGGCTCAGGAGGAGCTTCGGCAAGCCGATGATATCGCGGCTGGGAAGCCCTTTTTATTGCGAACGAAATTCGGCGATCCAAAATATGCCCCTCTTGACCGATTGTGGAGTTCTTAAGATACATACTTGGATTTGGCAAAGAGTGCTGCTCACGCGACGCAGTATTTCAAGGATCGAGAAGATCATGAGGTGGAAAGATTGTTCTGGTCGCAGTTTAGTGCTCCAAGGCGTCCGCTACTGTTGAATGAGCAAATGGCCGAATGGACCGAGCTCCATAGGTTATTCGGGCTTGCCATGAAGGTCGTCGTGGACCACCTGTGGCCGAAGGAACCAAGTCCGGATAGTTATTTTGGTTTGGTGCAACGATTTATTCGTGTTGTGCCACATATCGACGTTGTCAAGAGGTTGGCGTGCATAGAGGGTGCGCGGATGGCTCTTGCCCGTGTTAAGACGTATTGGGCGAAGATGGAGGCCACCGATATTGCAACCAGGGGTCCGCCCGGGGGCCAGGACTCGCCCGAGCACTATTTTGAAGAAGTCTTAGAAGGTGCCCGTTTAATAGAGGCTCGGTGCTCAAAGAATACCATGTTCGAATGACATGTATCTAGATTGTAAAAACAATGCTTTTGGTAATGGAGACTATATTTATACTTTTGCCCGTAAAGTATTGTAGTGCCTCCTGTGTGGCCGCTTATGTATATATGTATATAACCTGAAAGTTTGCAGTCGTCGGCTTCAGCCCCCTCGCATATAATGCAGGGGTGTTCGGCAAAGCGCGTAATCACACTTGATCCAACGTCTTGGTCCGTTAAGGAGGTGGTAGCACGGCGAACGAGGCAATAGGACTATATAGCTTTAACACTTTCACTTAGCCATAGGAGTTTGACGGTGGGGCTACTACATAGCCCCCGATATGTCCACGCTCATCCGAATACAGTGCATGTACATACGTGACCGGGAAACCAGTCCTTCGTTAATGCGGAGGAATCGCGAAGATTCCGCTGAGTCATCGAGTGGTTGACCAGTCTCTTGCTTTATCATGACAGTCAGTTTTGGGCTTTCTCTACTGAGGTGCTCATCCAGATGAACCAGGGCACAATTGCAGTAGTTCTCCCGGTGCCACCTTAGCCGATATAGCGGAACATAAGGTAGCAAAACACGGGAGCCGGGCAAACCCAACTATTGACCAAAGACATGATTCGGAGCTGAGCTGATGCATATAAGGCCAAACTCGCGACGCCGAACACTCCCGAAGGTATTAGGACTTTACAACATATACTGGGCTGAGTACCGCCCTCGATAATGAGCCCTGAATTTCCAGGTACGTGCATTAATCTGGCGCGATGAAAGAGCGGCTATGTTGAGAGCATAGATCCCAAAAACACATTGATTGCTGCCCTTGTAACGCCTGTTTTAGATCGGCAAATCATAGGCTTGCCGATAACGCCGACATCTCTCTTGGTCATTTTAAGTACCAGGAGGGGGTGAGCCAACAAAAGACAATAAAAAAGGTTTACACATGTTCTTAATCTAAAAAGAAACCTTAGAACGGGGCCCTGCTGCACGTCTGCGCCTTTGACTCCGTTGTGCCGTATCCTGGAAGGGTATAGCATGATGGTCATCTGTAAAAAGAAAGAAAAAACCCAGGTGAAAAAATCTGGTGTGACCGTGCGTAAAGTCGGTCAATCTTAATGAACCGTGAAAATTTTGATATCTGGAGTGTAAATGCATTCGGGCCAAACTATGGGTCTTTTGCGTGCGGGCAGCCCCTAGCACCACATATGGGGCATAACCATTAATTAAGCTCAGGTTTATCTGGGCTGCTACAACTAATGGTGCACCGGACACGTCTAGCCGTGTCCGCGGTCTCGAAGACCGATCAGTTACTCGGGTTGGAGAGGTCGTTCAGTGGTTTTGCAGCTAGAGCTGCCACGCAGTCTTCCACGCGAAGAGAATGCTCTGTGTTTCTGCTGATAGTGATGACGCCGCGTGGACCGGGCATCTTAAGTTTGAGATAAGCGTAATGTGGTACTGTGTTGAAATGAGCGAAGGCCGTTCTTCCGAGTAGTGCATGATAGCCGCTTCGGAACGGAGCGGTGTCGAAGATTAGTTCGTCGCTTCGAAAGTTGTCGGGAGAACCGAATACAACCTCTAACGTCAAAGAGCCCGTGCAGCGGGCCTCTACGCCTGGTATGACTCCTTTAAAGGTAGTACTACTTTGGTTGATTCTTGATGGGTCTATCCCCATCTTGCGGACATTGTCCTGATATATCAGATTGAGACTGCTGCCGCCGTCCATGAGGACTCGGGCGAGATGGTATCCGTCAATTATTGGGCCAAGCACCAAGGCGGCCGAACCTCCATGCCGGATACTAGTCGGATGATCCCTGCGGTCGAAAATGATCGGGCAGGCCGACCATGGATTGAATTTGGGGGTGACTGGCTCTACAACGTATATGTCTCGGAGTGTGCAGTTGCGCTTCCTCTTTGGTATGTGGGTGGCGTAAATCATGTTCACTATTTTGACCTCCAGTGGAAATTTTTTCTGTCCCCCAGTGTTCGGCTGGCGAGGTTCGTCCTCATCTTCACTTAGCGGCTCCTTCCCTTTGTGTTCGGCGTTTAGCTTGCCGGCCTGCTTGAAGACCCAACATTCTCTGTTGGTGTGGTTCGCAGGTTTCTTGGGGGTGCCATGAATTTGACAGGACCTTTCTAAAATTTTATTTAGGCTAGATGGACCATCTCTACTGCCTTTAAATGGATTTTTCCGTTGACCGGGTCTAGAGCCCCTGAATCCGGCGTTTACCGTTGTATTGTTTGGGTTGTCTTCCTTATTTCGACGCTTGTTTTTATTGCGTCGCGGTTTTCCATTGCCATCCCTGATTTCGGATGTGCCTGGATCGCTGGTGCCGCTGCGGGCCAACCAACTGTCCTCGCCCGCGCAAAAGCGGGTCATGAGAGTTGTTAGGGCTGCCATTGTCCTTGGCTTTTCCTGGCCGAGGTGCGTGGCGAGCCATTCGTCCCGGACACTGTGTTTGAAAGCAGCTAAGGCTTAGGCATCCGGACAGTCGACGATTTGGTTCTTCTTGGTGAGAAATCTGTTCCAAAGCTTACGGCCTGACTCTTCGGGCTATTGAATTATGTGACTTAAATCGTCTGCATCCGGAGGTCGGACATAGGTCCCTTGGAAATTAGCCCTGAAAGCGTCCTCGAGTTCCTCCCAACTTCCAATTGAGTTTTCTGGGAGGCTTTTCAACCAGTGTCGAGCTGGTCCTTTCAACTTGAGGGGCAGGTATTTGATGGCGTGGAGATCGTCTCCGCGGGCCATATGGATATGAAGAATAAAGTCCTCAATCCAGACTGCAGGATCTGTCATTTCGTCGTATGTCTCGATGTTTACGGGTTTAAACCCATCTGGAAATTCATGATCCAGCACCTCATCGGTGAAGCACAGGGGGTGTGCGACGCCCCTATACTTGGATGTGTCATGGCGTGGGTCCGACGGCTGTAGTGTTAGGTGTTGATTCTGAGCTGGTAGTTTATCAGTATAGTCGGTTCGGTGGTTGTGATCCTGCGTAGGAACATGTTTCCTAGATCCATAGATGGACCTGGCCATACCAGCTTTTTGTCCACGTGCTCACGTGGATCGTGTGCTAACTTGTGTGCGGCGTCATTAGCCGCTCTGTCTCAGCCATGAGGTGGTCGGTCCGGCAGATCGGCCATATTGTTTTTTGGCGGAATGGGCTCTGTAGCCTCGTCGTCGAATTCGGGCGGCAGCTTGCGTTTTGGGTAGCTCTTTGTGTGGCATCATCGCTGTATATTTAGTCAGTGTTGAGCACTTTGCTCCATCTGTAGTTCAGTGTATCCTGCGCGGCTTTAAGCCATTGCTTCTGCTTCTTCAAGCTCCTCGCGGTGGCAATAAGCCTTTTGTGAAGGTGCTCTTGTTCCAAGTGTTTTTTCGGGATGATGAGTGCATCGTCGTCCGGACTGTTCTCCTCTCCGGAGATGGGTTTATGAGTTTTGTCTTCGGCATCGTTGTTATCGGACAGCGGCCCCGGACTGTGTTCGACATCCCCTGGCTCATCCTGCTCCATCGCTGGGTTTACGCGGTCGTCGTTATTTTTAGCGTCGTCCGGGTTATTACTCTTTCTTGTGCCGGTATCGCTGTTTTTGGTATGGCGGGCTTTGGAGCGGCGCCGCTGACGTCGGTGCTTTGTTTGCTTCTCAAGGGGATTATCCTCCGTTGCATCATCGCCATTGCTTTCTTTGGGTGTGTCCACCATATAAATATCATATGATGAGGTGGTTGTCCAGCGCCCAGAAGGCGGTGGTTCCCGTTTTTCTCCGGCATCATCGTCCATACCGTTGATGTCTTTGGAGTCAAAATCAAGCGTGTCGGTTAAGTCATCGACAGTGGCTATTAAGTGGGGGTGGGTGAGTAACAAATTCCTTCATCGTCCGCTTCCCAATCAAGCTGGACATAGTTCGGCCAAGTGTCTCCCGACAGGGAGAGAGATTTTAACGAGTTCAGCACATCGCCCAAGGGCGAGTGCCGAAGATATCCATGAGCTAAACTCCATGATCGGTGCCCAGTCAGATCCGATGGGCATGGATGCGCGCTGTTCTGATCCTACGGCCGGAGACGAGTCCGAAGGTCCGACGACATAGACCTCCTTGGAGGTGTGATCTATTTTCGACTCCATCGTCGCTGAGTGTGCGGCCTCCGTGGCACGGTCCATCCACCCGTCCTCGGATGGCACAATCTGCTCTGGATTTAAAGACGGGGCAGCTGCATGTGTGATCTCCCGAACACTGTCCGATGGCAGATCTAAGTCATGCTCATCGCGACCGTAGGGCGCACCTGTCATGGGCTTGAATCCGTCGAAGATCAAGTCCTCGCGGATGTCAGCAGTGTAGTTCAAGCTTCCAAACCTGACCTGATGGCCAGGGGCGTAGCTATCGATCTGCTCCAGATGGCCAAGCGAGTTGGCCCGCAGTGCGAAGCCGCCGAATACGAAGATTTGTTCGGGGACGAAAGCCTCGCCCTGGACCGCATCGTTGTAGATGATTGAAGGAGCCATCAAGCCTTACTGTGACGACACAGTGAAACTCTCAATGAAAGCACCAATGTCGGTGTCAAAATCGGCGGATCTCGGGTAGGGGGTCCCGAACTGTGCGCCTAAGGCTAATGGTAACATGAGGCAGGGGACACAATGTTTATCCAGGTTCGGGCCCTCTCTATGGAGGTAATACCCTACTTCCTGCTTCATTGATCTTAATGATATGAGTATTACAAGAGTTGATCTACCACGAGATCGTAGAGGCTAAACCCTAGAAGCTAGCCTATGATTCTGATTGTTCTTGTCCTACGGACTAAACCCTCCGGTTTATATAGACACCGGAGGGGGCTACGGTTACACAAAGTCGGTTACAGAGAAGGAAATCTACATATCTGAATTGCCAAGCTTGCCTTCCATGCAAAGGAGAGTCCCACCCGGACACGGGACGAAGTCTTCAATCTTGTATCTTCATAGTGCAACAGTCCGGCATAAGCATATAGTCCGGCTGTCCGAGGACCCCCTAATCCAGGACTCCCTCAGCGTCGGCCACCGACTCATCGCTCTCCGCGCACCTAGCTTCTGCATCTGCCTGCATGGCGCGGTCACATGCACGGGAGGCGCGGTCGCAGGTACGAGTTGCTGAACCACACGGCGGCAACTTGCTCCGTCGGGTGAGGCTCGGGAGGTGGAGCAGTGAGCTGCCTCGCTCGTATCTGGGCGGCTCGGTGGGCCACCAGCTGGGTTGTATGCCGGAGAACTGCTCTTCGGAAGCCATCAGAAAAGTGGTGGAGGAGATTGGGGGAGCGGCGGAGGGGTGTGGTTCTTGCCCGGCATCTGCCCTCGTTTAAATAGAGGGCAGACGGTAGGAGCTTGACCGGCGTTGCGTTTAATGTCGGCCCGCTCATGAACAGACGTGTGGCCATAGTAGGTTTCTCGGCTTCCACACGGGGTTAATGGGGGTGTATGAATGCGGCAAGCAGGCGTGTTAAGCTGGGCGTGCAGCGGGCGGCTCCCTCGGCCGGCGCGCCGCTTCAATGGCAAAGGAAGTGAAAGGTCGCGTCTGCCCTAAGCCGTCTTCAATGCGGAGCGGCGCGCTCTATAGCGACATGAATATGGGCGGGCGGCGCCGGGCGGGAGCGCGCGCGGAAGGAGGGTTTGGTGGGTCAAGGCGATCAGACGCGGGCTTAGGAGCGGTTAGCGGAAGAAATCGCATCCGAACTGCTCCACGGACCGATACAGGTTGATGTTAGATGGTTTCCGCGGTCCGGCCAGCCCAATGAGAACGGTCGCGGGTCCACCTTAGTGATGCCCTCCCTCCATTTGGAAATAAGTGGCGTGGCTTTGGTTCAAATTGTAACTAAAACCACGCCACATATTTCCGTACAGAAGGGGTATTATTTTGTAGTGGTTTGCTAGGACAATGTGCTTGGTGTTGCAGCTAACACGAGCAAGAGTAGATTAAGAAACAGCCCGGCAGGCAGCATGCACACACGGCACTTTGAATTGTTGGGTTGTGTTGTATGATTAAGCTCCTGACCACTTGTTTGATCAATCCATTTATTTTTCGTGAATACGTAAAGCTTGCATATCTTTCATTGATAATAAAAATTGAAATGAGTATACAGAGGTGGTACAACACATGGCACAAACAAAGGTGTTCATGTTTGTTTGTTTTTAAGAGAGAAACGACATATCTGTCTATCTATCTCTCCTTAATAATAAAGCACGGATTGACTCCGTGGGTTTACCGTCACAATACGCTTCTTCTCATAAGTTTACGCTTTTATTTTGAATTTAATATATATACACGAGGTGGTACTAAAGTAAAACGATCGGTTTCCCAAGCACGATCGATCCTTCCTGACCGATGCCTGGTCAAATTGTTCTGGCACGTGGGTTTACCGTCGCAATACGCTTCTTCTCATAAGTTTACGCTTTTATTTTGAATTTAATATATATACAGAGGTGGTACTAAAGTAAAACGATCGGTTTCCCAAGCACGATCGATCCTTCCTGACCGATGCCTGGTCAAATTGTTCTGGCCCATGCGGCCCAATGAAGCCTGACGGCCCAGCTGAATAAGGATGGCCCAGTGTAGTCTGGAGGAGCCAAAAAATAATGGTTGGTTTTGTGATTTGAACACGCAACCTGATCGCAAACAAATACTGTTAATACCAGCTAAGGTACCACGAACTATGCGTTGTAAAGGAAGCCTGACCTGTATATTAGGCCCTGTTTGTTTCATAAGTCTTAGGACCTTTTTAAGTCCCAACTTATAAGTCATAAGTCCCTACCTGTTTGTTTACAGGGATTTATAAGTTCCGAGTCCCTACCTGTTTGTTTACAGGGACTTATAAGTCCATGTTGCATCGCTGCAACGAGGCTCAGGAGAGGGCCTGTCCGGTGATTGGAGGCACCGTTACCTTGAACCGAGGCAACGAACCGAGGCGGTGCGGGCGACGGGCGGCGAGCTGGCGACGGGCGAGGCGAGAGGCGGGCAGCGACGGGCGGCGAACCGAGGCGGGGCGGCGACGGGGCGAGAGGCGGGGCAGCGACGGGGCGGGCGACGGGGCGTGCGAGGAACGAGCCTGGAGCAAATAAGTCCCAATAAGCTCCTCCCTGAGAGTCTTATTTGATAAGTCCCAAATCACCACAATAAGTCTTAATAAGTCCCTTGTGTTTGGTTTAGGTGGGACTCATAGGGACTTTTTTAAGTCCCTAAACCAATAAGTCCCTGGAAACAAACACCCTCTTAGTCCCACCTCGGTCCCTTACACGCAATCCTCTCAACTTAAATACGTCTTTGAATTTTCTAGATATCAAGGAGCCTTTTCAGGAATCAAAAAGGAAGGAAATAATTTGTCATGTTCAGATAAATAAGGAATGAAAGATACTATAAGGAAGGAAAGGAGAATAAGCCGGTCCGTTCCTCCACATTCTTGGAAAGAGAATAAGAACATGAATCCTGCTCGTGAAATAAAGGAAGGAAGCAAAATATCAGTACTATGTGACGACGCATTGTATACAAAGCAAGTACGGTCGACTCTTTCCTAGCTTGATTGATCTGTGTTAGCATTAGCATTAGCATAATGACGACTACATTGCACCCTGTGAAATCAGTTTTTCCATAGCTAAATTGATTACACAGGAAGTTACTAATCTACAAGGAGGAGGAAAGATGGTTTTTTTTCAACATATGAAAGAGGAATTTCGTATTCGTACTATTCTGAATTTTTCAGCTGTTGATTTATTTCTATATCTGACTTCATATGTGTTTTTGCATAACTCGAAGAGTGCTAGAGAGATATTTTGCAAGAATTGGGATCCTCAACGCAAATGCATACCCTAATAGCATTCATGTTACCTTTTCTGTTCATCTCCAAGGTCAAAATCTTTTATTTTCGTACTACTTTCGGTGCAGGAGAAAACCGATATTCACTTAGACTAATTTGCATATCTAGCTAGGTATGCGAAGGAGGAACTCAACAACTACACATGCAAGATCACATTGATCAATCAATGTGAGCTCTTCTATAATATTAATTGTTGAATAGTTATGCAGAGGTGTAGCATTTTTGCAAAGATGGTTATGCTGAAAGTACATAATTCTTATTCATGGCGGAATAATTGAAGTGTGTCATAAATGAAAGAGTAAATTCCGTTTTTTACCCCTAAAGTTGATGCTTGTGACAGAAAACATCACAAAAGCGTACTTTTAGGTTTTTGCTTATGTTTTATGCCAAGTTTAGGCTTAAATCATTAGATGCTTACTGGGATAGGAGAGTGAAGTGTTTTTGTTTCTTCCATAGCAATTGATGGACATATTTCGTGGTACCTTTCGAATGTTGTTATGAGACGTTGGCGGTTAATAAACACAAAAAAGCCTACCCCATTGGGAAATATGCCCGTGCGTTGCAACAGGAGAAAGAAAATACCACATCTCTAAGAATGATTCAAGACCATTCACTCATGTCCACGTTCTCTATTTAACATAGCATCAAAAATCTCGTCACTTATCCTCCCTCCCTCCCATCCTCCCCTCCCTTATGTGTGGTCTGTAACTGCAATGCTTTAAGACTAAAGTAATATTGAAAATCCTATTATCCACAATATTCTCACGTTATGCAAAAGTAATATTTCACGAATTGACTCTGTGGGTTCACCATCACAATACGTTTTTTCCCGTGAATTTACGCTTTCAGTTTAAATTTAAAACACATACGCGAGGTGGTACTAATAAAATTTGATGCGTCGCAACCTGTCACGAGTTCCTCGCGGGGATCGAACACAAGAATGCACGTAAGAAACCATCCCAAAAGTACCAGCTGAGCTAGCGCAGGTTATCTATCACAATAAGCCGATTTTTTTATGTTAATCGGCGTCGCCCGTCTAGCAGAATTTCTAGGTTGATCTATCTTGGGCCTCAGTCCATCCATCCATCCTATGCAATCCCAAAAGTACCAGCTGAGCTAGCGCAGGTTATCTATCACAATCAGCCGATTTTTTTATGTTAATCGGCGTCGCCCGTCTAGCAGAATTTCTAGGTTGATCTGTCTTAGGCCTCAGTCCATCCATCCATCCTATGCAACGTGGCCCAAGAATACGGTAAAAATAATTACTCGATCGAACTCCTAATCCTAACCTCACGAACTATTCGCAAGATAATCCCATATCGTTTTCCTTTATAAAATCCCACCAGTTTAAATATGTTAGTGAGCTCAAAACAATAAGCAGCCTCGAATCAAGTATTCTTTCAAAGAAAGAATTAATGGGAGAAAGACCCAACATATATTGGCCTAAATCGGTGTCTACAAAGAGAGAAGTCGGGAGGGAAAGGAAGGAGGGAGGGCAAAGAAAAGGGAGAAGCACACAAGGAGATGGAGACCACGAGGTGCATGGTATAATAATAGAAGGAGGGATTGCGGAATTATTTAAGAAGGAATAAGCGTTACACGGGAATTGAGGGCTGCCAATTTAAAAAGGAATTAGCATTAAAGGCAATTGAGGGCTGCCATGCAAGATGCGTAACTAAAGGGTGGGGATCAAATTACTTGAATGGGCCAACAATTATGTGCAGCGTTACTCGGTGGGATGTGCTCTGGCAAAAAGAAAATGCGACCATTTTTTATCAAGCATTCTGACTTGAGAAGAAATCCAAAAATATGACAACTTATTTCATGGAGGAGCCGATGGTTTCATGACATCTGAGATTATCACCATCCTAAGTGGTAGGTGTAGGGTGTAGCTCACGGAGAGTGTCCCTCATGGCCAACTCGACGGGATTAGTTTTCAAAGTATAAACACTCCCTTGCGCTGGCGTGTCTCAATTGCAGGTGTGTCATGTAGAGGCTGAGATCACCGTGTTCGGATTGGTCACGTTGAGCGCATTGCCTTCAGGTGGACACCGTGGCCACTATTGATGAGGATGGGAAGGAGTATAATTTCAACTAGAGGGCATAGACCTTTGGAAGGTCATGAGTTGTGTTTAGTCCCGTTGCAACGCACGGGCATTTTTGCTAGTTATATACTAAAAACACAATACAATGTGCTATAAATCAAGCCACCAAATTAGTCCACATGATTTGAATTTGAATTATTTAGACAATTTGATAAAGAATTAACAGCTATGATAATGAGTTATTTATTTTACGTACACATATTCGTTTGATATGGTTTTGTGTTTGTCACGGCCATCCACGTGTTGGTTGTGTTTTTTGTAAAAACAAAATTGTAGAATTCTAATTTGTGGTTAGGATTATGTTAGTTTTGTTCACAACTACCTTAGCATGTGGCAGAAAAAATGGATTGGTAAATTCTAATTTGCAATTAAGATTAAATAATGCCAAAAGTTATACATAATCAATAACTCCCGAACGTCCCCATTTTTGAGCTTTTGGCCCGAACGCATTTTTTGTCGTTGGATGAGACACACGCATCTTGAAGCAGCCTGGTTGCCACGTCAGTATTCTCGCACATTCCGGTCGAGCAGGCCATCAACGGAACGACCCTCCTTCCCCACTCATCTCCCCATTCAACACTTTCTGCCGATCAATTTCAACAGCGCTGCCGGCTCGCAGATCCGCGGCAGAAATCCAACACAGGGTGGTGTGCGGCATGGAGGGCTTCTGGGACATGCATATCCCGGTGACGTCACAACAAATCCCGGTGACGGTGGCACGAGATCCATCGGTGGCGGTTATTGACTGGTAATGCGTGGATGGCGTCCAGGCGGCACAGTGGTTGGCGAGTGCTAGCGCGACCGCGTCGCCGTCGCCCAGGCGTTGGAGTTCCCGCGCAACTCATAGCGCCCGAGCTGCCGACCTAGGCGAGCTCGCGGAGTCCTGCACAACTCTCCACCCGACAACGAGTTTGTTGTCAGCGTCGGCTCTCGCGGAGTGGAGTACTGATAGCGACTGCTGCCCATGGTGCTGCCGGAGGTGGACAGGCTGTCGGCTGAGCTCGTGTGGTGATTTGGGAGGGGGTCACCGGGGTCCTGTGGTGCTTGTGCACCCTGGGGATACCATTCAATGGTGAGTCATCGGTGGATCACAGTCTGCTTCAATGTCATCCGCGTCAAGGTCAATCTGCCCCCGCCCTCGCGCGTCGTCTACACCCATAGCAACATGGGAACAGTTCTGATGAATCCTCGCCCCGCTCCTCTATTCAGATGCTTTGATGAGTTCAATCAACCATCGATTCGTGTTACTGGATACCTGCTTTGTTGGTAAATTTAGTTCCCATTAGAACATAATCAGTTTGCATATTAGAATGTGTGATTGTATTCTCTGCAAGTTTTATAGAGTGGTGTTGAACAAGCTGTATCTTTATGTTGAGAGAAGTATATATTAGATGCCATGTCCATATGCCAAAAATGCAGATATTCTTTTTTAGGATTTGACCATGGCAAAAAATATGTATCCAACATGGCATTTGTATTGTATTCACCATGGAAATTTTTACGCCCACGGCAATTCTCTTATATGAAACGTAACAATTTTAATTAAAACACCATGGCAGTTTTTTAAATATGCATCAGCCATGGCATTTGTTGTTCATAATTATGTTTTTATATGCATGGCAAATTTCTCACAAACACATGGCAAATTTTAATTAAATACCATGGCAAAATTTAATTCATGGACCATGGCAAACTCTTTTCCGTGTCAGTGAAATACTACTTCGTGGGGCCATGGCAATCTTATTAACGAATCATTTCTACATTATTTTTTTCTCTAATATGGCAAACTTAGTCATGGAACATGGCAAACTTAGTTTATGGACCATGGCAAGTATAATACAATAACCATGGCTATTTTGTTTTATTTGTGGCAAGGAAAAATAATTTACATACATGGCAATTTCCTTATACAAAGCATTACAATTATAATGAAAATACAATGTCATATTTTTTAATTTGCATCTATCATGACAAATTTTTGTTTATTTTGTAACTATGCCCCTTTGTCTTCTAGTTCATTGATCATAGAAAATTTCCAAATATTTTCTGGGAATAGTCATACAATAAATGTATGAAAATCTTATCATCGTAACATTTTCACCTTTTAAGAACACGGCTATACTTTTTAGGATGGCAATTTTTTTTGCTTTATTGGCATGGCAAATTTATTTTATTATTGTCATGAAAAATTAACCTTAATTGACATGGAAAGTTTACCTAAATCACCATGGCAATTTAGGAACTTTTATCCCATGGCCATTTTTACTATTTATTTTCCATGGAAAATTTAAATTTATTTCCATGGCAAAAGTACCTTAATTAACACAAATTTACCTAAATCGCCATGGCAATTTAGGAACTTTTATTGCGATGGCAATTTTTACTATTCATTTGCCATGCCAAATTTACATTTATTTCCATGGCAAAAGTACCTTAATTGACATGGAAAATTTACCTAAATCGCCATGGCAATTTTTAAGTTTATTTCCCATGGAAATTTTTAATTTTTATTTGCCATGGCAAATTTTACCGTAATCGACATGGCAAATTTTTCTTAATTGACGGCAAGTTTACCTAAATTACCATGGCAAATATTGAACTTTTTAATGTCATGGCAGTTTTTTTCTTTTTATTGCCAAGGAAATTTAAATTATTTGCCATGGCAAAATTACCAATATTTCCATGGCAAAACTTCCTTTTACATCCCAACTTCTTTACTTTCTTGAAGCCTATGATCTCCAGCTTATCTTTTCTGTTTTTGTTTTTTGATTCAATTAAAAAATGTTTGCGATAAAAAAAGAGTCCAATTTTCAAGAAAGATTCACGAATTTCAAATAAGTTTCTATATGTCAAAATATGTATATGAATTTGAAAAATATTCCCGGAGTTTGAAAATGTCCCCGATTTTCAAAAATGATCACAAATTCCAAAAAAATCATGATTTTATAAATTCTTCACGGACTTCAAAAAATGCTCACCAATTGAAAAAAACTCAATAGAATATTCATGGAATTAAAATGTTTCCTAATTACAAAAGATAACTTAAATTTCAAGAAAGTTCTAAACTTTCAAAAAAATATTCACAAAATTGAAAATGTGGTCCTGGATTTCAGTAAAGCTCACTGATTTTATAACGTTCCTTGAGTTCATACGATTTTCATGAATTTGAAAAAATCTTCCCATTTTACAACAAATGTTCAAGAATTTTTTAAAAAAATCCCATTTTTCAGCAAATGTTCGAATTTGAAAATGTCCGTTTGATTTTTTTTTATTTTTACGAAATTTGAGAAAAATGAAAAACAAAGACGGAAAACAGAAAAAAACTGAGAAGAAAATAAAAAAAACCGGTTTAGGAACGTTCTAGAACCTTCACAAAGATGGATTTAGGGAGTAGCTAAACATACCTAGTTGGCAAGCCCATATCCGTGTGCGACGACCACTCCGGTGGCAGAATCCCACTGGGGGCGCTGCACTCCTGTTTTCCTTATTGTTTATTTTTCTTTTTATAATTCATTAAAAATGTTCGAGGTAAAAAAATCCAAATTTCAAGAAAGGTTCATGATTTTGAAAAAGGTCCTATATATGTAAAAAAAAATACAAATTTGAAAAATATTTCCAGAGTTCAAAAAATAATCACAAGTTTGAAAAATGTTCCGGAATTTCAAAAAATGTTCACAAATTTCTGAAAAAATGAATTCCCAAAATGCCCTCGGACTTAAAATAATGTAGATTATTCTCGTGAAAAAAGTTTTCAAATTTGAAAGGATGACTTAATTTTTAAGAAATTTCTAATAGTTCAGGAAAATGTTCATGAATTTGAAAAACTATTCTAGGATTTCTAAAAAGTTCACTAATTTAGAAAATGTCCCTGATTTCAAAAATCTTTCCCATATTTCAAACAATGTTCAGGAATTCGAAAAAGTTCCCACTTTTTACCGAATTTTCACGAATTTGAGAATATTTGTGTAATTTTTTATCCTTTTTATTTTTTACGAAATTTGAAAAAAGGGAAAATAAAAATAAAAGGAAAACAAAAATAGAGAAGAAAATTGATAAAATGGCCTAAAATTGAAAATATGTATCTTATGGGCGATATAAGAAAATACATTCCTATCACAAGAAATACGTTTTTATGAGGTACACTTTCTCAAGTTTTTTTTTGAAAATATTGTTATTATTATAACAAATTCCAATAATGTATGACATAATTCGTAAACTTCAAAAATATGACCCCGTCGGCCTCATGTAGGCTGAAGAGGAACTCTTCAGTCTCGCTTAGGCCAACTTCACCGCACGACCCCAACCGGACGTCCGGTTCGGCCGGATTTTGTTCCTTTGGGGCGCTGATGGGTTCGCCCATGTCCGCGTTTGTCCGTTGGGTCGTGGGTGCGCCCAACGCGTGGCCCCGCCCAAATCATGTTGGGGGTGGACGTGATACAAAAACAAAAAAACTTAAATAAAATGCCTAAAAACGTAAGATAAATGCAGCTAAAAAAACTTAAAACATATTTAAGGGTCACGGCCACAAAACGGCCTAGTTCCATAATCCACCACTTCCATAATTAACATAAAAACAAAATAAAAAAACGTCGCCTGCACGCTCCTGCCGCGCCCGTCGATGCCGTGGCCGTCATCTTCATCGGCCGCGGTGTAAATGCTGTCGTCGGCCAGGTCGACGTAGTCCGACGGCGTCCACAGGTGGGCCGACGGTCCGTGGTGCACGGGGGCGGCGGGCTGGAAGGTGGCCGGTGCCTGCACCACCTCCTCCCGAGGCGACGCGTCCCGCTCCGACGTGGGGCACGAGTTGACGGCCCCCAGGGCGGCTGCCATCTGCTCCGCAGTGCATGACCAACTCCACCCCTGGCCCACCAGGCCCGGGTGGAACGCGGCCACTGCGCGGCCCCTCCACCACTTCCTCCTTCGGCACAATCTCTAGCTCAGAGATGGCGACGTCGCCGGCCACGGAGAGGGCCGTCATCTCCTCGAGGCCCTCCCATTGGTGCTCGTTGTGCGTGCGCATGGAGTCCTCCAGCACACGCGTTATGAGACGGGCCTCCTCCTCCGCTGTCATGCGAGGAGGCGGTGGTGGCGATGGAGATGGTGACGGTGATGGCGTGGGCGTGAGGCCGCACACCCGCCTACGCCTGCGCACCTCCTGACGTGGCCGCCGCGGCCTCGACACCGCGTCTTGCGGCGCACGACGCTGCCGCACGTCATGCTCGTCCTGGAGCCACGTGTCCCACAGCACGGAGTCGGGGGCGTACCTCTCGTCGTAGTAGAGTTCGTCGGGGAGGAGGCGGCGGCGCCGCTTAGTCTCATCACTCCGCGCACGGCCACTCGCCGGCATAGGACCGGCGTCCTCGTCTCCCAGTACCTCCAGCACACGTCCACGCCCAGGTACCGCCGGTCGCGCTCGCCGGCGACCCTAGGCGCGATGGTGAAGAAGGCGGCAGCACTCGGCCCGGAGGAGCAGCGGCGATTGACTCCTCCTTCTTGACGGAGCCGCGGCGGCGTCCCGAGGAGGAGCCGACCTCGCGGTCGTGCTTCCCCTTCCGGTCATAGTTCCAAAGCCCCATGGCTGCGGCTGGCCGGCGAGGTCGAGAACGAGGAGCGGCTAGGGTTTCGAGGGTGTCAGGTTTCGAGGGGGCAGAGAGGGGCCGGAGTGGGAAGTGTGGACGACGACCGGTCCACGGCTTCCCATTTAAGAAGGACGGCGACCGTTCGCTAGGCGGATGATAGGTGGGGCCACCCACCCGTGCGCATTGATGTTGACGGATGAGAGGTAGGTGGCCGCCTGCCACGCGGCCCTGACGCGGACATTCAAGCGTCCGTTTGCTGTCCGCCGCGACCAAATCCCGGTGCATGTTTGCGCTCGAAATGGGTCGGCGCAGAAACAAAATGGACCAGATGGGTCCGGGCCGTCGCGTGCTGGGCCGCCTCGTTTGTCCCTTTTACCCCAAACGGACGGGGCCGGATAAAATGGGATCGTGCGGTGAAGTTGGCCTTAAGCTGAAGATACAGTCATCGGTTTTCTGTAGACTGTGGGCTGAAGAGGCTTTTTCGGTTTTCTTCGTCCTTCACGGGCCGGAAGCAGACTGGGACAAGCACAGACGCAAGAATTACTTCAGTGGCGCTCTCTCTCCAACCTAATTAGGACTATACCTACTAATAAAATAATCCGGCAACATTGATCACGTAGGAGAGATCTCGCCCAACCAAAAACAATAATCAAACTCACGTACCTAAACAAACTAGCTAATGATAGTAATACTCCTTTATCTTGTTAAAAAAAGAGATAGTACTCCTTTATGTACTATATAGAACTCTTTAATTATAAGGAAACTAATTTAATTACTCCGGCTGCTGGGCCCGGGTGCCGCGTCAGTGACACACTTTCTCTTCGTGGTATTCCACCATGCGATCCAAATAGGAATTCATTTTCTAACTAGCTTTTCATCTTGAGGCACACGGCGCCGGTTTTTTCATGGTTTTCATGTTTATTTTTTTTCTTTTCTTTTTGTTCTTTGACAGGATTTTGTTTGTTTTTTGTTTGATTTTATTTTCTCTTCTCTATTTTTACTTTGACTTCCATTTTTTTTTCCTTTTCTTTGGTTTTTTCCTTACATTTGTTTTCATTTTCTCCGTTTCGTGTTGAATAATAGGGCGCACCCTACTTATAGAGAAAAAGAGGCGGGTTTTCTACGTTTTTTCTCATTTTCTTCTGTTTTTTTTCTTCTCCGGGTTTTTCCATTTGTTTCTTAGGTTTTTTCCTTTCGTTTAATTTGGTACATTTCGATTTGCATTTTTTAAGGTTTCTTATACACATGATCAATATCTTTTAAATATTTGTTCAACATTTTTATATACATGATTAACTATTCAACTTTTTTTTTTCAAATACGTGTTTAGAAGTTTGCAAATACTTGTTCAACATTTTTTATATACATGATTAACATTTTCTAAATTATTTTTAACATTTTTTCGAATACTTATTCAACATTTTTAAAATAATTGTTCGACATTTTTATACACATGATCATTATTTTACAAATAATTGTTCGACTTTTTCAAATACTTTAACTACATTTTTATATACATGATCAATATTTCCCCATATTTTTTAAATATTTGTCTAACATTTTTAAAATAATTTTCCAATATTTCCAAATATTTTTCCAGAGTTATTTTTCTAATATATTACAAATGTACAAAAATAAAAGAAAAATAGAAAACAGAAAACGTAAAAAAACAGGAAAAAGAGACTGTTGTCTCTCGTGTTCGTGGTCTGGCCCAGTTCCCTCACCCCTTCAGTGAGTCTGAAGCAAGACTCGCTGAAGGCAAGATATAGGCGTGCCCGATACTCGTTTGCCTTTTTTTTTCAGAACCTCTCTTGCCACACCCGTGTGGCAGCTTCGCTGAACCGAAGCGATCGAGAGACATGACATGCGCCGGCCCTCTTTGAGTGAGCAGACAGTTTTTAGCCTCCTAGAAGGTTCCCTAAACCTGGTTTTTTGTTTTGTTTTCATGGTTTTCCTGGTTTTTACATTTTTAATTCCTTTTTTCTTTTTTATTTTTTATTTTTCTACTTATTTTTCCCTTTTCTTATATTATGTTTATTTTTTCATAATTTTCAAAATTTGCAGAAAATATGCTCAAATATAAAAATCGAAATTCGAAATTTAGTTCATTATTTCAAAAAAGATTGACATTTCAAAAAAAAAGTGTGCCATGTTGAAACAATGTCATTGAACATTGATGAAATGAACACTGTGTATAAAAAATGTTCACTGTGTACAGAAAAATTGTTCAGCATGCATTTGAAAAAAGTTCACCACATTTTTTTAAAAGGTTCAGCGTGCATTTGAAAAATATCCCATTTTCAAAAATGTGCTCATAGTTCGATCAAATTGTTCGGAATTCAAAATTTGTTCATGATTTTAAAAAATTATTCTTATTTTTTATGAAAACTTGTTGGCATTTTTCCCAATAAATCTTGAAAAGGTTGAAAACAAAGAAACAAATCTGCCGCTGTACTTGGTACTTCAACTTTATTAAAAGGGGCGGCACGGTGCACGTAACTCCCGCTTGCGCAGGGTCTTGGGAAGGGTCCGACTACTTTGGGTCTATTGTACGCAGCCTTTAACTACATTTCTGCAAGAGTCTGTTTCCAGGACTCGAACCCGTGACCTCATGGTCACAAGGCAACAGCTTTACCGTTGCGCCAAGGCTCCCCTTCAACTTTAGTGCTACAGATTAATGACCCATGATAGCAAGATTCATAGAATCACTAGCTGCCAATGAAGTATGCTTCGACCCATAAGGATCATCAAGCTGCCGGCTGGAATGTCCATGCGGTGCGGCGTGAGGAGGTAGGTGGTGTTTGCTGACGTGCTGCTGCTCAAGCTGTAGTCGTCGTTGCAGCAAGAGTGTCTTCTGCTACTGAAGCAATATCATCTTTTCCAACACCGAGAGATGTGGCTGAGGCTGGCGTATTACTGGCGGCTGTGATTGCACTGCAGTTGTGATAGCAGATACTGTTGTTGAAACATGTACAGGAGTTGTGGAACTTGAGATATGTCAGCAAGCACTTTCTCAGGTGGCAAATGAACTAGAGGTAGATGGTTATGTGGCACGAAGTTCCGTTGTTGAACAGCAGTAGCTATTTGTTGAGAATTCTGCAGAGTTTTTATGCATGTTGTGGCCCTTGAGTGAAATCAACGTGAAGGTTAGGATTAAGATTTCTGGCTTTGACAGTCTGACCATGGTGGCAAATCAAGCGGGTGCTTTAGGTTTCTATGCATAATGCAGTATAGGAACCAAGTTAATATTCTGAGATTGTGAAGCTTGACGAGATGAATGGGCCATGGAACTGGGTATGTTAGAGTATAGAGTAGGCACTTCTTCTAAAGTTGTATCTTCATTCTGTTCTTGTGCTGCTGGAACATGATGACCAATATGAAACAACATTTTGGGAAGAATTTTGTCTTCTAGAACTGATCTATCCATTCATCCCTAATTCCAAAAGGACATGGTGTCAGACCAGAAAATATGCATTGTAGGTAGCAGAGTAACTAGAAAAATATATGGAATGAAATAGGAAAGAATGGGGTACCTTCAGTCACAACAGCTGAAGGACCTTGCATACTACTATTAGTTATCAGTGTCTCCAAAAAAACGATTCTGAGCTTTAACTGCACCGCCATTGCTGCTTGGCCAACTGTTAGAAAATAGCAACACCAGCTGAACCTCACTGGAGCTGACAAACTTCTGTATAGGTGGAGCCTCCGGCATTCACATATCACTTAATACTGTGGTGCTAATCCTTGGAGGTGGCCTTGCCTTTGTTCGTAGGTGAGGCATAACATCCCCAAGCATTAAGAAAGCAGCAACACGAGGTGCATTTATATTTCAATTTCTTCTTGGACTTCAAATAATGTTCACCAATTGAAAAAAAATTCAAAAATGTCAAAAGAATATTCACGGAATTCAAAAAAGTTTCCTAATTAGAAAAGATAATTTATATTTCAAAAAAGTTCTAAACTTTCAAAACAAATGTTCACGAAATTCAAAAAATGTTCCTGGATTTCAGAAAAGCTCACTAATTTTAAAATGTTCCTGGAATTCAAATGATGTTATGAATTTGAAAAATCTTCCCATTTTACAACAAATGTTCAAGAATTTTGATTTTTTTCCTATTTTTCAACAAATGCTCTGAATTTGAAAATGTCGGTTCGATTTTTTTGTTTTATAAAATTTGATAAAAACGAAAAACAAATCCGGAAAACAAGAAAAAACTGAGAAGAAAATATTAAAAATCTGGTTTAGGAAAGTTCTAGAACCTTCACAAAGATCGATTAAGGGAGTAGCTAAACATACTTAGATGGGCGGGCCCGTATCCATGCGAAACGACCACTCAGGTGGCAGAATCCTATTTGCCGGCCAAGGGTAGCAAATAGTCATGGCTTCGCTCAAGCGAGCCTCCAGTTAGACTGGCCCACATATGTATTTGCGTGATGGTTTCTTTAGTTGCTCTTTACTTAGCTGCATATTGCGTTTCTTTTTTTCCTTTTTTTCACTTTTTATCGGTTTTCATTAGTTTTCTTCAAGTTTCTTTTGATTTCTGCTCTGGGTCCTTTTTTCTTTTAGCATTTTTCTGCTTCCGTTACTTTTTCTGTTTTCTTCTCCTTTTCCATATTACATAAAAAGCTCACCATGTATTACAAAAAATTGCATCCTGTATTAAGAAAATGTTCACCTTATATAATGAAAACTTCCATTGTTTATGAAAAATGTATATTTTGTATCGGAATTTTTTCAGCCTTAATTTATAAAAATTTCATATTATTTATAAATCGCTCAACGTATATTAAAAAATGTTCCATGTGTATTCAACAATGTTCAACATATTATTTCATATTTTCAAATTTTTTTCAATAAAACCCCAACAAAAAACAATGATGTTACAGTCAAGCGGACGGTACAACACTGTTTTGCTACAGTACCACAATTCTATTGTGTCTCTATGCAACTTTATTTAAGTTGAACTGCACATGGACCAGCCCTATTCTATTGCCACTGAGCGAAGCCAAAAAAAATGGGAGAAGCGGGGATCGATCTCTGGCCTACTAGGAGAGCGCTAGCTACGCAAGCCACTTCGCCCGTGTCTCGCACGCAATTTTCTGTTTTCCTTTTTGTTCTTTGATAGGTTTTCTTCTTTTTTGCTTTTGGTTTGTTTTTCCTTTTTGTTCTTTGTTAGGTTTAATCCTTTAATTTTCAAATAGTTCAAACATTTTTTTAAAAAAAACAACATTTTTGTATACATGATCAACATTTAAAAAATACTTGATCAATATTTTCCAAATATTTGTTCAAAAATTTCAAATAGTTGCTCAATTTTTTTCAAATACTTGTCCATTTTTTTGTAATTGCTGCCATCATCTTTCAACTTAGCTTTTTATAGAAATGCATTAAAATTCAAGGGAACGGTAGCACGGGCCATTGATCTACAACAATATATACATGCAAAATACTATCAGGTACTAAGTTTATGATAAATTAAAGTTCAATTAATCATATTACTTAAGAACTCCCACGTAGATAAGCATCCCTCTGGTCATCTAAATGATCACGTGATCCAAATCAATTAAACCATGTCCGATCATCACGTGAGATGGAGTAGTTTTCAATGGTGAACATCACTATGTTGATCATATCTACTATATAATATACGTTTGACCTTTCGGTCTCAGTGTTCCGATGCCATATCTGCATATGCTAGGCTTGTCAAGTTTAACCCGAGTATTCTGCGTGTTCAAACCTGGCTTGCACCCGTTGTATGTGAACGTAGAGCTTATCACATCCGATCATCACATGGTGTCTCGGCACGACAAACTGTAGCAACGGTGCATACTCAGTGAGAACACTTATACCTTGAAATTTAGTGAGGGATCATCTAATAATGCTGCAGCCGTACTAAGCAAAATAAGATGCATAAGAGATAAACATCACATGTAATCAAAATATGTGACATGATATGGCCATCATCATCTTGTTCCTTTGATCTCCATCTCCAAAGCACCGTCATGATCTCCATCGTACCGGCTTGACACCTTGATCTCCATCGTAGCATCGTTGTCGTCTTGCCAACTATTACTTCTACGACTATCGCTATCGCTTAGTGATAAAGTAAAGCAATTACATGACGATTGCATTTCATACAATAAAGCGACAACCATAAGGCTCCTTTCAATTGCCGATAACGGTTACAAAACATGATCATCTCATACAACAATTTATATCTCATCACGTTTTGACCATATCACATCACAACATGCCCTGCAAAAACAAGTTAGATGTCCTCTACTTTGTTGTTGCAAGTTTTACGTGGCTGCTACGGACTTCTAGCAAGAACTGTTCTTACCTACGCATCAAAACCACAACAATTTTTCGTCAAGTGTGTTGTTTTAAACTTCAACAAGGACCGGGCATAGTCAAACTCGATTCAACTAAAGTTGGAGAAACAAACACCCGCCAGTCACCTGTGTGTGAAGCACGTCGGTAGAACCAGTCTCATGAACGCGGTCATGTAATGTCGGTCCGGGCCGCTTCATCCAACAATACCGCCGAATCAAAGTAAGGCGTTCTTTGGTAAGCAGTATGACTATTATCGCCCACAACTCTTTATGTTCTACTCATGCATATAACATCTACGCATAGACCTGGCTCTGATGCCACTGTTGGGGAACGTAGTATTTCAAAAACTTTCCTAAGATCAAGCAAAGATCTATCTAGGAGAAGCATATCAACGAGCGAGGAGAGTGTGTTCACGTACCCTCGTAGACCAAAAGCGGAAGCGTTTAGTAACGCGGTTGATGTAGTCGAGCGTCTTCATGATCCAACCGATCCAAACACCGAACGTACGGCACCTCCGTGTTCAGCACACGTTCAGCATGATGACGTCCCTTGAGCTCTTGATCTAGTTAAGGATGAGGGAGAGTTTCGTCAGTACCACGGCGTGGCGACGGTGATGATGAAGTTACCGGCGCAAGGCTTCGCCTAAGCACTACGGTGATATGACCGAGGTGTGTAACTGTGGAGGGGGCACCGCACACGGCTAAGAGAAGACTTGGTGTGCCTTTGGGGTGCCCCCTCCCACATATATAAAGGAGGGGGAGAGGAGGAGGCCGGACCTAGAGGGGGCGCGCCAAGGAGGGGGAGTCCTACTTGGACTCCTGGTCCAAGTAGGATTCGCCCCCCCCCCCCTTTCCTATTCCAACAAGGGGGAGAGAGGGGAGAAGGAAAGAGGGGGGCGCCGCCCCCTCCTAGTCCAATTCGGACCAGCCAGGGGGGGGCGGCCACCCCTTGAGGGCCTTCTTCCTTTCCACTAAAGCCCATTAAGGCCCACTACTTCCCCGAGGGGTTCTGGTAACCTCCCGGTACTCCGAAAAGTACCCGATACACTTCGGAACCATTCTGGTGTTCGAATATAACCTTCCAATATATAGATCTTTACCTCTCGACCATTTCGAGACTCCTCGTCATGTCCTGATCTCATCCAGGACTCCGAACAACTTCTGTCATCAAATCACATAACTCATAATACAAATCATCATCGAACGTTAAGCGTGCCAACCCTACGGGTTCGAGAACTATGTAGACATGACCGAGACACATCTCCGGTCAATAACCAACAGCGGAACCTGGATGCTCATATTGGACCCTACATATTCTATGAAGATCTTTATCGGTCAAACCGCATAACATCGTTGTTCCCTTTGTCATCGGTACGTTACTTGCCCAAGATTTGATCGTAGGTATCATCACACCTAGTTCAATCTCGTTACCGGCAAGTCTCTTTACTCGTTCCGTAATGTATCATCCCGCAACTAACTCATTAATCACATTGCTTGCCAGGCTTATAGTGATGTGCATTACCGAGAGGGCCCAGAGATACCTCTCTGATACACGGAGTGACAAATCCTAATCTTGATCTATGCCAACTCAACAAACACCATCAGAGACACCTGTAGAGCATCTTTATAATCACTCAGTTATGTTGTGACGTTTGATAGCACACAAGGTGTTCCTCCGGTATTCTGGAGTTACATAATCTCATAGTCAGAGGAACATGTATAAGTCATGATGAAAGCAATAACAATAAAACAAACAATCATTAATGCTAAGCTAACAGATGGGTCTTGTCCATCAAATCATTCTCTAATGATGTGATCCTGTTTATCAAATGACAACACATGTCTATGGCCAGGAAACTTAACCATCTTTGATTGACGAGCTAGTCAAGTAGAGGCATACTAGGGACACTCTGTTTGTCTATGTATTCACACATGTACTAAGTTTCCGGTTAATACAATTCTAGCATGAATAATAAACATTTATCATGATATAAGGAAATATAAATAACAACTTTATTATTGCCTCTAGGGCATATTTCCTTCATCTTCTGCCTACAACTTCATAGTCGACAAATTTAAAGCCAAACTTCTAGCCTATAAGGCCAACAAACTTTCACATGCAGGCAGACTCACTCTCATAAACTTTGTCTTCGCTTCCATCCCTATTTATTTCATGTCAAACATTCTTTTCCCCCCAAAAAAAATCTTAGCCAAACTCACCATCACTCATTGGAAACTTCTGGTGGACACTGGTCTGGGAGGAAGCTAATATGAAATCTCTTTGTCTCAGGGCTTGGAAAGACATTTGCTCCCCTAAGAATGAAGTTGGACTAGGTATCAAGAACATGCAAGCCACAAATATAAGTCTGATTCTAACTAAACCCTAAAGAATTCCAGAAAACCCCACTAGTCATTTATCCCGAATCTTCCATCTGGAGAGCTAACCAAAACATTCCCAAATCAGCCTATTGGGTTTCCATTCTCAAAGTTAGACATATGCTTATAACAGTTCCTTTTATCGTATCACATCAGGCAATATTTCTCTTTGGAGCTTTCCGTGGTTCCACTTTTGGGATACTATTTATGATTATCTTGTCATTCAGACCAATGATTTTATTTATCCGGCTCAAGTTAAGGAGCTTTGGCTTCCAGACCAGAAACAGTGGAACACTAACCAAACTGACACATTGTTCGATCCCGTTACAACCAGTGCAATAAAACAAGTTCCAATTATACAGGATTTAAATGATGATCTGTTATGCTGGAAGCTCACATCAACAGGGAAATTCTCCACCAAAAGTGCATACAAACTCTGTTTACAGGTAATGCGGGAGGAAGGAGAACCGCAACCGAGAGCTCTGGATAGCAACATAATGAAATTATTAAAACAAGTATGGAGAACGAAAGATATAGCACCAAGAGTTTAAACCTTTGCTTGGAGGCTAATCAAAAGAGCTTTGCCAACGGGAAAAGAGCAAGTAAGTACTCTAGGCATATTAATAAACTTTATTCTTGATGTGGGCAAGAAGAAGATGACTTGCACATTTTCTTTTATTAGAGCTGCTTGGTTTGCTAGACCTTGGAATATTAGATCTAAAATTCATTGGTCCAAAACTCCGGTTCATTAGTAAATACTCCCTCCTTCCCATAATGTTAGGCGTATTAGTTTCAGCACGAATATTAGCGCAGGTTTACTCGAGCGATCCAATCTCAAACTAGGAAGGCGTTGGGAGCTAACTTTGACGAGAGACTCAGCCAGCGATATGTTTTCCTTTCCAGAAAAATAGCAATTGTTCGTTATGGGTTTATGTGAATGAATAGGAAGGCATGTGGACCTTAGATTATGGGATTGCATGCAAAACTAGTACGCCTAATATTTTGGAAGGAGGGAGTACCAATCTGTACCTTGCGAGCTCTGAACACCCACATGCTACTTTAAGCAACATTTTTACCTTCTTGTGGTGCTTGTGGAAATCCAAAAATGATCAAGTCTTCCAAGAAAAAGATGCATCTCCTACTAAGGTCTTTTCTGTAACCCATGCTATCACCAATAGCTTCTTTTCGGAGTAAAATATACCTATGCAGATCAAGTCAAAGAGTGAAGCAGCTAACAATTGTTTACAGGAAGAAGACATGGTCAAATAGGGAAACATAATTGACAGTACCAAGCTTTCATCAATGGTTGTTTTTTTACAGATGCGACTTGGCATGATCAGGACAATACTCACAATACAGGGGCTGGAAGAACAGGTATCAGAATATTCATACATATACAAGAGGGAGATCACAGAATACAAGCTAGGATCAATTGATACGTCTCCAACGTATCTATAATTTTTGATTACTCCATGCTACTTTGTCTACTGTTTTGGACTATATTGGGCTTTATTTTCCACTTTTATATTATTTTTGGGACTAACCTATTAACCGGAGGCCCAGCCCAATTCTGTTGTTTTTGCCTATTTCAGTATTTGAAGAAACATAATATCAAGCGAGTCCAAAGCGGAATAAAACCTTCGGGAACGTGATTTTCTCACCGAACGTGATCCAGGAGACTTGGACCCTACTCCAAGAAGTGCCAGAGGCGGTCACGAGGGTGGAGGGCGCCCCCTGGGCGCGCCCCCCTGCCTCGTGGCCCCTCGGTTGCTCCACCGACGTACTCCTTCCTCCTATATATACCTACATACCCCCGTCAGATCAGATACAGAACCAAAAACCTAATTCCACCGCCGCAACCTTACAGATCCATGAGATCCCATCTTGGGGCCTGTTAGGAGCTCTGTGGGAGGGCATCCACCACGGAGGGCTTCTACATCAACACCATAGCCTCTCTGATGAAGTGTGAGTAGTTTACTTCAGACCTTCGGGTCCATAGTTATTAGCTAGATGGCTTCTTCCCTCTTTTGGATCTCAATACAATGTTCTCCCCCTCTCTTGTGGAGATCTATTCGATATAATCTTCTTTTTGCGGTGTGTTTGTTGAGACCGATGAATTGTGGGTTTATGATCCAGCTTATCTATGAACAATATTTGATTCTTCTCTGAATTATTTTATGTATGATTGAGTTATCTTTGCAAGTCTCTTCGAATTATCTTTATGGTTTGGCCAACTAGATTGGTAGTTCTTGCAATGGGAGAAGTGTTTAGCTTTGGGTTCAATCTTGCGGTGTCCTTACTCAAAGGATGTAAAGAGTTGCAAGTCTCGTATTGTATTGTTGCGATCGAGGATAACAAGATGGTTTTTTTTTATCATATTGCATGAATTTATCCCTCTACATCATGTCATCTTGCTTACAGCGTTACTCTGTTTTTACTTAATACTCTAGATGCATGCTGGATAGCGGTCGATGAGTGGAGTAATAGTAGTAGATGCAGAATCGTTTTGATCTACTTGTTTTGGACCTGATGCCTATATACATGATCATACCTAGATAATCTCATAATTATTCGCTTTTCTATCAATTGCTCAACAGTAATTTGTTCACCCACCGTAGAATACTTATGCTCTTGAGATAAGCCACTAGTGAAATCTATGGCCCCCGGGTCTATTCTCATCATATCAATCTCCATTACTTTATTTACTTGCTTTGTTTTACTTTGCCTTTTACTTTTTACTTTGCATCTATCTATCAAAATACCAAAAATATTATCTCTATTTGATATCACTCTCGTAAGTGACCGTGAAGGGATTGACAACCCCTAAGCGTTGGTTGCGAGTTGCTATCGTTTTGTGTAGGTACGAGGGACTTGTGTGTGATCTCCTACTTGATTGATACATTTGTTCTCAAAAACTAAGGTGAATACTTACGCTACTTTACTGCATCATACTCTCCTCTTCGGGGAAATCCAACGCAGTGCTCAAGAGGTAGCAAGAAGAATTTCTGGCGCCGTTGCCGGGGAGTTTGCGCAAAAGTCAACCATACCAAGTACCCATCACAATCCCTATCTCTCGCATTACATTATTTGCCTCTCGTTTTCCTCTCCCCCACTTCACCCTTGCCGTTTTATTCGCCCTCTCTTTCCCAATCTCCTCCTCTCTTTCTCTTTTGCCTTTTTGTCTGCCGCTATGACTGAAACTGGGGAGATTACCGTCAATATGGACAATAACGATAACATGGAAAATCTCGAGGATCCGGCCGATGAACCCCCTATCTTGCACACTAAAAAGTTTCGAATCGGTAGTGGTAACCTTATTGGCAAAGGTGTTATTCAAGATTTCTTTACTTGTGTCGATGCTTGACCTTCCTTGGGTTGTCCTATTCTTCATAGAACTAGTAGCCTTGCAGATGCTATCGCTATGCTTGTAGTTGAACTTGAAAGACAATTTATGCATATGCATCCTTCCTTACAAAGAATTTTTCTAGAATTTTCTAATATTGAGCATTCTTCTGTTAAGCGCGCTGTTACTATAGTTTTGGCTCATGAGTTTAGATTTATCATTAGAGAGGCCAAAGAAATCTTTGCGCACTATAAGGTGGACGCCGGTCGTCCTCCCATAGAAGCGATTCTTTATGATCAAGAGGAGTTCAGATGTTTTCAATCTTCTGACTATGTCGCTTTTAATGAAAACCTTAGAAAAAAGGTTCCTATCAAAGTCTTGATTGATTGAATTAACGAACTTAATAATGATTTTGCTCTTTGAAACGATGAGCTAGGATACTCTCTTGAGTATAGGCTCACAAAATTTTGCCAAAAGAATGCTTTTAGTGATGAAATAGTGGTACACTATGAAGGGCCAAAGGAGGAACCTATTCCTCCTTTGATTGATCTTGGGGACCTTTGTCTCACCAAATTTAGCCCTGTTGATTAATTTTGTTTGACTCAAAGAAAACTTGCTGCCGAACATAGAGAATACGAGATGAGTTTTCAAGATCTATCTTACTATTATGGCACTCGTTAGATCTATCTTCGCTTTTATGCCTAGCTAGGGCGTTAAGCGATAAGCGCTTGTTGGGAGGCAACCCAATTTTATTTTGTGTTCTTTGTTTTTGTTCCTGTTTAGTGTTAAATTTTGTTTCTACTTTATGTTTAGATGTGATTTTGTGTTTTAATTAGTGTTTGTGCCAAGTAGAACCTATAGGATAAGCTATGATGATAGTTGATTTGATTCTGCTGAAAAACAGAAACTTTGCGCTCACGAGAAAAAATTCAATTAATCACAGGAACGAGCTTTTGCATTGATTCTTTTTGCTGCTGTTCAATAAACAAATTTTCTAGTACGTCCTATTTTTGGTATAATTTTTAAAGTTCCAGAAGTTTGCGTTAGTTACATATTGCTACAGACTGTTTTGTTTTTGACAGATTCTGTTTTTTGTGTGTTGTTTGCTTATTTCAATGCATCTATGGCTAATAAATTAGTTTATAAACCATAAGGAAGTTGTAATACAGTAGGTTTAACACCAATATAAATAAAGAATGAGTTCATTACAGTACCTTGAAGTAGTCTTTTGTTTTCTTTCACTAACGGAGCTCATGAGATTTCTATTGAGTTTTGTGTTGTGAAGTTTTCAAGTTTAGGGTGAATTCTTTTGATGGATTATGGAACAAAGAGTGGCAAGAGCCTAAGCTTGGGGATGCCCATGGCACCCGCAAGATAATCCAAGGACACCAAAAAGTCAAAGCTTGGGGATGCCCGGAAGGCATCCCTCTTTAAATCTACTTCCATCGGTAATTTACTTGGAGCTATATTTTTATTCACTACATGATATGTGTTTTGCTTGGAGCGTCTTGTATTATTTGTGTCTTTGCTTTTTAGTTTGCCACAATCATCCATTTGGACGAAAGTTCGAGTTTGCCAGGGGTCCTTGCTGTACACACCTTTTTGAGAGAGCCATACATGATATAGAATTTGCTAGAATACTCTACGTGCTTCACTTATATCTTTTGAGCTTGATAGTTTTGCTCATTGTGCTTCACTTATATCATTTGAGCTTGATAGTTTTGCTCATAGTGCTTCACTTATATCTTTTGAGCGTAATAATTTTTGCTCTAGTGCTTCACTTAGATCTTTTAGAGCACGGTGGTGGATTTGTTTTAAAGAAGCTATTGATCTCTCATGCTTCATTTAGATTATTTTGAGAGTCGTTAATAGCATGGTAATTTGCTTAAAATTAATATACTTGGTATTCAAGATTTGTGAAACTTTCTTTTGAGTGCGTTGAATACTAAGATAAGTTTGATGCTTGATAATTGTTTTGAGATATGGAGGTGATAATATTAAAGCAATGCTAGTAGGGGTAATTATGAATTTAAAGAATGCATGTGTTGAAGTTTGTGATTCCCGTAGCATGCACGTATGGTGAACCGCTTGTGATGAAGTCGGAGCACAATTTTTTTTATTGATTGTCTTCCTTATGAGTGGCAGTCGGGGACGACGATGGTCTTTTCCTACCAATCTATCCCCTAGGAGTATGCGTTTAATGCCTTGGTTTTTGATGACTTCTAAATTTTTGCAATAAGTGCATGAGTTCTTTTGATTAATGTTGAGTCCATGGATTATACGCACTCTCACCCTTCCGCCATTGCTAGCCTCTCTAATACCGCGCACTTTTCGCCGGTATCATACACCCACCATATACCTTCCTCAAAACAGCCACCATACCTACCTATCATGGCATTTCCATAGCCATTCCGAGATATATTGCCATGCAACTCTCCACCGTTCCGCTCATATGACACACATTACTTTTGTCATATTGCTTTTTGCATGAACATGTAGTTGACATTGTATTTGTGGCAAAGCCACCGTTCATAATTCTTTCATACATGTCACTCTTGATTCATTGCATATCCCGGTACACCGCCTGAGGCATTCATATAGAGTCATATCTTATTCTAAGTATCGAGTTGTAATTGTTGAGTTGTAAGAAAAAAAATAAAAGTGTGATGATCATCATTATTAGAGCATTGTCCCAGTGAGGAAAGGATGATGGAGACTATGATTCCCCCATAAGTCGGGATGAGACTCAAAAATAAAAGAGGCCAAAGAAGCCCAATCAAAAGAAAAAGAAAAAGAGGCCAAAGAGCCCGCCAAAAAAATGAGAGAAAAAGAGAGAAGGGTCAACGCTACTATCCTTTTTCCACACTTGTGCTTCAAAGTAGCACCATGATCTTCATGATAGAGAGTCTCATATGTTGTCACTTTCATATACTAGTGGGAATTTTTCATTATAGAACTTGGCTTGTATATTCCAATGATGGGCTTCCTCAAAAGTGCCCTAGGTCTTCGTGAGCAAGCAAGTTGGATGCACACCCACTTAGTTTCTTTTGTTGAGATTTCATATACTTATAGCTCTAGTGCATCCGTTGCATGGCAATCCCTACTCACTCACATTGATATCTACTGATGGGCATCTCCATAGCCCGTTGATACGCCTAGTTGATGTGAGGCTATCTTCTCCTTTTTTGTCTTCTCCACGACCACTGTTCTATTCCACCTATAGTGCTATGTCCATGGCTCACGCTCATGTATTGCGTGAAAGTTGAAAAAGTTTGAGATTTCTAAAGTATAAAACAATTGCTTGGCTCGTCATCGGGGTTGTGCATGATTAAATACTTTGTGTGATGAAGATAGAGCATAGCCAGACTATATGATTTTGTAGGGATAACTTTCTTTAACCATGCTATTTTGAGAAGACATGATTGCTTTGATTAGTATGCTTGAAGTATTATTACTTTTATGTTAATATGAACTTTTGTCTTGAATCTTTCGGATCTGAATATTCATGTCAAAATTAAGAAGATTTACATTGAAATTATGCCAAAGTATCACTCCGCATCAAAAATTCTTTTTTATCATTTACCTACTCGAGGACGAGCGGGAACTAAGCTTGGGGATGCTTGATACGTCTCCAACGTATTTATAATTTTTGATTACTCCATGCTACTTTGTCTACTGTTTTGGACTATATTGGGCTTTATTTTCCACTTTTATATTATTTTTGGGACTAACCTATTAACCGGAGGCCCAAATTCTAATTGCTGTTTTTTGCCTATTTCAGTATTTCGAAGAAACAGAATATCAAATGGAGTCCAAACGGAATAAAACCTTCAGGAACGTGATTTTCTCACCGAACGTGATCCAGGAGACTTGGACCCTACTCCAAGAAGTGCCAGAGGCGGTCACGAGGGTGGAGGGCGCCCCCCCCCCCCGGGCGCGCCCCCCCTGCCTCGTGGCCCCTCTATTGCTCCACCGACGTACTCCTCCCTCCTATATATACCTACGTACGCCCGTCAGATCAGATACAGAGCCAAAAACCTAATTCCACCGCCGCAACCTTCTGTATCCGCGAGATCCCATCTTGGAGCCTGTTCCGGAGCTCTGCCGGAGAGGGCATCCACCACGGAGGGCTTCTACATCAACACCATAGCCTCTTCGATGAAGTGTGAGTAGTTTACTTTAGTCCTTCGGGTCCATAGTTATTAGCTAGATGGCTTCTTCTCTCTTTTTGGATCTCAATACAATGTTCTCCCCCTCTCTTGTGGAGATCTATTCGATGTAATCTTCTTTTTGCGGTGTGTTTGTTGAGACCGATGAATTGTGGGTTTATGATCCAGCTTATCTATGAATTCTTTTATGTATGATTGAGTTATCTTTGCAAGTCTCTTCGAATTATCTTTATGGTTTGGCCAACTAGATTGGTAGTTCTTGCAATGGGAGAAGTGTTTAGCTTTGGGTTCAATCTTGCGGTGTCCTTACTCGATGTGAGAAAGAGTTGCAAGGCACGTATTGTATTGTTGCCATCGAGGATAACAAGATTGGGTTTTTATCATATTGCATGAATTTATCCCTCTACATCATGTCATCTTGCTTACAGCGTTACTCTGTTTTTACTTAATACTCTAGATGCATGCTGGATAGCAGTCGATGAGTGATGTAATAGTAGTAGATGCAGAATCGTTTCGATCTACTTGTTTTGGACGTGATGCCTATATACATGATCATACCTAGATAATCTCATAATTATTCGCTTTTCTATCAATTGCTCAACAGTAATTTGTTCACCCATCGTAGAATACTTATGCTCTTGAGAGAATCCACTAATGAAACCTATGCCCCCCGGGTCTATTCTCATCATATCAATCTCCATTACTTCATTTACTTGCTTTGTTTTACTCTGCCTTTTACTTTTTACATTGCATCTATCTATCAAAAATACCAAAAATATTATCTCTATCAGATCTCACTCTCGTAAGTGACCATGAAGGGATTGACAACCCCTAAGCGTTGGTTGCGAGTTGCTATCGTTTTATGTAGGTACGAGGGACTTGTGTGTGATCTCCTACTGGATTGATACCTTGGTTCTCAAAAACTGAGGAAATACTTACGCTACTTTACTGCATCATCCTCTCCTCTTCGGGGAAATCCAACGTAGTGCTCAAGAGGTAGCATCAATCACTAAGCAAGTAGAGCGATTCATGCAGAAGCACAAGGGATCGATCTAGCAGCTATAATCATTGACAGGTAGAGTATGCACCATGTAGTAATATTCCCAAATAATCTAATATTGGCAAAGGCAGCCACGACAAGAGCACCCAGCTCACATCTTGGACATTGGCAGATTAGGAGCACTCTAGCAGACTTTTATGCCAAAACTAAGTCCAAGGAAATACAGGTTTTCCATATTCCTATATCACTTAATAGTGGGGCTCAGGAAGCAGCTAGATTAGCTTACTCTCAGGGTATTTCTTCTGATCAGTGCTCTAGGTTTTCTTGCAGAAATGTAGAACACCAATAATGGCATTGTCCCCTGATTCACGTCATTTCAGATACTGAGAGCATCTACAGTCGGACTTGGCAAATTCGACCCCTCAAATACCCACGGACGTGAGCGGTCACGCCTCAAAAAATGCATTCGACATCCGGATACCTTAAATTAGAAACCTCAAATCCATATTATTACATGCAACGTGAAACCTAATCTAAGCGGAGCTCGCCCGGTTCCGCTCCTCGCTCGCCCGGCTCTGCCGTGGCCATGTCCGGCCGGCCGCACTCCTCAGAGTGTTGGTCCGGTCACCGGCAAGGTAGAGTAGGACATGGGACATGAGCCAGCTCACGGGACTCAAGCCGTCGCCATCTCCCATGCCCTACTCTTCCTCGTCGGAGCCCCAAACCGGTAAGGTGCCGGTGGACGTCAGATCAATGATGGATCTGTCCTGGGACGAGCCGCAGACGTCCACCATGATGCGGTTGCGGTGCCCGAACTGATGGGCCATATGGGGCGCCAGAGAATGCGACTCCGCCTCACCGACATCCACTGTCGCGAGGGATGCCGCCGTCTCCCGTGCCCGGTGCCTTGCACGGCGGGCACGCCGTGCCATGGCCTCGTCGAACGAGGCCCATGGTGCGTCCCCATGCTACGCGCGCCAAAACAGGGGTTGCGCATCCGCCAGGGCGTTCGGACGCCAGACGGACCACATAGTCTCCGGTGAGGCAGCTACAACTGGCCTAGTGCCGGATCCATGCGCCATTTGGGTGGGCGCAATGGATTCCCGACGGAAGGAGTCCGAGCGCTGCCTCGCACGGGCCTCCTCCCGACAGCGGCGGAGAACAAGCCAGATGGCCATCTCCTCCTCGGGGCCGCGTGGGATGAGCTCGGGGTCGACGGATCTGGACATGAAGGACTTGGATCCACTGCAGCCATGCCGGAGACGGTCGGAAGGAGCCAGAGACAAGCTTGGGTGGCGGAGGGGAGCGGAGGGAAGGGGAGTGAAGTGGCTAGGGTTTAGTCCGACGAGCGGATGGGGGAGAAATTTATGTGGGGTCGAGTGGGCCAGCGTGGGCTGGGGCCGATGTGGCGGGCGTGTCCGGGCACCCCCATATCCGCCCCATATTTGGGCTAGATATGAGGGGTGCCGGTCAGCCCGGACGTTTGAGGGCCGTTTGAGGGGGCCATCTGGGTCAAAAAAAAAAGTGACCGGGCAGCCCACCCGAGCGCCCCCATATTCGCCCCTTGTTTGTGCTGGATATGAGGGGTGCCGGTCAGCCCGACCGTTTGAGGGGGTCGTCTGGGTCGAAAAATCATGACCGTGTAGTGGCCGGGCAGCCTGCCCGGGCGTATGAGGCAGATTTGGAAGGTCCGGATGTAGATGCTCTGATATACAAGGATATGCCATCTCTCATCTAAGGGCATGACAATTGTTCTATCTTAAGGATTCCACGTAGGAAAATGATGAGATGAAGGAGAGATAAATCATAAGAAAAGGTTTGTCTTCTCTTAAACGATGATCTCTTAGCACTCACCGCATTTTTGAAATAGCTAATTATTGAAGATAAAGCTAAGAGATGACCTACTATAGACATATTTTTTGGTCATCTTTAAATTACATGCAAGACTTAAGATAAAACTATCTTATCAACCATTATACATGACCTAAGCCGTAGTTAAATGAAAGAAAGGCACATTATGCCCATTGTCTTGTTAAATAAAAAGATAGGAACTTCTCACGCAAAAAAAAACTATAGAAAAGGAAAGAAGTGAAAGAGAATTTGTACCTGATGAAAACTAGATGGTATCATGCTTAACACACATTTCTGAATTAAAAGACTAATTTAATCTATGTGTCTATATTTTTATTATTTTAGGACAAGGAACCGGCATTTGACTCTGGCGTAGGAACGCACGGGCATGGTCCTGGTGTTTGTAGTATGTACAAAGACGTAATCAGCCTGTATAGATAGATTAATTAAACAATTTACTACCAAAATTTTAACCCAAACGCAGCTTGTACAAGTACTACCCCCCCAGGAGTACTGTAGCCACGCGAAAGTACGTACTCCTCGAAATCGCTGTAAAGGCAAATTTGATAATTTTGACCTGGGGACGAAATCAAATCACAAAATGAACCGCCTGTAAAATTATTTCACGCGGCTGACCTTTTTGTGTGGCGCCCGACACGCAGGCGCCACATCCTACGGTGCAGCGCCTAGCTCTGGGGCGTTGCACATTTGTCCACCGTGGTAGCCCCTGAGCCCGCACCCAGCAGTGCAGCGCCTCTGAGCTAGGCGCCACACATGTAATGTGCAGCGCCTAGCCCTCGGGCACTACACTATCTGTTACTAGTTGGCTGCCCCCCCCCCCCACCCCACACACCCCAAACCCCATAGCATCTGACCCGAGCTTTGCCCCCTCTCCCCCTCCCAAATCCTCTCCTAAATCTTGCAAATTTGAAGAATTTGTCCGTGGATTTCAAAGTCAAACCCTCCCTCAAGGTAATCTTCTCCGATCCCCTTGTTTTGATCCAAGTAATGTTATGAAATTGCTCATTTGTTGCTAGTTTGGGGAAACCCTAGTTTTGTATGGATCTAGAGATTTGCATGGAGATGTGAGATGTTTGTTTGCCAATTTCCTATGATTATGCTTGTTAGTATGTTAGGGTTATTTATGGGTGTTCTTATGTTGGTGCTAGGGTTATGGTTATGGTTAGGGTTGTTGTTTCATATATATTTTACGGTTTGTATTCCGTGTTAATCCTTGGATTAGTACTCATGGAAGCAATGTTACGTTGTGTTGTTTGAATGCTTATAGGGATGGGAAGAACATGTATGTTTGTTCATCATGGGGACAAAGACGCCTTCTTGAAAGGCAATATTGAACCGGACCCAGATGAGCTTGACATGATGTTTGATAGTAGTCCTGGCTATGCGGAGCTCTTGCAACAAGTGAGTAAAGATTTGAATTGGATGGACCCTAGTGATACCATTGAGTTGGAGGGAAGGCATAATGTAGGTTTTGGAATGCACATCCGTTGGAAGACAATGCGTGTCAACTCGAACAACGTTGGGTTGCATACAAGGAGGCGGTGGCTGAGGGAGTTCCGGACTAGGGGTGTCCGGATAGCGAACGATCATCATCGGCCGGACTCCAAGACTATGAAGATACAAGATTGAAGACTTCGTCCCGTGTCCGGATGGGACTTTCCTTGGCGTGGAAGGCAAGCTTGGCGATACGGATATGTAAATCTCCTACCTTTGTAACCGACTTTGTGTAACCCTAGCCCTCTCCGGTGTCTATATAAACCGGACGGCTGTAGTCCATAGGACGAACAACAATCATACCATAGGCTAGCTTCTAGGGTTTAGCCTCTTTGATCTCGTGGTAGATCCACTCTTGTAACACACATCATCAATATTAATCAAGCGGGGCGTAGGGTTTTACCTCCATCAAGAGGGCCCGAACACAGGTAAAACATCGTGTCCCTTGTCTCCTGTTACCATCCGCCTAGACGCATGATTCGGGACCCCCTACCCGAGATCCGCCGGTTTTGACACCGACATTGGTGCTTTCATTGAGAGTTCCTCCGTATGCGTCACCGATAGGCTCGATGGCTTCTTCGACCATCATCAACGACGCGGTCCGGTGAGACTTTTCTCCCGGACAGATCTTCGTGTTGGCGGCTTCGCCGCTGCGGGCGATTAAACAGCCATCTGGAGCAGATCGAAGCTTCGCCCTGGCCGTCGGTCAGATTTGGAAGTTTGAACTTCACGGCTGACATCCGCGGGACTTGATCCTTGATGGATTCGAGCCACACCAGCGTGCCGCCTTTATCACAGCGAGCATGATTTAGCTCTGCAGCCGGACGGTACCACAGGCCCTTTTCGAACCCGCTCCGATCTTCAATTCGGAGCGGCTACGCAGATCGAGAGCGGATGGCTAGACACCGCCTCGGGGCTGCAACCTCTATGGCGATAGAGCCAAACACCGATCTTGTCCCTCATAAAGCTCGCGACTCAGGTGCCGGACTCCTTGCCGGACTTGAACCTCCCGCCCCTCCGATCGAATCCGATTGGGCGCCGGTCATGGAGTTCACCGCAGCGGACATCTTTCAACTCTCACCTTTTGGCGACATCTTGAGTTCGCTAAAGTACCTCTCCTTCTCGGAGAGCCCTGGCCGGATCAAGTCGGGGCGGTTGGGATGCGGACGACGAAGAAATTCAAAGCCCACCCACCACCCACTTGGTAGCCATTGTCGACGGTCTAACCGACATGCTAGACTATGACTCAAGACATCGACGGTATGGGCGGCGATGCGGAGGCGAACAAGAACCAGCGCCTACGGGCTTTGGAAAGCCACCTCATCATATGACATATACATGGTGGATATCCCAAAGGATGGGAATGGCGAAGGAGCAGAGGAGGATGACCCCTCAAGAAACAGCCCAAGCGGCTGGCGTCGGCGCCGCTCTAAATCCCGCCACGGCAAGAATGAAGATTCCGGCACGGAGATAACAATACACTGGGCGATGCTGAAGACAATCCACTCCAAAGAAGATCCAGCGCAGAGGATGGAGACGCCATCCCTCACGAGAGAGCGGCGTAAGAAGAGGTAGAGGATTATATGCCTCCCTCCGGAGACGAAGCAAGCCTCGACGACGATGAATTCGTCGTGCCTGAGGATCCCGTCGAACAAGAGAGTTTTAGACGCAGGCTTATGGCCACGGCGAACAGCCTCAAGAAAAAGCAGCAACAACTTAGAGCTGATCAGGATCTGCTGGTGACAGATGGATGAAGTCCTCGCGGCGAAGAGCATGAGCTCGAGCAGCGCCTCAAAAGCTACCCTAAACGCAAGCTGCTCCCCCGATTAGAGGAGGAGGCTTACGAACCCGCATCACTAGGAGACAATACGGCTGACCGACCACCCCGTGGTCGCGACAGAGAGGCCTCTAGGCCCTTCACTAGAACCGTACCCCGGCATCGCTCAAAAAGCACACGGCCACAGGGGAACGCTCCGGACCTGCAGGATATATTGGAGGACAAGGCAAGACTATCAAGATCGATCTATGGATCGCGTGGGCGCCCCACGGTACGTGACGACAACCATCGCGCCTGACACAGTAAGTCCGGCGGGCGAACAAAACAGACAAAGCTCTTTTGAGCTCCGTCGTGATATCGCCCGATGCAGGCGCCGCACACCCACTATGCTTCACAGACGAAGTAATGGATCATCAAATCCCGAAGGGTTTAAACCCGTCAATATGGAATCCTATGACGGCTAACAGACCCAGCGGTTTGGATCGAAGACTATTTCCTTCACATCCACATGGCCCGCGGTGACGATCTTCACGCCATCAAATACCTCCCACTCAAGCTTAAAGGACCAGCCCGGCATTGGCTCAACAGCTTGCCAGCAGAGTCAATTGGGAGCTGGGAGGACCTGGAAGCCACATTCCTCGATAACTTCCAGGGCACTTATGTGCGACCACCAGAAGCTGATGACCTAAGCCACATAATTCAGCAGCCAGACGAATCGGCCAGACAATTACAGACACGGTTCTTAACCAAGAAAACCAAATCGTCGATTGTCCGGATGCGGAGGCCCTCGCGGCCTTCAAGCATAACATCCGAGACGAGTGGCTTGCCCGCCACCTAGGACAGGAAAAGCGAAATCCATGGCAGCCCTCACATCACTCATGACCCGCTTCTGGCGGGTGAGGACAGTAGCTAGCACGCAACAACAACCTCGGCAAAAATTCTGGCAGTCCGGACTTCAAGGACCGAAATGGCGAGGCTGCGTCGTAACAAAACAAACGCCGCGTGCGGCGACAATATTGAGGATACGACAATCAATGCTAGATTCGTGAGGCTCTAAACCAGGTCAGCGGAAAAAGCCATTCAAAAGAACTACTCCGGGTCCGTCAATTTGGACCGAATACTCGACCGCTTGTGCCAGATACACGGCACCCCCGAAAAGCCAGCTAACCACACCAACAGGGACTGTTGGGTATTCAACAGGCAGGCAAGTTAATTGCGAAAACAATGACCGAGGCTGCATAGCGATGACGAGGACGAGACCCAACCGCCCGAACAATAGAGGATGAAGGGTTTCCCCCACGGTGTGGACGGTGAACATGATATACGCAACGCACATACCCAAAAAGGAGCGGAAGCGTGCACTCGAGGATATCTACGCGATGGAGCCGATTGCCCGAAGTTCAATCCATGGTCCTCCTGCCCGATCACTTTTGACCGAAGGACCACCCACCAAAGATCCGCCACGGCGGATTCGCCGCACTGGTCTTAGACCCAATCGTCGATGGATTTCACCTAACCAGAGTCCTGATGGACGGCGGTAGCAGCCTGAACCTGCTTTACCAGGATACAGTGCGCAAAATGGGCATAGACCCCTCAAGGATTAAACCTACCAAAACGACCTTTAAAGGCGTCATACCAGGTGTAGAAGCCAATTGTACAGGCTCAATTACACTGGAATTGGTCTTCGGATCCCGGATAACTTCCGGGCGAGGAGTTAATCTTCGACATAGTCCCGTTCATGGCGGCTATCATGCCTTGCTCGGACGTGCAGCGTTTGCAAAAGTTCAACGCGGTGCCGCCTCGCATACCTCAAGATCAAGATGCCAGGCCCTCGAGGAGTCATCACGGTCAATGGAAACACTGAACATTCTCTCCGCACGGAGGAACATACAGCGGCTCTCGCGGCAGAAGTGCAATGCAGCCTCTTAAGGCAATTCTCGAGTCCGGCCGTTAAGCGGTTGGACACAGCTAAGCGCGCCCGGAGTAACTTACAACAAGACCACCTGGCACGTTCCGAGCATGCGTAGAAGTGCGGCCCCAACCCCACCTCCTGCGAAATGTCAAAGCAGGTCCTTCCCGTACACCATTACGCTCTGAAGATACCATGGGCATGGGGAGAGGGGCACGACCACGATAAACCCAGACTGCGGCTCAACCACACCAGGGGCTCTCAAGTGTGTCGTTCCTTTTCTTTTCTTTTTACCTTTTAATTTTTTACCCACAGGACTCCGTTTGTCGAGGCCTGTCCGTGGCCAGAACCTGCCGAACTCACGATGCAACAACCAGGGAAGGATAAAGGCTACAACGAATATACAGGTGGTCTCCATTACGAGCATTTTTATACACCAATCTGCAGCCTACCCCTGGAGGGGGACATGCTTAACAGTCCCATACGTTGCTTATCGCACTATTTGTATCGTTCTGCATTCGTAGCAACACCTATTGAATAAAACAATGCAGCACCTTTTTGCTTATAATTGCATTTCTTTTTCATACATATGTTCATTTACGGCATGTTGCATCCGTACACTTTGGCACGGCTAATATACACCAGGGGCTTATATTTCCCACATTATGGTATGATGAGTCCGAACACTTTCACAAGTGCGGCACCCCGAACTTATAGCACTATATGCATCGGCTCCGAATCATGTCTTGGGTCAATAGTTGGGTTTGCCCGGCTCCCGTGTTTTGGTACCTTACGTTCCGTTATATCGGCTAAGGTAGCATCGGGAGAACCACTGCGATTCCGCCCCAGTTCAGCTGGGTTAACGCCTCAGTGGAGAAAGCTAAAACTGACCGTCATGATGAGGCGAGAGCGGGTCGCTGTTCGAGTGGGGTTTTGCGAGTCCTTAAAGACTTATGCCGCTTAGAGCGAGGAGCCGGATACTGTCCGGCCAAGGCGTGGATAGCGCCCCAAATTCGGCCTTCCGAAGACTAGGGGCTTCGCCGAAATTTAAAATTATAGAATTCTATGGCTAAGTGAGAGTGTTCAAGCATTATAAGTCCGGTTGCCTTGTTCGCTGTGTTGAGCGCCTCCTAGATGGACCCAAAAATGGGAACAAGAGCGCTCAAGTTTATCCCGAACACCCCAAAGACTCGTGGCATGGGGGCTGAAGACGACGACTTGCCATCTCTCAAATTTGATAAACAGCCGCATGTAAGGTAATATTTTAAATTAACAAGCGTTGCTTAAGCGCATATGAACTAAGTTTTCAAGCGCACAGGATAACAAAATGCGAGTCTACTCAAATATTACATCTTTGGAGCACTCACCGCAATAGTGCAGCGCCCTTCAAAGACACTCTTATAATACATCTCGGGCGTGCGATGCTCCTTGCCCTCCGGTGGCGGGTCCGTCCACGAGCTTCAGGCATCCATCTTGCCCCAGTGCACCTTTGCGCGGGCAAGGGCCCGACGGGCACCCTCAATACAAGCGGAATGCTTGATGACTTCTACCCACGGGCACACATCCATCAGCCGCCGCACCAGGCCGAAGTAGCTCCCAGGCATGGCCTCCTTAGGCCACAGCCGAACTATGAGGCCCTTCATGGCCTGTTCGGCCGCCTTGTGGAGATCGACCAGCTGCTTCAGCTGGTCGCTAAGGGGCACCGGATGTCCGGCCTCGACATCTTTGAGACCAGAAGACCTTCTCCGTCGAGCTCCCCTCCTCGGCCTGGTAGAATGCGGCAGCATCGGACACGCTGCGAGGAAGATCTGCGAACGCTCCTGGAGAGCTCCGAATTCGGGTAAGCAACAGGTAATTAACACTCACATGCTTACTTTGCATGAAAAATGCCTTACCAGCTGCTATTTTCTTCACCGCCTCAATCTCCTGGAGGGCCTTGTAGGCTTCGGCCTTAGCAGCTTTGGCACTCTCAAGAGCCGTTGCAAGCTCAGACTCTCGAGTCTTCGAGTCACGCTCCAAGCTCTCATGTTTTTTCACGAGATCCTGGAGCTCTTGCTGTACCTCCGCCACCCGCTCCTCCTGCTTCTCTCGCTTGGTGCGCTCCGCAGCCGCATTACGTTCGGCCGCGGCCACCGCCTCCTTGAGGGTCGCCACCTCGTTAGTGGCCCCTACAATACCCACGTTATCCTTGTCATTTTTCTTGCAACCAAATCCTTTTCTCAGAAGGTACAATTTTCATAAGGTATTACTCACCTTCTTTTTCCTCGAGCTGCTTCTTGGCATGGCCGAGCTCGTTCTCGGACCGCCGAGGTTTTCCTTCAAAGTATTGACCTCCGCAGTCAATCGGTCTGGCGGAGGTCGGCAGCACAGCTGCAATCTCATATTGACATATTTTTAAGACTCCTGCGTTTATCTTTCTAAAGATCCTCATCCGGCTTTTCTTTCCGAACACCGAACCGAGCATCGTGGGCTACCGTCTATGCGGTACCATTTTACATATATTGAAATTCTTACCTCAAAGCATGTTAGAAGGCTGCTGCGAGCTTGGTCAGCCCGCTCTTGGCGAGCTGAACCTTCGAATCACCGCACTCATAACAGTGCGGTGTTCCTCTTCGATGGAGGCGCTGTTGAGCGCCTCCAGCAATTATCCGGCACCTCGGTTGGGCCGGAGGCAGCCGGGCGTCATGATCTTGCCCTTCTTACGAAGGGGTCGCCCGCCGGACTCGAGCCACCGTGGCCTCCGGGCTGAGTCCGGTGCAAAGTCCGGAGGGTGTCCTGTGACACCTCCAGGCCTCCTCCTCTGGTGAGTCCCTTCACGGGATCCCACCTCGGCGTCGTCATGGCACGGGGTGGAGGCAGTCGGAAGGGAATCCATATCCGACGCACCCAAGGACCCGCCGACGAAACGGGCAGATCATCCTTGGGCGGACTGCAGGGTTGTGTGCGGCATTAGAAAGACATTATGTGGCGAAAAGAAAAAACCTTGAAGTTATTCGGGAGTCCGGATACTTACGATCTCGCCAGGGGCTTGTCCCTTGGAGGCCAGTCCTCGTCGTCACATCCTTTGGCGTTGGCGGAGCAGTCCGGGGGAAGTGTCTTTCCCTTCTTGGACCCTTCGGCCTCCCTTGGTGGGGAGGCCTTCCTTGTCTTCCCTCCCCCCCCGGGGGGAGAGGCTGTCTTCTTCTCCTCCTCGCCTTGGTGGGAGGAGTCGGCCTCAGATTCATCATCCGATAACACCTGAAAACGGAACTCTTCCGAGTCCCCGTGGCCGTCTTCTTGGCCTTCTTCTCCGGCACCACGTGGGGTGCCGGAAGCTCTTCCCGTTAGGCGGGCGTCCATTGGGTCCTTCGGCAATGGGGCCGGACAGATAGTCCGTTCGGCCTTCGCCACCATTCTGTCAAAGGTAAAGGGAGTTTAGATCCCGCATAGAGTCAAACTATGGAAAACAAGTGGTGAAATCACCTACCTCGTCACTGGACGCTGCGGCGGAATCCGCGATCTTGATGGCGGATGCGGGAGCTTCAGCGCCTTGAACAGCACCTTCCGGACATCTTCGTGCGTAGTGTCGAAGAGCCCGCCGAGTGCAGTGCTGCGCCGGATCAAACTCCCACATGTTGAAGCCCGTCTACGCACGGGAGAATCCAATGATGAGCATGACCTGGACTACATTGACAAGCTTGAGATTCTTGTCCACCAGCTTCTGGATACAGGCTTGGAGTCCGGTCAGCTCCTCCGAATCCCCCCAAGTCCGGCCACTCTCTTTCCAGGAGGTGAGCTGTGTAGGGATGCCAGATCTGAATTCAGGGGCCGCTGCCCAATCAGTCACGCAGCGGCTCGGTGATGTAGAACCACCCGATTGCCACCCCTTGATGGTTTCCACGAAAGTGCCCTCCGGCCACGTAACGTGGGACATCCTACCACCATGGCGCCTCCGCACTCCACTTGGCTGCCCTTCACAACCTTGACTTGACACCGAAGGTCTTGAGCCCTGGCCGAAGTGGGGCTGGATGCAGAGGAAGGCCTCGCACACGACGATAAACGCCGAGATGTTGAGGATGAAATTCGGGGCCAGATCATGGAAATCTAGGCCGTAGTAGAACATGAGCCCCCAGACAAAGGGATGAAGCGGGAAGCCCAGTCCGCGGAGGAAATGGGGAAGAAATACTACCCTCTCATGGGGCATGGGGTTGGGGACGAGCTCTCCCTCGTCGGGGAGCCGATGCGCGATGTTGCTGGACAAATATCCGTCAGCGCAGCTTCTGGATCTGCCCCTCCGTGACGGAGGAGGCCATCCACTTGCCTTCCGCTCCGAACATAGTTGGAGAAGGTTGAGGTGAGAAGTGCGGACTTGGGTGCTGGAGCTCGAGTTCGCGGAGATAGATAAGCCAAGGAGGAAGACGGCGCAGGTAAAAGGGTTGGATCTTTATCCCCTTATATGGGCGGACAAAAACATGTGTCCCCACCGGCCTGGTAAAACTCGCTTATCTCCCAAGCGTCACAATCAATGGCGCGGTTGGGTTACCCACGTCTGTATTGATGGGAATCCCGGAATAAGGGGAACACGATCTCTGCTTCGACAAGACGTGCCAAGGAAACCGCTTCGCTAAACGCGCTGAGGTGGAATAATAAAAACAATTTGAGTAAAAGCTTGGTAGTGGTGCGACGTCACGCCACGTAGAATCGTCGCCAGATTGATCTTATGTAATATTATTCTCTCTACGGTGGTATGTGGAATTTATTTTTGCGAGCGGACACTATCCTGGTATTCACAATCTTCTATAAATTATTCGAGGAAGAACCCGCCTTGCAATGCCGAAGACAATATGCGCGCCGGACTCGTCGTCATTGAAGCCTGGTTCGAGGCTCTTGAGGGAGTTCCGGACTAGGGGTGTCCGGATAGCCGAACTATCATCATCGCCGGACTCCAAGACTATGAAGATACAAGATTGAAGACTTCGTCCCGTGTCCGGATGGGACTTTCCTTGGCGTGGAAGGCAAGCTTGGCGATACAGATATGTAGATCTCCTACCTTTGTAACCGACTTTGTGTAACCCTAGCCCTCTCCGGTGTCTATATAAACCGGACGGTACAGTAGTCCATAGGACGAACAACAATCATACCATAGGCTAGCTTCTAGGGTTTAGCCTCTTTGATCTCGTGGTAGATCCACTCTTGTAACACACATCATCAATATTAATCAAGCAGGGCGTAGGGTTTTACCTCCATCAAGAGGGCCCGAACACAGGTAAAACATCGTGTCCCTTGTCTCCTGTTACCATCCGCCTAGACGCACGATTCGGGACCCCCTACGAGATCCGCCGGTTTGACACCGACGGTGGCGAATAACTAGACAAGGCTCTTGAGTTATTTGCAGCGAAGAAGGTTGATTCAAGTTTCTATTTGGACTTGAACCGGAACCGCTCCCCTTTGGTTGCTAGTAGCCCCCCACCCTTGAAGCGAGATAAAGTTGTTGAACCTCTTTTGACCCAAGAAGTGAGGCCAACATTGAGCCCATTTACAAACAACCAAGATGAAGCTTTGCAAGAGGAGAATGATGAGTATGCGGACGATGACAATGAAGTTGATCTCCATGATAACAATGTGGGTGATCTCGAGAAATATCATTTGCAAGAGACAATGGACCATTCCATCCCTTATTCTCGTGGTTATGCATCGGATTCGGATGACGAAGGTCCCGATGAACAAGTTGATGAGGAGGGGTTCACGGTGAAGGAGGCCGAAGCTTTCGAGAAGGTATTCGGGCGGGATCATCGGACTACATTGTTCAAGGATGTTAGTCTCGCGGATGAAGCCGTGGTAGATGGTGGCCAAGGTATATCTCTTGGGGTTAGGCCAAGCTCTCACCGTGATTTGGAAGACGACAAGAACCGGAATGCTAAAGGGTCTAAGATAGAAACCTTCTTGGAATTGAAGATGTGGCTCGACAACTACTTGGTTACGCATTATCGTCCACACAAGGTGGTGAACTCGGACCTCAATGTGCGCTACACGGTTGCATGTGCATGTGAAGATGAAATATGTCTGTGGATTGTGCGTGCAAGACCATGGAAAGGAGGTCCCACTTGGCACGTAGTGAGTTGTGTGCCAACTCACATGTGCCGAGGCAAAAGGGTGGATGGCAAGGTTGTGTCCCAAGACCGCAGACAGCTCACGTCCGAGTTCATCGCTTACAGGCTCTCCAACTCAATATCCACACTTCCAACAATGAGCATCCAACATGTCATTGAAGGTTCATGTGGTCGAGCCTCATGGGGAAAAAACAACGGTTCATGAAGGAAGGAAAGTCCGAGTATTTGGCCGTGCATTTTGGGCGTTCGAGCAAGCGTGAGGGATTTCAAACACTGTAGGCCGGTCATCGCCATTGGTGGTACGTTCTTGACCGAACAATACAAGGGCACCTTGTTGGTTGCGATAGCAAGTGATGCCAATAACCGGGTGTTGCCATTGGCATTTGCTTTGGTTGAGGTGGAGAACAATCACAACTGGGAGTGGTTTTTGCGTCTTTTGAGGACGAAGGTGTTACCCGCTCAGAGGGAAATCTGTGTCATATCGGATCGGCATCAACACTACTAGAAAAGGGCTATAGATGGGATTGACACTAATGGCGCACCAGAGAGTGGGTGCGCCATTAGTATATACAAATGGCGCACCACCTGCTGATACGCCATTAGAGTTGAAACTACTAATGGCGCACCCGGCCCAGGGTGCGCCATTAGTATCAATTTTTTTGAACTAGTGCGCTTTGTCCAAACATACTAATGGCGCATCCAGGACAAAGTGCGCCATTACTAGTTGTAACTACTAATGGCGCACCCGTCCGAAAATGCGCCACTAATGTTGTTTTTTATTATATTTTTATTCCTTTTTTGCAATACTACTAATGGCGCCGATCAACCGTGCGCCATTACTAGTTTAAACTAGTAATGGCGCATCGGATCAAGGCGCCATTAGTATTTTGCAAAACTACTAATGGCGCACCGCCAGAGGGTGCGCCATTACTAATGGCGCAATTAGTGCTGGTGCGCCATTAGTAAGTGGGCAGCAACAAGATATTTTGGACAGCCTCTCCTACCCACACTCACTTTCTCCCCACTTCATTCTCTTCACCTCCTCCTTGTCTCGGTGCCTCCTCTTTTCACCTCATTTCCACCATAGATTCATTCAAATTAAGTGGTTAAATTACCTTGTTTTAATAGGTAAGTAAGGGGAAGCTATATTTATGTTGTTCTCCCTACAACAATGTGCACATGCACTTTTTATGGCCTAGCTAGATCTATGTATGTTCGTGGTGTTGCATATGTTTGTGGTGTTGCATATGTGTTTGTGTTTGAAGGTGTACGGTATTTGAAATGCGATAGTTGCCAATATTTTGCCGGAATGTTGATTCATTTCCGTTTGGCGAGAATTTTGGCATTAAGCATTCTTTTGGTCCTATTTTAGGGAAAGTCATGCCAAATTTTTCTTGGTTCTAAAATATCGTTTTGCTCTACCCGCAGCGACCATGGTCCGCACGATGACCGAAGGCATCGTGAATAGGTTTTTGAGGTCCGCAAAGGCCGAGATGCTTCAAAAGAACAAGACGGAGATAAGATGTCCGTGTCGAAGATGCAAGCTGAAGAGCCTTATTGCGGACCCGGATTCCGGGTAGGTGCGGGACCACCTGCTCTTGCGTGGTTTCATGTATGGCTATCGGTGGCAAGGTGATGAAGATGACTACGAAGTCGTCCATGGGGGCCGGGAAAGAAATGAGGAAGGGCAGCAAGACAACCATCGCGGCTCGGGCGGGCGAGAAGACGAAGAATCCCCAGGAGATGATCACGACGGCGTGATCTTTGTACAGTCATCATGTAGAAGATGCAGGACATGATGATGAGGAAGATGCCGGAGCGGGCACGACGGGCATGATCATGAAGATGATGATGCCGCGAGCAGAACGACGCTGGACCATCGATGGGCTGGGTGCGGACCCTCATATTCAAGAGCTGCTTCTCAAGCGGGGCGGATAACGCAAGAGCTGCCGCCCGAGAGAAAGCCAAGATGGATCAACTTGAGTTAGACGGTTACTCCATTGTATGAAGGATGCAGGCCCGAGGATACCCGCTGAAAGTAACGCTCATGGCTCGAGATGAAGGTAAAACACAAAATGACCGACGCATGCTTCGACGAGAACATGTCATTCAGCACGAACGTCTTCCCAAAGGGGAACCAGTGCCCGACCAGTTGGGAGGAGGCGAAGAAAATCGTGTGTCCTCTCGATTTACCGCACGTGAAATACCATGTGTGCATGAACAATTGCATCATTTATCGGGACGAGCACGCGGAGTCTACCATATGTCCGGTGTGCAGCGTCACTCGATACAAGAAGAGGAAGAAAGCTCCTCGAAAAGTGGTGTGGTACTTTCCGATCACTCCTCGTCTGCAGCGGTATTTCACGGACCCTAAGGTAGCAAAGCTCCTGCGTTGGCACGCGGATAGGGAGGAGAAGAAGCGAGAAGATGACGCAAATGATCCGGAGATAGATAAAAAAGACAAGATGCTGAGTCACCCTAAGGATGCGAGCCAGTGGCAAGCGTTGAACTTCGAAGACTCAGATTTGGGAACGATCCAAGGAACATCATGCTGGGCGCAAGCACCGACGGAGTCAATTCGTTTGGCAGCCAGAGAAGCACACATAGCACCTGGCCTGTGTTTGTGTGGATGTACAACCTTCCCCCCTGGTTGTGCATGAAGAGGAAGTACATTCACATGAGTATGCTAATTGAAGGGCCGAAACAACCGGGGAACGACATCAATCTGTATCTGGGGCTGCTGAAAGAGGAGCTTGACACGCTGTGGAAAACGCCAGCCAATACGTGGGACGCCGCAGAGAAAGAATATTTCCCTATGAGAGACGCACTGCTCACGACGGTGCACGACTATCTCGGTTACGGATATCTCGCGGGGCAGGTAGTCCACGGATTTTCTGGATGCGTAAGGTGCATGGATGACACAACGTATCGCCAGCTAGATAGAGATCCCGGGTCTTTGAAAACCGTGTTCATGGGACATCGAAGGTGGCTTCGCGACGATGACCCGTGGAGGAAACGCAAGGATCTGTTCGATGGTGAAACCGAACCCCGAAAACGCCTGCACGAGGAGCGGCGAGGAAATAGACAAGCTGTTGAAAATTGGAAAGACTGCCCACCGCCGGAAAGAAGCAAAAGGCGCGAGCCGGAAAGAAGCGAAAGGCGCCAGAGCAGCTGCTGAAGGTATGGAAAACGAGGTCTGTTTTACGGGACTTGCCGTCTTGGAAGATCCACCGTGTGCCTCACAGCCTTGATGTCATGCATATCACGAAGAAGCGTGTCGAGAGTCTGCTTGGTACCCGCTCAACATGCCGTAGAGGACCAAAGATGGGCGAAAGCAAGGGCGGACTTGAAATCAATGGGCATCGGGCAGGAGCTTCACGCTAATGATGATGATGATGATGATGATGATGAGGCGAAGCGGGACACGAAGAAGTCGACGCAAAGGCAAAAGGCCAAGAAGACCGGAAATGACTACCTTCCCGTGCTTCACTCTAAGTCGGGGAGGAGATCGAGCAGTTTTTCACCTGCCTCCTAGGAGTAAAACTTCCTTATGGTTACGCTGGGAAGATAAGCGAGATACCTAGACCCAGCCAAGCGAAGTTCAGCGGGATGAAGTCTCACGACCGGCCACGCGTCTTGATGACGCAGATACTTCCAGTTGCAATCCGTGGGATCATGGACGCGCACGTCCGTGAAACGCTATTTGTCTGATGCAACTTTTTCGACGTCATCTCTCGAAAGTCGATTGGTGTGAGGCAACTCAGAAGGCTACAGGAAGAGATCGTGGTGATACTATGCGAGCTTGAGATGTACTTCCCGCCCGCATTCTTCGACGTTATGGCGCATCTGCTGGTCCATATCGTGGAGGATATCATCCAACTCGGGCCGACGTTCCTGCACGGATGATGCCGTTCGAAAGGATGAATGGTGTCATCAAAGGATACGTTCGGAACATGTCACATCCAGAGGGAAGTATAGCCAGGGGCTTTCTGACCGAAGAGTGCATCTCCTACTGCACGAATTATCTAGGCATCGAGAACCCCGTTGGTCTGCCCGCCAACAGGCACCTCGGCAGGCTCGCTGGATGGGGTCACCGTGAGGGTCGCCGCGAAATGCATGTCGACTTCGAGGGTCGACTCGCCGACTTTGAAAGAGCAAACCTAGTTGCGCTACAACACATAGACGTGGTCGATCCTTGGGTGGTAGAGCACAAAACCTTTATTGAGAAGACGTACAATGACCGAGGCCAACAGAGGAGGGGACGGAGATATACTCAAAGAGCACAACTCATGTTTCACGCGTTGGTTTAAGCGAGAAGCTTACAGCCGTACCCTTTACATGAAGATTCTTCCGCGGAAGAACAACTCATATTCACCTTGTCACAGGGCGCCGAGCACAACCTGATGACCTATGAGGAGTACGATATCAACGGCTACACATTCTACACCGAGGACAAGGACATGAAGAGCGATGGTTATCAAAACTCCGGGGTAACGATGGAATCCTACACTGGTAAGGACAAGGACAGATACTATGGAAGGATCGAGGAGATCTGAGAGCTGAGCTACGCTGGAGAGAAGGTGCCGATGTTCTGTGTCAGATGGGCCAAGAGCGTCCTAAAAGAAGACCGGTATTTCACCACCATGGTTATACCCGAAGCCAAATCCAAGACCGCGGGCGCAAACGTCACCTTGAAAAATGAGCCATGGGTACTGGCTTCCCAAGTGGACCAATGCTTCTTCATTACCGACCCGTCAAAGCCCAGTCGTGTTGTCGTGAGGAGAGGCAAAAGGAAGATCATCGGAATGGATGGAGTAGTCAATGAGCAAGACTTCGACAAGTACGGCGACCCGAGGATCGAACATGACGATGATGATGAAGTAGCAGCATACACCACAAGAAGAAGCAGGACCACCCTAACTAAAGGACGTCCGTTCCACAGAAGAACTCCATTTGCGAAAAAGAAGGGCAAGAAGATTGTGAACAGATAGCTAGCTAAGATCGATTGTATTTAAATCGTACGATTGTATTTCATGGGCACTTTTTGAACTATCATGAATATTTTTAAATTTCATGGACACTCGATCTCGATCCCCCTCCATCTCGATTGCTATCCCACCTCGCCAGTTCGGTCCCTCGCCGTGAGCACCCCCAGTCCACCGGCCGCCGCCAACCCCTGCACCCTCGATTCCCCTACTCAACCGCCGCCACGACCCCCGCACCTCCCCTACTCAACCGCCGCCCGACCCCCGCACCTCAGCACCTCCCCGCTCCACCGGCATTACTGTTTGATGATATTTTTTAAAAAATTATTATTGTCTTATAAAAAAATACTACTGTTATGATTTAAACAAGTTTGAACATATTTAAACACAAATAAGTATCAAACAGCATTTTAAATGCATAAAAAATTTGTGGAGCCTGGGAATCGAACCCAGGACCTCCTGGTGTGAGAACTGGCTGACCGACTACCGAGCTAGTAGAGGGAACTTGGTGTGGATCAGGTCAGGTGGGAGATAACCTGTTGGCTCGAGCAGAAATCAAAAAAAAATACTAATGGCGCACCTGGGTGAGGTGCGCCATTAGTGTGGATGTACTTATGGCGCACCGAGGGGTGGTGCGCCATTAGTATTGTGCCCCCATCCATATTTCCTCCCCGGCCCTCGATCCCCTTCTCGCCCTCGCCCTCGATCCCCTTCCCCTCTCCTCTCCTCTCCCGACGCTGCTGCTGCCGCGCGCCGCCTTGCCGTCTCGTCTCCGCCCGACGCCTGACGCCGCCTCTCCTCTCCCGACGCCCGCCCATTGCTTTCCCATGGAGAAGGAGGAGGAAGAGGGGCGCTCACCGTTGACCTCGCCCGGCCGACTCCGGTGGCCCGGCCGACTCGCCATCGCCCCGCCGCCCTCGTCGCCGGTGGCCCGGACGCCGCCCCGTCCACACCACCGTCGCCGGAGCACCACACCACCACCCGGACCTCGTCGCCCAGTCCACACCACCGCCCCCGTGAGCGCCCCCTCCTCCTCTCCCCCTCACTCTACTTACTGTCAGTTGACACTGTATACCTGCCAATTGTCCAGGGCTGAATCCTAACAATGTATTGACTGCATTCATGATTTTTGAGTACATATATTGCTCATGGTATGAAGCCCCTGCATCTGCATTCATGATTTTGGAGTAGGCTGTATGTACTTCTACACCACTTTAGTTGGTCTATAGTGGGGTGCCTTCTGCTCTGTTTGGTTGCAGTATATGCCCATCTAAAATGAACCTGGAGTATATGTTGTGTGCCTTGGTCTGTAGTAGAGTGTGTTTGTTTGTCGGACTAGGTCGCGAGAGCATTGACAGCATTTAGCTTATGGACTATCAGTAGATTAATAACTAAGACATGATTCTGAAATACATATGGTGGACAGGGCATGTACCAATGGTGGCCCCTTTGTGTACATATTTGTCACATCTGATGTCCAAGTAACTACAAAGCGATGAGGATACTATCAATATACACATACGCTCACAACTGCCATGATAATAATTTGTATAATTACAATGCTGCTGGAGTTATAACCTAGAATAAGGTGGATGTCTCAAACACCTGCACATAAATAACAGATAAGTGTAAAGTGATTGTAGGGAAGCTGAGTAAAATCCATATCATTTTCAAGATAGCTAGTAATTATATATGTACACAAATATGTAACCAGTCAATGAGAGTGTGCTCTTGTTGTATGCCTGCCTGCTATTGCTACAACCGCTAGTGTATGCCATAGAGTTTGTCAGGTATCCGTTAAAAAGCAACCTGCAGCAGTTTCTATGCTATTTGCATCTCGCTTGTGCCTAGAAGTTAAAAAACAAAGTATGTGCTGTGGGGCGATGGCGCTCGTTGCCGGCGTCCTTAAGACATCTATGTTCTTTCTTCTGAATTAGTTCTATGTTGGAAGAGAAGAAGCAAACTTGTTGCTTGGAGAATGCTTCTGTTTTTTTCCTTTGATTTTGTAATGTTGATTCCTGGCTGGCAATTTTGATGTATACTTTATATGATGATGAAGTGCTACTGAGTTGTGTGCAAATTTCGTTATATCAGTGATGTGCATGTGTGCTGTCAGTTATGTGTATGTGCTTATTTTAATCCAGTGAAAAGAGTAGTCAACCAACAACCAGTAAATCAGAGAGCCCAAACCTCCATTAATTTGAACCAAGGTGACATATCAAGCAAAGTTATTTATGAAAAATGATGATGATATACAAAAAAATTGGAAGTTCTCATACTGTTCTGCAAGTAGATTACTCTGTGTTTTGAACGATGTTAGGTAGAAAGTGTACTTACAGTGTCCAACCAAACCTCGTGAAACTATTACAAGTTCATCTTCTAATTTTATTATCTAGTTCATCTCTCCGAAACTGATGTTTTCAGTCTCATATATACAATGTAGTAACCCGTGAACTTGCCGAATGTCGGTGTTCCTTATAATCTTCATTTGCAAAACGTCATATATTTGAGGTTCCTATAATCTGTTCGGAAAACATGATAACATAATACTAGCTCTAGCCAGTAGCTGCCAATTTGTTTCTTATGTTGTGCGATTGACTTGCTTCCACATTTGTGTTCTTGCTAGGGACTGTTTAAAATGCTGGGATCAGTTTTGGAGACTGACCGACAATTTAGTACTGCTGGTGCATTTCCTTTTAGTCTTAGATCATAAACTACTCTTTGTGAACATAAATAGATGATCTCAAATCACCATAGTACTGTGGAAATGGTTTAATGCTACTTCTGGCGTTCTTACTTCAGCATCTGTATGCCCATGCAATGATTTGCTTTGTTGTGATGGAGGCTTTTTGCCTTGTCCACCGAGAGGCCCTTGAGTTTGCTGGAATGTCGATTAATTTCCGTTCCAGCAAATTGGGTACTCCATATGTCCTATTTTCAGCAAAGGTCATGCTGAAATTTTCCGTGAATTTTAGCATGACTTTGCTAAAAATAGGACATATGGGGTACTTATGACTAATGATGAAAGCTTAGTCTTTTAGGGTGCCTCGGCGTCGAAAAACCCTCAATGATAAAAGCTTAGCTTTTAGGATGCCTCGGTGTCGACAAACCCTAAATGATGAGACCATGATCTTGTTCCTTGACAATAACCAACTTTTTGACCATACTGTGTTCCTATTTAGAGAGAAACATGGCCAACAACGATGAGGCCGGGGTTCAAGGCAAGGCATTCTCGAGCTGTCCCAGGAGATGGAGGAACAACCTCACTTGTATGAGGATGCCGCCTTCCCCATCGATCCTGAGACCACTGATGGTACCGCCGAGTATGACCCCACTGATGCCACCACTGATGGTGCCGCCGAGGATGCCACCACTGATGATGGCGGCGCGCACGCACGATGGCAGCCAATGTAAGAGGCAACGGAAGGACTGGCGCCCGACCGTGCTCCGCACCCTCAAGGAGGAAGTTATCAAGTGGACTCCGACGGAATCCAACGGCGCCCGAACGAATAGTCAAGGGTACTCGCTTCAGCTCGGGTGCATTCTCCGGAGCACCGTCTCAATCAACACCGAGAACCTGAGGCATCCTGACCGAGGGAATTTGCGCAACCTCCTCTTCACGAAGCTGCACGAACGATACAAGTTCCCCGCTGAATTTGAAAACACAAGCCTCAAAGGTAATAAAGTGAACAATGTTGCCCTCACGAAGATGAGCAAGGCCCTGTCTACTTGGAAAAGCAATGTGAAGAGAATGATCGAGAAAGGTGAGAGTTATGAGAAGATCAAGGAAAAAAATCCTTCGATCTCCGAAGATGACTACAACGACTTCAAGATCAATTGCTCGAGCACCGCAAACTCCGAATCAAGTCAGTGGGGGAAAGAAATGCGGGAGCTGAACTTAGGGGAACACACACTCGGTCCCGGCAGTTACAGAGTGGCGGAGCCTATATTGGACAAGGAGGACGCGGAGCGTGCCGAGCAAGGCCTACCGCCCCTCTTCAATAAATACGGTGACAAGCAGACCAGGAACTTTGTCAGGGCCCGGTACAAGAAGGACCCGAAAACAAAGGAGCTTACCACGGATCCAAAGACCAGGGCGCTTGAGGTTGTTCTGGTAAGTAATACCACCCCCGGGGTAATTAGCTCCATACGGTTGCATTCTAATTAATGAAGCCAAATTTCTAAATGGTTCACATTCCTTCCGCAGGCGACTGAAAGCAGTAGCGCGGGGTCGACTAAGAGCAACCCTTGGGACATCACTCTAAATAGGGCGTTGGATGTAATGAAGAACAAGGATAAGCTCAGTAAGTCGACGTCACCGGTCGTGTGGCCGGCAAAGGCTTGTCCACAAAATGGGGGTCATACTATACCGCTCGTGTGCGGAAGGAGAAAAAGACCAGCTCGGAAAGCCAGGCGCATGAGGTTCAAGAACTCAAGGCATAGGTGGCGCGGATTCCGGAGATTGTCCAAGAGCAAGTGCAACAACAACTCGGAGCGACGATCACCGCCATTGTGCCTACCTTGATCCAGGGGTTGAGTGCATGGATTGCGGGCGCCAACAGGGGCCGCCCGATTCCTAGCTTCACGGCTAGCAACTCGCAGAATGCGATGGCGGGCCATTGGTGTCTCCGGCGGAGGCGGCATTGGTGTCTCCGACGCCGCACGGGAGCTTAATGCACTGGGTGTACGCCGCCGACACCTCTCGCAGCAAGCGGCCCCTCCGTCAATCGCAGACGCCGTTGGCGGTGCCTCGACATTAGCCGAGCTCGACGCCATCATCACGGTAACTAATTAAGCCTCTCTCGGTCGAGGACTTCATCTCCTTGCCTTTGATCGGGCATCCCCGACGCCCTACATGTTTTCACAGGCGCCGCCGACGTTCCGTGCGCTCTCCTGCACTTCGTGAACAACGAGTTGGTCGATGTCGCCAAGGGCAAAATCGTTCAACCGGGCAACCCCTTGTTCCACGGTACCCAGATGCCACCCAACTTGTTTAGGGTTGAACTGGTTCGGGTGCTGCCAGGCTGCGACGAGTTGTTACCTCCGATTCGACCCGTCGGGGCCGACGATGATGACGTGATGACCCTCAGCGCTCGAAGCTGGCCCCTGCTTTGGTCAAGAGCCAGATTCGTTTGGGGCGGGGACACCACCCCAAAGACAACACCGCCAACGTGTTGCCGCTAAGTCGGCCCCATGGCAAGACCGCCGCAACGGTGCCGGACATCCCTATGCCATCGATCCAAACATGCATATGGCACAAGATTAGAACGACGACGATGACACATTTGCCAACGCCGATCAAGATTTTGCCGATCATGGGTACGGTGGCGACTTCATGGGGCCTCCTTCTCAAGAACCCAACCCAACAAAAGACGTCGCGATCTAGCTGGTACCGCAGAGAAGCCAAGTTGCAACAGCGCCGCCCGCTGCTCAGCTCTCGTGAGACGCCTCCCTACCGACTTCACCGAGCCTCGGATAGGCGAGGTGCGAAATATTATCAGCCCCAACACACTCAAGAAGGCGGTCTGTGAGCGTAACTCGGTCCCGTTACAGGAGAAGAAGAAGGCACGCAAAGAAAGACTAACAAGGGTGCGGGCCAGCCGCACCGAGTAATGCGATCCGTGCTCGTGACGGGCCACCTTCACCGAGGATATCTCGAGGAGGGTGCATGTGGCGGGTAGGGCGATGCTACCGACAAATATGCTCAATGCTGCAACCCGGTGCTATGCGAGTCTGCATGATGTTGTTCTTTCTTTGGAGAAGCGGTGTCTCGTGAGAGAAGGATGTGGCATACCCGGTTTTCGTGGCCAAGGTGCCAGAGGGCAAGGGCTTTGTGGATAACTCCATCGGGCGTACGATCGTCCTGCAGTTTGATGACATCCACGCTATGTTGAACCTTCATCCGCTGCACTACACCTTCGTTCGGCTATTTTCGCTGAGTATGGAGATGTGGATCATTCGCGACAAGACTCCGGACATCGTGATAGTCGACCCCTTCTAGATGCGTGCCAAGATCTTGGGCAGCGCTGGGACCGCAAGTCGCGAGTTCTTACCTCGAAGGCGTCATTACGGCAAACCAAGATAAGGATAACTTCCTCGTGCCTTACTTTCCCGAGTAAGTCCTCCCTCAACCGCCCGTAACATATGAATTCTTAGATTTCGATCATTTTCTTTTAACATTCCGTGTTTTCTGCAGTGACACACATTGCACGCTCATCCTCCTAAGCCCCAAATATTCCATGGCCACGTATTTCGACCCGGACCGTCAGTCGAACGTAGACTACACAAATGTCAAGAAGGTTCTTGATGATGTTCTCCCGGCTACGCCCAATCTGGAGGCACCTTCACCAGGCCTATTCGTAAGTACGGCAAGCACGTGTTCTCCCACAATACGACGTTCTACTGCGTCAAGCAGCCGCCTGGCGGTCAGAAGGGTGCCTACTACGCCATCCATCACATGCGGGCGATCGTACGGGACCATCATCAACTTCGCCACCGAGTAAACTCAAAGATTGGGCCGCGGCGTGTCGGCAATCCAGACGCGGACATCGACAAGAATTCTTTCGCATCCAAATGGAGTTTGCGGAAATCATCCATCAAGATGTCGCTTCGTACCTCGGGCAGTTCTACCTCGTAAATCAACCGTCCAACGGTGACATCGACACAATGCTACAAATGCAGTCGACAACGCCTGTTCTTTCATGACTCCCACGATAGACGACAGCTTCATCCACGCTCCGGTCCCTTGAGTCGAGTCGAAAGCGGTGATGTCAGGTCTAGTTCTCAAACATCGATTGGCTCATGTTGTAATTAAACTTTAATGAACTTGTAGTATGTCTCTTTGGTTTCGAGAGTCGTTCAACTTAGATGTAATCGATGCTATTAATATCTTGTTTTTCTCTTCCGATCGTTCTGTTGCATACTTATATATTGCTTATGTATTGTCTGTGAATTGGTACTAAAGTTTCATTTGGCTAGTGCATAGCGATGCCGACGTATGTCGTGTACAAGGGTAAGGTTCCGGAGTCTACGACGATCGGGAGGAGTGTCGGAGACAGGTTCACCGATTCAGCGGTAACAGTTACAAAGGGTACACCACTAGGGCCGAGGCGAATCTAGATACGCCCGCTATCTAGAGGGAGAGGGAGGGAGCGTTGGAGGAACCGGATGAAGACGAAGTTTCATCGTGATGATGCTCATCGTGATGACCGCAGCTCTCTTCTATGTGATGGTAGTTTAGATGATCGATATCGACTTGTAATGTGAAGACAAACTCGCTACTCGCGGTCTCGAGACTTGTAATATAATGTTCTATCTTTGTTCGGTCTTTTCAATTTGGAGACTAATATGATGAATTGTATTCAGAGACTAATATGATGAATTGTATTCAGAGACTAATCTTCTATTGTATTCGATGAATCTGTTGTTGATGTGTGCTGTCTATATTTTGTCCAATTATACATTTTGTAACCTGTGCAAAAAACAGAAAATAATAAAAAAACCTAATATTCATACTAATGGCGCATCACATCACAGTGCGCCATTAGTATGCCAAAGGATACTAATGGCGCATCATTAAACAGTTCGCCATTAGTATGCCGAAGTTACTAATGGCGCATCATGCCGTTAGCGCCATTAGTATGCCAAAGCACTGGTATACATGGCCCCTCGAGGCATACTAATGGCGCACTGTTGTATATACTAATGGCGCATCCAGTGGTGCGCCATTAGTACAGCAGATACTAATGGCGTATCAGTGGTGCGCCATTAGTAAAATATACTAATGGCGTGGCACTAATGGCGCACCACTAATGCGCCATTAATGGCCAAATTAGGTGCGCCATTAGTAGGCCTTTTCCTAGTAGTGCAAGGAATTCTTAACGCGGTGGAGATTGACATTCCCAGGCATGCTCCGTTGCACCATCGATGGTGCATGAGGAACTTTTGTTCGAACTTCTATAGGGCATGTGGCCTTAAGGAGTTGGCCGATGATCTTCAAGATTGTTGTCTCGCTTTCTCCGACAAGCGGTTCGCCACTTTGTACAACAAATTGCTCGCACACAAAAAACTTGATCCCGGGGTCAAGACTTTCTCAATAGGCACATTCAATACCGGAACAAATGGGCATATGCTTTTGATGAAGATGGCCGGAGATACGGTCAAATGACAAGCAATATGGCCAAATGCTTCAATAAGGTGCTCAAAGGTGCACGTGGATTACCCGTGACGACAATAATTCAATACACATTTGACAAGATGAATGCGTACTTTCTAAAGTACTCGATGGAAACGGATGCACAGATAACGGGTGAGAACAAGCACAAGTACAAATAAAAGTTCCCACCCAAGGTTGATGAATGGTTGGAATTTCAATCACGGAAGGCGGACTCAGAAGAAGCTATACTATATGACAACGAAGAGTGGAAGTACGAAGTGAAAGAGCCAGGAGGAACCACAAACGATGGCCGCCAACATGGAGGTCGGGCTTTCAAGGTGTCGTTAACATGTTGTGATTGCTCTTGCGGGAGGCCATTGTCGCTTCATGTCCCATGCTCACACTTGTATACCGCCGGTCGCATTAGGAATGTGGACATCAATCACCCCCTCACCATGAGGGAGTCGGAGTTCATGATGGTCAAGAAAACATGGGCACCCCGCTTTCACCCATACTTTGACCAATCACAATGGTCGGAGTACCATGGAGTTCAACTATGGCCGGATCCGGAGTTGAAGGTTGTTAAATGGGGTAGACATAAGACAAAGCGTCTTAGAGGCGACATGGACAGATGGGTCCATGGTGGCCGCCGCGAAGCGGGCAACGACCAATTTCGAGAGCCTCGTGAGAGCTCCTGTTGTGGGCAATGCAAAGGTCATGGCCACAACAAAATAAAATGTATGAAACCAAGGAAAAGGTCCAAGAAAAATGATGCAAGCACAAGCAAACAAGGAGCTACACAAGAGAGCCAACAAAGTGGTAGCCAACAAGTGTGAAGCCAACCAAGTGGTAGCCAACAAGTGCCAAGCCAACAAAGAGGTAGCCAACAAGTGCGAAGGCAACCAAATGGTAGCCAACAAGTGCCAAGGCAACCAAGTGGTAGCCAACAAGTGCCAAGCCAACCAAATGGTAGCCAACCAAGTGGTAGCCAAAGAGGATCTAGGCAACAAAGAGGTCGGCAACTGGGACTTACAAGAGGCCGTGGTGGTGGTAGAGCTCGTGGTGGTGGTCTAGGCCGTGGTGGTAGTAGAGCTCGTGGTGGTGGTGTTGGCCGTGGTGATGGTCTTGGCCGTGGTGATGGTTTTGGCCTTGGTGGTGGACTTGGCCGTGGTGATGGTCAAGGGCAAGGTCGTTATAGAGGAATGTTTGGATACCTTGATGGACCATTTCAGATGTTGCTCACCAACTATAATGTTTCATATGTTCTTGTTTTCCATATGTTCTTGTTGTCCTTATTTACTAATATGTACATGTTCTTCCATTTGTTCTTATTGTCTTTACTAACCATTATGTTTCACTCATTGTAGGTATGGCGGCTTCTCAACCCAACAAACCAACAATGAAGGAGGATGGCGAAGATGAGATGGCGGGATGGTGGGAGAAGGCTGCGAAGAAGCTGAGAGCGGAGGATGCAGCCGCACTAAAGAAGAAGAAGGAAGATGAGCTCGAGGAGAAGAAGAAGGAAAGAGAGAGAGAGCAGATTATGAGTGTCGCACTAGGGAGCATGTGTTGAAGAGGAAATGTGAGGATGCACAGAAGAAGCGTCAAAAGGATTTTGAAGAAAGAACCATGAAGCTTTGGGCAATTGCAGCTGAAAAAAAGAGAGGGAGAACAAGATATTCATGGAGAGGTGGTTAAGGAGGCTCACCACATAAGGAAAAGGGAGGAGGAAGAGGAAGAAGATAGGAAGAAGAAGAAGGGAAAGGGGCCTTGCTCTACGCAATAGAGCTATGTCATCTTCAACTTGCTTGTGGACGATGACCGTGTTATCCTCTAAACTATGCTCTTCGATTTGGTTGTGAACTACTATGTGTCATGAACTACTATGTATTTTGGACTCCTAGATTTGGTTGTGAACTATTATGTGTCGTGAAGTACTATCTATTTCCTCCTCGATTTGGTTGTATGAACTACTCCTCAAATTGAAGTACTATGTGTTATGAACTACTATGTGTCGTGAAGTACTTAGTGCATATGTTGTCTTCACAGTTGTTTGCTAGCTATGTATCAATCCTACTGCACATCATCATACTATGTGTGCATATGCTATCCACACAATTCTTTGTTTGACAAAACATTCGCTAAGTGCAAGTGCAGCGCCTAGCACGGGGGCATTGCACTATATAATGTGGCGCCTCCAGGCTAGGCGCCACACCAGTCTGTAACTTATAAACTTTTTGTTGCTCTCTGGATAGCTCTTCCCAGGCGTGCAACACCTCCGAGCTAGGCGCCGCACTAAGAAATGCAGCGCCTAGTTCGAAGGCGTTGCATGCCTGGGAAGAGTTTTCTAGAGAGCAACAGAAAGTTTGCAAGTTACAGACTGGTGTGGCGCCTAGTTGGGAGGCGCCACATTGTATAGTGCAGCGCCTAGGGTTGCTTAGTGTGACGCCTAGCTCGGAGGCGTTGCACACCTGGGAAGAGCTGTCCAGAGAGAAACAGAAAGTTTGCATCCATTTTGGGGCAAAAAATTCGCTAAGTGTTGGTGTGGCGCCTAGCTTGGAGGCGCCACACCGTACAGTGCAGCGCCTAGCATGGGGGCATTGCACTATACAATGTGGCGCCTCCAGGCTAGGCGCCACACCAGCCTGTAACTTGCAAAAATTTTGTTGCTCTCTGGACAGCTCTTCCCAGGCGTGCAACGCCTTCGAGCTAGGCGTTGCACTCCACGGTGTGACGCCTAGCTCGGAGGCGTTGCATGCCTAGGAAGAGCTAACCAGGGGCAACAGAAAGTTTGCATCCATTTTGGGGCGAAAAATTCGCTAAGTGTTGGTGTGGCTCCTAGCTTGGAGGCGCCACACCGTACAGTGCAGCACCTAGCATGGGGGTGTTGCACTATACAATGTGGCGCCTCCAGGCTAGGCGCCACACCGTACAGTGCAGCGCCTAGCGTGGGGGCGTTGCACTATACAAATGTAGCGCCTCCAGGCTAGGCGCCACACCAGTCTGTAACTTGCAAACTTTCTGTTGCTCTCTGGACAGCTCTTCCCAGGCGTGCAACGCCTCCGAGCTAGGTGTTGCACTCCACGGTGTGGCTCCTAACTCCGAGGTGTTGCACGCCTGTGTATAGCTATCCAGGGGCAACAGAAAGTTTGCATCCATTTTGGGGCGAAAAAATCGCTAAGTGTTGGTGTGGCGCCTATCTCTTGGGCGTTGCACTATACGATGTGGCGCCTTCAAGCTAGGCGCCACACCAACACTTAGTGTTTTTTTGTCCCTCAAACTGGGTCATGTCAGGCATGCATCACAGAATAAACTGGGTCATGTCAGGCACACCTCTTCAACTTCAACAAAGACAACATTTCTTAGAGTGAGCATCACTTCAAGTTCAACATTACTAAGACATACGATCACTTCAAGTTCAACATTCCTAAGAGCCACCACCACTCAAGGTTCAACGACATGACAAGTTCAACATAAGCAAAATGCCCACTAGGCGAGTCACATAACAAATATAGGACGAAGACTAGTTCCTTGTGCGCTTTTTGGCTCCTCCCCTCTCTTGCTTGCTATCTTCTTCGCCTTCCTATGAAGATCAACACGCTCTGGCTCCGGCTCCGGTTCCTCTGCGTCATCCACATAGTCATCCAAAGCCGCCATCCGCGAGGTGTCGGCCATCCTTTTGCCTCTTTGGGTGAAGTCTTCAGGTGTGTATTTATTGATTCCCTTCCTAGGCTTTAACTCGTATGCTGACCGAACTTGATAGCTCCCCAAGGTCATATCATCAGGAACCTATTATAACAACAAAAGACATGGAAAAGACCGTGTGTGAGGATAAAGTTAGCAATGCATCAATAATTCAATATATGCTCATGCCATACCTCTTGGGTGACCACACCCACATCCTCATCATCCAAAGGATTACCATGGCCAGAAGTGGGATCTGATGGTGTCGTCGACCTAGACCGTTTAGGTGATACATACTCGGGGTCACGACAACCGAAAAGGTTTGATAGCCACCTTACTTTTTGGCCCCGGCGCTGCAACATGTACAAGTGAATGAGCTATCGAACATGGGAACACATGTTAAGTGGTAGTTTGAAGGAGACGTGAACCTTAATGAATGCTCGAAGAGCACCTTCCCCATCGCTTTTCCCAACCGGGGTTGTCACCAGAATAGTCTCGGTCTCATCAGCTGCTTTCTTGATCTGGGCACACTATGAACAGTAACGGTATTGACGTTAGGCAATCGAAGATGTGAATAGTGTGAATGGAAAAGCAAAAAGGACAAATACCAGAAAGTTCATCATTGGAGTTGAAGGGACTGAGTTGCCTTTCCTGACTAATGCGTTGTACTCGTGCTGGGTTAGCTCATCGAAAACGGTGGGATCTTCCAAAATCTCCTCAGCATACGCCGGCTTGCATACCTCCACACGGGTACTTGCAAGAAACCATATGAGATAGTTGTTGAACGCCATAGGGCAGTGCTCACGAAGCTGGGCTCGTTTTCCAGCCTTAGCTTGCTCCACACTAAGCGCGAACTGTACGACATACTTCCTGTGTGGCCCAATCCTTGATCTTCCGCTGCCTTTTCCTATCCAACCTGCAAGTTAGAAACAGAACATTAGCACCATCGAAACCGCCGAGAAGCTGCTAAGTGCTCAAGGTTAATTATATATTACGCGTGTAGCAACTTGTCCGTGTCCTCCCACTCCGGCGGGTGTGGCTAGAACAAACCAAACGGGCGGTACACCCAATGTGGCAGGTGAAGCTCAACCGCCCAGTTGCAGATGAGTGGGCACCGCATATGCCAAAGATCCTTATCCCTAGTGCACATCGGATTCAGCCTGAACTCTATAGGGTTACCAAAACTATCCCTTCTTCCATATGGCTCCCATTCCACCTGCAAAATAGCATAGAATGCAAAATTGATTTCGAGTTACGATAGAAACATGAGAATCACTTATGCAATGTCGAGTCACCTGCTCAGTCATGATCGTGTCCAGCTCGCTCGTGTACAACGTGTACATGACCAAGGGATCATCCGTCATCTCATTTATCACATCCCACTTATAACCCCAAGTGGGGAGCCGTAGTGGGTCATCTTTGTCGTCCCAATCCTCGAACTTCACGGTCTTCGGTCGTCCAACCGGCAATCGCTCACAGCTCCATATAGATAGTGCGAGCATACAACCACCAATACCTCCAGATTTCCTACAACAGGCGTCATCCAACTGCACATAAAAGAGAACATGATTGAATTAACAGGAAGATCACATTGATAATGTACCAATGAAGTGAAAAAGAAACAACTTTGTACCTGTCTATACAAGTAAGCCAGTGTCGCCGAACCCCAACTCCATTTGCTATAGAAGACGATCAACGCCTTCAGCCACATCCGTGGAGCATTCTTCTCTGTGCCATCAGCAAACATAGTCCTGGATATAACGTACCACATGTAGACATGAGCAAATGTCTTGACCTCATCCTCATTAGCTTCCTCGGGACAAGTACCAAAGTTCCATGCAATCCAAATTGAAAGGAGCACCGCCGCGACTCTTTCCTTCTTCTTGTCTTCTGCTGCTGGTGCCGGAGGCTCTGGAGGAACCATACAGATAAGGGCATGCATCTGCGCGCGCCACCCATCAGAATCGGTGCTCATACCTAGAGGATTCCCTTCGATAGGAAGACCAGCGATCATAGCAATATCCCTGGGCGTCACGGTCATTTCCCGGTCCAAGATGGAAACTATGTGTCACCGCCTCCAACGATCAACAAGCGCGGTGATTGTTGCAGCATTGAGCGGTGGCGTCGACCGGCTAACCAACTGAATGAAAGGGAGGAGTCGTGTCTCCCTTACATACGGTGTGTATCGCTCATCATAGCGCATCCCCCCAAGGTTGACCCCGTGAGATTGACTCTTCAGAGGTTGAAGCTCCTACAAACAAGCAAATCAGAAAATTACATATGGGGCATTTGTGTTTGAAATAAACATGAAATTCATAATATCGGCCAATTTGATTATTACCCGCTGCTCCACCGACATAGTGTACGACCAGTGCTGATGGTCCGAGTGATCATCGAGAAGCCAAACCATCCTAACAATTTCAAACAAAGCTTTCTTGTCAACACAATTATCTTCTGAATAAAAATAAACTAAAGTACACCTACTACATGCAAAATTCAAAGCACATGTATCCAAAGCATTCTTGTCAATACAAATAAATAAAACTAGGCCTACTTCATGCAACATTCAATACAAATATCTTTTCCATAGAAATAACATGTCAATCTATGTATCCAAACCATATCTTTTCAATAAAATCAACTAAACTAGGGTTGCAAAAAAAGAGAAATCTATCATGAATAGTATTTGAGTTTCTCTTTTTTGTTTCTTGATGTATTTGCAAAAGAGTCAAATAACATGTCAATTCACATCAGATTTCTCTTTTCTATTTCTCGATGTATGTTTTAAATTTTGATCTGAATTTTTTAGGGGTATCTTAATATGTACTATGAACATGTATGATTTTTTTCAGGTTTTTTTGCAATATTTAAATTTGAATTTCGGCCGCGAGGCACACGGTGACATGCAAATGTGCATGTCACCTGATCTCTGTCCAGTAAGCACACCACGTCAAGCCAGCCCATGAGAGCGCGCTGCGTGGAATTGGTGACGTGGTGTGGCCAATCGGGTGCCATCCCGGCCCCAGCTCGGCAACTCCCAGGAGCCCGAGGGACATTGGTTGGACCCACAGGACGGAAACCACAGGCAAACTCAGCAGCTTCGACGAGAGGTATTGCGAAAGAAAAAAAAGCGTCGGCCGAAGCTCAGTGTCATTTTCTTTTCTTGGGAAAACAGAGCTCAGTGTCCACGTCTAACAACGAGACCACCAACGGTAAGAAAAAGTGGATGCGTCACAGGAGAAGCACTCCGTTGGATTCTCTTTCTCGCACATCCTGCTGACCGGCTGTGTGGGTCCCGTGCTGTGACACTGGCCCGAGAGAGCGGCGCGGCCAGGGAATCCTCGCACGCAGACGCAGGCGAGGCATCGAAAGGAGTAATGACGAGAGGCAAATAAAGCCGCAGGGAGGTGGAAAAGTCATGAGATGGGCGCGCTGCTGCTGCCTTTGCTGCTTGCTGGCTGGGACCTCTTCCCCACACGCGCTGGTCGGGCATCTCTTCGCTCTATGTTCTTTTTTTCATTTTTTAGACAAATCTCTTCGCTCTAGTGGCCGGCCGGCTAGTCGAGGAGGCAACCGAGTAGATTCTCGCGGTAAATCCTGGTCCTTTTACATTGCAATAGCGTGCCAGCTCCATGACCATTTTGGACCATTATGGGCAGAATGACAGTCAGTTTAAGAACCGTGCCGTTACGACCGAATTTTCCCTTAAAAAAGGTTTGTGGACCGAATTTGTGTCCCCGTGTAGCCAACCCCCCTGCCATAGTTAAGAGCATCTAAAGCCGGAAGCTACGCCCGGGCAGTCAGCCTGGTCACTCTTTTGTAACAAACCGACCACCCCCTTCCCCCGGGCCGTCTTAAACTGGGCTCAAACGCCTGGGTTGGTCAGCACACCCCAACTCCCTCGGCTGTCTCTCTGTTGGAAAGCAAGTACTTCCCTAATGGCAGCCCCCTCTATGTCTCGGCCTCGGGTTGCTCGCAGTTCTGGCGTGATCTTGTTAAAGTTCATCCTAATATCAGGGCTTAGGTCAAGTTTGTCGTGGGGAATGGGTCCTCTACCCGATACTAACTAGACTGGTGGTGTGGCGATTCGGCCTTAGTTGTTGCCTTTCCTACTTTATTTCCGTACTGTTCGTCTCCGAATATCTCAATCTCTGAGCTCTCTCACATGGGTTGGGATTTGGGTCTTAGAAGAACCCTTTCTCCTCAAGAGTTGGGAGAATGGCAGCTTCTTGCTGCTCATTTAACTGTTCTCTCGGAGGAGGATGATTCTGTGGTTTGGCCTCACACTTCTTCGGGTAGATTCTCTGTTAAGTCACTTCATGGACGTCTCATATCTGGAGCTCCCACGAATAAGTTGAAGGTTGTTTGGCTTGCTAGGGTGCCACCTAAGATCAAAATCTTTATGTGGCAAGCCATCAATGGCCGCCTGCCGGCGGCTGATTACATTTGCAAGCAAAATGAGCCCGGATCCGATCGTTGCGCTCTCTGTAATGACCCGGAGAACTCTGATCATATCTTTTTTTAGCCGTGTCCTGGCTAAGCTGGCGTGGTCTTGTATTCGCGAGTGGATGGGGGTGTCCTAGGCCCCGTCGTCTTTTGCTAAGCTTCGGCCTCTGGCCTCCGGTCTGTTCGGGAAAAAGAAATGGATCTTCTGGGTTTGGTTTTTGGCGCTTTGTTGGGTGTTATGGACCACTAGAAACAAATTTACTACTCCCTCCTTCCATCTATATAGGTCCTAATGCGTTTTTCGAGGCTAACTTTGACCAAACGTTAGAGCAATAATATATGACATGCAACTTACACAAAGGAGCTTCAAATTTGTATGTCAAAGGAGCTTCCAATAATATAATTTTCATAGTATACATCTCATTTGCTATTAATCTTGTCAATAGTCAAAGGTTGTCTTGAAAAACACATTAGGCCCTATATAGATGGAAGGAGGGAGTATTAAGTATATTTCCCCTAACAGGCCGACTTAATGCTTGTTTAAAATGATGATCTTCTTGCAGTAGTGGAGATTATTGACTGAGGAGGCCGACCGCGATGCTTTGGAGGAGCTGATCTCTAGGTCCGTGCGACCGCTTCTTCCCTGATGCGATTGACGTGCTTTTTCCCTGATCTTTAGGGCTTCTTCCCTAACAGGATGAGGCCTATGTCGAGACCAACCGACCGTTCATCCGGCAAGAACAAGCGGCGATTGACGTGCTTTTCGCTGAACTGGAGCCGGACGAGTAGGCGGAGGCCGACGCAGAGAAGCTGTATGAGGCGGAGTTGCAACTGTTGCCAGTACCCGAGGCTGGGCATGGAGATCATGGACATCTCCTACTATAAGTACTGTAGTGTAGGTTTTAATTGATCCACGTAGTACTTAGATGTTTTTTTCCATGCTTTGTATGGTTTTAATGATTGAACTATGAGGTGTCCGGATGCATACAGGGAAATTTCACAATTTTCCGGTCACTTTTCACGGACCGCCCGTCCACTCGGGCGCTTTCACGGTTGTTTAAGGGGCTAGCTTTGTTGTCCGTGTCTGTAGATGCTCTTAAAAACACAACAAGTTTGAGTAGTAGTTTCAATCTTTTTTTCAATCGCACAACGAGGCTCTCAATGAAAACACCAATATTGATACTAAAATCGATAGACCTCGGATCAGGGGCCCCGAGTTACAAGTGACAGGAGACGAAGGGGACAATATTTACCCAATTCTGGCCCTCTCGAAGAAGTAAAACCCTACGCCATGCTTCTATTATATTAATGATGGTATATCGAGTACATGCTTGATCTACCTCGAGATCGTATGTTGCATTCTAACCCTAAGGTGAATAATGATAGATCTAACCTCTACGGACTAAACCCCTCAGCTTATATAGATGCTGGGGTATCTAGCGTTACATATGGTCGGTTGCCATCTAGGGATAAGCACGCCGACAACTGAAGCCATCCTTGAGAAACACGCCAAGTCTTCGGCAGAGTCCATCTTCACCACACCAAGGTTCGAGGCTTCCAAAGTCCTTCCTTGTGAGATCGGTGGACCAAAAGCCCGACCCACGGATGGTAGGCCAACTAGGTTGGTACGCCCTAGTCCAGGATACCGTCAGCATTCCTTAGCTTTTCCTCTCATAGAGAAAATGAAATAGACACAATTTCAGAGTGTCAGAATCATAATCCTTTATGCGTGTCATGTTGCACAATTCAGTGAAATTGTGTAAGTGCATACCGGCATCCTCAGAAGCAGATCCTCCAAATTGGTCCTGGTGAACCATGGAAACTAAGTTCCGTTTAATCTCATACTCAATAGCTGCTACCTAAGGTTGTGCTATAGGTTCACGCATGAAGTTGTTGCTAGGAGTAGCAAAACTTCCAAGATTACGAGCCATAGTAATATTTTTGTTTTTCAACTGACAAGACTTGCAACAAGAATAAAATTTAAACTTAAAACAGAAAGTTAAAAACTGAAACTAAAAATTAACTTTAACAAAAACTCTAGCACAAAGACTAGGAATATTAAACTCCTCCCCGGCAACGGCGCCAGAACAAGTGCTTGATACCTCCTTTTATTGATCCGGTATTGGAATAGAAAAGAGTATCCCGCACCTATTTCCTCAGAGGTGTCCCTGGGTTATTGAACCCATGAAAAGAAGATTCCCTTGAAGCAATGGTCTCTAGCATTGTTCGGGAATTTGGTAACTGGTAACTGCTCGGTCGACTACTGATTAGCGATTAATCGTTAATCGGCCACTTAACTGAATTAATCGGTCGATCATTAATCGGCTGCACATGAGAATATATTGGCAATATGTAACTAGTTTTTCATGTATTGTACCACTTAATCCAATGCTCACAGCTACGTATTATACATTTATACTAAAATATAATGTCGTAGGCATATAAAAAGCATGGACAAGAGATAGAATTGTTACCTGGACAGTTTGGTCATGATGCATCCAAACCGGAAGGCAACAAACCTACAGAATTGATGATAGATATGCATTTGTAGATGTTCTAAACTTGTCAAGATAAATGAGTAAATGACAGCCATACATGTGACAACAGGCAGCCACACAACTTGGCAATATGCAGCCACACATAACAAGATAAATAGCAGCCACACATGTGAACATGGAATAATTCACTACAAGGTTCAGCACAAATAGCATAATATGTAATAAGGTTAACATACCAAAAGTACTCAAATAGCTCTCACAACTCATATAGTCGCATCACAAGCATAACTTTGTAAGTGCATAATAAAGTAGCAAAATAAGGTCTTATTCTTATGGATCATAAATGGTTCAAGGATGCTGGGTGTCCTCATCCTCATCATCATCTTTGGTTGCCATCACACCATCATCATCAGACTCGAAATCAATGTCTTCCTCCATATCCACCCCTCCCCATGATCAGATTCATCATCATGAGAAACAATTTCTTCAACTTCATGTAGTTCTCTCACTCTTGCACTCCTACGAGGCTCCATAGCTTCGGTTGCACCCTCTGCTTCATCATCAATATTGTATGGCAGCCCCGTCATAGGATCAATCTCCTCATCAACGTATGCACCTTCGCATATCCAATCTTGTGCCTGTGATGCATCTTCACCAAGAAGAGGATCACTACAAGAGGATAACTTAGTTCTTCTATCCATCATTTTTCCATTGAATTGGACATAAACCATGTTGTCCCTTCGGATCACATCTAGTTTGTTTCTCCTCTTTGTATCTACCTACAAAGTGCAAATGGGAGCATAGTCAGAATTTGTTGCAAGAAGCAAGAATGTTCATATTTGATTGACTAAGGGTGACTAAGTGTTACCCTTTCATAAGAGCTCCAGTTTCTTTCACATTCGGATGAACTTGTGGTCAAGTTGATTATCCGTATGGCCATTTCTTGCACTACATTCAGCTTTAGTCCATAAGTTCCCCACCATTCAGCTGTAGTTTGGAAATAAAGAAGCAATGTTCATTAAGCCAATAACTTGAAAAATGTTGTAATAGAAAGTTTTGCATTGAGAACAAGCTTACCAGCATCAAAATTGGCATTGCTAATTGCTTCCATGGTTGTCACCTTCCCAAACATGCCATCTTTCTTCTTAAACTTGGTGAAGTCCATGTTAAGCACTACATTTTGGTTGTTGTCATCATCATAATAAAATGTCTCCATTACTTCCATAAACGCAGCCACAACCTCTACATCCATGAAGATGCTTCAATCAACATAACTATATTTGGGATTCAACATATATGCTGCCATGTGTAACGGAGAATCTAGCCTCCCTCTCATCTTGCCATCCATGGCATTAGTGATCCCCAGATAGTCCTTTTCTGAATTTTCAACAGCAAGCATGATATCTTCTTTGCACTTACTATTTCTCCATACATAGTGGCCATTGATGGACCATCACCATCAGCCAACCAAAGCACCTTCACCAATGGTTCAAAAACCTTGAATTGCAACATAGAACATATAGAAATATGAGAAAACAGCCCCACAATCCAACATATACACATACCTTGATGCAAAGAGAGACACCTCTCCAAAAAACCCACTCATTATTGTGGCATGAGCTGACTTTCCTTTCTTTGTTCTTGTGTGCTTACATGCTTCCCATTCATCACTACAAACCATTGCCCTTAGTTCCTTCTTCTTAGCAATAGTACTTTGCAAGGTAAGAAATGCGGAAGCAAATCTCGTCACTCCCGGTCTAACAATGTCTTTTTTTTGTAGAAGACCTCATCAAGGACAATGTTTTATGATGTGCATAGAGAAAAATTGTCATCTCCTTGGCTTTAGTGATTGTAGGACTAAATTGCTTCAACTTCCCAATTGCTTGTACCATCAAATTGAGGGTGTGAGTTGCACATGATGTCCAAAATATCTTTGGAAATTTTCCTTTAAGCACCACCTTTGCTCCCATGTTGTTGGAAGCATTATCCGTAACCACTTGCACGCCATTGTCAACACCTTCAAGATTTATGATGTGCAAAATCAGCAAGCATGAAATAAAAGTTGAGAGTTTATATGAAATCAGCACGCACCAATTTTCTCAATGCACTCAACTACATAATCGAAGATGACTTGCAATGCACACACAAGTTCATTATACTTCTTGTTTTTTGTCGGTCCATGCATCAGTCATGATAGAGCACCCGGTTGCCACCCTCTCAAGTTCATGTGGCTTCATCAAATCCTTTGTTCTTTCAACCTCTTATAGCAACATGTTCTCTCGCAGCATGTATTGGGAGCGTGGATTCCACCTAAGACCAAACCTACCAAGCGCTTCACAAAATGCCTTGAAGTCATCATCGTTGATGGCATTAAAAGAGATATTTTTATTGTAGACCCATCTAGCCAAATATTGGCCTACTTTGTAAGATCTCTCCTTGTCAATTGCGTCATTGATGTTCTACTGGAACTTCTTAAATGGGACGGAAGGATCAATTGGCATCACATATTTATCCATAGGCCCTACATTGCGCGCTTCACCATCTCTAATTGCAGCAGGCTCTTCTTCAATCTTGTCATTCTCCTCAACTTCAATGACAACCTTAGCCGCCACTTCTGCATCATGTTTTGCTTTTAGCTTCTTCTTCTTTGCTGGTGCCTCACAAGCTTCCCTACACCTCTTTTGCTAATCCACGTTGGCCACCATGCAGGGTGCGACTTGCCCCCTAATCTGAGCAATATGTTGCTTCATCCTATTGATCCCTCCAAACATCTCTTTTCCACACAACTTGCACTTCACTCGCGATAAATCTAGAGGATCAATCAAGGTTGCGAACTCCCAACCCATGTCATTTGAATTTCTCTTAAGAGTCTGAGAACTTGCAGTGGTAGAACCTACCGTAGACCACTGCAAATTTTGTTGCCAAACTAGATGGAAATCATAGCAGAGATTAAAACCTTGAGATGAATCTTAGCATAATTGTACCTTGTTGGATGGTGAAGCCATAGGGACCTGGTTTGAGGGGTCGCCGGCGCTGCTACTTGGCCTAGGTCGCCAGAACTGATGCCTGGCCTAGGTCGCTGCTGCTGCCGGTCCTATGTCGCGCTGCTGCAGCCTGCAGGTAGGGGCTGGAGGAGAGACGGGGAGAAGAGGATGGGAGGCTAGGGCCGGCAACGGGAGCAGGGAGATCGCCGACGGTGGCTAGGGCCGGCGTGGAGAAGCCATGGTCGTGACACGTGAGGAGTCAGGAGAGGAAGGGGCGCTGCGATTTGGGAGAGGGAGGGTGCAGCGCCGGATGTTACGGGGCCAAATAATGGCATGGATTGCCGCTTCGGTTACCCCCCCTTTTTTTATGGATGCCACTTCAGTTACCTGACCCATAACCGATTAATCGGTTTGACAACCAGTTAATTGTCTGACAATCGATTAAATGCCAGTTAATCGGCTTGACCAGTTAATGAACCGAGTATGTGCTATTCGCCTCAGTTAGGCACTGAGTAGCGATTAAATGGGCATTTAAATGGTAACTCAGCCGAGTTCTTGAACAATGGTCTCTAGCAAGCTTTTTTGAAAGTGTCAAATCCAGTTTTTGACCGAATCAACAAGCAAATAGTGTTTCAAACACTTATAATAAAGAGAGGTACGGGTATGAAGTCTTATGCTTACAACCTTGTATTTGCGTTGGGATCAAACATGATATTATTTTGTGTGCTAGAAGTCACGCATCGAGATGTGCTTCTTATAGATCAAAGTGGGGATGTGTCCAAATAACATCTTGACCGGCACGAGTCCTATATCAAGAATCAGTTGTCCTACTGATGTCTACTACACAACCTTCTTCTTGTAGACGTTGTTGGGCTTCCAAGTGCAGAGGTTTGTAGGACAGTAGCAAATTTCCCTCAAGTGGATGACCTAAGGTTTATCAATCCGTGGGACGCATAGGATGAAGATGGTCTTTCTCAAGCAACCCTGCAACCAAATAACAAAGAGTCTCTTGTGTCCCCAACACACAAAATACAATGGTAAATTGTATAGGTGCACTAGTTCGACGAAGAGATGGTGATACAAGTGCAATATGGATGGTAGATACACTACAAAAAAAAGACACATCCGTGACATTTTGGGCCGAACGAAATTTTTTCTGTCATACATATGACACTTCTATGACGATAATTGTGACAAAACCCGGTATCATCATAGATGTAGTGGGCTCCTACTTCTATGACAAAAAATCATGACAGAAAATGGGCTTTTCGTCCTGGGCGAGCCGGAGACGCAGCTGCACGACATTCTTTGGGCCGTCCATGATGGAAAAAACCATGTTAGAAGCGAGGAGGAAAATTTGAGGAGTTGCGGTTACGGTGGGAGGTCGGGGCGGAGCGATGTGCGTTTCTCAGACGACGCTGCTGCAGTGTGCGAGGCGTTGGCTCTAATCGAACCCGAAGCGAGGCGTTGGGCTCTAATCAACCCGGCGATTGCACCGCAGGCTACGCGTTCATCGAACTCGAGCGATCGACCGATGGCTGTTAATCGAACCCGATGGAGCGATTCGCCGCTCTGCTGCCGATCAAGCCGATCGATGCTGCCTCTGGGATGAACAAAGTGGCGTTGCGGGGGGTTGGATGAACAGTGAGCGGTGGCGTTCCCTCTGGATGAACAGGAACCTGTGGTGTGGAGGGCTGGATGAACAGTAGACCGTGGAGGGGTGGCCGTGGAGGGGTGGTTGAACAGGACCCCGTGGTGTGGAGGGCTGGATGAATAGTAGATGGTGGAGGGGTGCCCGTGGAGGGGTGGTTGAACAGTAGCCGATGGAGTAGCGCGCGGTGGAGGCTGGATGAACAGGAGCCCGTGGTGGCTGGAGAAGGTCAACGGTAGCCCGTGGAGGCCGGAGGAGGTCGACGCTGGAGATGAACAGTATCCCGTGGAGTCCCATTTTGCGGTACGCCACACCCCTCCCCCCCGTTTCGACCGTAGCGCTCCAACACAAGTCCGTTTTGCGGTACGCCACACCCCTCCCGATGAACAGGACCCCCGTTTCGACCGTAGCGCTCCAACACAAGTCCGTTTCGTCCGTTTTGCGGTACGCCACACCCCTCCCGATCAACAAGACCCCCGTTTCGACCGTAGGAGGTCCGTTTCCTCCGTTTTGCGGTACGCCAGGCCCCTCCCGATCAACAGGACCTGTTTGAGCGTGGCGGTCGAACACAAGGCCGTTTCCTCCGTTGTGCGGTACGCCAGGCCATGTTTCCATCGCCTGTTCCGTCCAAGCCCTCCAGATGAACACGACCACGCATTCCGTTCCGACCCAGCCGGTTGGCTCCCCATGAACACGACAATGACGCTGTTTCTCCGTTCTGACCCAACCATGTACGTATGCACGAGTAGGCGTTAGAGACCCTGCCCGTATGTACGTATGTGGCCGTATTTTCTTTCTTGCACCCTCGTCGTTGTACGTACGTGTACATGCTATGTGCGTGCCTCTACTACGACACGTGCGCGCCTCTACATCTACGACACGTGCGCGCCTCTACATCTACGACACGTGCGCGCCTCTACATCGACCAGTATGTACGTACACGTTCGCGACCAGAATGACAACGCTACGTACGCTTCGACCAGGTGGGTCCCGGTATCGAGCACTTCCTTGCGTGCAAAGATGTAGCTCGTGGGTCCCAGCCGAGGGCGAATCGTTTTTGCCCGGACGCACTTCCTTGCGTGCGAAGGTGTAGCTGGTGGGTCCCGCAGTCGGGGAAACGTTTTTCGCGAAATATGGTGGCCCGTCCGGTGGGTCCCCGGCCGTGGAGGAATAATTATTATGCGTGTAATAAGGAGGCACTTCCTTGCTGCGGCCGTGGACCCAGCTGTCAGCCTCTCCACTTACAGTCCACGTCCAATGGAAGCCGTTTCTTGACCACGTTGACCACGCCACGCCGAGAGCACCAGGGCGGTGGACGACGGCGAGGCCTAGGAAGGGGACGACGCGGAGCCGGGGAAGACGCGGCAGTGGATGCCCACGCCAGAGGAGTACGAGGGTTCACCGGTTCGGCTGCGGTGTGAGGATGCCGTCACCGCAGAATAACAGGGGGTGTGGGTGAGTAGAGGGATGCCCTGGCTAGCGGTGGGAGTAGTAGGGGGCGCTGAGGCCTCCGCCGCATCGCAGCCGACCACGGGAGGCAGGAGCACGAGGCACGACCGGCGCTGGTTTGGGCGGCTGGAGCAAGAAGACCAGAGGTTAAAGAAGCACTACGGCCGTTGGATGGACATCGTACGGTCACTGGAGCTAGAATCGTGCATATTGACTAAGTTGACAAAGCCCTCCGTCCCCGTCAACTTAGTAGACCCACAAGTCAGCCTGCCACTATACTGGGTCCCAGCTAATAGGGGGAGTATTCATTTTTTTGTGCGTAACAAGGAGGCACTTCCTTGCGTGCGAAGATATAGCTGGTGGGTCTGAGCTGTCAGCGGCGGTAATGTTTTTTTCGCGAAATATTGAGGCCATTTCGGTGGGTCCCTGATGTCAGGTGGACGAATCATTATTTTGCGCGTAATAAGGAGGCATTTCCTTGTGTGCGGCCGTGGACCCAGCTGTCGGCCTCTCCACGTACAGTCAACTTCAGATGCATGTCGGTCGTTGACCACGTTGACCAGGCCGCGCCGAGAGCACCAGGGCGGTGGACGACGACGAGGCCTATGAAGGGAACGACACGGAGGCAGGGAAGACTCAGCAGTTGTTTCCCACGCGGAGGGGAGTACGACTTAACGAGGGTTTATCGTTCTGCCCGCCGTCAGCCGGAGAATAACAGCAGGTGTGGGTGAGTAGAGGGATGGCTAGGCCAGCGATGGGAGTACGGTGGGGCGGTGAGGCTGCAAGGCAGCACAATGCCGTCATGAGGAGGGAGCAGCAGTCCCGCCGGGCGCTTGTTTGAGCGGCCGGAGCAGGAAGAGCAGAGATTGAAGAAGACGACGGCCGTTGGATGGACATCCAACCGTCACCGCTTAAAGCGCCAACCTTTTTAGGAAAGCCTCAAATCTGTGGAAAACAGCATACAACCCATCTGCCATTATTTCTAATAATTTACAGCCCATTTGCTAATTCTTAAGGTGTTTTTGGAGCCCATATTCTTTTGTTAGCATTACAGCCCATATTGTGGCCACGGTTAAAAATTATACGAAATTTTGCATATTTCAAAAGCGGTCCGAACTGTTTTTAAACCCGAAATTTTGACTCACATTCAAACTGATTTTAAAAATAAATGTATATCAATATAAAATCCAACACATTCTCCATGCATAAAAATTAATGTAATTTAAAATATTGAAATGAAAAAAATATATTTGAAACTAATTGCCTGTTTGATGTGTTTTAAAAATGTACAGCCCATTTCTCATTACTGACGGGCCATTTTCTCGGCCAGCCGAATGAAAAGCTCTCCTCGTCTTGAAAGATTTCCAGCCCAACAGGCCTGGCAAAGCGACTTAATTGGCAAATCACAAAAAAACTGGGCTGTGGCCGTGGACCCAGCTGTCAGCCTCTCCACGTCTGATTACTCTTCCGATGGAAGTCGTTCCTTGACCATGTTGACCACGCCATGGAGAGCACCACGGCAAAGGACGCACGACGAGGCCTAGGAAGGGGACGACGCTGAGCCGGGAAGACGCTGGCAAAGGGAAGCCCGCCGGAGAGGAGTAACGAGGGTTCACCGTCTGGCTGCGGTGTGAGGTTGTTGTCGCCAGCAGGCCTGGCCAGCGGTGGGAATAGTAGGGGTGAGGCCTCCATGGCAAAGACAGCCGCCACGAGAGGCAGGAGCATGCGGCACGACCGGCGCTGCTTTGGGTGGCTGGAGCAAGAAGACCAGAGGTTGAAGAAGCACTACGGCCGGTTGATGGACATCATACGGTCACTGGAGCTAGAATCGTTCATATTGACTAAGTTGACAAAGCCCTTCGGCCCCATCAACTTAGTAGGCCCACAAGACAGCCTCCCACCAAGGTGTGTCCTAGCTAGCCGGGGGAGTATTCATTTTTTTGTGCGTAATAAGGAGGCACTTCCGGTGGGTCCGAGCTGACAGCGGGGGGAACATTTTTTTCGTGAAATACGGTGGCCCGTCTGGTGGGTCCCAGCAGTCAGGGGGAAACGATTTATTTCACAAAATACCGGTGGCCCGTTCGGTGGGTCCCCGCTGTCAGGTGGAGGAATAATTATTTTCCGCGTAATAAGGAGGCACTTCCTTGCGGCTGCCGTGGACCCAGCTATCAGCCTCTCCACGTATAGTACTCTTCCAATGGAAGTCGGTCGTTGACCATATTGACCACTCCGCGCCGAGAGCACCACGACGGTGGACGACGGCAAGGCCTAGGAAGGGGACGACACGGAGCCGGGCCACGGGAGGCAGGAGCAGGCGGTAGCACAGCCGGCCACGAGAGGTAGGAGTAGGCGGCACGACCAGCACTGCTTTGGACGGCTGGAGCAAGAAGACCAGAGGTTGAAGAAGCCATATGGCCACGATGGACATCATACGTTCACTGGAGTATTGACTAAGTTGACAAAGCCCTCCGTCCCCGTCAACTTAGTAGGCCCACAAGTCAGCCCAACAATATGGTGGGTCCCAGCTAGCAGGGGGTATTCATTTTTTGGGCGTAATAAGGAGACACTTCCTTGCGTGCGAAGATATAGCTGGTGGGTCCAACCTGTCAGCGGGGGAACTTTTTTTCGCGAAATACAGAGGCTCTTCCTATGGGTCCTAGCTGTCAGGTGGAGGAATCATTATTTTGCGCGTAATAAGGAGGCATTTCCTTGCGTGCGGCCGTGGACCCAACTGTCAGCCTCTCCACGTACAGTCCACTTTCGATGGATGTCGTTCATTGACCACGTTGACGAGGTCGCGCCGAGAGCACCAGGGCGGTGGACGACAGCGAGGCCTAGGAAGGGAACGACACGGAGCCAGGGAATACTCGACAGTTGTTTCCCACGCGGAGGAGTACGAGGGTTTACTGGTTCGTCCGCCGTCGCCGGAGAAAAACAACATGTGTGGGTGAGTAGAGGGATGGCTAGGCCAGCGATGGGAGTACGGTGGGGCCGTGAGGCCTGCGCGGCAGCATAGCCGGCCGCGGGAGGAGGGAGCAGGCAGTCCCGTCGGCGCTTGTTTGAGCGGCTGGAGCATGAAGAGCAGAGATTGAAGAAGCACGACAGCCGTTGGATGGACATCCAACAGTCACTGCTCTCGTGTGTTGACTAAGTTGATAGGGCGTTGCGTGTGCGTCAACCTTTTTTTTATGAAAGCATACGCGTCAACCTGTAGTAGGCGCACAAGTCAGCCTCAAATCTATGGAAAACAGCATACATCCCATCTGTCATTATTTCTAATAATGTATAGCCCATTTGCTAATTCTTAAGATTTTTTTGGAGCCCATCTTCTTTTTGTTAGCATTACACCCCATATTGTGGCCACGGTTAAAAAGTATACGAAATTTTGCATATTTCAGTGCGGTCAACTGTTTTTAATCCAGAAATATCGATTCACATTCAAACTATTTTGAAAAATAATTTATATAAATATTAAATCAAAATAATTGTCCACGCATACAAATCAATGGAATTTAAGATCTTGTAAAGAAAAAAACTGAAACTAATTCCCGGTTTGATGTATTTTAAAAATGTACAGGCCATTTCCGGGCAAACCGAATGAAACTCTCCTCGTCTTGAAACATTTGCAGCCCAGGAGGGCCGATAAAGCAAGTAGGCCTTGTTTGGGTATTTCTTTTAGAAAATAGAACTGGGCAAGAAAAAAACACAACTGGGCTCATGATGTGGTAAACATAAATAAAACTCTGGCTAGACGGGCCACAGCCCCCGCACAGCCCCATTGTTACCCTGATCCGTCGCTAAAACTAGTATAAATAACAACTGCTTGTTCCTCATTGTCTAAAAAAACTGCTTGTTCCTCAAAAAAAAACTGCGCGACTTGCTGGGTCCCTGGTGTCAGCTGCTCGTAGTGTAATTCTCTCGTTTATTGACTATGTTGACGATGGCGTGAGCCCCAGATGTCCAACCATTAGGAGGAACCATATTTTTGGGCTTGTACGATAGAGGCACTTGCTTGCGTACTGCCATGACGCTGGTGGGTGCCTACTTTCATCCTCTCCATGTACAGTCATCTCCTTGTTCCTCTCGGTTGTTGACGACGTTGACAACACAAGAGGGCGGCCCACCGCGCACGGCGAGCGAACCAAGGCTGCAAGGCGGAGGACGACGGCGAGGCCTCGGACGGAACGAACAGGAGCCGTTGAAGATGCGCCGGTCCAGTCGCAGGCGGAGGGGAGTACGCGGGTGGGCGGGTGGGGGTGGGGGGGGCTTGTCACTTGGCTTCAGCAATGCACAAGTGAGCTCAAGCAGCCAGCGTGAGTGATTTTATTTCCCTTGGTTGTGATTTGTTACAATATTTCACTCTAAATTAAACGAATGGCAAGCCATTTGCCTTGTTTCAAAGAAAATATGACAAATACAACCGAGTTGAAAAGGGCAGGAGCATCTAACTCCAGCTTACAAACTGTACAAAAGCATGAGGGTTGATTGTTCATCAGGTTTACAAAAAAACCCAGATTGAAAAGGGCAACAACATCTAACTCCAAAGACTGTTTTCGATCCGCAGTCAAATGGATCGGTCAGTCCATAGAATGAACATCCTGGATCGTAAAATTTCTTTGGATTATGACCATAATATGTTGTAAATAGAAGCTCGGCACGTTCGTAAGCTCTTTTGCCCACCGAAACTCCTTTTTTGCTCTTCGACATACCCATCCATCAAAACCATGCTGCTGATAAACTTAAGCCTGATGGACAATAGTAACCTCGCATTCAGCAGGAAGAATGTGACAAATCTTGTGTTTGCACGGTTGGCTACATATTGTTCTAGCGTTATTGTCTTCAATCGAATATCATGGGAAGTGAGAAAATCCCGATGCTTACAAATCCACCGATTGGTTATAACTTTCTTACCCCGTCATGTTGCCTAAATAGACATGAAAATTGAAAACAGTTAAGGTCTAAAAGAAGAGTGTCGAAAGAGCAACAACTGAACGGTAAATTCTAGTACACTATATGCGGGCTTCCAATGTGCGTGAAATTATGACCTTTATATACAACTTCTCCTGACATGGAAAGCATTGCAGCAAGCCAATAATCTTGTTCAGATCAAAACTATTCATTTGGATATATAAGATCTTGACAGAATCCAGCACCATTGATAGGCCATCCATGGAGAAACTCTTCATTGAGCATAGAACATAATATTAGTACAAAATGTGTACTCCAAGATGATATATAAATTATGCGCAGAAATTTAAAATGCAGCATATGGTTACAAGTGTAGATGATAATATAAAGCACCTGAAGAACCGTGGAGCCAAACACCATATTGAAATGAGCACAGAGATCTGTATTACACCCAAGGTCTCCAGTTTAGGCGCAGAGAGGACGGTTATTTGCAATGGTGAATAACTAGAATCAAGGATCAACCTTTGAAGTGGTGGGGCATCTTGGATGATGAGCTGCCTTCCGTCAAAAGAAATTCCAATTCTTACAAGGTTAGGCGACTTTATTTGGAGACAACCGATTCTAACTGTGAAAACAAGCACCAAGCACTCTAGCGCGCAGGGCAATCAAGTGGATGATGCTGTGCAATGAGGCCTCCGATATACGAACCCGCACAAGTGAAAGTTTCTTGAGAAATGGGAGTCGAAGGTTTAGTACCAGATTATGCGGAAGGTAGCACAACGCAAAGGTGGCGGTGTGGAGAGAGGAGGAAAACCACGAGATGGACATCGGTCTTTGAGGGCACAAGTTCATGGCGTTACAGAGTGTGGTATGTGATTTCCAAGGGAATAGTAGAACTCAAGCAGCTGTAGTTCTGTGAATTCAGGGGATTTCAGCCAAGCGTCCACCGTGCAGGGCATGGTATGCTTGCTCAGGTAGCATGACGGGATGCAGAGGATTTGAACGGAGCCCTGGTGGGAGGAGATGATGGCTCTGGGATTTCAAAATCATTGAAGAGAGATTGCTGACGACAATCGAGATTAAGGGGCATGACGCCATAGAGGGCGCCACCGAATTGAGAGGACTTGGGTGCGGCAGCAATCCTTGGTGGGGAGAAGCGAGATGATCTCCCCAAGGATGGCGTCCGGGAGATCGCTGATGCGGTCCACCCGAGATTCTACGAGTTCCTGGGATCCGGTGGGGGCGGAGTCGCCGCTTCTCCCCGCGCTGCCGGGTGCGGGATCTACAACAGGCGTCGCCGTTGGCGGGAGCCTCATCTTCTTGGCGTTGGGGTCAGCCGACTCCATTTTCCTCGAGGGCGTCGCGTCGCGCTCACAGATTTGAGCAGAGTAACGAATGACGAGCCTAGTTGTAGTGCGAGCAAAGAAGAAGGGGAGCTGGGGGTTTTCTGTATGAGTGAGGAAGAAGGGGAGCTGGGGTTTTCTGTAGGAGTGAGGTGAGGAATTTGGGGGTACGAGTGGAGCGAGCTGACGTGAGGTAGGTGGGAGCAAGGAGGAAGAAGAGCACCCAGGTTTTTTTTTGTTGGGGAGGCGGTGTGCTGGGTGTGGGTAGCGCCTTTTGAATTGATTTTACTATTTACTAGTGTGGATTGGCTGTTTTGTCTTGGGCCCAGAGAAACAATTACTACTAGTACAGTGGAGACACTCTACAGCCTACCCGTAAAAACAATTACTACTAGTACAAAGGAGACACTCTACCGCTTGGCTCCTCCTAGGTCATTGAAACGTCTCCTCTCTTGAATGCCGTTATACTTTTGTTCACCGACATGCGGGCCATGCAGCTTGGCCCAAATGCCATCCACCAAATTAGCAGGCAAGATGCAAAGTGAGAGTCACCCCGTCAGAAGCGCCGGCAAAGAACGAGCCGTCATATCACAAAACCCCACCTCCCGCAGCCTAAGTTTGACGGACGAAGCAACCATCATTTCACTCCTTGCTGAATCCCCTTCTCCTCACCGTCTTCAAGAAAGGCAACACTCGCATCTGCCGCTTGTTCTTCTCTCCCAACGAAGGGAAGGTAAGCAGATCCGTGATGTTGGTATATTTTCGTTCGGAGAAAAAAGAACTTTTGCAAAGCAAGAACCGATCCTCACTCTCTTTTTGTTTCATTGTCATTGAGATTGTGTTTTCCTTTCAGTGGTCTCCTAGTATTCGTCAGTTTCATGATGGACCAAGGAGAACCAGGCAAAGATCTGCCGATATTGGAGCAGACGCGGGAGGCTGATCCCCACGAGACAAAGAGCTCCAAGAAGATGGAGGCAACCTCTGAGCCGACCCCAGATACGCTCACGGCCACTACTGAGATGGTCAACGCCCCGTTTGAGGTTACAACCCCCGTGGCACTGCAGGAGCAGTTTTCCCCCTTCGAGGATGTGTCCCCCCCACTGAGCTGCCCAAGGTGATTTCCTTCTTTGCCGATCTCGATTGTGGTTTTTCATCTAAGTATGTGGTGATTTTTTTAGAAAAGGAAGTATGTGGTGATTAATAATGCAAAATTTTATTAGCTTCGATGCCATGCTATACATAGTGGTTTAAATAACTTGTGGTTCTTATACTGAAAAGTAATTCAGAATTTGTTTCTATTTCAATTAGAGCCCTGATGCAGACAAGGATTGTGTGGTTGTGCATGTCACTCGCTATGAGGCGGATAACCTAAATATATGCACGGGGAAAACAGAGTTCTTAGGCTGTTGGATCCTGGAAGCCATTTGCGGTTATACCAATGAAGAGTTGTATTCCAGCCTCACTGTTGTCAGGCGTGTTGTCCAGGGTGTACTGAAGCACAAGAAGTTCAAAGCTACTCCTTCGTTTGTGAGGCATACCGTTCTTGTCAAGCTTATGCAGGAAGATGACGTGGCATGCCTCCACAAACAAGTTTATCAGTGGCAAGGCCACAAGGTTGTCTTCATGAAGGTTCACATGATTGAGCTGCTGCGGGGACGCCCCTCGATGATGTTCATGGCAAGGTCCGTCTTGTGTCCAAATAAGCAAATTAGATCGAGGCATGAAATAGTTGCCCCAACTAGTGTTTAATAGTAGTTTGGATTGTGTCTAATTATCCGAACCTTACCTGTTATCGACCCCTCTGGGGCTAGTGCTCTGTTTGAAGTTGTCTATGGGAACTGCTGCTACTTTTGTGTGCCCGTGAATCATGTGAGAACCATCGTAATTGTTGCCGAAACAGATGCGTCCTCACTAGTTTTTTCATGAATATGGCATGGTAAGACATAAGTTGTCACGGTTTATCATATGAGCAGTGTGTGTTTTGATGAAATAGAGCACTCGTTCGAGAACCGTGCGCCGACGTATACATAAGTACTTGTAAACACTGTTGGTGCTACCCCACTTGTAAGCAGTTGTGCAAAACACGACACATTGGCTCAGCTCGCTTCAACACTAGGCTATCGACCACTAACAATCAACAATCTGCTGTCTGACATATAAGAAACTACTACCTCCGTCCTGGTTTATTAGTCCCCTTTGTAATTTGTGCTAAACTTTGACCAAAGATTTAACTGACTAAATGTTCATGCATGCCAACAAAAATTATATCATTGGATTCGTATTTGAACATATTTTGTAATGATATAATTTTTATTGACATGCATGAAAGTTTTGTTAGTTAAATTTATGGTCAAAATTTGGCACATATTACAATGGGGACCAATAAACCAGGATGGGGGTAGTACTGTGTATCTTGTTACAGTGGTTCATGTAGTTAATTGAGGCCACAATGTAATAAATTCCAAACGTTCACACGCTAGTCCAGTGCTCATGTGGAACACTCACAATTAAACTCGTCTTCATAAAAATCTTGAAAAGCATAAGTTAAGCAATTTTATACATATCAATGATTCATAGAACATAACAAACATATACTAGTTCACAGCAAAAGACAAAGTTGTGAGAAGGTTTACAAATCAGGAAAAAATAAGCAAGGCTTCTCTGAGCAAAGGGCCTCACGGCAGCTTAAATTTCTGGAGTTCACTCTGGTTTTTTCTTGTTGCCACCATCCGTGGTTAGCTTCTCTCATTCCGAATAACCAATTATAATTGTGGTCTCAAATTTGGAATCTTGAATCGAACCATGCAGTGTACTGACCAGCTGAAATGCTTGTGCATTCCACTAAATTTAAGCACCGCTATTTGCAGAAATAAGCAGACCACAATGCCTCTTGTTCGTTCACCTGTCCAAAAAACCGCCGTGCAGCCATGCCAGCTAGTCCTCGGTCCGTGGATGAACTGGTAGAAAGTGCATTCCGGACTAGGATGCAGTTGTTTTCGCTCGTCCCTGCACTGCAATCAGGAAGTAAAACGTACGAATCAGCTTCTTTAAGAATGCGTTGGTCATTCTACCTTAGTTACTACCAATGTAGGGATACCTTGAAGACGGGAGGTTAGACGACAAAGAACGAGGATAGCCATCTCATTTTTGCGCAATTGTACTAAAACCGAGGTGTGTGCTTTTGATTGCTTGGCCGGATAGAAACGACACGGAGACAGACATCCCGAAACGATATGGAGACAGACATCCCTGTTTATGCAAATACGTAAATACGGTTATTTAAACAAGTGACACATATTACTACTTTCCCCGCTTCCTCTTAGAACCAAGTCCTAGATTCATGCTACAGCCTTTCCCACTTTCTTCCCTGTTTGAACCAACGCTTTGAGTTCACTTTGTATGAACTAGCTTTACTTCTAATAATAGTAGAAGTCTAGGTGGCTTTGTAACAATGACGGAAGTAGAAAAGGATCCACACGAAGGGGGAGAGCTGGGGCGAGAGAGGCAAGTTTCGAAGGAATATATACCTGAGGGTCGTCGACATGTGGCAAAGACGGCGTCGGGAGGCCGCATCTTGGCCACAATACCGCAGGGAGGAAGAAGGGGTCGGAGGCCCTCCTGAGCCGGCGCTCTCTCGGAGAGAACGGCACGACCGCCGATCGGGACGCGCGGGTAGCCGTTGGTCTCCTCCCTTGCCGCCGCCGATGCACCTACACCCCCTGCCCCGGTCGAGGTTGGCCGCCGGATTTGTGACCAGCCGTGAGCTGAGAGAGAGAGAGTGTGGCCACCTATGTCTTGCTTAGATCTGGAGAGCATGAGAGAGTGAACGAGAGGAACCCTAGTAAAGCAAGCGCTAACACTACTAGAAAAAGGCCTACTAATGGCGCACTGGTTTTGCCTACTAATGGCGCACTACCGGTGCGCCATTAGTACCACGCCACTAGTATCTTTTACTAATGGCGCACCTGTGGTGCGCCATTAGTATCTGGTATACTAATGGCGCACCACATAGAAGTGCGCCATTAGTAACAATATTTTTTCAGAATTTTTTTCTAAAATTTTTTTTTTCAATTTTTTTTCTCAATTTTTTTTTGTTTTTTCTTAATCTCAGTTCACTATGGCTTAATCTCGGGTCAATATGCTTAATCTCGGGTCAAATCGCACTCCGTGGTCAAACTTCCCGAAAGGTCACCCATCCTCACACTACTCCAGCCCAAGCACGCTTAACTTCAGAGTTCTATCCAACACCAGACATAAATTCACTTCACAGGCACTTGTTGATATATCTAGCATATCAATCCTATTATACCTTGTTGATGTCTAGGACTTTGTTCATGTTCATGACTATGATGAAATTTTGAAAAATATTTCAAACTTCCCGGTCATATTACGTATCATTTTTTGAAAAAAAAATCAAAAAAAAAATTCAAAACCAATTTTTTTCTGTTACTAGTGGCGCACCGTGGATGTGGTGCGCCACTAGTAAGTTTGAAATTTTTTGAATTTTTTTGCCTCTAGATCTTGAAAGCCCCGTAACTTTTTTTCTGTTAGGTTTTTGGGGATTTTAAAAATGTTTAACGGGGTTTCCCCTATTAAATTTGGATGTAACTTTTCGAGTAGATGATTTTTCATATAAAAAACTTTTTCATCCGAGTTCGTATGCAAAAGTTATGCCCATTTTACAAATTTCCAGAGAGATTTTGAAATTTGGATGTAACTTTTCGAGTAGATGATTTTTCATATAAAAAACTTTTTCATCCGAGTTCGTATGCAAAAGTTATGCCCATTTTACAAATTTCCAGAGAGATTTTGCAAATAAAGTCGAAATTCATATTTGTAAATTTTCCCAACAACTAGACCACATATCACATGGGAAACTTATTTTCTTTTATTTTTTGACATTTCCATCATTTTCTTTTAATTTTTTAAACTGAAAAGGCGATCCACGGGGGGGGGGGGGGGCTGCATTCGGTGTTGGGGCAAGTTAGTAATGGCGCACCGTGGGGTGGTGCGCCATTAGTAACAAATATATTTTTATTTTTTTACTTTTTTTTCAAAACTACTAATGGCGCACGGCGGATGTGGTGCGCCATTACTATGTCAACTACTAATGGCGCACGGCGGACATGGAGCGCCATTAGTAACAATTTTTTTATGTTTTTTTTCAGAACTACTAATGGCGCACCACACATCAGGTGCGCCATTAGTAATATATTACTAATGGCGCACCGAGGCATGGTGCGCCATTCGAATATAGTAATGGCGCACCACATGACAGGCGCGCCATTAGTGGCCATTCCATCTATAGCCCTTTTTGTAGTAGTATAAGGCTCCTGCTTTTATATATAGTGGAGTGATTTTGTTGTACCGGCTTCAAATAAATGCGCTCCTACGTGTACCCGCGAGTGGGTGTGAGAGAACTAGTCCGTGCGTGCACCGCTTCTCTTCGTGAGAGTACAATATATACTATGCCCAAAGAATGTTCGCCGCAAGAGTAATAGTATAAGTGTGTGACGTGTGAGCTAAAATAAAATGTGCGCGCCGTCTTTTGTTTTTTAGAAGTTCTGAGGGTAGGGTGTGAAGAGCACATATGTGCGTGACGTCTACCTGCAAATAGAGGATGGGTGCGACGTGCGAGTCTGCGAGAGGACTCGGGAGAGTCGTGACTCGTGAGGGTGCGTGTGCATGAGAGAGAGGGGGCACGTATCAATGCAATGCATGTGTCCGTAAATCATTATCCGACAAACGTTCGCCACAAGCCTTTTCGTGACGAACGCCGTAAGAACCGTTAGATCGGCATCCGACAGTGTCAGTTTTGCCATGTCATTTAAGAGAACCACCACTCCTCCTACACACAAATCTTCCACGTGAGTGTTAGCAATTGCCGTATGCTCCCTCTGTTCCGAAATGCAGTGCATGGGCCAGCGGTGGGAGTAGTAGGGGGCGGTGAGGCCTCCGCGGCATCATAGACGGCCACAAGAGGCAGGAGCACGCGGCACGACCGGCGCTGCTTTGGGCGGCTGGAGCAAGAAGACCAGAGGTTGAAGAAGCACTATGGCTGTTGGATGGACATCGTCTGATTCTTTGGAGCTAGAATCGTTCATATTGACTAAGTTGACAAAGCCCTCCATCCCCGTCATCTTAGTAGGCCCACAAGTCAGCTTCCCACTATGGTAGGTCCCAGCTAGCAGAGGGGTATTCATTTTTGTGTGCGTAATAACGAGGCACTTCCTTGCGCGCGAAAATATAGCTGATGGGTCCGACCTGTCAGCGGGGGAGCGCTTTTTCCGCGAATACAGAGGCCCTTCCGGTGGGTCCCAGCTGTCAGGTGGAGGAATCATTATTTTGCGCGTCTGATCCACGGCCGATGGATGTCGCTTCGTTGACCATGTTGACCAGGCCGTGCGAGAGCACCATGGCGGTGGACGACGGCGAGGCCTAGAAGGGAACGACACGGAGCCGGGGAAGACTCGGCAATGGTTGCCCACGCGGTGGGGAGTACGAGGGTTTACTGGTCCGGCTGCCGTCGCCGGAAAATAATAGGAGGTGTGGGTGAGTAGAGGAATGGCCTGGCCAGCAATGAAGTAGGGTGGGGCGGTGCGGCCTGTGCGGCAGCACAGCCGGCCACGGGAGGCGGGAGCAGGCAGTCCCACCGGAGCTGGTTTGGGCGGCTGGAGCAAGAAGATCAGATATTGAAGAAGCAGCACGACCGTTGGATTAACATCCAACGGTCACTGCTGCTAGAATCGTTTGTGGACTAAGTTGACAAAGCCAAAGTACGCAGACTAAGGCATAGCCTAGTGGTGGGAAGGGGCTGATGCCTTCCCACCCACCCAGGTTCAAGGCATGGTACTTACAATTTGGGTTTGTTGCATCAATTATACTGTAAGGGGTTCCTTACAGTCTTTCTGTCAAAAAAAACAAAGCCAAAGTACACGTCAACCTAGTAGACCCACAAGTCAGCCTCCAAATCTGTCCCAAACAGCATACAGCCCGAAATTTCTAGCCGGATTCAAATTAATTTTAAATCTAAATATACCTTAATTTAAATTCAATGAGATTTTACCCGCACAAAAACAATCAAATTTAAAATATCAAAATCCGAAAGAAAACAGTATTTGGGAACTAATTGCATGTTTGCTGTATTTTTTTCATTTTACAGCCCATTTATTATTACTTATAGCCCATTTATTATTACTTATAGCCCATTTCTTATTACTTATAGCCCATTTCTTATTACTTATAGCTGATTTTCTGGGCAAAATGCATCCCTCCTCGTCTTGAAAGATTTCCGGCCCAACAGTATGAGAAAAGCAAGTAGGCCTATGTTGGTTATTCTCAAAAACAAAATAGCTGGCTAGCCATTTTTCGTAAAGGAAAAAACAATTTGGGATGGTCATGTGCTAAACATATGAAATAAAAGCATGGTATAGAAGGGCCACGGTTCCCGCAAAAACAAGTTGATACACTTCACCGTCCAGAAAAAACAAAATTATCACAAGGCATTGGGTCCCTACTATCATCCTCACCATGTACAGTCATCTCCTTATTCCTCTCGGTTGTTGACCATGTTGACAACACCGGAGGGCGGCGCCACGGCGAGCGCGGAGGATGATGGTGAGGCCTCGGACGAGAACGAACAAGAGCCGGGGAAGATCACAGCCAGCCGTGGGAGGCGGGAGAAGCGGTCCACGGGCGCCGGGTTTGGCTTTTGGCGGCTCGAGGAAGAAGAGATCAAGAAACGCGACAGACGTTGAATGTCAATCGAATACCAAGGTTGGCACAATCGTTTTTTGACTAAGCGGACACCAAGTAGCATACTTTTTTATATATAGGAAGAAAACTGCGAGGAAAATGCATTCGTCTGCCGTCCTCCTCACAGGGAACGTTCGCCACATAAGTGACTAGCACCCTTGGTTTTCAACCGAGAGGTCTTGGGTTCGAGTCCGAGGAACTCTCAATTTTGTCCTCCTTCCTTCCTTGCAAAAAAAAAGGGAAAGAAAATCAAAGACTTGGGAAGGCGTATGGAACAAGCTAGTGTACCAGTAAAGAGACGTTGCCGAGTTTTAGAAAAAAGAAAGACGTGCGCCTGTAGCTGGTTCGAATCCAAACCTAGACTATGACTATATATGGTGCTATGCTACTCGCAAGTAATGAAACCGACATATCCAACGCTCGCTTCTCCTCTTCTCTACTTACTCGCCTAGCATCGAAGCTCGCCGCAAAGAACCATGTCCGTTGGCTGCTCATCCACCTGCTCTTCAGCAGGCAACAACCAGATATGCGACAAGTCGCCACCTGTACCATCGCATGTGGGTCTCATCACACCCCCGCCGACACGCGCACCGCAGCCGATTGCTCATCGCAACCCGCTGCCGTTGGTGTGGTGCCACTGCTGCAAATCACGCAGAGTCATCCGTCGCGCCTCAACCACAATCTGCAACCCTGGCCGAGTCTTCTACAAATGCCCGAATCATGGGGTAATAATATGTTTAAGCGTTGTTCTGCTGCTTTCAGTTGCTGATTTTTTTAATAGATTGGTTGATGATCTTCCAATTTGATTCGTGCAGAAAAGGGAAGATTCGTGTGATTTGTATTTACGGGAAGTTGTGATGTGGGGAATGCAACTACGCTGATTATTTGGTTAGCCGAGGAATCCCAATACCAGCAGGTTGGGGTGTTGGACAAGTAATCAAGGAACGGCAGAAGAGGAAGATGCAGAGCGAGAAGGTTAAAGACGCAGTTCCTCCGATCATGGCCAAGCAACAACTGTTGAACGTCCTTGACAGCAATGAGGAGATGAAAGAGCTTGTGAAGATAATGGGCAAAATCGATGTGCTTTGTAGGATGATTGTCTCTTTATTTGCAGTGTATGTAGCACTCGTGATGTATTCAGTGGCTACGACATGAGCACTTTGCTGAAACTAGTAATGAATGAAACCTGTGTAGCAGGCTGGGCGTAGTGTTGTGAACATCTAATGATTTCTGTTAACGAAAACACAAATCAGCATACATAACAAGTGATGTTCTCACAACAAAATACTAAACAACATGTTCATCAGGTTTCAGTTGTCATAGCAAACACAATTTCACATAGTAGATAATAAAACGCGTCTTCCGGACATGCAAATACGACAAAAGCAATGTAATCATCATCCGCAGCAGCAGCGTCAACATCTTCGCCATGTGTATCAGTCTGAATCGTAATTCCCCACGGTGTCATCTTCTTCTTCGTCCTCAACGTCCTCGAACGTTGGCTTCTTCTTGATCAACTCTTGTATGTCCACATCACGACAGGCAATCTTTTCGCCGGCGTCATTGACGTGATGGTTCTCAAAGATATTAGGAATATCTGTGTTATCTTGTACATCAGGAGCAGTGTAAGCATCATCTTGTTGTGCAACTTCATTAAACGAATTCCTCTGCTCAAACCTTTGCAATACTCTCCAGTCATCGCTACGTGCAAATGTGTCTTCCAAGAAAAATATTTGTATTGCTTGATTAGCCAAAATAAAAGGCTCGCTGGTCTGGTACGCCGCCTTGACATTGATGGATTTGAAATAATCATCGCCTGGGTTTTGCGATCCTGGAAAACAGGTTATACCAACGACAAAGACAATGTAACCACACACCAATGATCCTCGAAATCGGAGATATATCGCAATCGAACAATGTCTCGTTATGTTAGCATACATTTCATTTGTCTCTTTGTCATACGTATCCGTGCTCATGATGGCACTGCTTTTGTGTCTTCCCGCCTTCGTCTCGTGCAAAGGGTGTTGTAGCGCACATCTCCAACAATGCAAGATTCATAATGTCTTACCCGAGTATCAGAACCCATTGCTAGTGAGTAAAGGGCATCATCAACTGCCTGCCCATCCTCCCGCATCTTCTTAACCTATGGTTAGAAAATAGACAAGCTGATCATCTTATGTACTCAATATATTAAAAAAACAGACAAAGGCACTTCAAAAGCTTACATGGTTCTTGAACCATTTCACAAATCCCGCCATAACCGGTTTGTCAATGTTTCTTGGATTTTGCGGCAAGAACTCCTCTTTGTACATGCAGCACAACATAGTGATCGCGTCAAACATCTAAATATATAAGAATGTGCTGCAAGTTTAGTAGATTACGATGTATAAGCTGCAAGATCGCACTTACTTGATATAAGGTAGTATCTCAGGATAGTTATTCAACACATACCAAACCATTTTGTCCAAATCTTTAGGTTTGTCCTCTTGTCGACTCTTCCCTGTAACTCGAACAGAATAATCGAAAACATTGAGCCCAGGATTGTCTTCACCCACCTCTTTGCTAAGCTGATCAGCTGTTTCAATGTATTTTGAGCAGAATGTCAACGCTTCAGAAAGCAATGTAGGCCTCAGCAATGGAACCCTCGGGTCTAGCTCTGTTCCGAACATAGCCCTTGAAAGTGCCTAGCCGCCTTTCAATAGGGTACATCCAGCCATACTGTAGTGGACCTCTAAGTAGTGCCTCATCAGGTAGATGAACAGCCAAATGCACCATCACACCAAAGAAGGCTGGAGGATATATCTTCTCAAGGTCGCATAGGATAGTTGGTATCTTGTCTCTAAGACGCTCCAAAGCATCTATCCTGACATTTCTACTACAGAGTTCCCTAAAGAATTGTCCCAACTCTGCAATTGCTCTGTATAAGTCAAGGCGGCCCAATCCTCTAAGGATAACAGGTAAAACCCTTTGAAGTAGGACGTGGCAGTCATGAGTTTTCAACCCTTGTACCTTGTTTCCATCTGCACTGACTCTCCTTTCAGGGTTGGAAGCAAATCCATGTGGGAATCTCACACGTGACATGACCTCACAGAATTCTTTTCTTTTTACCTTGTCCAAGACGCATTACACCCGGTGCCATATCCCGTGGTTTACCTTCATCTTGCACTGCAAATCCTTTCTCGATACCAGTGTGTCAAATCAATCCTAGATTTTAAGGTATCTTTCATCTTGCCTTCAATGTTAAGAAGTGTGCCGATAATGCTATCACATATATTTTTCTCGATGTGCATCTCATCAAGATTATGCCGGAGATCCAAATCTTTCCAATACTCCAAGTCCCACAAAGTGGACCTGCGGGTAAACAATAATCTTTCTTCTACCGTGCCACGCTTCCTTTTCCCGCTACCATTACCGTGGATGGTTTCCTGGTGTAATATGCCCGACCTTCTCTAATTCCACTTGCAACTCATCGGCGGTGAGCCTCTTTGGCGCATCACGGTTTTCATGCTTTGCATTGAACACATGTCTTCGGTATTTTCTAGGATGCGGCTTGTCCTTGGCAAGGAAACAGCGGTGTCCAATGTAACAGATCTTGCTAAGTATTGCGATGACAATGATTCTGTCACAAATAACACATGCATTGTAACCATGTGTCGCTCGCCATGACATAGTGCCCAAAGCCGGATAATCATGGATGCACCAAATTACAACAAAGACGCAGAAAGAAATCAGCTGGTGGGCTGCTATATAGGTCTCGAGTGAGAACACCCTTCCATAGCTGTTGAAGTTCCTCCACAAGAGGCTCCATGAACAAATCAAAATCCTTTCCGTGACTTTTTGGACCTGGGATGAGCAAGGCCATCATGTAGTTTGATTCTTTGGTGCGTATATTTGGAGGCATGTTGTAAGGATAACAAGCACTAGCCACATGCTATATGTGGCGCTCAGTGGCCAAATGGGTTAAATCCATCCGAAGCTAAGCCAAGTCTAATGTTTCTCGGTCAAGAAGAAACTCTTTGTGTTTATCATTGAAGCTTTTCCACTCACTACCATGAGATGGATGGCTCATTACATTCTCAACTCAGACTCCTGGTTTCTAGAATGCCACATTACATCCTCTCTTGTTTCAAAGATCATGAAACAACCTCTCGCAATCTTGGTGTAATTGGAAAATGTCTCGAGAACATTATGAGGAACCCTCTTCACAACATCGCCATCTTTCCATCTTGATGATTTGCATTTCGGGCATTCACTTAAGTTGGCATAATCCTTCCGTAATGTAACACAATTATTCTTACAAACATGGATCATATCATATCCAATTCCAACTGCACGAAGGAAATTCTTCATTTTACTGTAGGTGTGTGGCAGCTCAGACGCATCTGGGAAAGATTTGCGGAAAGCAGCCAACATCGCATCGAATGATTTGTTGGTCATCCGCTTAGATGTCTTCACCTAAAGAAGGTGACCATAGCTGAGAATACTGACAACTTATTTCCTGGGGTGACAGCAATGTTGCATTGTTCCAACATGCGGGCCCACCGCTTGTTTTCTTCCGCAGTGAAAGTTCACGGAATGCACGAGCATTTCGTAGCATTGTTTCAATGTTGGTCAAACTCATCGGCTCCGCCACCACCTCCTCCTCCTCCTCTTCCACCTGAGCATCGTGCGAGATCAAGATGGTGATCTGCTGCTTCCACGTAGTCAATAACATTGACGTTCACAGCTTGACCATGATGAACCCACCTAGTATATGTGACCGACATTCCATACAAGTGTAGATGATTTTGCACAGTTGAATGGGGTCTTGTAACTGAGTTCATACAACTGCTACACGGGCAGAGCACATCTGATTTCGGACCACCGTACTCAGCTCTGATAAAGTTCATGAAGTTTTCAACCCCCTCGACATATGCAGCGGAGAATCTTCGAGCAGAAGTTATCCAAGTCATGTCCAACTGCTAGACATACAAATTAGTTCTTCTACTAGATATTATAGGTAAAACATATATACTTTTTTATGAAGTCCAGGAAAAAAAATACCTAGGTCGATGTCTAAAGCTATGGCAAGATATTTGGACGAGTAGATCTAAGTAACGAAATATATGTAAAGCTAATTCAGCAAATAGATTTGAGTGCTAAATTATGGCGCATCGTTTCAAAGTCAATGAGCCCGAGCACACAGCCATTGAACTATCGAAGGCCATCGCAGCAACAAAGATCGAGTATAAAACGGTGTAGAGCTATTTCACCTAAAAGATTGGCTACTAGGCCATGGCAATCTACGTCACAATAAATATATGGCAGGATATTTTAGCAACTAATCGGCCTTAGCATGCCATCTCAGCTAAGCAGATTGAGTGCAGAACAGGGCAAGGAAGCTTCTTAAGCAGAGCATATTGACAGTAAACTACTTCGCAAACAAAGTGAGATTAACGGCGTCTATCAGCTAACATTCAGCGATACAATCGACATGAACGGGCCTCGCCTAGAATGCGCGTATCAGGAGAAGCTGACCGCCGCGGCGTCTCCACACCTAACGCCGCCCGGTGATGGCGGCGCTGACCGCCGTCGCGCCCACAAGAACGTAGCTGAGGTGGCGGCGCGGCTAGAGGACGACAGTCTCACGAGCGCATCGTGGGAGTGAGAGGATCGTCGTCGTCCCCTCGACGAATCAAGGGCGCCGACGTATCGGCGCCGGGCGCGGGAGGGCGGCTTTGGCGGAGCGAATGGAGTGGAGGGGGACGGGGAGGGGGTTTGGGTAATATTTGGCCGAAGCCCGGTTGAATCTATTTTGGGGGGAATTTGTGTGGGGGAGGATTTTCGCGCGGTGGGCGGGGAGTTTGGCGCATGGTCGGTTTCTCCAAGTGCAGTCCCACGTGTCAGTGAAGAGGCAAGCCGAAGTGCGTTCTGTTTGCGTGAGCCGTGTGCAGGACCGAACGTGTGTGGGGTGCAATGTGACCGCGACAGGAGTGCTGTGAGTGTACCGCCTTTTTTCCCTTTTAAACTAGGTGCTTCGCCCCCTCAAAAAAAATGTTGCTTCGCGCGATCCATCGATACTACTACTAGTAATCCGGTAATCCCGACTAAAACGGCGCTGCCGGTCTTTTCCCCGCGATATGCTGGGAGGTTGGCTTAGTTGGGTTTTTAGATTTGTCTCGGTTCAATAAAAAAGCAGAGTTGGTGATGATGTTGTGCCTGTCATCCTGCAATATAGGCCGTCCGATCTATATCTAATGGATAGGAAGGAAACTATGACAATTTACCCGCACTCCTCTCCACATTTGCAGATAAGGCTTTCCCTCGTTCATCCTTTTCTCCCACAAGATGTTGATCTTCCGTGCACTAGTACTCCTACAATATGTATATTATTGTGAAAGTTCATATACACCGCCGAGATTAATGCAAACACGGCAGATTTTCATTACATTTCAACTTTTATAAGACGGAAAAATAAAAGAAACCCGACCCTAAACCTATTCTACGGCGGCGACCGACGCCCTCCATCTCGCGATCTCTATGTATGCGGGCGGGGTTCAAGACCCGTGAAATGAAGGTGCGGTCTCGGCAAGGAAGAGTAGAACACGGATACGGACCGCCAGTTGGCACACCATGCCCGCCGCCTCCATGCCCTACTCATCCTCGGAAGAGTCCCCGACCTCAGCCGGTGCCGGACGTTGGATGGCGGAAAGTAGGATGCATGGTCGACGGTGCTCCGTCGTCGGCCGCCAGCGTATACCGCTTGTGCGGTCGCGTCCGTCGGCCACGCCGCTATTAAGGCCGCGAGAGGCGACTTGAGCGAGGGCGGCGACCTCGAGCTTCATCCCGAAGACAAGCTCTCCCGCAGAGTGTTCGCACTTGCGGTCATGGCGGATGTGGTGTCGTAGCGTGATCGATGCGCTATGGTGTGGAGGTTAGCTGGGCGTTGCCGCTTTAAGTAGCGCATTCTGGTGAGGCCAAGCGTCCGGGTGCGTCATTAAGTCACCGGAGTTGGTTCCTCGGGCACCGAGCATCTTAACAACGACATACGAACGGATGGCATGAATGCGGGCAGCTGGCGCCGGCTGGGAACGCACCACGCGACGGCGCGAGGGACGAGGGCTTTGGTGTGCCAGGGTAGTCAGCTGCGGTCGTGGCAATGTTGGAGATGCCCTTTGCTCAAATGCGACCCCCGCATGTCATTGAAAAAGCAAGACGACCCGGCATGGTCTCAGGACCAGAGGATGCAGTTGGCCGCGCTACACCACTCCGCGGACGCGTTGTGGCGCCCCGTGCATCCGCGACGAGCCGGGTGTTGGGGTGTGTTTGGATTGTGGCCAAAGTGCACCTTACCAAAATTTTGGTCATGACCCAAAGATTGGTCTTTGTTTGGATGGTTGCCATTTCTTTGGCATGCCAATGAACTCTAGCCAACTCTAATTCATTTTTCTTGCCAATGTCGGCCAAATCATGGGCAACCAATACCTCAACCAAAATTTTGGCTACCCAATGCTTTGATGGGGCAACCTTGGGCACAAACCAAACATACCGTTGGTCGTGCCACAGCACAAACGCCACCCTCGGCACACTGAAACCGACCGTGTCTATCGACGATATGAGCGTATCGCTCACCGTGGTCGCCGTGTCCAGAGGCGGTGCTGGAGCTGCGCCCTGTTGTTGCCCCCAAAGACCCACATGAACGGTTGTCGGTGGCGAGGAGGTCGTGGGCCAGCTCCTCCATTGGACTAGTCTGCGCTACGTCGTCCCGACGGGTGTGCCCCACATGTCGGTTTCCCTGTTTTCCCGGCCATATTCGAGCGTGAGTGCTCCGCGTTGCGCATTAGGCCTTTCACTATGTAGGCCAAGCGAGACAACTTATTGTTTATTTGAGCCATTCAAGTGTAATCATGTGGCGTTTTCTTATTTCTCATTCCTCTCCAACCCTCTTCTCCATTGATCATGTCGCCCTCCAGTCGAGTCCATCCTCCCGCATGCCTCATTTGAACATTCCGCCGAGTATCATTCGCATGTACCCACCCTAGTCCTCTTTCAATAGATCTCCGGACCCCGAGATGAAATCGAGAGGGAACGAGTGGGGGCACGTGATACCTAAGGCGGATTCAAAATTTTGAAGAACCGGTGATCATAGCATCCGCAAATCATATATAAAGGGTATTCAATGTTCGCTTGCTTTTGAACGTACAATATACTCCCTCCTATCCTTTCTACCATACATATAAGTTTTATGTGTAGTCAAAGTATCTCTACTATGATAAAAAAGGTATCAACATTCAACAACACCCAATCAATATTGTTAGATTCGCACGTACTCCTAGATTTGTACTCGAGATGGTTTCCAATTTGACTATTGAAAAGATTAATAGTACTCCTTTCACATAGGTGAGTAAGTCATCTTAGGTTGTGCACCGTGACCAAGGAGGAGGGGAAAACGAGAGACATTAATGTTTATTTGCTAACTAATAGTATTGCATGCAATGAACTAACCACTGCATGTCATGTTTGATAGTCTCTAGTCATTAAAAGCATGCACACCCTCATCTCTTATTGGTTCATATGTCAAGAAACAAGAAACGAGGTAGAAGTTAATGCACCGCGCCTACGTTTTTTGGGATTATTTGGTTTTCGTAAGATGACTTACACACCTAGACGGAGGGAGTACATGAGATGTATAATGTGAAAATTATATCTTTGGAAACACCTTTCACATACGAAATTGACCATATGCTTTGTGTAAGTTGCATGTCATATATTATTACTCTAACATTTGGTCAAAGTTAGCCTTGAAAAACGCATTAGACCCTGTATGCTTTGTGTAAGTTGCATGTCATATATTATTACTCTAACATTTGTGTAAGTTGCATGTCATATATTATTACTCTAACATTTGGTCAAAGTAGTATAGTGGAAGTGGATCCTCTGACGTAGGTATCCCTGCCTTACCCTCCCTTTCGGTCACTTACTGGCGGACCCCATGCTTGCTAGGCCCCGCATGTCAGTTGCTCAAGGGTTCGCCACGTCGAGGATCGTCATCCATAGTATACTCCCTCTATTGTTATTTACTCCGCATAAAACGGAGGGAGTAGTGGTATAATAAATGACGCGGGCGGGGGAGGGGGAGGGACGTCGGTTTGCTCTCAACAGCGGTCCCACAAGCGAGCGAAAACGCAAGACGAAGCGCGTTCCATTCGGTGAGTGACGTGGAAGGTCCAGCGTGTCGGGCTACAACGCGAACGCGACAAGAGCGATGTACAGTCAAAACCGATTGACCGGTCATCACCGGAACCACTATTCACACCAGAACCTTTCGCCGCCGGCCTCGCCAGCCACTGCCCTAAAACCACACCAAATCTCCAGCCCATTCCCCCACCTTTCGATCCCCTAGCCCGCATCAAGCGTCCCCTAGTTCGCCGGAAAGCCATGGTGCGCCGCAAGATCACTTACTACAAGATGCTGACGCCGGAGCGCCACGCAGAAATCGCGGCGGCGGTCGGCGCCATAGACCTCCGTTCCCAAGCTCGCTTTGCGGCGGGCCAATCCCCGAGTTCTCTGGAGCCAAGCTACGAGGAGGAGGAAGCCGATCCAATGTTCATGGCGGAGGTCGCGGTGCAGAAGGCCCCCGATGGGTATGAGATGATGGACGTCGACTTCGTGCCGGCGTCCGAGTCCCCCATGGTGCAGGCTGACCAGCGGTTCAACATGGCGATACTAAAGGAGGACCGGGAGGCAGAGGCTCAACTCGACGCGGAGCGCGCGCATGCCGCTGCCATCGAGGCTCTCCTGCAGGCGGAACCGGATGTCGTGGATGTGAACCAGGCGGCGAAGGCTCAACTTGAGGCGGAGCGCGCGGATGCCGCTGCCATCGAGGCCCTCCTGCAGGCGGAACCGGACGTCCTGGACATGAACCGGGCGGCAGAGGCTCGACTCGACGCAGAGGGCGCGGATGCCGCTCACATCGACGCCCTCCTACGGGTGGAACCGGAAGTCCTGGACTTGGACCAGGCGGCAGAGGCTCGACTCAACGCGGAGTACGCGGATGCCACTCTCATCGACGCCCTCCTGCAGGCGGAACCGGAAGTCCTGGACTTGAACCGGGCGGCGGAGGCTCGACTCGACGCGGAGCGCGCGGATGCCGCTACCGTCGAGGCCCTCCCCGCAGTGTAATCGGACGCCCTCGACTTGAACTGGCTGTGCTCTCGTCCGCAGAAGCGCCTGCGACGCTCCGCTTGAACGAGTAGCTGGAGGCCGAGGACAACCACGGTGCGGAGACACACGCCGGCGATGACGGCTGGTTCGTCTGCCGGCAGCCAAAGACGACGAGGCCGTCTCTTTCCGCGAGCAGTGATAGTTTTTCTTTATGTTGTTGTTTTTATTATTATGGATCTTTTGCTGTGTGAAAACATACTATTTGTTATGCAAGTCGCCTGAGTCTACCATTTCAAAGCGGTTGGATGAATATCCCACGCCTCCTAAACCTTCTTTCCTTCTTCCTCACCTCTTCTTCTTCCCCAATGCACCACCGCACGGGCCGTACGGATACTCCGGTTGGATAAACATACTCTATGAACGAAAATTATGTGTCAGCGATAGGATGGCTGAGTTTGGTTTGTTCACATGCGACAGCACGTGTCAGTGAGGGTGCGTTCCCTTGGTTGGGTTTGCAGCGTGCAGGAGCGAAGTGTGAGGGTGCGGTGCAACCGCGCGCAGTGTGGAGCGACTGTGAGGAGGGTGCGGTGCGACCGCCACAGCCGTGCGCAAGTGTACCTCCTTCTCATTTTGAAAACTTTAGGCAAGCTTGGCAAAAATGTTTGGCGAAGTTTGGCAATGCAAGGCCTAGACCCAAACAGGATAAGTACGTACTACCTCTGTCCGGGTTTATCGGGTCCCCATTGTATTTAGGCCAAATTTTGACCATAGATTAAACTAAGAAAATGTTCACGCATGTCACCAAACATTATATTTTTCAAAACTATGTTCAAATACGAATCCAATGAGATAATTTTTCTTGACATGCATTAACATTTTGTTAGTTAAATCTTTAGTCAAAATTTGGCACAAACTATAAAAGGGACCTATAAACCAGGACGGAGGTAGTATGTACTAGGAGTACTAGTGTTAAAAAAGAAAGGCGGGGTTTTCCTTCGATACAAATCATCGTTTCACGTGTCAATTAATGTGTATTTTTTTTCTCGAAAGACCAAAGAGCTAACCATCTCACTCCTCATCGCTTGATTAATGCAGCGCCATGCAAACGAACCTTCTCACTTCCGCATGCATGTAGGGGATATTAATGTCCTTGGTTGCTAACCCCATCAATTTTGCCTCGATTAGTGTTAGTGGCCCTTTGCAAATTGTAATTTTGATATACTGGCCTTGTGTACAAAAAAAATGGAGGTAGTAACTATATTTGAATTCCTTGCCCATTGCGGTGACGTCGACGATTGTTTTTTGTGGTTTGGCGAAGTGCGTTCGACGGAGAACACCATTGAGGGAGACCACGGTAAGTCGTTTGCAAGTGTCACCGCAGTTTAATACAACCGCCTTTATTTGCATCCAGGAAGTCCTTTACTAGTACTACTACTAGGAGTACCAGTGGGGTGAGATGGTTTCTCAAGAAGACGATGGAGAAGCGGAGTCATGAAGAGTGAAATGATAGTTGCTTTGTCCGTGCTTTGTGATTTGACGCCTCAACGCTTTGTGATTTGTGATAGAAGGGACAGGGCGTAGACTCAGGTTTCAGATTGTACTACTCCTACATGCATCCAAGCATGGGAGAAAGAGGAGAGACGTTGCATTTTTCTATTCCTTCAATCAATCAATCAGGGAGCTTCGGTTCCATCTTTTTGGCTTTGGCAACGGCGTCCACAATGGTTCCCACGATGCCAAAAGCTATTTTCACATTTGGCTACACATTGTAGATGCCCTTAACCGTACCACTTGGTTTTGCTCCTCTGTGCTATCTATACAAATCTCAATTATATTGATCTAAAAATTATAGAATCAAAGATTAGTAAAAAGGAGGTGATTTTGCCGTGCGGATGGCAGGGGAGGTTTCTTATTTTCGGAGGACGTTGTCCTGGCGGTTTGCTAACATGCGGTCCCACGTGTCAGTGCTTTACCAAGCTGATCCGCATCCCACATGAGGCAGAACAATGGCAGAAGCAACACGTGGTTAAGTTGAAGAAGATGAGGGAGAAGCGACCAAGTTGATCCGCGTCCCACATGAGGCAGAACAACGGCAGAAGCAACACGTGGTTAAGTTGAAGAAGATGAGGGAGAAGCGGATTCAACAACGAGTGAAATGATGGTTGCTTCGTCCTCCAACTTCTTTTTTAGCATTATTACTTCGTCCCTCCAACTTAATCAGGAAAGGTGCAGCTTTGTGATTTGACGCCTCATTGCTCATTACTACGCCGGGCGCCATGACTGGGGTGCTTCACCCCGCTGCTCTGACCGTATTCGGTATGGTACGTGGACCCGGTAGCTTGATGTCCCACATATCGTGAAAGGGACTAGAAGATTTATGAAAGCGAGTGCTCCACTCTTACGACGGAGGAGTAGATTTACACGACGCCCAGTTGAATCTGTCACTTGTATCAGATAGTACTATAGTTTTGCTGTTTCGCACGATCCATCGATACAAACCCGATTAAACAGAAAGGGCGGGATTTTTCCCGCCAGAAGTTGATAATCGCCATACATTTCAAAGGCAATTTTAATGTATGCAAACTAAATAATTATAAGTAACAATATGATATCTAGTAAAACTAAAAACACATATGATTTATTGTGTTAGAGTGTAGTAGTAGTGTTGTATTGCATAGTTGTTAGATGTAACATGCGAGAACATGTAAAGATGTAGTTTTGGAGGGCCTACAGAGAGAAAAGCGTAGTACGGTCATCGAACTTCAGAATAAGCTGATTACGGTCACTATATACATTTTGCGGTGATTATCCGGTCACTTGCTCAAAGTTCAGCATTGGATTGCACTATGTTGATCGGCCAAATAGTCTGTGTGGTGCCATGTTGACTAGTTAAATTGACCACGTACCTTGTGGGTCCCACCTATCAGTTCGCATAGGGAAAGGTCAGATAAACACAAATTTACGCAGGCGCGACATGTTGGGGAACGTAGCAGAAATTCAAAATTTTCCTACGTGTCACCAAGATCTATCTAAGGAGAAACCAGCAACGAGGGGAAGGAGAGTGCATCTACATACCCTTGTAGATCGCTAAGCGGAAGCGTTCAAGAGAACGGGGTTGAAGGAGTCGTACTCGTCGTGATCCAAATCACCGGAGATCCTAGTGTCGAACGGACGGCACCTCCGCTGCTCAACACACGTACAGCCCGTGACGCCTCCCACGCCTTGATCCAGCAAGGAGAGAGGGAGAGGTTGAGGAAGACTCCGTCCCAGCAAAGACAACAAGGCGTGGTGGTGGTGGAGGAGCGTGGCAATCCCGCAGGCTTCGCCAAGCACCGGGAGAGGAGAAGGAGAGAGGTAGGGCTGCGCCAGGAGAGGTCAAACTCATGTGTTGGCAGCCCTCAAGACCTCAACTATATATAGGGGAGAGGGAGGTGCGGCTGCCCCAATCCCATCTAGGGTGGCGGCCAAGGGGGAGAGGGGAAACTTGCCCCCAAGCTAGCGGGGGCGCCTCCCAAACCCTAGGCGCTTTGGGCCCTTGTGGAAGCGCACCAGCCCACCGGGCTGGTCCCTCCCACACTTGGCCCATGCAGCCCTCCGGCTGGTGGCCCCACTTGGTGGACCCCGACCCTCACGGTGGTCCCAGACATTACCGATAAAACCCAAACTTTTCCGATGACCAAAACAGGACTTCCCATATATAAATCTTTACCTTCGACCATTCCGGAACTCCTCGTGACGTCCGGGATCTCATCCGGGACTCGAAAATATTCAGTAACCACATACAAACTTCCTTTATAACCCTAGCGCCATCGAACCTTATGTGTAGACCCTACGGGTTCGGGAACCATGCGCATACATGACCGAGACGTTCTCCGGTCAATAACCAACAATGGGATCTGGATACCCATGTTGGCTCCACATGTTCCACGATGATCTCATCGGATGAACCACGATGTCAAGGACTCAATCAATCCCATATACAATTCCCTTTGTCTAGCGGTATTGTACTTGCCCGAGATTCGATCGTCGGTATACCGATACCTTGTTCAATCTCATTACCGGCAAGTCTCTTTACTCGTTCCGTAACACATCATCCCATGATCAACCCCTTGGTCACATTGTGCACATTATGATGATGTCCTACCGTGTGGGCCCAGAGATACCTCTCCGTTTACACGGAGTGACAAATCCCAGTCTCGATTCATGCCAACCCAATGTACACTTTCGGAGATACCAGAGTGCACCTTTATAGCCACCCGATTCGTTGTGGACGTTTGGTACACCCAAAGCATTCCTACAAGATCCGGAGTTGCACAATCTCATGGTCTAAGGAAAAGATACTTGACATTAGAAAAGCTTTAGCATACGAACTACAATCTTTGTGCTAGGCTTAGGATTGGGTCTTGTCCATCACATCATTCTCCAAATGATGTGATCCCGTTATCAACGACATCCAATGTCTATGGTCAGGAAACCGTAACCATCTGTTGATCAACGAGCTAGCCAACTAGAGGCTTACTAGGGACATGGTGTTGTTTATGTATCCACACATGTATCTGAATTTCCTATCAATACAATTATAGCATGGATAATAAACAATTATCATGAACATGGAAATATAATAATAACTAATTTTTTACTGCCTCTAGGGCATATTTCCAACAGAATCCCAGTTGCACTAGAGTCAATAATCTAGTTCACATCGCCATGTGATTAACACTGATAGGTCACATCGCCATCTGACCAACATCCAAATAGTTTACTAGTGTCACTAAACTAGTTCACATCACCATGTGATTAAGACTCAATGAGTTCTGGGGTTTGATCATGTTTTGCTTGTGAGAGAGGTTTTAGTCAACGGGTCTGCAACATTCAGATCCGCATGTACTTCACAAATCTCTAGGTCATATTGTAAATGTTGCTTCCACGCTCCTCTTGGAGCTATTCCAAATGGTTGCTCCACTATACGTATCCGGTTTGCTACTCAGAGTCATTCAGATAGGTGTTAAAGCTTGCATCGACGTAACCCTTTACGTCAAACTCTTTATCACCTCCATAATCGAGAAACATATCCTTATTCCTCTAAGGATAATTTTGACCACTATCTGGTGATCCACTCCTTGATCACCTTTGTACCCTCTTGCCAGATATGTAGCAAGGTACACATCAAAAGTGTACACAAGATAGCATATTGTAGAGCCTACGCCTAAGGCATAGGGATGACCTTCGTCCTTTCTCTCTCTTCCGCCGTGGTCGAGCTTTAAGTCTTAACTTCATACCTTACATCTCGTGCAAGAACTCTGTCTTTGATCGATCCATCTTGAACACCTTCAAGATCATGTCAAGGTATATGCTCATTTGAAAGTACCATTAAGCGCTTTTGATCTATCCTCATAGATCTTGATGCTCAATGTTCAAGTAGCTTAATCAAGGTTTTCTATTGAAAACACCTTTCAAATAACCCTATATGCTTTCCAGAAATTCTACATCATTTCGATCAACAATATGTCAACAACATATACTCATCGAAATTCTATAGTGCTCCCACTCACTTCTTTGGAAATACAAGTTTCTCATAAACTTTGTATAAACACAAAATCTTTGATCATCTCATCAAAGCGCACATTCCAACTCCGAGATGCTTACTCCGGTCCTTAGAAGGATCGGGCCGAGCCAAAGATACCTTTTATCATCCTTAGGATCGACTAATTCTTTCTGATTGTATCACATACAACCTTTCCTTACGAAGTCTGGTAAGGAAACTCATTTTGACATCCATCTGCCAGATTTCATAAATGCAGCTAATGCTAACATGATTCCGACGGACTTAAGCATCGCTACGGATGAGAAAATCTCATCGCAGTCAACTCCTTGAACTTGTGAAAAACTCTTCGCCACAAGTCGAGCTTCATAGACGGTGACATTACCGTCCACGTACGTCTTCTTCTCAAAGATCCATTTATCTCAATGGCTTGCCGATCATCGGGCAAGTCCACCAAAGTCCATGCTTTGTTCTGATACATGGATCCTATCTCGGATTTCATGGCTTCCAACCATTTGTCGGAATTTGGGCCCACCATCGCTTCTCCATAGCTCGTAGGTTCATTGTTGTCTAGCAACATGACCTTCAAGATAGGATTACTATACCACTCTGAAGTAGTACGCATCCTTGTCACCCTAGGAGGTATGGTAGTGACTTGATCCAAAACTTCATGATCACTATCATAAGCTTCTACTTCAATTGGTGTAGGCGCCACAGGAACAACTTCCTGCGTGCCTGCTACACACTTGTTGAAGTGATGGTTCAATAACCTCATCAAGTCTCCACCATCCTCCCACTCAATTCTTCCGAGAGAAACTTTTCCTCGAGAAAGGACCCGTTTCTAGAAACAATTACTTTTGCTTCCGAATCTGAGATAGGAGGTATACTCAACTGTTTTGGGTGTCCTATGAAGATGCATTTTTATCCGCTTTGGGTTCGAGCTCATCAACCTGAAACTTTTTCACATAAGCATCGCAGACCCAAACTTTTAAGAAACGACAACTTAGGTTTCTCCAAACCATAGTTCAAATGGTGTCGTCTCAACGGAATTACGTGGTGCCCTATTAAAGTGAGTGCAGTTGTCTCTAACGCCTAACCCATGAACAATAGTGGTAATTCGATAAGAGACATCATGGTACGCACCATATCCAATAGGGTGCAACTATGATGTTCGGACACACCATCACACTATGGTGTTCCAGGCGGTATTTATTGTGAAACAATTTCCACAATGTCTTAATTGTGTGCCAAAGCTCGCAACTCAGATACTCATCTCTATGTTCATATCATAGGCATTTTATCCTCTTGTCACGAAGATCTTTAACTACACTCTGAAATTACTTGAACCATTCAATAATTCAGACTTGTGTTTCATCAAGTAAATATACTCAACATCTACTCGAATCATCTGTGAAGTAAGAACATAACGATATTCACTGCATGCCTCAGCATTCATTGGACTGCACACATCAAAATGTGTTACTTCCAACAAGTTGCTATCTAGTTCCATCTTACCGAAACGAGGCTTTTCAGTCATCTTGCCCATGTGGTATGATTTGCATATCTCAAGTGATTCAAAATCAAGTGAGTCCAAACGATCCATCTGCATGGAGTTTCATCATGCGTATACACCAATAGACATGGTTCGCATGTCTCAAACTTTTCAAAAATGAGTGAGTCCAAAGATCCATCAACATGGAGCTTCTTCATGTGTTTTATACCAATATGACTTACATGGCAGTGCCACAAGTAAGTGGTACTATCATTACTATCTTATATCTTTTGGCATGAAAATGTGTATCACTACGATCGAGATTCAATAAACCATTCCTTTAGGTGCAAGACCATTGAAGGTATTATTCAAATAAATAGAGTAACCATTATTCTCCTTAAATGAATAACCGTATTGTGATAGACATAATCCAATCATGTCTATGCTCAACGCATAAACACCAAATGACAATTATTCTGGTTTAATACTAATCTTGATGGTAGAGGGAGCGTATGATGTTTGATCACATCAAACTTGGAAACACTTCCAACACATATCGTCGACTCACCTTTAGCTAGTCTCCGCTTATTCCGTAGCCTTTTATTTCGAAAGTTACTAACACTTAGCAACCGAACCGGTATCTAATACCCTGGTGCTACTAGGAGTACTAGTAAAGTACACAATAACTTAATGTATATCCAATATACTTCTATCGACCTTGCCAGCCTTCTCATCTACCAAGTATCTAGGGTAATTCTGCTCCAGTGGCTGTTCCCCTTATTACAGAAGCACTTAGTCTCGGGTTTGGGTTTAACCTTGGTTTTCTTCACTAGAGCAGCAACTGATTTGCCGTTTCATGAAGTACCCCTTCTTGCCCTTGCCCTTCTTGAAACAAGTGGTTTCATTAACCATCAACAATTGATGCTCCTTCTTGACTTCTACTTTCATGTGTCAAAAATCGCGAATATTTCAAGGATCATCTATCCTCGATATGTTATAGTTCATCATGAAGCTCTAGCAGCTTGGTGGCAATGACTTTGGAGAAACATCACTATCTCATCTGGAAGATCAACTCCCACTCGATTCAAGTGATTGTTGCACTCAGACAATCTGAGCACAAGCTCAACCATTGAGCTTTTCTCCCTTAGTTTGCAGGCTAAGGAAATCGTCGGAGGTCTTATACCTCTTGACGTGGGCACGAGCCTGAAATCCCAATTTCAGCCCTCGAAACATCTCATATGTTCCGCGACGTTTCGAAAAACGTCTTTGGTGCCTCAACTCTAAACCGTTTAACTGAACTATCACGTAGTTATTAAAACATGCATGTCCGATGTTCGCAACATCGACAGACGACGTTTGGGGTTCAGCACACTGAGCGATGCATTAAGGACATAAGCTTTCTTCTGTCCGCATAATCGCTACTGTCAACTTTCAACTATATTTTCTCTAGGAACATATCTAAAACAGTAGAACTAAAGCGCGAGCTATGACATAATTTGCAAAGGGCTTTTGACTATGTTCAGGATAATTAAGTTCATCTTATGAACTCCCACTCAGATAGACATCCCTCTAGTCATCTAAGTGATTACATGATCCGAGTCAACTAGGCCGTGTCCGATCAGCACGTGAGACGGACTAGTCATCATCGGTGAACATCTTCATGTTAATCGTATCTACCATACGACTCATGCTCGACCTTTTGGTCTCTTGTGTTCCGAGGCCATGTCTGTACATGCTAGGCTCGTCAAGTTAACCTAAGTGTTTCGTGTGTAAATCTGGCTTACACCCGTTGTATGTGAACGTAAGAATCTATCACACCCGATCATCACGGGGTGCTTCGAAACGACGAACTTTCGCAATGGTGCACCGGTCGGGGGACCACTTTCTTGAAATTTTAATGAGGATCATCTTATTTACTACCGTCGTTCTAAGCAAATAAGATGTATAAACATGATAAACATCACATGCAATCAAATAGTGACATGATATGGCCAATATCATTTTGCTCCTTTGATCTCCATCTTGAGGCTCCATGATCATCATCGTCGATTCGTCACCGCATGACACCATGATCTCCATCATCGTGTCTCCATGAAGTTGTCTCGCCAACTTATTACTTCTACTACTATGGCTACCGTTAGCAATAAAGTAAAGTAATTACATGGCGTTGTTCAATGACACGCAGGTCATACAATAAATTAAGACAACTCCTATGGCTCCTGCCGGTTGTCATACTCATTGACATGCAAGTCGTGATTCCTATTACAAGAACATGATAAATCTCATACATCACATATCATTCATCACATTCTTCTCGGCCATATCACATCACATAGCATACCCTGCAAAAACAAGTTAGACGTCCTCTAATTGTTGTTTGCATGTTTTACGTGGCTGCTATGGATTTCTAGCAAGAACGTTTCTTACCTACGCAAAACCAAAATGTGATATGCCAATTGCTATTTACCCTTCATAAGGACCCTTTTCATCGAATCCGTTCCGACTAAAGTGGGACAGACTGGCACCCGCTAGCCACCTTATGCACCAAGTGCATGTCAGTCGGTGGAACCTGTCTCACGTAAGTGTACGTGTAAGGTCGGTCCGGCCGCTTCATCCCACAATACCGTCGAAACAAGATTGGACTAGTAACGGTAAGCATATTGAACAAAATCAACACCCACAACTACTTTGTGTTCTACTCGTGCAAAGAATCTACGCAATAGACCTAGCTCATGATGCCATCGTTGGGGAACGAGTAAATTCAAAATTTTCCCACGTGTCACCAAGATCTATCTAAGGAGAAACCAGCAACAAGGGAAGTAGAGTGCATCTACATACCCTTGTAGATCGCTAAGCGAGCGTTCAAGAGAACGGGGTTGAAGGAGTCGTGATTGCCGTGATCCAAATCACCGGAGATCCTAGTGCCGAATCGGACGGCACCTCCGCTGTTCAACACACGTACAGCCCGGTGACGTGTCCCATGCCTTGATCCAGCAAGGAGAGAGGGAGAGGTTGAGGAAGACTCTGTCCAGCAGCAACACAACGGCGTGGTGGTGGTGGAGGAGCGTGGCAATCCTGCAGGGCTTCGCCAAGCACCGCAGGAGAGGAGAAGGTAGAGAGGTAGGGCTGCGCCAGGGAGAGGTCAAACTCATGTGTTGGCAGCCCTCAAGACCTCAACTATATATAGGGGTGAGGGAGGGGGTGCGCCCCCTCTAGGGTTTCCACCCCAAGGGGTGCGGCTGCCCCAATCCCATCTAGGGTGGCGGCCAAGGGGAGAGGGGGAACTTGCCCCCTGCCAGGTGGGCGCCTCCCCAAACCCTAGGCGCCTTGGGCCCTTGTGGGGGTGCACCAGCCCACCCGGGCTGGTCCCTCCCACACTTGGCCCATGCAGCCCTTCGGGCTGGTGGCCCCACTTGGTGGACCTCGACCCTCCGGTGGTCCCAGACGATCGATAAAACCCAAACTTTTCCTGACCAAAACATGACTTCCCATATATAAATCTTTACCTCCGGACCATTCCGGAACTCCTCGTGACGCCCCGGATCTCATCCGGACTCAACAACATTCGGTAACCACATACAAACTTCCTTTATAACCCTAGCGCGTCATCAAACCTTATGTGTAGACCCCACGGGTTCGGGAACCATCTGCATACATGACCGAGGCGTTCTCCCATTAATAACCAACAATGGGATCTGGATACCCATGTTGGCTCCCACATGTTCTACGATGATCTCATCGGATGAACCACTATGTCAAGGACTCAATCAATCCCGTATACAATTCCCTTTGTCTAGCGGTATTGTACTTGCCCGAGATTCGATCGACGGTATACTGATACCTTGTTCAATCTCGTTACCGGCAAGTCTCTTTACTCGTTCCGTAACACATCATCCCGTGATCAACCCCTTGGTCATATTGTGCACATTATGATGATGTCCTACCGAGTGGGCCCAGAGATACCTCTCCGTTTACACGGAGTGACAAATCCGATCTCGATTCATGCCAACCCAATGTACACTTTCGGAGATACCTGTAGTGCACCTTTATAGCCACCCGATTACGTTGTGACGTTTGGTACACCCAAAGCATTCCTACGGTATCCGGGAGTTGCACAATCTCATGGTCTAAGGAAAAGATACTTGACATTAGAAAAGCTTTAGCATACGAACTACGATCTTTGTGCTAGGCTTAGGATTGGGTCTTGTCCATCACATCATTCTCCAAATGATGTGATCCCGTTATCAACGACATCCAATGTCCATGGTCGTGAAACCATAACCATCTGTTGATCAACGAAGCTAGCCAACTAGAGGCTTACTAGGGACATGGTGTTGTTTATGTATCCACACATGTATCTGAGTTTCCTATCAATACAATTATAGCATGGATAATAAACGATTATCATGAACAAGGAAATATAATAATAACTAATTTATTATTGCCTCTAGGGCATATTTCCAACATGACAAGGCTCCAACCCGTGCGCGGGAATCACCTGGTTGTGTATGTGTCTGTCAGGGCCTGATGTGTGCGCATGCACGTGTAGGTTGAGCACTTGAGCGTGAGAGTGTGTGTTGGTCGTGTGGTGTACTGGTGTGTGCATGCATGCATGCGTGTGTGCGTGGCTGCGTGTGTACGTGTGAGTGTTGCGTGCGTGCGTGGGTGCATGTGTTTGTGTGAGTGTTGCGTGGATGGAGTTCGTGTGCATGCGTGCGTGTGTGTATAATCACCACACCAGCTCCTGTGTGTTAAAACAGACGGCTCAGCATACCAATACAAGGCCACCTTGTCCGCTGTGCCCGCGGTCATGACTTCGCACCACCGTCAAAATATTTTTTTATCGTTTGTTTTCATTCTTACTAGCAAGATGCCCGTGCATTGCACGTAACATCAAGATGCATTTGTATGACTTGTTTATCTTTTGAGAGAAAAGGATGAACGAGGGACGGCCTTATTTGCAAATGGGGAGAGGTGTGTGGGTACCTTTTTGCAAAACTGCCATAGTTCCTTTCCTATCCGTCAGATATAAATTGGACGGCCTATATTGCAGGATGGCAGGCACACCATCATCACCAACTCTGTTTTTTATAAGAGTGCATTTTAAGTATTTTATAATAGTGTAGATGTAGAGTAGATACAAGTCGACAGGTGGGCACGATGTTAGTGAGATAATGTGATGCAACACTAGATCAGGTGCCACGTGGAGCGTTCAACTGGTCAACTAGTCATGTCATGAGCAAATACAAAGTTGTACGGTGAGCCCGTGACTGTATAATAACCACTAAACATAAACGGTGACCGTAATGAGTGGATTATGAAGTCCAATGTATGTATCGTGCTTTCACTTCAAATACAATGATCGTCATTGCATATATCGCGAGAGAAAGATGAAACACGCGTGAATTTTTTGGGGGCTTACTTTTAGAGGACATGGAGATAGTTTTGTGTGCATACGTGAAAGGGCCGTCTGGGGGGTATGCGATGGAGAGAGAGATGCTCTTCGCTTTCTCTTTATTATGACTAAATTTGTATATAGTATAAAAATATACAAATTCACGGTCTTGAATAAATATCATTGTGGGCACAATGCAATGCAAATTAGCGTTCAGACCTCCATATAACTTTGTAATGTTGTATATATGTAGAAACTCTAAAATAATTTTTTTTTGGCCACACTTTATTCAAAAGGAATGTTCTATGCGAAATAAACGTGAAGAGAGGGCTTTTTAGATCAATTGGGTACGTGATGTAACATGTGTGAATGTGTAGTTGATGCATTTGGCGGGGCCTAGAGAGGTATGTGTGTGTACTACGTATTCGAGAGAGGCATGGATAGAGGGGCCGACCGGGGGGGAGATAGCACGAGAAATGAGGGTGGTCTAGAGAGAGAGAGACGAATATGACGTCACGACAAAAGATTCCATTCCCTTGAGTGTGTATATGCAAGGGGGGAGGGAATAGAGGCACCGGGAGAATTTTTTTGTGTGTGTGGTGTTTGTATTGGTATGTGTGGGTGTGAGAAGATAATGAGACGTGGGGGCAGAGGGTGTGTCACCGCGTGAGGTCCGGTGTGTCGAGGTGAGGCCCTTTGTTCGGTTCCGTCCTGCGCCACATTGGTCGGCCCATGACACATTTAGGAAGACCCATGGATGACTAGTCGTACAAGACAAAGATAGCAGAATTGTGAAGGACTCTGTGTCCACTAACAAAGCGGGCTAGGATTTGTAACCCTAGGTTCTCGGACTAAGGTAACCCCTCTATCTCTGATATTACTATTCATCCAACATAACTTTAAGGGGCATCCTACAGAATGCTCTGCTAGAATCATACTCGTCGATTAGGAAGAGAGGTGTGAGATAATGCGTGAGAGACAAAGCGTAAAGATAATGTGCGATATGAGACACGAGGCAGGTCCATGTATATAGAAAGGGTCGATGAGGATTGTGCGTGTGTATGTTTGCGAGAGGAAGAGTGCTTGTGATAAAGGTTAGTGAAAACAGTTGTAAATGGTTACGAGAGGGAGGGAGGGTTATATCTAGAGAATGTGTGCTAGAAAAACACCTCGGGAGAGAGTGTGTGAGCATGTGTGAGAGACCACCGATGGAGAGTGAAACTACACGTAAAAGACTGCTCTACACATTGATTAAAGATATAAATTGTATCCAAATATTAGGATGGGATCATGATATTTGCAATTAAGCTTAAGGAGCGGTCATTGATCCATCGTACATCTAGATTACATCGAATTTGAGCATGTCTATGTTATTATTCGACACAATTGATCCACATAGTTAGTATTTTGAACTCCAGACAATGCATCGCTTTAGCAATTGAATATAAACGTGAGTATAGTTCATGTTGTATGTGTAAAGCACATTATACATACAAAAGTTACACAATGGACATTTATAAATAGCTACCTATTAACTAGTATACATTTGAATTCAACCTAAGGTGGTTTAAAAAAATTGAATTCAACATGAAGTCCATTCAATTATTTGAATTTGATATCATGGCATTTGTAAACCATACCTAAACTATGGGGGTACCAATCTTTGCTCTGATTTTGTACATAATAGCATATGTAGTCGTGTACAAAATAGATTCAAATTTAGCTCCTCCATTCCAAAATAATCATAGTTATAGGATTTTCAAGTGTCAAAATTCAAAAGGAAGCGGATAATTTAATGAGGTTTTCAAACATACAAGGTCAAATATAACGTTGTCTATTTAGGTCAATCCTCATAGTTCAAGAGTACTCTAAACGTGAATGCTTGTGTTTCAAAATTTCAACGAAACGCCAAAAGAGCCTCTACTACTTGAAACCGCGTGAGACCAATGTTTGGTAGTACAAGGAAATTACTTTTCTAATAACTCCGACTGTGAAACCTACCGCCCGACGTCCAAAGGTCTAAACCGGGGTAGGTTTGTAGCTTCATCTAGACGCCACGCATACCGCCTCCGAAAAACATTCATACACAATGGCCGCCTAAGCACACATGCGCGTCGAAATCGCCCCCGCCCACTATTTGGGACACAGGATTACCATTCTACCCCGACCCGTAGTAGGTCCGAATTTAAGAGGGGGCAAAGTTAAAACTTTCCCCAAATTTCAAACAAGCGCGTCCCATCTTACATTCAAAAAGCCAAAAACAAGCGTCTCCGGACCGAAACATGGTTCCCCCACCCGTCCGATTCCCCATTCGCACCCGTAGGGCGCCAAAACTACCTCTCCACCAGCCGCTGAAACCCGGCGTCCTCCGTCCGCCACCCCATCCCACCCATCAACCCGCCGCCTCCTCCATCACGCGGAGCCGATACCCGACGCCGTCGTCCACCACAACCTCAACCGCAACGCCTCCACGGCTAGTAGTTGAAGCCGAGGCCGAGCCGTCTGCATTCGAGCCAGTTCAACCACGCCGTCCTGCGCCATCACTGCTGCCGCTCCAACTTTGCCACCCTCCACCGCACCGGAGTTGTTCACTCGCCGCCCTTCGCCGCCTCGGATTTGCTTCCCTCCGCCGACATACAGCCACGGCAACACAGTCAACAATTTGGCCATGGGTTCGCCCAAGCTCGCACCCTCCGAACATCGGTTTCCGATAAAAACAAGAAGATCGGGCGCGACATGTGGAGGAGACCACACCGCAAACCGAAGAAGGTACTCCTCTTCCCTTATTCGTGCAAATCTTACGTCTCTGCTTGCACGGTATTCATCCCACGAAGACACTAGTTGACCGCTTCTTCTTGATACTAGATGTTCCTAGTAACTCGCGATGCACAAGGTTTCTCCTCATATACTATTTCACCTTAGCTAGAGGTCCGCCGCCTGAATTTCAATTTCTGGCCAGTTGATTCCCAATTAACGGAAGCATTCCCCGGCGTAACAGGCGCTAGTACGACTATTACACCGGGGAAGCAGCGCCTTGGTGTTTATCTTAGGGGCGTGTGCAGCCTAGAGCTACTGGCGCCCGATCTGGAGGTCGGCCGGGATTAAAGGGATGGCTTGGGGGCGCTGCCAAGCACGGCGGTGGTGTGAGGTCGATGGGAGGCGGGCGGCGGAGGCACGGGTCTGGGCCGGTGGTCGCTGGCGGTTCGTGAAAGATCGCCAACAAGTGATGGCGGGAGGTAGACGAAGGCCATCTGCCTGCGTTCCTTATAGATCGGACGGTTCATTAAAAAAATCGACTGACCTATTTATTTTCAGTCGATTGTTATCTTAGATATGACCACATGTGGTGGTGCGCTGGAGGAGTACCTGCATTTCCTGTGCTCATATATTACAAAATCATATGGAGTAGAATCTAATTTTATTTTCCATGCAATGTTGTAGAGCTATCATATGTCTCCTGTCATTTATTTGTAAGCCACTTGCTATCTGCTACTTTTACAGTGCACTAGTTCTGCACACACTTCACCCATACTCTCACTATTGTGTTTTTATGCAAGGGTATTTCAGACTCTCCTGCCGAAAGAGAAGCAGCAAAGAAAAGAGAGAAGTCGCTCCAGCTTGGTATACGGGTAGGCAAGACACGTTACAACGCTCTAAAGGGTGCAGTGTTAGCAGACGGAGATGGTAAACGTAGCTCTGTAGTTGATGACCTCGCCGCAATGAACCACCATCCTGTGCTTGCTTTAACTTCGCGGTGTCATATGTGGTTGCATGTTGGTGTCTAGCTTGTTTTTGAAAGGCCGAAGTCGGTCTTTATTAAGATAAGGAAAGATATTTTTTACATGAACCACCATCCCGTGAGCACCAGAAGACAAATAGCTAGTCGTAGCATTGGCCGAGCCAAAGTGACAAGCCCAAAGAAAGACAGGCATCACCGAAGCCAACTAAAAAGCCGCGATAGTGGCGAAGCAGCCCGCCTCCCACCAGGCTCTCGTGTCCTAGATGATCATGTTCACCACTCCAGCCGGATGTCTAGCTTGTATTGCTTCCAATTTGGTTAAATTGCATCCGCTTAGCTTACACATTATACCTTTGAATATGACATGCCTTTACATTTTTTGGTACATACTAGTACATCCGTGTATTAACCATGTTCTTACATCAAACTAATGTTCTTGTGGATCCCTCATCAATCACTTATGACGAGGCAGGCAGCAAGGGACTACTCCTCATTTAAAGAATGCAGCGTCAACCTCCGACATGATTCTCAAGAAATGTAAATGCTAGATGAAGATAGTGAACGTAGCTCAGAGTTGATTAAAGATTTCCCTACACTAGCATTGCAGGTGCTTGCTCTAACTTGGCAGCGTGATGTGTGGTTGCATGTTGCATATGGTGTCTAGATTGTAATTCTTCCAATCTGGTTAATCGCATGTGCTAGTCCGCTTAGCTTATACTCCCGTAAATGTGACATTATACCAAGTAATGTGACATGCCTTCCTGTATTTAGTACATAGTACATCTGTCTATTAAGCATGTCCTTACATAAAACTATTGTTTTTTGTATCCCGCATCAATCAATATGACGAGACACCTTTAGTATATGCAGTGCGATATTAGTTGCATCTTTCATATGATTTATAGCATGCGCTGCTTCTAATTTGTTGAAATACCATTTGTGATGGGACGCTTTTAACTTGGCAGTCATATTGTCCCTGTTTGGATCATGGGGTTAGAGCTAGGTTGGGTTAGTTGGGGGCTCAAATAACCCAAAAGTATCCAAACATGGAGGGTTAGAGTGGGTTAGTTTCATCTAACCCAACTATCCCGGTGGAGAGGTGTTTATTTGGGTTAGAGTGGGTTAAAAAATAACTCTAACTCTAACTGTGTTAGAGTATCCAAACAGGGCCATTGGTTGCATCTTTCATGTGGTGTCTAGCTTGCATTGCTTCTTATTTGCTGGAATGGTTTCTGCTTAGTTTACACAAACAGTTGTGAACATGCCATGCCGTCCTGTTTTTCGTACATATTCCATCCTGGTATCATGTGTTTGCCTTACACCAAAGTAGTGATTGTCAAGATCATGCATGAATGAGTTCGAAGAGAGAATTTTATTGCTTTTTCTTGTCGGTTTTACTTGACAATTCAAAATCAATAAAGCGGAAGGAAGTTAGCAAGGCAGCGAGATAAAGGTGCTCCTTCCAAACGGAGGGCCTCTACAGCTTTCTACTCCTCCACACCCCCAAGATGATTTCCAAGACAACACATGCATAGACACTCAACAAAGCTGTGTTATGATGAGCACGTATACCCGAGTGTAGCAAAACGGGTGCTCCCTCTAAATTGGCACTGTTATATGTGGTTGCATGTTATGTGTGATGTCTAGCTTGTATTGCTTCTAATTTTGTTGAATTCCATCTGCTTACTTTACACATTATACTTGAATAAGACACGTGTTCCAGTTTCTAGAACATAGAATATCTGTCTATCACGCCATGTTCTTACATCAAATTACTACTGTTGTGTAACCTGCAACAATCACTTATCATAAGACACGTTTGACTTCGGAGTGTGATATAGGTTACATCTCACATTATTTTCTAGCTTGTACTACTAATTTGTTGAAATGGCACTTATGACGAGACAGTTTTAACTTGGTAGAGTGATATTATTTGCATCTTTCATATGGTGTCTAGCTTTCATTGCCTCTAATTTGTTGAAATACCTTCTCTTTAGTTTACACATCATAAGCTATGAATATGCAATGTTGTGAATATGCAATGGCACTAATGACGAGAGACCTCTAACATGGTAGTGTGATGTTGTTTGCATCTTGCATATGATTTATTTCTTGTACTGCTTCACATTTGTTTAAACGCCATTTATGTTGAGACACCGTTAACTTGGCGGAGCGATATTTGTAGCATCTTTCATATGGTGTCTACCTTCCATTGCATTGCTTCTAATTTGGTGAAATGTCTTCTTCTTAGTTTACACATTATAGTTCTGGTTATCTCTTCCGTCCTGTTTTTCATACATATTACATCCTCCTATCATGTGGTTGTCTAACATCAAAGTTTTATTTGTCTGCATCATGCATCAATTTGTTCTGAAGAACTAAATTTTATTCATTTTTCTTGTTGGCTTGACTTAACATGGCACAGAGAAAGAGGAAGAAACAGAGAATGGCAGGGAATGAGAAGCGGATGAATCCTGCAGATTCTGGGTAATCGATGGTGCAATAGAAGGTGAAAGTCCAGCGGAAAATTCTACAAACACGGCATCCCATGCTACACGAACTGCAAAAAAGCCAAACAGAAACAAATAGCTGCCACCAAACAAGCAAAGACAGCCCTAGTTCTTGCAACACCTACCACAAGATTACCAGCTACACGACATACTGCGTCAATCGAGCTAGCAAAGACGTTCCCAAGCTCCCTTGCCACCGACACTACTTCCCAAGCACTCTTGACACAAGACGAGTTGGCAATATCAGATGAACCTTGTGAGCTTCAACAGCAAGAAGGTAGTTGTTGGAGTCAAGTTACAGTTGCATGCTTCTTTATATGTAGTCTCACAGTTTGATGTACACTAACACTTACTATGTTTGTTGTTGGACTAGCACCTAGGCGCAAGAGGAAACAAACATCAGGGATAATGCTCGATAGGTTAACTAAATCTAGAGGAGGAAGAATGGAGATCCATTTTGAGCTAGGTTTAAAAAGGCCACGTGATGCTCTGAGTCGCCCAAGTTAGTATCGTGAGGCAGCGGTTGCCGTTAGGTGTCATGTACGTATCCTCCCAACATGGATTCGATGCAGAATGACAAAGACGAAACCCAGTTCAACACCTTCCTCGACCATTTATCTGTAAGTATGGTTATGTATGGAAACTAGTAATATCGTCTTGCTCTGTCCCATACTTTATAGGTTGATGATAATGAGACTCCCATAATTTTCAAATGTATGAGGTTCAAGTTGGATAGCCAAGATGATGCAACTGCAAGCTTGCACCCATGTTTTCAAGTCCGCTTCTGCGATAGTATCGGTATAACTTGAGGAGAACTCACTTTGAAAGCAAGGCTAACAGTGAACTTTCCCAAACATCTCCAAAGGGAAAATATATCGGATGAATACCGAGGGCCTTGTTAAACACCGATCTGATCCAAGTATCGTGTACATTATATATATGTGATCAGATCACATGTTGAAGTCCTATTGACGCATGTGCCACACAAATCTATCTTCTTGTAGGTGAACTGTTCAAAGAACAAGGCCAACCGCATTTAAAGTGAAATTCCAATGCATTTACGTGATCTCGTAGCTATATTGCACAATCGCGAGGCTCGTGTAATTAGCTGTTGTTTCACTCTTTTCGCTGTACCATATTATCAGATCTATATTGACTTGTTCGAAATGCAGAGGAAAGCCCACAAGGACCAAAAAGTACCTAAACCAAATGTTGTGGAAATCTTCAAGGACTGTCACACCAACAAGAAGAAGGGCATGACTACACCAGTCAAAGCCGTTGTTGTAAGTCCTTAATCCTCATGCCTTTTAACTACTACTTACTCTGACTTGTGCCTTGAACTGCATGTTTTGCAGCCAATGTCTATTACTCTTTTCAATTTTATACACAATTGTCTTAGCGTATAATTGCACCTTACAAGGTTTAAAAGGGAGGAGTGATGTTCCTTTGATCTTGACCCGTAATCTAGTTCCGTCGGACTTGCCCACACAACGTTACAATTGCATGTTTGTCTGTTCTCGCTTGTTTTGTGATATGAATGATGTCATATTATGCTTACCGTATTATAAACTTCGTCTCTTTATCCTTAGCCCTCAATACAATGTGAAGAAATAGACAATACATTAGCGATGGTACATGGTCATATGTTTCGAACCTGGTTTTATTATGTACTTTGCAATAAAATACAACTGTCGGTGTCAAAACCGGCGGATCTCGGGTAGGGGGTCCCGAACTGTGCGTCTAGGCGGATGGTAACAGGAGACGAGGGACACGATGTTTTACCCAGGTTCGGGCCCTCTTGATGGAGGTAAAACCCTCACGCCCCGCTTGATTGATATTGATATTGTGGATGTTTACAAGAGTGGATCTACCACGAGATCAAGGAGGCTAAACCCTAGAAGCTAGCCTATGGTATGATTGTAAGGGTTGTTGTGATTGTTGTCCTATGGACTAAAGCCATCCGGTTTATATAGACACCGGAGAGGGCTAGGGTTACATAGAGTCGGTTACAATGGTAGGAGATCTACATATCCATATCACCAAGCCTGCCTTCCACGCTAAGGAAAGTCCCATCCGGACACGGGGGGAAGTCTTCAATCTGGTATCTTCATAGTCTTGGAGTCCGGTCGATGATGATAGTCCGGCAAATGATAGTTCGGCTGATGATGGTAGTCCGGCTATCCGGACACCCCCTAATCCAGACTCCCTCAAGAGCTCCTGAACCAAAGCTTCAATGACGATAAGTCCGGCGTGTATATTGCTTGGCATTGCAAGGCGGGTTCCTCCTCCAAATAATAGAAGATTGTGAACACCAGGATAGTGTCCGGCTCTGCAAAATAAATTCCACATTCCACCGTAGAGAGAATAATAATATATACACAAGCTCAATCTGCAGACGTTTTCCGTGGCATGACGCCACACCACAACCAAGCCATTACTCGAATTGTTTTTTACTTTACCACCTCAGCGCATTTAGCGAAGCGGTTTCCTTGGCACGTCTTGTCGGGCGTAGATCGTGTTTCCCTTAATCCGGGATTCTCATCAATACGGCGTGGGTAACCCAACCGCATCATTGATGGTGACGCTTGGGAGATAAGCGAGTTTTACCGGGCCGGTGGGGACGCGTGAGATTTCGCCTACCATATAAGGGATAAGGATTCACCTTCTCACCTCGCCTTCTTCCTCCTTTGCTTATCCATCTCCATGCACTCGAGCTCCAGCGCCCAAGTTCGCGCATCTCGTCTCAACCTTCTCCGACCATGTCCGAGCGGGAGGCAAATGGTTGGCCTCCACCGTTAAGGAGGAGCAATCGCTAAATCGCTGACGCCGGATACCTCTCCGGCGACATCGCACACCGCTGCCCGGACGAGGGGCAGCTCATCCCCACCCCTAGGCCCCATGAGAGGGTTGTCTTTCTTTCCCACTTCCTCCGCGGACTGGGCTTTCCACTTCACCCCTTTGTCCGGGGGCTCATGTTCTACTACGGCCTGGATTTCCATGATCTGGCGCCGAACTTCATCCTCAACATCTCGGCGTTTATCGTTGTGCGAGGCCTTCCTTCAGATCCAGCCCCACTTCGGCTTGTGGCTCAAGACCTTCAATGTCAAGCCGAAGGTAGTGAAGGGCATTCAAGCGGAGTGCGGAGGTGCCATGTTGGGCAAGATTCCCAACGTCCTTTGGTTCGAAGGGGCCTTCGTGGAATCCGTCAAGGGGTGGCAATCGGGGTGGTTCTACATCACCGAGCCGCGCGACCCTAAATGGGCGGCGGCCCCCGAGTTTAGATCTAGTATCCCCACGCAGCTCACCTCCTGGAAAGAGAAGGGCTTGCTGTGGGGCAGTTTAAAGGAGCTGACGGGACTCCAAACCTGTATCAAGAAGTCGTGAAGAAGCTCAGGCTGGTTAACGTGGTCCAAGTCATGCTCGTCCGCGGATTCTCCCATGCCAAGAGCGGGCATTCAATCTATGGGAGTTCGATCCGAACAGCACCAGCGCTGAACAAGCTCTTCGACACAACGCATTTAAGGCGCCTGGAAGGTGCTGTTCAAGGGCGCCGAAGCCCCCGCATCCGCGACTGAAGACCGCGGATTTCGCTCGCAGCGCCAGGCTGACGAGGTAAGTGGTTCTACCCCTTTACGGGACACTTGTTTTTCATAGTTTGACTCTATGCGGGTTTTAATTTCCCCTTTTCCTTTGACAGGACTGGATGAAGAAGGCGGAGCAGATTACCTGTCCGGCTCCTATGCCAGAAAATCTAGTAGACGCTCGTCTAAGCGAAAGGTCTGGTTCCGCACCGCACGTGGTGCCGGAGAAGAAGGCCAAGAAGGAGGCCATGGGTGCTCGAAGAGTGCCCATTTTCGTGTGTCAAGCGACTCAGGCGGACTCCTCCCCCGAAAATGAGGAGGAGGAAGAGGACTCTCTCCCAGAGGAGGGAGAGAGGAAGAGGAAGGCTTCCCCAATAGGGGAGGCCGGAGGGTCCAAGAGGGGAAGGACTATTCCCCCGGACAGCTCTGCCAACATCAACGTTGGCGAGGAAGAATGGCCTTCAAGGGCCAGGCCTCCGACGAGATCGTAAGTATCCGGATTCCTGAATGATTTATAATTTCTGTTTCTGCGTCACATAGTGTCATTCTAACGCCGCATGCTGCCTGCAGTCCGGCCAGTGATGATCTCCCAGCTTCATCGAGCGGGTCGTTGGCTTCGTCGGATGTAGACTCCATCTCGACCGCCTCCACCCCTCGCGACGCCGAAGATACCGAGGTGGGATCCCCAGAAGGGACCCATCAGGGGGAGGCTCCGGAGGCACCACAAGGCGCCCTCCCGGACTTTGCACCGACTCCTAATGTAACCCGCAGTGGTTCCGGAGTCCGGCAGGCGGCCCCTTCGATCGAAGGGCAAGACCGTGACGCCGGCAGCTTCCGTTCAACCGGAGGCGCCGGGAAATTTGTTGGAGGCGCTGCAGAGCGCTTCCATCGAGGAAGAACACCGCACTATTATGAGTGCGGTGATTCAGAAGGTGCAGCTCGCCAAAGGCGGGCTGACCAGCTTCGCGATAGCCTTCTATCGAGCTTTGAGGTAAGAAGTTAAAATATGCAATATAATACCGCATAGACAAGAGTCTCCCCGATGCTCGGTTCGGTGTTCGGAAAGAAAAGCCGGACCGAGGATCTTAAAAAGATATACGCAGGGTTGCTAAAAATTATGTCAATATGGGTTGCAGTGCTGCTTGACCTCTGCCGCACTTACTACGGAGGTCGGTGCGTTGAAGCAGGAGCTCGAGCGGTCCGGCAAGAGCTCGGCCGTGCTGTGAAGCAGCTCCAAGACAAAGAAGGTGAGTAACACCGCTTTGAATTTGTACCTTCTGTAAAAGGATTTAGGTTGCGACAAAAAATAACGAGGATAACATGGGTACTGCAGGGGCCACGAACGAGGTGGCGGCCCTGAAGGAGGTCGTGTCCGTGGCCGAACGCAATGCGGCCACGGAACGGGGAGAGCGAGAAAAGCAAGAGGCGCGAGTGGCGGTGGTTCAGCAAGAGCTCCAGGCTCTCATGGAAAAGCATGAGAGGTTGGAGCGTGACTCAAAGACTCGAGAGTCCGAGCTTGCCTCGGCTCTCAAAAGTGCAAAAACCGCCAAGGCCGAGGCCCATAAGTCCCTTCAGGAGGTTGAGTTGATGAGGAAGATAGCGGCAGGTAAGGCATTTTTCATGCAAAGCAAGCATGTGAATGTAAATTACGTGTTGCTTACCCGAATTCGGAGCTCTCCAGGGGCGTTTGCAGATCTGCCTCGCAGCGTGTCTGATGCCGCCGCATTCTACCGAGCCGAGGAGGGGAGCTCAACGGAGAAGGTCTTCTGGTCTCAGTATGCTGAGGCCGGCCATCCGGTGCCCCCTAGCGACCAGCTGAAGCAGCTGGTCGAGCTTCACAAGGTGGCCGAGCAGGCCATGAAGGGCCTCATAGTCCGGTTGTGGCCTGGAGAGGCCATGCCTGGGAGCTACTTCGGCCTCGTGCGACGGCTGGTGGATGCGTGCCCCTGGGTGGAGGTTATCAAGCGCTCCGCCTGTATTGAAGGTGCTCGTCGGGCCCTTGCCCGCGCAAAGGTGCATTGGGGCAAGCTGGATGCGGAGAAGCTAATCATCGACGCGCCGCCAACGGTAGCAAGGAGCATCGTGACGCCCAAATTTACTATAAGGCTGTCTGAAGGGTGCCCGCAAGATTGCGGATGAGTGCCCTGTGGATGTAATTATTGAGTGAATTCGCAATGTGTTATCCTGTGCGCTGAAAACCTTGTTCATATCGCTAAGCAACGCTTGTTTAATTTAAAATATTACCTTCATGCGGCCGCTTATTAAATCTCGAGAGATGGCAAGTCGTCGGCTTCAGCCCCATGCCACGAAGTCTTTGGGGTGTTCGGGATAAACTTGAGCACTCTTGTTCCCATTTTTGGGTCCATCTAGGGAGGCGCTCAACACAACGAACAAGGCAATCGGACTTATAGTGCTTGAACACTCTCACTTAGCCATAGAATTCTATAATTTTAAATTTCAGCGAAGCCCCTACTATTCGGAAGACCGAATTGGGGCGCTATCCACGCCTTCATCGGACATAGTCCGAACTTCGTCAAGCGGCGTAGGTCTTTAAGGACCCGAAAGGACCTCTCGAACAGCGACCAGCCTCTCGCCTTATCATGCCGGTCAGTTTTAGCTTTCTCCATCGAGGCGTTAACCCAGCTCAACCGGGCGCAATCGCAGTGGTTCTCCCAAAGTGCTACCTTAGCCGATAGAACTGGAACGTAAGGTGCCGAACATGGGAGCCGGGCAAACCCAACTATTGACCCAAGGCATGATTCGGAGCTGATTCATATAATGCTATAAGTTCGGGGTGCCGCACTTGAGAAAGTGTGCGAACTTTATCACACCATAAAGCGGAGGACATAAGCCCCTGGTGTGTTCGGCCGTACCAAGATGCATGGGTGCAACATGTCGTAAATGAACATATATATATATATATATATATATATATATATATATATATATATATAAAGTAATGCAATTATAGGCAAAAGAGCTGCATTTTATTCGAGAAGATATGCTATCAGTGCGGAATGATACAAATAGTGCGGAAAGCAAGGGAGTGGATTTAATTAAAGGCGTCTCCCTCCAGGGGTAGGCCGCGGAATGTTGTATTTAACAAATTTAATGCTTGTGATGGAGACCACCTGAGTGTCCGTCGCGGCCTATGTCCTTCCCTGGCTATTGCATCATGAGTTCAGCAGGTTCGCCGCCGGACAGAGTTCTGTATAAAAAAGAAAAAAAATAAAAGAAAAAAGAGCGACACACTTGGGAGCCCCTGGTGTGGTCGAACCGCACTCTGGGTCTGTTGTGGTTGTGCCCTTCCCCCTATGCCCATGGTATCTCCGTATGCGTAATAATGTACGCCGAGAGTTTGTCTTGCAATTTTGCGAGGGCTGGGGTTGGGGCCGCATTACTCTGGCGATGCCGGGCGTGCGTGTGGTCTTGGTTGATGTTGCTCGGCACGCTTTGGTCGTGTCCGGTCGCTTAACGGCTGGACTCGAGAATTGCCTTAAAAGGCTGCTCGCATTTCTGCCGCGAGAGCCGCTGTATGTTCCTCCGCTCGGAGGGAGCGCCCGTGTTTCCATCGACCGTGATGACTCCACGAGGGCCTGGCATCTTGAGCTTAAGGTATGCATAATGCGGCACCGCGTTGAATTTTGCAAACGCGGTTCGTCCGGAAAGCAGAGCGTGATAGCCGCCATGAACGGGACTATGTCGAAGATTAACTCCTCGCTTCGAAATTATCCGGGATCCGAAGACCACTTCGATGTAACCGAGCACATACAATTGGCCTCGACACCTGGTATGGCGCCTTTGAAGGTCGTCGTTGTAGGTTTAATCCTTGAAGGGTCTATGCCCATCTTGCGCCGTATCACGATAAAGCAGGTTCAGAGCTCTTGCCGCCGTCCATCGGGACTCTCGTGAGGTGAAATCCATCAACGATTGGGTCTAAAACCAATGCGCGAATCCGCCATGGCGGATCTTGGTCGGATGGTCTCTTCGATCGAAAGTGATCGGGTAAGAGGACCATGGGTTGAATTTTGGGGCGACCGCTCCATCACAGATATCGTCCCTTAGTGCACGCTTCCGCTCCCTCTTGGGAATATGCGTTGCGTATATCATGTTTACCGTCCGAACATGAGGGGGAATCCTTTGTCCTCTGTTTTTCGTACGGGTCTCTTCCTCGTCATCGCTGTAGCCCCTTGTCACCGTTTTTTCGGCGATTAATTTGCCTGCCTGCTTGAATACCCAACAATCTCTGTTGGTATGGTTAGCTGGCTTTTCGGGGGTTCCATGAATTTGACAAGAGCGGTCGAGTATTCGGTCCAAATTGGACGGGCCCGGAGTGGTTCTTTTGAATGGCTTCTTCCGTTGACCGGGTTTGGAGCCTCGGAATCCGGCGTTGACCGTCAGATCCTCATTGCCGCCGCCGTTAATGCGGCATTTGTTTTTGTTTCGGCGCAACCTGCCATTGCGGTCCTTGGTATCCGGACTGCCAGCCGCTTTTTGCTGCGGTTGTTATGCGAAGCGAGCCAGCTATCCTCTCCCGCACGAAGCGGGTCATGAGGGATGTGAGGGCTGCCATGGATTTCGGCTTCTCCGCCCTAGGTGCCGGGCCAGCCACTCGTCATGGATGTTATGTTTGAAGGCAGCGAGTGCCTCTGCATCCCGGACGATCGACGATTTGATTTTTCTTTGTTAGGAACCGTGTCCAGAATTTCTGGACGATTCGTCTCTGCTGCCGGATTATGTGGCTTAGGTCATCTGCGTCCGGTGGTCGCATTATACGCGTTCTCGAAGTTGTCGAGGAATGCGGCTTCCGTGTCTTCCCAAAGATCCAATTGACTCTGCGGGCAGGCTGTTAAGCCAATGCCGAGCTGGTCCTTTAAGCTTGAGCGGGAGATATTTGATGGCGTGAAGATTGCCGCCGGGCCATGTGTATATGGAGGAGATAATCCTCAATCCGCACCGCTGGGTCTGTTGTGCCATCGTAGGATTCGATATTAACGGGTTTGAACCCTTCAGGATTTGATGATCCATTACTTCGCCGCGAAGCATAGTGGGTGTCTTGGCGCCTCAGATTGAGCAATATCGCGGCGTAGCTCGAGAGAGCGTTGTCTGCCGTGTTCGCCCGGCCGAGTAGTTGTATCCGTGCGACGGCATTCGCCGTGGGTCGTTACGCGTCCACGTGATCCATAGATAGATCTGGATTGTCTTGCCTTGTCCTCCAATATATCTCGCAAGTCCGTAGCGTTCCCTCGTGGCTTCCACTTTTAGAGCGATGCCGGGAATGCGGTTTTGGTGGAGGGCTTGCACGCCTCTCTATCGCGGCCACGAGGTGGTCGGTCTGCCGTATTGTCTTGTTGGTGATGCTGCCTCCTCTAATCGTGGGAGCAACTTATGCTTTGGGTAACTTTTGGAGGGGCGTTCAAGTTCATACTCTTCGTCATGCGAGGACCTCGGTCCATCTGCCGGCAAGTAGGTCTTGATCAGCTTGAAGTCGTTGTTGCTTTTTCTTTAGGCTATTTGTCGTGGCCATTAGCCCGCCTAAAACGCTCTTGTTCGACGGGATCCTCGGGCATGATTTAAATGCGTCAGCCGAGGCTTGCCTCATCTCCGGAGGGAGGTAAGTAATTGTCATCCTCGACCTCTTCGCCCGCCGCCTCTCCCGAGGGCTTGCTTCGCTTCCTCCCGCTACTGGATCGTCTTTGGAGGGAGTTGTCTTCGCACTTTCGTGGGTGTTATTATCTCCCGTGCCGGAATCTCCATTATTGTCGTGGCGGGATTTAGAGCGCGCCACGACGCCGGGCGCTTGGGCTGTTTCTTTAAGGAATCGGCCTCCACGCTTCTTCGCCGTCCCCATCTTTTGGGGTGTCCACCATGTATATGTCGTATGACGAGGTGGTCTTCCGGTGTCCTGTAGGCACCTTTGGTTCTTAGTCTCCGCATCGTCGTCCATACCGTCGATGTCTTGAGTCGTAGTCGAGTATGTCGGTTAAATAAATCGCCGATTAGCTCTGAAGTGGGTGGTGGGTGGGATCTGAATTTCTTCGTCATCCGCATCCCAACCGCCCCGGCCGTAGTTCGCCCGTGGCTCTCCGGATAGCGAGAGATGCTTCAATGAATTTATGATATCGCCAAGGGTGAGTCTTTGAAAGATGTCCGCAGCGGTGAATTCCATGATCGGCGCCAATCGGATTCGACCGCGAGGCGTAGGAGGTTCGGAGTCCGAGGAGTCCGCACCTCGAGTCATGGGCTTTACGTGGGACAAGGTAAGTGTTCGGCTCCATCGCCGTAGGAATTGCGGCTCCCGAGGCGGTGTCCAGCCATCCGTCCTCGATTCGAGCGATCGGCTCCGGACTATGAGTCGGAGCGGATCCGGGTGCGGCTCCCAAGGTGCTATCCGGCGGCAGAGTTAGGTCATGCCCATCGTGACAGCGCCGGGCGCGCTTCGGCGTTTCGAGATCCATCGAGGATCAAGTCCCCGCGATATTGGCCGTGAAGTTTAGGCTTCAAACCTGACTGACGGCGGGGCGTAGCTTCGATCCGCTCCAGATGGCCAAGGGAGTTGGCCCGCCTTCAAGCCGCCGAATACTAAGATCTGTCCGGGAGAAAGGTCTCACCCAGGACTGCGTCGTTGTTGATTGAAGAGGCCATCGAGCCTATCGGTGACGACACAGAGGAACTCTCAATGAAAGCACCAATGTCGGTGTCAAAACCGGCGGATCTCGGGTAGGGGGTCCCGAACTGTGCGTCTAGGCGGATGGTAACAGGAGACGAGGGACACGATGTTTTACCTGTGTTCTAAGCGCTCATGATGGAGGTAAAACCCTACGTCCCGCTTGATTGATATTGATATTGTGGATGTTTACAAGAGTGGATCTACCACGAGATCAAGGAGGCTAAACCCTAGAAGCTAGCCTATGGTATGATTGTAAGGGTTGTTGTGATTGTTGTCCTACGGACTAAAGCCATCCGGTTTATATAGACACCGGAGAGGGCTAGGGTTACATAGAGTCGGTTACAATGGTAGGAGATCTACATATCCGTATCACCAAGCTTGCCTTCCACGCCAAGGAAAGTCCCATCCGGACACGGGGGGAAGTCTTCAATCTGGTATCTTCATAGTCTTGGAGTCCGGTCGATGATGATAGTCCGGCAAATGATAGTTCGGCCGATGATGGTAGTCCGGCTATCCGGACACCCCCTAATCCAGGACTCCCTCAACAACTAATATTTTACATGGGTTCACCAGAATAAGTTCTGTATATAGACCAAAGCTATTTTGTTTGGTTTTGCTGCCTCCTTAATATCTTCTGTTCTGGTACTACTAATGTAAAACCTCAACTTTTCAACGAGCTATGGAAAAAATGGTGGAACCGCCACCTTCTGAAGGTGGCGAGGCAACTATAACTGCAATGTCAACTCTTGCTGCAGTGGGTCAAGATGCCCACTAATAGTGCCAAAAGCACGTTCTGCGTATCTTGGGTTGGTTGTTAAGGCAATATCGTCCAAACCGCCTCATGATCAAGATATGCAAGCTCAAAGCAATGTTGTATCTGCGCTCCAGACACAAGTCCATTCCCTAACAGAGGCCCTTTGTGAAACAAGGAGAAACATTGCTCAATGTCGTCAAGATATGTATGGTTTTGAAACCAGACTATCAGACATTTGCTATGTTGTTCAGGAGCCTAGGGGAAATGAGGGCGAGGGTTATGGTGTTCCATCGGACAATACAAGATGAAAACGTAATCGGTCAAATGAACCGAGCTTCTGGACTTCTGGTGGTGCATTTATCTGCTAGACTGTTAAGTTTTATGCCAACCTTCCTTTTGTTATATAGTTTTAATTTGTTTTTGTGGGATACAAAATTTATTCTTAACGTGCAGCCACCGGCTGAAGAAAACAGCAAGCCATTTTTGTATAGTGTAGGGTGTTCCCTATATTTGCACTGGTGGCGATCTTTGATGCTGAGTGGATGTAATCTGTGTAATCGCCTTAATAGCCTAGCGTTAGTTTGGGCCTTATTTATTTCCTAGTCTTCTTTTTCCCTGGTTTGCTAGTAGCCGCAACTACCCATGGGCCATATACAGGGCCGTAGGATCCATGGGTCTCCTACGGGCCATCGATAAATGGGCCTGTAATCAGTGGCCCTCGGGCCGTTGATAAATGGGCCTCGAGCCGTCGGGTAAATGGGTCTACATGGGCCGTAATCGGGCGTAATTGGTATCGGCCCAGCATGGTAACAGGCCGTAGGACTGCAAAAGCTTAATTCTGTCACAGGCATAACGGGTCGTTAATGGGCGAGAATATAGGACGGCCGGCGAAGCAGGCCGACTCTTGCGATAATAATTTGGCCCATTAGGTTAACGAGCCAAGAACGGGCCGAATCTTGCCATGGGACGAATTTGGCCCATTTGGGGAACAGGCCAGTAACGGGCCGACTCTTGCCATGGGCGAATTTGGCCCATTAGGGAACAGCCAAGAACGGGCCTAAGTAATCGAGGCGAAAAGGAGCCCAAGAACGTATGGGCAATAATAGGCCGAAGCTAACACGGGTGGAAACGCCCATGTAAATCACGGGCCGTTAACGGGTACAAAGAAAATTACTGTTCATTATGGGCTAGAGTCACCGTAGGCTCAGAAGGGCCGAAGATACGAAAGGCCTCATATGGGCCGAAAGACGTTGTGGGCTATACATGGGCCGAAAGTGAAATGGGCTGGTGTTATATTCGACGGGCCACATGACGTTGTTGGGCCTATTTCCTTTAGTGCCTAACGGGCCGTAAAATGGGCTATTTGCGAAGAGACCGTTAACAGGCTTTTCATGGGCCAGCCCGTTAACTTTTGACCAAGTCAAACGGGTCGGCTTTGTAAGCTAAATGGGCCAGTGGTGGGCCGTGGCACGTGTTGACATATCATAGGCGCCTATCTGACCCACTGACGAGCTGACACGTGTTTCGTCCGGCCAATAAGAATTTTACACGTGGAAATTTCCCATTGGTCGGGTACATTAACGGGTTATCGGATCCAAAACCCGACCCGATAGCTTAACGGCGTTCCGTTACGGTGGATGCCACGTGTCGGTCACCCTTGACGAAAGCACTTCGTGACGCCGATTTATCGTCATGGAAGTGGACACTTCCATGATGATAATTTTCGTAATGTCATGGAACACTTCTCTGACAAAGACAGTATGACTATCTTGATTCTGTCATAAATTTGTCATGGATGTACATGCATGACAAAAAACGCGACCTACTATGACAAACACGTATCATCACGGAAGTGTATTTTTTTTGTAGTGCAAGTCGATCACGTGAATATCCCATTGTCACCACAGATAAGCACATCCAAGACATACATCAAGTGTTCTTAAATCCTTAAAGACTCAATCCAATAAGATAACTTCAAAGGGAAAACTAAATCCATTACAAGAAGGTAGAGGGGGAGAAACATCATAAGATCCAACTATAATAGCAAAGCTCGAGGTACATCAAGATCGTGACATATCAAGAACACGAGAGAGAGAGAGAGAGAGAGAGAGAGAGAGAGAGAGAGAGAGAGAGATCAAACACATAGTCTTTGGTACATACCCTCAAATTTCGAGGGTGGACTACTCCCTCCTCGTCATGGAGAGCACCGGGATGATGAAGATGGCCACCGGTGATGATTTCCCCCTTCGGCAAGGTGCCAGAACTGGGTCCCGATTGGTTTTTGGTGGCTATAGAGGCTTGCAGCGGCGGAACTCCCGATCTTGGTTTCTTTTCAGTGGTTTCTGTATTTATAGGAACTTTTGGTGTCGGTTTCACGTCAGGGGGGGGGTCCCCGAGTCAGCCACGAGGTAGGGGGCGCGCCCAGGGGGTAGGGCGCGCCCTCCACCCTCGTGGATGACTCGGGACTCTTCTGGCCCAACTCTTTTGTTTCGGGGGCTTCTTCTGGTCCATAAAAAGTCACCGTAAATTTTTAGCTCGTTTGGACCACGTTTGATATTCATTTTCTGTAAAACCCAAAAACAAGGGAAAAACAGAAACTAGCACTGGGCTCTAGGTTAATAGGTTAGTCTCAAAAATCATATAAAATTGCATATAAATGCATATAAAACATCCAAGATGGATAATATAATAGGATGGAACAATCAAAAATTATAGATACGTTGGGGACGTATCAAGCATCCCCAAGCTTAATTCCTGCTCGTCCTCGAGTAGGTAAATGATAAAAACAGAATTTTTGATGTGATTGCTACCTAACATATTTATCAAATGTAATCTTCTTTATTGTGGCATGAATATTCAGATCCATAAGATTCAAAACAAAAGTTTAATGTTGGCATAAAAATGATAATACTTCAAGCATACTAATGTTGCAGACTGACTTAAGCCCATACTTCTCGACCAACAAATCATGCAATGGGTAAACACTGACCTCCTCATTTTGAACATAGCGTAGAAAGCTTTTGGATCACGCTCATTCTCTTCCATCCATTGGAGGCCTGATACAAGGGGTAATCTTCTTGATGCATACGACGGCGATTTGATTGACGACGCCATTTCCAAAGCAAACGCAAACATTCCCGCCGGCGGATCTGATGACGCCGGGGCGGGGAGTATCCTGGTGGCACGCCAACCCTAGCAGAAGAGGATGGGGATGAGGTGAGTGCCGGGGTGTGGACGAAGTTGTTCGACAGAATCCCCATGCTTTGGGGCCTTGCTCGGTCGGGTTGCCCGAGTGGCATTCTGGACATAATTTCAATTGCCAATAGGAGTATTAAATCTACAATTACGAGAATTGCCAAGTTATGGTGGTTCTAGTTGCACTGCAATTCTGGTATGATTTTGGATGATTGTTGGGGCAGATATGAGTTCTTCTATTATTTTGATTCTCCGGATAGTAATTCTTTAGAATCAAGCCAAAAGAATTGACCCCATACTAGCCTCGGAGAGCTGGGTGTCACTGTGGGCCTAGCTGCGGCACACCTACGAGCGCATGTGCGTTTAGCTCGGTGCAGGCTTTGGCGCACACGCATATACGCATGCACTTTGACTGTATCCCTCTCGCGTGTAGGTCGAGTCCTCGGAGTAAAAAAATTCTCCTAGTGTACAACTTTTCTTAACACCACTCGCAAAAGAAAAACTTTTCTTAACCCGAACAAACCTCCTCTTCAACCGAAAAACAAGAACAAACCTCATCTTCGATATACAAAGGGTCAGTATACCACTATTTCAGCGGGCTCGTGACAAGCCAGGCCATACGCATAGAGATAAAACACGTAGACAAAATGCTACCTTTTTCTAATCTCTTTTTTGAACACGGTCCTTTTTCTAATCTAAAGCCAAACAAAACGCTACTTGACACATTATTAGGGGGAAAACGTAACATGAATGTCACCGTCAACGTTAGCTGCTTGTCCGCCAGGTGCCCTCAATGCCGGTCAGTGAACGACCAGGGAGCTCACCCGCAACCATCGATCATCCTAAACATTCGAAAGCAAACGTCACGGCCCATTGAGGAATGAAATGACCGACGGCAATATCTTCACCGTGACGGACCAGGCATAATGAGCTCGGGACATGGTTGTCACATGCAAAGCGAGGATACCAAGCTTGGCACTTGTCCAAGGCAATGATAACAAGTTTGGGGCCTGGTCACCACGAGCAACAAGATGATAATGAGCTTCAGACATTGTCGTCGCGAGTAAGGCAATGATCACAAGCTCAGTGCCTTGTCGCCATGGACTGAAGAACATCTTGTGGAGGCTTGAGCACTTTATTTACATCGGGACGGCAAGGACATGCTCATGGCAATTTTTGTCCTAAAATACTTACATATTTTAATTGTGTAATGTTGGTATATATACCCCAATCAAATTGTTTTAAGCTACCATTGTACATATGTAATTTTTTTTGAACTAGGATAGGCCGGGCTCATGTTGAGGTTGTCGAGTTAGGCATTTTAAGGTCTTGTTGGGGAGTCAAAACACAAGTCACAAAGTGTCGGATCGACGCGTGCTATAAGTAATCCTATCAACGTGATACATTTTGTTCATCCAAAAACTACGCATGGCACTATTGTGAAGTAAACAACTGTAACTTATTCAAAGTAGAACCAACAACTCAGTAAACTACAGTTAAACGAACCATGACAAGATTTTCTCACTTATTGCTAAAAATGTTTTAAGTGAAGAACATAGAGTATTCTAACAAATTATGATAGGCATGTGCCTCTCTCAAATAGGTGTGTCCATCAAAGACGATTGTGACAAACTAAAAAGCAAAACAAGCAAAGACTCATATAATACAAGATGCTCCAAGCAAAACTCATATTATGTGACGAATAAAAATATAGCCTCAAGTAAAATTACTGATGGTCGTTAGAAGAAAGAGTGGATGCCTTCCGGGGCATCCCCAAGCTTAGTTGCTTGGTAGTCCTTAGATATTACCTTGGTTGCCTTGGAAAACCCCAAGGTTAGGCTCTTGCCACTCCTTATTCCTTTATCCATTGTGATCTCACCCAAAACTTTAAAACTTCAATCACAAAAAACTCAACAAAACTTCGTGAGATCCTTTAGTATAACCAATCTAACCTTTACTTTTGGTACTGTTGCAAACCCATTCATATTTTATTGTTGCATTATATCTACTGTATTCCAACTTTACCATGGCTTATACGCCCCGATACAATCCATAGATTCATCAAAATAAGCACACAACGCAACGAAAACATAATCTGTCAAAAACAGAACAGCCTGTAAAGACACGAATTATAGTCATACCTCTGCAACTCTAAAAATTCTGAAAAATTAGGACAACATGGAAATTTTTTATATTAATGATGTGAAAAAATCAGAAATTTTTCAAGCTCCAGCAATCACACAGAATTCTGCTACTAGACGCGGAAGTTTCTGTTTCAGCACATAATCAAATCAACTATCTTCGACATCACCCCAAATGTCTTACTTCGCACAAACACTAAATTAAAACACAAATACACATCCAAAACAAAGGCATAAATGTGTAATTTTTGGAATACAGAAAAATTTCAAGAAAAAATAAGATAATGTTGGGTTGCCTCCCAACTAGCGCTATTGTTTTACGCTCCTAGCTAGGCATAGGCATATTGCATAGATTCAAGTGTTGTCATCTTTGGTTTTATTTTTCATAGATGTTTTTTAACAAAAGGTGTTCCAAATGTAACATGAAACACATCATCCATAGAAACTTTAGTATTAGCAAGTTGCCCGTCTACAAATCCCCCTTGATTTGCGGCTACAATCCAAGAATATTGTTCATTAACATTCTTGAAAACTTGTTGGATTATATTCAAAGGAGGGACTTCCTTTTGAAGGTTCTTATAAAAAATGCGATCATTGCGAAGCAAATACCTCAATAAGTAGTCACTATTATAAATGATCTCAACTATTACCTGTTTTCACGGTTCAAACCATAAAAATCAAGGATCTCCCTAGCTTCCCGTACTATGTGATCGGATTCATTCATAAGGACAAGGGTAGGTATCTTTTTAGCTCTAGGATCTTTTATAACAGGCAACTCATAAAACAATCTTTGCAAGGCAGGATGAGTGTGAATAAATCTTTTCTCAAGTTTAAGAACAATAGAGGAAATAGCTTATGCATAAGTTTTAGTTCTTTTCAGTATAGGAATGTCATAACAAGTCAAATTTTCAACGCAATTAAAGGATTCTTGGATGACACATTTTCCCTATAACATTCCCTTGCCCTAAGACGAAAGTTTTAGCATCAAGATTAGTAGAACTTCCAATCTTAGGAGTTCTGCCATTATCCTTTCTGCCATACCAAAATCACTCACGTTGATAGTTTCAAAACAAGCAAACAAAAAGACAATCGAGAAAAAGGCAAACGGGAAGAAGGCAAATAAACAGGCAAATATTTTTGTACTTTTCTGAAAAAGTTTTAGAAGTGGGAGAGAGGAAAACGAGAGGCAAATGGCAAATAATGTAATTGCGAGGAGATGAAAGTGTGTGCGTAAATACTTGATAGATGTTGATGATGTCTCCCCGGCAATGGCGCCAGAAATTCTTCCTGCTACTTGTGATCTGCATTGGTATTTCCCCGAAGAGGAGAGGATGATGCAGTACAGTAGAGATAAGTATTTCCCTCGGTTATGAAACCAAGATTATCAATCTAGTAGGAGAACCAAGCAACATTATGTAAACAACACCTATACACAGACAACAAATCATTGTAACCCAAAGCAATAAGGGGTTGTCAATCCCTCAAAGGTTACGTGCAAGATTACACTGTATGGCATTTGATAAAAAGATAGATTGCTATATGCAAATGAAATAAAAGTAAATAGATTTCAGCAAGGTATTTTTATATTTTTGGTTTAATAGATCTGAAAATAATATGATAGAAATAGACACGGGGGCATAATTTTCACTATAGGCTTCTCTTTTGAAGATAGCATGCGACGGGTAAACGAATTATTGTTGGGAAATTGATAGAAAAGCAAATAATTATGACAATATCCAAGGCACTGATCATGTATATAGGCATCATGTCTAAGATTAGTAGACCAACTCCTGCCTGCATCTACTATTGTTACTCGACACATCGACCGCTATGCAGCATTCATCTAGTGTATTAAGTTCACAAAAAACGAAGTAATGCTTTAAGCAAGATTACATGATGTAGACAAGATAAACTCACATATGAATAAACCGCATCTTGTTACCCTTAATAGCAATGATACATGCGTGTCATGTCTCCTTTTGTCACTGAGATTGAGCACTGCAAGATCGAACCCATTACAAAGCACCTCTTCCCATGGCAAGAAAAATCAATCTAATTGGCCAAACTAAACCAATCAATTGAAGAACAAATAGGGGGCTATAACAAATCATGCATAAAAGAGTTCAGAGAAAACTCAAATAATATTCATGGACAGATGTAATCATAAACTCACAATTCATTGGATCCCAACAAACACACCGCAAAAAGTCATTACATCGATAGATTTCCTAGAACATTAAGGAGAACATTGTATTGAAGATCAAAGAGAGAGAAGAAGACATCTGGCTACTAGCTATGGACCCGTAGGTCTGTGGTAAACTACTCACACATCATCGGAGAGGCAACAAGGTTGATGTAGAGCCCCTCCATGATCGATTCCTCCTCCGCAGAGTGCCGAAAAAGGCCTCTAGATTGGATCTCGTGGTTCTGGAACTTGCGGCGGCGTAAAAAGTACTTTGTCTGCTCCTCTAGGGTTTTTGGGGTTTTCGAGTATTTTTAGAGTCGAAGGGAGGTCAAGGCGGTGCTTGTGGGCCCCACTACCCACCAGGGTGCTTGTGGGCCCTCGTGCTAAGTGGGACCCACATTCATCTTCTGGTTCCCTCCCATAGCTTCCAAGGTCTCTTATCTCTAGGAAAAAAATCTTCAAAAAGTTTTGTGGCATTTGGACTTCGTTTGTATGGATATTCTGCAAAGTAAAAAAACAAGCAGAAAACAGCAACTGACATTGGGCACTAAGTTAGTAGGTTAGTCCCAAAAAATGATATAAAATTCCTGGTAAATGTATATAAAACATCTAAGATTGATAATATACCATCATGGAACAAACAAAAATTATAGATACATTGGGGACATATCAGCCTCCTGTCGCCGTAGCCATGCACAGGAGGACTGTTGTTGTCGTCTAACCGTCTTCCACTCCCCTCCTCTCCCCGTTTTGTTAAATCCATGACGTGTGAGTATTAATCTTCACATGTCACGCTCCAATCTAGCTCAATGTAATTAGTATTGCCCTTCACGTCATGTTGTCTATGTTTGTTTATATATGCATGCCCCATTTGCTGTCATGAGTTGATATTTATTTTTCTACATGTTTATTCATGAGCTTATTTGGTGGAATTTACTCTTAAACATAATTTCATTTTGTCAAGGGAAAGAATAAATTAGCTTTTGGAGGCAATTTCGTATTTGGATTCAATGTTGAGGATATCGCTTATCGTTAGTGTCTCTGTCAGCTAGGGATTAGAGATTAATCAGAAATCGAATGATTAATTGATTTTATTGGTCAACTATTAATCGACCATTTTTTGCAAATCCCAGGTTCCCAAGACAAAAATATGCTATATTCAACACCAAAAATATATTATGCATAAGTGTTACCTTGATTCCTAGCCATTTAATACTCGCACAATGACAAACAAAATAGGACAATAGTACACATTGCATAACAAAGGTCCACAAAAACACAAATATCATAGTTTTTGCAAACATATTGCTAGGAATAGGCCCGATTTATCGGTAGATTCCCCATAAATCGCTTGTCAAAGCGATAAATCGGCCCAAAAGATAAACAGAGAAGATAAGACATAATCTTATCGGTCACCCTCTGAGTAGTGATAAATCGGACCATAAATAGCTGAATCGGAGGATTTTTCGAACAGTGTCTGGATTAGTGCATAAATTATTACTGTTCTTGAGTTCTTTCAATTAAAAAACCACAAGATATAGAAATAATTGTTTCAAGTTTTATTTTTGTCGTACTGGAATTCTGTGGCGACCGATTTCTCCGGGTGCTAATCCCAGGGAAAACGGTCCTTGTGCTTATCAACCCCAGGATAACTGTTAGCTGATAAGGCACTAACTTGATACAGAAAATCCAAGCAAAATACAATTTGTAGTACAAGACCATTCTGGCCTGTGAGTAAAACAAAAGGTTTCTATGGTTGATGGCGGAAGCGGGTTATGAAATATCCTCGCCTATGGGACTCCATTTCCCACAGGAACAGCTGACCAGGTTAACTCCTATCTTCGCGTGACTGTGATCACCGTTGCCTAGGTTCTGGGACAGTCACCGCAACGCTCCTCTCCAAGCATGAAATCTGGCCAAGACAATAGCCAGGGACAAGCCAGTGAGTACTTTGAATGTACTCGCAAACATTACGAACATGGGTAAATTACAACAATGATGTGCTGAAAATATTTTATGCTCATGACGCTAGTCACATAAGATAAATAAAACTCTGGTGCGTGCAAGCATGTTATTAGCGAATATACAGTAATATGGTATTATAAAAAATTATGAAGTAAATAACATAAAAGACTTCAAAAGAAATGCCACAATCGGGCGTCTGAGCGACACCGCATAAAGGGCTTTAAAAGAAATGGCACAGTCGGGCGTCTGAGCGACACCGCAAAAAGGGCTTTAAAAGAAATGCCACAATCGGGCGTCTGAGCGACACCGCATAAAGGGCTTTAAAAGAAATGCCACAGTCGGGCGTCTGAGCGACACTGCATAAAGGGCTTTAAAAGGAATGCCACAATGAATATCCAGGAGGTAGAACCATCCCAGGGATATTCAATGATACCAGAAAAAATATCACGGGTTAGTCCACATCCAAAATAGTAATCATAAATTATCACAAGTCACAATCGTGCTTCCAGGTTTAACAGTTTCACCTCCGAAGACCGACACTAAGACCGACACTTGACCCATCCCAAACTGTAATCCTTAACCATGGACACGGCTATTCGAATAGGTTTAATCTCTGCAGAGGGTGTACTCTTTACCCACGAGTAACGGATTTCTTTAGTCCATCGGGACTAATTCCGCTTCTCTGATCTTTTGTTGAAAACACACCTAACTTGCACACACCAGCTTAACTCACCTGTGTCTGGAATCACCCACAACACCTGTCAAGCAAAACTCTAAGTGGGGAGGCTACAACCTCGACGTAACATGGGATCACAAAATTTATACACAGCATAACCGGGAGCTACTCCCTTTCGGCTACAACCGAAACACCCATGCTCCCGGACCGGTGGCATGACTACCGGATGCCTCCAGATCTTCCACCACGGCCTCTCTGTACGGTGTGTGCTAGGAAAGGGTTGACAACTTACTGAACCGTACCCTACTTGGTGTAGAGACGAGTGGTAGTACGAAGCAAGTATGGGGGTTACTGGCACAAGACTCGATCTACGATCGACTCAGGAGGTTGTAATATTTCCTGCATGATTAGCATAACAATGCATATATCTCAAACAACAGATGGAAACATCACGCGACATCCCCTCATGTCATACCGGACACGACCGTCTCGACGGAGGACTAGGGGCAAGCCCGTGTCTACCCAAGACAGAGGCCTTTCCGTCTTTCCTTCGGGGCAAGCCCGTGTCTACCCAAGACAGAGGCCTTCCCGTCTTTCCTTCCGGTATGCATGGAAGACGCATGACGGTGATTTCCATCGCAAATCATGTCAACTTCATTAGCATAAACTCATTAATATGCACCCATGACTAGGATCTCATCCTCACATAAAATGACGCATGTATGTGTCGGGGTGGTGTTGCCACCATGCTATGCAACACACACAAAAATTCACCAGGGTTCAGAATGCTTGCCTTCAGGTCATGGGAAGGAAGGGTGCATCCAAATCATCATGAAATCTTCAAAAAACCTATTTGAAATAATATATTTGAATTAACACACAAAATAAAAACAGCACAGAAAGTTGTTTTTAAATTTTTTTTCAAATAAATCTTAAAATAAACTAGACAATATTTGAGAGAGGTAGCAAAAAGAATCAATTCATTTGGAGTTGTCTTCAAAAAGATACAGCCGGTCAAAGTTTGGTCAAAATCTGATATTTAAAATAAAAACAGAAAGAAAACGTTTGAATATAATCATTACGTCGAAGGCGCATTTTGAAAATGCGCCCACTTATCCAGTGTGGATCTGCGCTGAGTCAACGCTGGGTCAAGGGGGCCCCATCGGGTCGACCAGCCTCCTTCCCTCTCCTTCCTCCGGCCGAATCTGGAGGCGGGGACTCTGGCGATCTTTGCGGCGTTAAGCGGCTCCTCGAGGCATCCGAGTGCAGGGATGGATCCGCCACTCCTAGGCGGTCCTTCCGGTGGTCGAGGGTACCCGGGGTGGAGGAGTCGCCGTGGCGAAACTCCATGGCGGAGGGGCATTCGGTGGATAGTGAGTTTGGGGCTGCGGTGGTCTCCGGCCAAAATTGAGCGAGGGGTTGTGCTCGCGAGAGGAAGGAGAGTTCTTGGTGGAGAGAGTGGAGAGGAGAGGCACCGGTGGCGATGGAATCGCCAGGGCTTGGCGGCAAAACCGGCCGGACTCGGGGAAGAAGGCCTTCCCTTGCTTGACTGCTGGCCAAGGCAACACTAGGAGGATCATATGAGGTTGCTCGAGGACTCGGTTGAGCTCCGAGGCCCTTATATACGCGGTGGAGGTCGGTTCCAGGGCGGCCGGCGATAAGGACAACGACGAACCGCCTCCCTGTAGCTTGGGCGACGTGGCGGCGACGAGCGCTAGCGGACGAGGCTGCGGATGAGCTAGCACTGTTCGGAGGCAGGTGGCAAGCTGGGGTGGCTTTGGCGGCGCCGACCACGGTCGGGCTGCTGGCCGGCGACTAAGCCGCCACGGCCATCTGGCGGTGGCGTAGTGGGGTGCCAGGGTGGTCGGGTGGCGTGGCGGTGCAAGGGACACGCGAGCTGGCTGGGGCCGGGTTTTGAGTCTTGAGGTGTGTGTGGCGGCTCGGGTGCATGCGGGTGCCAAACGCACGCTCTGGGCGCGCCCAGAGCACGCACGAAAGGTGCTCGATGAAATGCCATGGCCTGCTACAGGGCTTGGGTGAGGCTGGCAAGGAACCAGGCTAGGTTAAGGTTAGTAGGGGGATCAAGGGGCACGATGGATAGGCCAGGAGATCAAGTTCACCAAGTAAACTTGAAGTCATGCCAAAATTGGTCATGCACACAGGGTGTTCGACAAAATGCCAAAGGCACCTAGGTAGCTCTTGGAGTGGCCAAACTCTCCAGATCAGTGTCTCCTTGGATGCACAAGAGGGTGGTGAAGTCAGTTTGCAAGAAGGAGAAACTTGCTAGTGCAAGTTTTGCAAAACTACACTTCTGGACAGGGAGTGAGTGGCATCATTACATGGACCAAAAGTGTTCCAAATAGAGAATGCTCCTGGACCTAGGGGTTTTGCAAGGTTGACTACAAGCATGAGAAAACACAAGGTCATTAGAGCAAGAAATAATAGAGTTGTAGTAGAAAACACAAGTCTGGTCCAGAATGAAAAAGAGGCTGTTGCACTCAAATTTTCCAAAGAACATCACTATGTTTTTGCATAAAGTTGAATGGCATGCTATCACTGACATCCCATAATTTTGGTGGAGGCTCTAGGGAAATTTTTAATTAGGTTATAGTGCAAAAGTGTCCAGTGGACCAGATTTGAAAAACAGGTGTAAAACTCAAAATATGTCATGAAATAATTATTTTAATGCCCAAAAGTGATTTAGAGACCTCACATGACATCTCCAAATTTTGGTTGGAATTTTAAGAGATTCTATCAAATGGTTGTAGTTCAAAAGGAGCTCCAAAAATTTAATACAGCTCATTTTAATGAATAAAGCTCAGGGTGAAATAATTTAATAAACAACTCTACTTATTTAGAAATTGTTTTAATGAGATGGCAAAGAAGTCCAATGTATTTTGGAAAGCTCCACTTGGGAAAAATACAAAACTCCTTAACAATAAAAGAAGAGTTCTGAAATCAACAGAAATAAAATTTTTTAAAACCCTTGGCAAAAATTTTAATATTGAAAACTTGGCAAAATTTTTGGGGTGTTACAAATTCTAAACATGCTAAGGTTGTTAGCTCGTTGCTTGGTGGATTTGATTTTTGGGAATCTTCTCACTTACTATATTTGAGTACTTTTGTTCTCGAGTTCTTTTGGTGGGGGGAATTAGAAGTGCAATGTGATAGATCTCAATCAATCCAGCCTCCAGGAAAATAGAGCAAGTAGTATATCTCTACCCATACGAGTTGAATATGAATGACCCAGAGAGCGGTGCACCAATCTGTTGGAGCCTCTTTAGTGTCCAGAATTTTGGTGACCTGCGCGGTTCACCCATTTTTTTGTTATCCCTACTTTGTATAATTTTGTCTTGGTGTAGTTTAGGCACCAGTTCGTGTCAAAGACGATTTTAATCAGGTGGAGAGTAATGGAGAAGGATGCATGCATTCAAATTTACTGTGTGATACGTGTTCTGTATATGCAAAAGATATATGCCCTGAGTGCAATGCTTCACATGCTATTCTCTTTGATTTTTTTCCTTAGGTGAATCAATATTGTACCTCTACCTAGGCTGCAATTTTTTTTGTCTTTGCTCTCCCTGTATTTTTTCATGTTCATATGTTTATCTCCAGGTGAGTTTATATGTTTATATGCTTATCTCCTTTTCTGCATATATTTGCAGGTGGTGCTACTGTTTGCCTGCAACAACAACAACAATAACCTAGGTTATTACTCCAGCCTACATGCAAACAAGCAGACCATTTTGAGATTTACGGCCCACCAGAAGCGCTTCGTCAGTTTAATTTTAAACGCTCTCCTCCCAACCGAAAAGACATCACGGAAATCCGAATAAATTCGTAAATAATGCGAAGACTGTGATTTGAACCCTGGTGGGTTGAGGATACCACTGTCCACCTAACCATCTCAACCACAGGTTGGTTCGCATTGTGATTATTTGGTTAATATATGGATAGCTTCTTAATTGGTGCATTGGAGGAATTTAATTTAAAAACAAGAACAAACCTCATCTCCGATGTACAAAGGCTCGGTAGACCACTATTTCAATGGGATCGTGACAAACCAGGTCATACACATAGAGATAAAACACCTAGACAAACGCACCTTTTTCTAAAGCTAAACAAAACACTACTTGACACATTATTAGGAAAAAAACTTAACATGGACGTCACCGTCAACGTTAACAGCTTGTCCACCACATGCCCTGAACGCCGGTCACCGAACGGCCAGGGGGCTCACCCGCAGCCATCGACCATCCTAAACATTCGAAAGCGACCGCCATGGAGGAATGAAATGACCGACGACAGTATCTTCACCGTGACGAACCAAGCATAATGAGCTCGGGACATGGTTGCCACGTGCGAAGCGAGGATAACAAACTTGACACATGGTCGTTGCGGGCAGGGCAATGATAACAAAGCTTGGGCCATGGTCACCACGGGCAAAAAGATGGTAATGAGCTTCGGACATTGTCGCCGCGAGTAAGGCAACGATCACAAGCTTGGTGCTGGTCACCACGGGCAAAAATATGATAACAAGCTCAAGACATAGTCATCGACACCAAGGTAACAAGACTACGACGAGACGACGATGGCTTGAGGAATGGACTGAAAAGCATCTCGTGCAGCCTCGAGCACTTTACATCGTCGAGTATGGCCTAACGGCCCGAGCACGAAGCTTGACGGCAAGGCCATGCTCATGGCAATTTTTGGCCTAAAATACCTATATTTTTTTAATATGCATATAATGCTGCTATATATACCCCAATCAAATTCTTTTAAGCTACCATTGTACAATATATATATGTATTTTTTGAACCAGGATAGGACGGGCTCATGTTGAGTTTGTAGGGTTGGGCATTTTAATGTCTTGAGAGTCAATACAAAAGTCGTGAAGTGCCGGATCGATGCGTGCTACAAGTAACACTAACGACGTGATACATTTAGCTCATCCAAAAACTATGCATGACACTATTGTGACATAACGACCGTAAATTCTTCAAAGTAGAACCAACAACTCACTAAACTAATGTGAATCGAACCATGACAAGGTTTTCTCATCATTACATGGTCACATAGCTTGTTCGGTCCTTCATGCCCGTTGTGTGGCGACGGTCACATAGCTTGTTTGGTCCTTCATGACCGTCGTGTGGCGAGCGTGATGCACGGTTTCTGAGCGACCAAAAGCATGATCATCCATCTTCGAACGACCAACCACGCCGAAAGCATGGCCAAGAAAGCCAGCATCAAACTCGTGTAAAAAAATTTAAAAACAGGCGAAAGACAAAAATTTCCAAATATTTATTTTTGGATTCCGAGAAAGCACACCGGCCCTAGTGAAACCACTGATCGTCCAATGAAAGCATTCCTCGCGGATCGCTGGCGTGGCGTGCTTGTCTCGGGCGGCGTGCCACATCACTCGGGCCCAGCATAATAAATGACCTCGGCCCCACCTGTAATTTGCTTTGTGGGTAGCCCTACCATGTGTGGTTGGAATATGCTTGCCGCCCACAGCTGTCGCGATTGTATTTTAGTACGTAAAGTAAGTACGTGTTGTAGATGGAAAGCGTTTAATATTTGGCTAATTTGGTGGTGCATGCGCCATGCACAAGGAAGGGTCAAAATCTGGTAGCTATTTAAAAGGGTGATTAGCTGCTAAAAACAGGGTGGCGTGGCGTGTAATATTGGTAACATGCGCGATTGCAGGGAGCGGTTGGTGGGGGTCGGACGCGTTCCTTGGCCTATATAAGCCACCCCCATTGAGCCGTACGCTTGTTCCCCTCCCCTTTCCCTTTCCTCCCTCCCTCCCTCCATAGCACTCAAGTTCTTGCTCACAATCAAAAACTATGTTCTTGGAGCAACAAGTTCAAGTCGGCAAGCTGTTCTTCCTCCAAAGCTGTGTAGTATCTCATACACAAACTCAGTCTTCATCTTAGCAAAATTCCCTCCCTTGTGCACAAGGAAGGAACCAGCCGTGCCGTGCGACTGATTTCTCTCTTGTCCGCAAAGAGAGAGAGAAAAATTATTGCATGTGCCATGGACAAGGTAAGAAGAAGATTTTCGTGGGGGGCATCTGACGCAGAGTAAGTATTCTTCTTGATCCGTTTGTGAAGGGAAACGAAATAAGGTTTGGTTTCTCCCTTGTTTGTCAAGGTATTTGTTTTTTTTCTTTTCTTAACTCAACTAATTTCTTGTTTCTTCTTTCTCCAGGAAGATGTAGAGGTAGGAGTTCATTCTTTCTTTCTTCTGCATGCAGCGGCCCCGACCCAGCCCGAATCGTGGCGTATCGGACCCATGCTCGCGTCCGAACCGGCTGAGCCCATCGATACCACCCGAATCGTGGTGGCATATCGGACCCATGCCCGCGTCCGAACCGGCTGAGCCCATCGATACCACCCGACTCGCCCGCCCGACCGGAACCTCGCCGATATGCCCCGTCCGTCCGATCAAGCCCGACGCACAGCTTGCGATCCGTTCGATCAAGGGTTCCGCGCCTATAAACTCGCCGTACCCTGGCGCGTCGCCCCCCTCCTCTTTCCCCGCAACGCCACCCCTCCGCCCTCGTCGCCGCCGCAGCCCTCCTCCTCCTCCGCGGTTCAGATCTGACCCCTCCATTTCTCCGGTACCTTGGTTTTTGATGTTATCTGATCCTAGTTTTCGCGTCGTTCCCTTGTCGCTTGCAGGTCCCCGACGCCCCCCTTCACCCTCTCGCCGCCGACGAGGAACCACCGCCGCTGATCTGGTGAGCACTGCCCTCCCCTTCCCCCCTCCCTCTCTCGTTTGATGGTGTGGTCGTTGCATGTGCTGGATTTCTTGTTTGAAGGTGTGGTCGCTGTTGAACTGGATCTATGTTCAGATAGTAGTCTCTGGAACTGATCATCTGCTTGTTGGTAGGGAGTCCGAGTCCATGCAGTAGTAGATCCCTCCCCAAGTACTACCTCTATACCGGTCTAGGGTTTGCCCTGTCTCCGGTTTTCCCCCTTTTCAGATCTAAACGATCCCTGCAACTGATCCGTGATTATTTACTTTTGGTTAACAAGGGCTCGTTTTGTAGGTTTATGTAATGGTTGGAATGCCTCGTGTGTAGTGATTGTAGTGTATACAGCGGTCCTTCTTTTTGTGTTGGAACTCATTGCATCACATTTCATGATTGTTACTCAATTATCCTGCAGTAATATAATTATCCTGATTGTGATGGAACTCGTTTTTGACCTTGTTTTGTTACTCTCAAGTTAGTTTATCAATTCATCTCGATTTAATACCTATCTATCAATACGTCTTCATTGTAGATGAGTGCTGCTCCATGGCTATAGATTGTGGTTGATCTTGTGGTAGTAGCTCTAAGTTTTTGTCCTCTTTTGCTATTGATAATTGATTAGACATGTTACTCTTCTACTGTGGTAGCCGTAACATATACTCTCTGTAATTTTGTCAGTAACATGGTAGAGATCCTGCCCCCCCTTTTGTTAGCCTTGTTTTTAAGGGTCCATTCATTAGATTGTCATCGATCTATATCTGGACAGGTTTCATCTATTTACCAACATTAGAAGTTCTGCTTCATGACGATTGTCTGAATTTAGAGCATTATTAACGTCCTTATTGTACGTCAATACATCTTCATTGTAAATCAATGCAGTTGTCCTGTCTTATTATATATCAGTGTTAACGTCTTTATTGTATTTCAATACATCTTTATTGTAAATCAATGCAGTTGTCGTGTCTGAATGTATATCAGTATTAATTACATCAATACATCTTCATTGTAAATCAATGCAGTTGTCCTGTCTGAATATATATCAGTATTAATGTCTTAGTTTTTGTCTTCTTTTCAGTATATTCAGAAAGTCAGTAACCTATCAACTGCAGCTCATTTGTGTTTGAATGCTGCTCCATACATCTTATGCAGTTGTCTGAATTTAATAACCTATCAAAAGTAACCTGTCTAAATTTAGATCATTATCAACATCTTTATTGTATATCGATACATCTTATGCAGTTGTCTTGTCTGAATTTAGATAGTATTAACATCTGATTTTTTTGTTTCCTGTAGAGTATATTCAGAAGCTCACACTAACTCCTCTGATTTTTTGCCATCTGTTCCAGATGGCGGGTGACAAAACTGTTAGGCGTGGTGAGCAGGTCTATCTGACCAACCGTCCTCCTCGCCGCCGCCAAGTCCACGAGGACGACCAGTACTTATCAGATGGAGAGTACATTTGGCCAACAGGTTTTTTGCTGTTTCCATGCCTTCAATTTTTCAAGATTATTGGTCACTGTTGTGAGTTGGATATTGTACTTACTTGACTGGTTGGGTTTCCTTCATTTTCAGTCTTTGATCATGATGTTCTTCCAAAAGCACGCTCGAGGCGGGCCATTCGCAAAAGGGCACAGGTTATTAAGTGTGGCACCTATGGGAACGCAGTCATCGTCCACTCGTACAGCCAGGAGGAGAAAGAGCTGTACGATCTGTTTTTAAATTATTTGCAATTTGCTTTCTTATATTTGTCTTGCTCTTATTGTTGACACACTTTTATCTATTTTCAGGCTTAACAGCATGAAGCCCCATGACCTTGTTAACCCTGAAGCTGCTGTTGAGTGATTGCTTTGAGGTGCTAATTTCTAGCTGTGCAGTATTTATTCTTGTTTCTTTGGGTCTTATGTTTATTATGTACTTACGTTATGTTATCTTCATTTTGCAGGTTGAGTAAATCTGTCATCGCTGCCTATCTACCAGATTTAAATTCAGTTAATGGATAATGCTCTGTTGTTTTTAAATTCAGTCGGCACAATGTATTAGGAGCTTAACGTATGTTTACCGTTGTCTTGGCACTTGTGTACCTTCGTCTTGGGCGCTTGTGTTGGAATTTTGCTTATTTATCTATCCAGGAAGTTTAATATGGGTTTATTGTTTCTGTGCAATCAAGTTTGTCTTGCAGTATTTGGTATGCTATATGGGTTATAGTTTAGCTTTTTCTATATCATAATGATATGAACTAATAAAATGAGTTATGCTGATGCCTGGTAGGTAATGAAATGGATAAATGATTTTGACTGTTTGGTGTGAGTAGGTCATACCTTAATATGTAGGTAGTTTTGGGGCTATGCGCTTCTTGTTGAAATAGCGCTCCTGAAGATCATAATGCCATTGCTGTAGCCTTTGCACTTTGATCTGAGCATTTTTGTATCAGGCACACAGCATAGGATTTGTATGTGTACTGCGTGAGTTCATTGCATTACATTGTAGAACCGTATAGGCTATTTGGTAGTTAGTTTACTGTGGCCATTGTTTAGAGTGGTTAAGTTTGAGATCGTAGTCATTTGGAATGTCCTCCTTGTAACTGTCATCCCCATTTCATTATATGCGTGTTATGCTTGTTTTGGCCTGGACAACCCTTTATGTATTGAGTACAAGTTCCTGTGCTCTTTCTTCTTTTAATACAGTGGGAAATGCATATTTCTTGAGTAAGTTTATCCCCTTTTTCCCGGCCCATTATGAACTTGCTGCCCCTTGGCCGAGATCGCCAAATTTCTGATGTCTACTGTAGAATACCTTGTATGAAATATATACGACTCCCAAAATCGTTTTTGGAGCGTATTTTTTTGTTCTTCCAAAACAAGAATCAGACAACTTGCAATCGTCTGCCTCCGCCTGGACAGCACGGCGATGCAATCAATCATCTGCACTGCTAGAGAAGGAGATTCTTCAAGTTTTCGCCGGACGAGATCCCTTCTTTGGAAGTTCAAATGAAGTGCGAGGCTGATTCTAAAAAAAATTGTCATTAGGTTTAGTCATGCCGACTATAGCCATCATCAGATGATCCTATTCCATTTTTCATGTTCGTACGCACAATCGCATATCCAACCGGACTTCCCATTATCTGCTCTTCTTGCATTGCATCAAGAGTTAGGAATCAATAAAAAAACAAGTGCTAAGTTTCATTTCAGATCAGCGAATAAAACCAAAACAGAGACCTTTCTCACTCGACGCCACACTATGCTCCGCTTCAACAGACGAGTTTTTGGTGCGTTCTCACAGGCCGGCACCTGGATGCATCCTCCATGTCTCCAAATCTCACCTCTCATGTCTGAGCGAAAAAACCATATGATAAAGGAAAAACATTAGGCCCAAACTGACAAGTGTTGCACCCCCTTGAAATGAGTGCGGTGGTTGCCAAAGCTCCGAGCGAACCCGAAATAGGCCTTGGACTTGGATCTACCAAATGATAATAATGCCTTCATAGTATGTAAAACCCCCTTCACCCCATCCCCCAAGGGGCTTCTAGGCGCCGGCCGAAAGTTTTGGCAGGTCGAGCCCGAGCCATTGGATCTAAGCGCACGGTCGTTGGACACCCCTAGCTTCTTCTTCCTCGGGTAGTCGGCTGGATCCGCATGTCTCGCTCGGGGAGCGCGGCGCCGCGCCTCATGTCCCCTCAGGTGGTCGTCGATCCCCACACTCGCCGGTCTTCCTCGTCGCCCGTCGGACCACGCTCTTGCCGGCCATCCTCGTAGCCAGTCGCCACCCTCCCAACCTCGTCGTCGCCTCGACCCATGCAACAACTCCACCTGCGTTGCAGCTCTTGACGGCGACGGTTGTAGCTCGGCCGCCGCCCCTCGCCTTTGACGGTTGTAGCTCGGCCGCTAGTCAATCAACGCCATTTTGAATGGATGTAGCAAAAAAACTTCACCGCTAGTAGCAAAATCAAACTATGGGTGCAGCAAAAACACCGTCACCATCTTCGCGAGGTCGCAACTCCGCCTTACATGGATGTAGCAAAAACCTTCAGCGGTAGTAGCAAAATTCTTTGAAGCAGATCGTTGTTGTTGTCGTCGTGAGGTCGCAGCTCCGCCTGATGGATGCAGCAATGAAAGTGCGTTATATTGACTAGGGGGGGGGGGGGTGAATAGGCGATTTTTAAGAATTCTTCAATGAGGAATTTGACGGTGAGGAAATTCCTAAGTGAAGGACTACTTGCAGCGGGATAAGTACTCAGAAGTAAGCATAAGAGAATGCGGGCATGGTCATCATGATGAAATGAAGACTATCAAAGAGTACAGAAAGCGTAAACACATGATAGCACAAGATGAAGACAAATAGATCAAGAAATTGAACCGAGGAAATTGAGAAAGTCTTCAACAAAGTCTTCAAACACGTAACGAACACTCAACACAAGAATGAGGAAATGAAAGAGTTGAGGAAATAGAACCGCTTAGGTTGGTGAAGACAATGATTTGGTAGACCAGTTCCAATCACTGTCTCAATTGTACGTCTGGTTGGAGCGGCCGAGTATTTAAACTCAAGGACACACACAGTCCCGAACACCCCGCCGAAAGCACGCAGCTCAGACACCAAGTCCTCACCGTATTCTCCTTGAACTAAGGTCACACAGACCTCGCCCAATCACTCGTGGTAAGTCTTCAGCGACTTCCAAACCTTCACAGACTTGGTCACTCGGCGATCCACAATTCCTCTTGGATGCTCTAGACCATGACGCCTAACCGTCTGGAAGAAGCACAGTCTTCAAAGGTAACAAGCGTCGGATCCACGCAGGATCAATCTCTTCGATGCTCAATCACTTTGGGTTTGTAGGGTTTGGTTTTTGGGTTTTCCTCACTCGATGATTTTCGCCAAAGTCCTTAGAGGATGGGTTGCTCTTAAATGACAAGTGTCAAGTTTTCTCGAGCAGCCAACCAGCTAGTGGTTGTAGGGGCGGCTATTTATAGCCTAGGGAGCAGCCGACATGATAAGACATAAATGCCCTTCAATGATATGACCGTTAGGTGGATAAGATATTTTGGGACAGTCAAGCAAGAAGACAAGAACGGTTGGAAATTTGATTCTCAAATTCCTCGGGGCTATCATGTTCCTCACTGTAGGCAATCCAAGCGAATTCGAACTCCTCGCTAGAATAAATTCTCAATACTGTAAGAACTTCGTCTCACATCAAGAAATTGACTGAATCAGTATGAGATTTCCAAAGGCTTCACTCGAAGGGATTGGTAGGTGTAGGATTTTGAGTTGAGCATCACATGGAAATTTTTCCTTAGTATTTCCTCGACCCCTTTAACAAAGACGGTGTTTCCTATGACTCAAGAAAGAGAAAACGAAACTACGAAAACAAAAGTCTTCACGCTTCATGTTCCTCAAATGAATACCAAGTCTTCAAGGTCACACCAATTTCTTCACTTTCAAAGTCTTCGTAAAGTCTTCGTAATATCAAGTCTTCACGGAGAACTTCATTTTAGGGGTCGACTTTCTCTGTAAATATCAAACTCCTCATAGACTTATAGACCCGTGTACACTCATAAACACATTAGTCCCTTAACCTATAAGTCTTCAATACACCAAAATCACTAAGGGCACTAGATGCACTTACAATCTCCTCCTTTTGGTGATTGATGACAATATAGGTTAAGTTTTCAACGGGATAAACATATGAAGTGTAAATACTGATATTGAGGAATTTGATTGCAAAATATAGAAGAACTCCCCCTGAATATGTGCATAGTGAGGAATTTGCTTTTGAGGCAATGCACATTTGAAGAGTTGAATCATGGAGATCTCCCCCTATATCTTGTAATTCATACACGCATTTGACATATAATATGAAGAATTTGAAATGCATGCTGAAATATGGTGACTGATGTAATTCAGCATGCGTGTATTAACATAAAACAAGGAATAAGCATGCAGAGAACACATCAAAAGTATCAGAGCACCATCGGGTTTAAGATTACAACTCAATCCAATAAAAGTTTCAAAAGAGCGAGAGTTGCAATTTAGCAGAAAAAATGCCCATATAATAGACCCGCTTGAAGACTAACTCAAATTTATCCCCCCTTGGCATCAAATGACCAAAAGGATTGAAACCGAGGACTAACGCCCCTGAAGAATTTCAAGTTGATGAAGGAGCGCCAGCACTGTTGGGGGCGGTTGTCGTAGTAGGGCCTGCCGCAGTGTCGTCCAAGTCTTCATTTTCATCAGTGTCTCACGATGAAGAATAGGAGCTGGCCACCAAGGAAGGAACTTTGACCTTCCTGTATTTCTTCGGAGGAGGTGCAGACCATTCAAATTCTTCCTTGAGACCCATTGTCTTCAGTTCTTCCGCCAGTAGACATTAGAATGTACAGCCCAGGTGCGGTTGAAGGTTTCATGGAGGTAGTATTGGTTTTTCTTCACGGCATTGTGTGTAGAGGTCATGTTGTGAAGAATTGAACCAAACTGACGCTTGACCCATTTATGATTGCGATCAACCTTATGATGAAGACTGAGGAGTAACTCACGATCAGTCATCACCCTGGGTGCTGTGGCTTGAGGATTTTGCTTGGCTGAGGTATTGGCGGCATAGTCATGTGTGGCAGAGTCGTCATTGGTGGAGTAGGATGCAGCTTTGTGAAATTGACCATCCAATGGACGAATGCCTTCATCTATCACAGCAGTTGCCTTGCTCTTGTCATCAACTGAGAAAAATGTCCGTTTGAGGAATTCAATCGGACGCAAGTAGCTACAGTGGTTCAGAGTATCAGCCTTGTAACTGAGTGAAGACCTTGTCCTGATGAATCTCATAATCCATGGTGCATAAGGCTTTAGCTCAAAAGGTGACATAGCAATGTTTGCCAGAGTCCTCATGAAGAAATAATGGAAGTTGACGGGAACGCCATGAATGATATTGAAAAGCATATTCTCCATGATGCCAACGACTTCTTCATCATTTGAGTCGTGGCCTTTGATAGGACTCATTGTCTTCGTCAGAATCCGATAGAATAGTCCGAGGCACATATAGTAATTCCTTGACGAGGAATTTGGTTCGAGGTGCCTGTCCGGGCTTCAAAGGCTTCATCAGCACTTGCATGTAGTGATTTGAAAGCTCAGGTTCGTTGTAGATACAACGAGCACCATCAAGGGGAGGACCGAGTGGTAGGGCACGAAGCAATTCAGTTGCTGGTGCCTTGTAGTGAGTATTTTCAGACATCCAGTCCAACACCCATGAGTTCACATCTTCAGCGTCTCCGGTGATGTGCAGCGTCACATAGAATTGAAGAATGAGTTCTTCATTCCAATCACAGATGTCAGTGCAGAAATTCAGAAGTCCTGCATCGTGAAGAACACCGAGGACCTGCTCAAGCTGGCAGAGATTCCATGTCCACATGAGGAATATGTGCATGATCGAAGACTTCGTCTTTGTTGAGCAGCACAGAGGAATAGAAGTCGGCTTGACTGGCAGTCCAGAAACGCCTCTTCCTTATTCGAGCAGAGTCGTATGGGTTGTAATCCGTGAAGAAAACGTGCTCGCCAAAGAAGTCTTCAGCCTTCAACTTTTGCTTCGTTGAGAATGGATTCTTTGGCTTTGGCAATGGAGTGTCAGTGAGTTGCATCACGACCTCTGGAATCGCAATCTCAGGTTCTTCAGCCGAGGAATTTATGGTTCCTCTACATGTGCGCCCGAGGATCAAGAAGAAGAAGTTCATCACGCTTAGTGGCTGGAATTTCTTCATGTACAGATGAAGTGGGATGAGTTTCTTCAGAGCCCATTTGAACTGTTGGAGCAGGGGACTGAGGAATCTATTGGATTGGTATGAAGAGTGGAGAATTTGGATGCTGACTTTCCCAAAAGTCATCGTTCATCACTGGCGTTGTGCTTCCAATATCCACATCTTCTTCAATTTCCTCAACATCGGCCTCTTTAGCTGTGAACTGAGGCATAGGCGAGGAAATGATTGGGGTTGAAGGGATTGCTTCCACTTCAATTTCTTCATCAATCTGCTCTGGCGAAGCAGCAGAGTGATTTTCTTCATCAGATCCGCTTGGGATCTCATAATCTTCACCAAAAGGAACAAGGTCCTTTGATGGCATGCAGGAAATTGGAACAACATCAATGGGATTTTCAGATGAGTTGGACATTGTCTTCATCTTCTTCGGGGCTGAAGAATTTGAAGCAGCATATGCTTTCCTTTTCTTCACTGCAGCTTGTTCTGCAGCCTTGGTCTTCTTCACATCAGATGCAGATGGAAGGATTGGAGTTGGTGTAGGCAGAGGAGGAGCTGAGGAATCTGGTTGAATTTCCTCAGGCGCAATCGATGCAGCTTGCCTCGACTTCTTCGGTTTCTTCAGCGCACCACTAGTGGATGCCCCGCAATTTCTTCAGCCAGAATGGAATCATCAGCCCTGGAACTGGCATTGTCTTCAGCAAGCCTGAACTTCATCAGCGGTGCTGGCATGTTCTTCAGTCGGCTGAGCAGAGGCTCCAGCCTGAGGAATTTCTTGTTGCGTTGGGGCTGCAACATTTGAGAACTTCTTTGTCAGATTGACAAATCTGACTTTGGCTCCTTGCCAATCAACATAATATGAGTCAAATTTGTCATGAGGGCTTTGATGTCACCGCATCTTGATAAGTTCTTCGCTTATCATCTTGACAACATTTTTCTTCGCCAGCTTTCTCTTTTAGATCATGATTTCTTGATCTCTCCGTCAGATCAAATTTTCATTTCTCCTCTTGGATGAAATGAGTCAAGATATGACTTTGGCCAGTGTCACTTGAAGTCGTGCATAGGAGTGTTTGGGTCCTTGTGCTAGAGATCAACGTAGTCTAGGATCACTCTTGGATCCAACAGCAGTGGCATAGGTGTGCCTTTGGCTCTAGCGGCCCTTTCTTGTCGGTCTCTGATGATTTCCGCAAGTTCATCATCATCAGCCTCATCATCTTCAGGTGGCTCTTGGAAGGCGACCTGTTTCTTCTTGGGACTTGGCCGAGGACCTCGTCCAGCTGTGGCCTTAGTCTTCAGCAGAGTTGGGCCAGATGAAGAATTTGGTGCACCGAGGAACTTGCCGAGACATCGAGGCAATGGAGATGCTCAGTCCTTTGGCACGCTGCCGATGCACAAAGCCGAGGACTTTGTCGGAACTCAAGAGGACTTTGTAGGAGCCGAGGATTTGGGAGGAGCAGGTGCAGATGAGGAATTGGCCGTGAGGGCAGAGCCGAGGAACTTGGCCGTGAGGGCAATCACAGGTGAAGCACTTGGCTTGTGTGTGGGCTTCTTTGCCATAGATTTTCTTGGCTTGACAGAGGCCTCAGTGGCAGCAAAGAGTGTAGTCCTCATTAAATTTCCTCACCGCCTCGCTGGCTTGTCTTGCCAATTTGGCTTGGCGCTTGGCCCATTCTTCAGAAAATCCTCACCACGCTTGATGTCGGTGGGGTCACTTCTTGACCAGTGCCAATGGAGCTCTTGGGCATGGAGGATTGAGAGCAAATTTCTTCATGTACTTTGGAGTAACATATCTGCATTCTCCATTCCCTTTCCCATCTCCTTTCAATCTCTTTGAATGCGCACCTTGCGCTGATTTTTGTTTTCTTTCCTAACTCGGCTTCATCAGTGTGCAATAATCAGCATAGATGTCCTCAGAATCTCAAACGCAGTCATGACCTCGTGCCTCTTTCCTCTTTTCTGCTGCTTCTTTCCTTCTCGCCATATTCTTCAAATTGAGGAATTTGAACAATCGAATTCTTTGAAGAAGTATGCAACTTTTCTTCGAGGAACGCTGCAAATGAGTTAAGTTGATGAGAACCTAGTGATTCAAAAGCGGACATGAGTACCGTGAACAGAGTATAGTTGCGAGGAATTTGGAGAGGTCATATGCGTTCTCAGAAGGTTTTTCAAAAAGAACTAGTTTGAGGAATTTGACCAGATGAGCCTTGAAGAATTTCACTAAGCGATCTTTGTCCTAGGATCCACACAATTGAGGAATCTTGAAGAAGAAATCATTGCTTAGAGAAACGAATCAAGAGCATATTTCGTTTGAGGTGTTCATATGTGTGAAGATTTGAAGAATAAACACCTTTGAAGATTTTCAGGAAGGTTTGAGAATCAAAGCGAGTAAATAAAAGTAACTTTTAATTACCCGAAGTGAAGAACACGACGAACTGAGAAGAACAGATGGGAAGTTCATCAGGTTAGATCTTCCACGCCCTAACTTGGCGGAGGAAGACAGCTACGGCAAGCGGAGTGAAGATTTCCGCTGTCGGCGCTGAAAGTACGACGGCGACGAGGTCGAGGCAAGGAAGCTCTTCCTCACCGGGCGATTTATGAAGTAGCGGCAGCGCTAGGGTTTGAGAAGCTCGAGCGAGAGAGAGAGAGCGGTCGAGCGGAGTAAAGGAAGTGAGGAAGGGGAGAGGGGGGCATATATAGCCACGGTGAAAAACTGTTCGCCCGAAGATTTGGGACGAACGTGCCCCTGACCCTTCTCATTCGCTTGACATGTGTCACCCACGTACTGAAAAGTGGAGATTGTGTTAGATCGTGGGTGAATAGATAAGTTTATCGTGGGATGCGGAACAGTTTGAGCGGCAAAACCGAAAATTTGGATAAGATAAGTTAAAAGTTCAGTTCACAATTTCTTCAGCTGACAAGGACACAGTGAAGATTTTGAACGAGTTTCAAATAGAACGCACATGAAGAATTTGTGAATAGATTGGGTTGAGTATAGCATAGAGGGGAAGGGTCCGATCACATTCACTTAGCGTAAAACGCAACTTGAAGAAATAGCCATAAGTGAATGTTGTAGAGGACATAAACCAATATATATATATATATATATATATATATATATATATATATTTATATATATATATATAGCCAATGAAGAAAAACGACGGAATCAGTGAAGATTTTGTAAAGTTGAAGAATTTGAAAAATCAAGAATTTCAAAACTGAGGAAAAACTCAAATTGAAGATTTTCAGCTTTGGTGGTGGCGTGTCCCAATCAGATAAGAATGACGATTTCAGACACTACATACAATTGTCGAGGGTTCGAGAATCAAATTCTTCATTAATTTCTTCACACTTAGAGTGTTATTCTTCATTGATTGAAGAAAACGCTTCTTCATGTGTTGCACATCTAAGTCATCAATTTTTATAGGTGTCGGATGTGTGTCCTTTTCAAAGAACATTCAAGATTCTAAGATATTTAGCTCACACCGCAACTTGCTAAATCTCTTCTCATCCAAGGGCTTTGTGAAGATATCAGCTAGCTGTTCTTCGCCTTCACATGCTCGATGGAGATGTCGCCTTCAACACATGATCACAAAGAAAATGATGATGAATCTGAATGTGCTTTGTCTTCGAAAGTGCCGAACTGGGTTGTGAGCAATCTTGATGGCACTCTCATTGTCACAAAGAGAGAGGCACATTCTTCATGTTGATGCCGTAGTCCTTGAGAGTTTGCTTCATCCACAGAATTGAGCACAACAAGAGCCAAAGAACAATGTATTCAGCTTCCGCAGAGATAGTGATACGCAGTTCGCTTTCTTCGAGGACCAATGCACCAAAGATCGCCCCAGAAATGACAAGTAACAGATGTTGACTTGCGGTCCACACGATCACCAAAGCATAGTCGAGTCGTAATATCCAATGAGATCAAAAGTAGAGCCCTTGGGGTACCATAATCCTAGTGTTGGTGTGTGAGCTAGATATCGAAGAATATGCTTCACAGCCTTATGGTGTGATTCCTTCTGTAGCTTGAAATCGGGCACACATGCAAACACTAAGCATTATATCTGGCCTAGATGCACATAAGTACAATAGATAACCAATCATGGAGCGGTATACCTTGTGATCAAGTCAATACCATTTTCATCAAGGCATAGATGGCCATTTTTGGGCATAGGAATTTTGACGCCTTTGCAATCTTGCATGCCAATTTCTTCAGGACATCTTTGAGGTATTTCTCCTGAGATATGAATATGCCATTGTGTTGTTGATTTAATTTGAAGACCTAAGAAGAATTTCAATTCTCCCATCATAGACATTTGATATTCTTCACTCATCATATAGGCAAATTCATCACTATAATATTGATCAGTACAGCCAAAGATAATATCATCAACATATATTTGGCACACAAACAGTTCACCATCATATGATTTAGTAAAGAGAGTAGGGTCGAGTGAACTGGTGTGAAGCCATTCTTCACGAAGAATTCCTTCAATGTATCATACCACGCCTGGGGGCCTGTTTGAGACCATAGAGGGCCTTGTTGAGTCTGAAGACTTTGTCGGGATTCTTTGGATCTTCAAAACCTGGGGGTTGAGCAACATATACTTCTTCCTCAAGCTTACCATTGAGGAATGCACTTTTCACATCCATTTGATATAAAGTGATATTTGTTGGAAATATGCCCTAGAGGCAATAATAAAAGGATTATTATTATATTTCCTTGTTCGTGATAATTGTCTTTTATTCATGCTATAATTGTATTATCCGGAAATCGTAATACACGTGTGAATACATAGACCACAATATGTCCCTAGTGAGCCTCTAGTTGACTAGCTCGTTGATCAATAGATAGTCATGGTTTCCGACTATGGACATTGGATGTCATTGATAACGGGATCACATCATTAGGAGAATGATGTGATGGACAAGACCCAATCCTAAGCATACCACAAGATCGTGTAGTTCGCTTTTGCTAGAGCTTTTCCAATGTCAAGTATCTCTTCCTTAGACCATGAGATCGTAACTCCCGGATACCGTAAGAGTGCTTTGGGTGTACCAAACATCACAATGTAACCGGGTGACTATAAAGGTGCACTACAGGTATCTCCGAAAGTGTCTGGGTTGACACGGATCGAGATTGGGATTTGTCACTCCGTATGATGGAGAGGTATCTGGGCCCACTCGGTAATGCATCATCATAATGAGCTCAAAGTGACCAAGTGATTGGTTACAGGATCATGCATTACGGTATTTAGTAAAGTGACTTGCCGTAACGAGACCGAACGAGGTATTGGGATACCGACGATCGAAGTCTCCGCAAGTAACGCATCGATTGACAAAGGGAATTGAATACGGATTAATTGAATCCTCGACATCGTGGTTCATCCGATGAGATCATCGAGGAGTATGTGGAGTCAACATGGGTATCCAGATCCCGCTGTTGGTTATTGACCGGAGAGCCGCCTCGGTCATGTCTCAGATGTCTCCCAACCCGTAGGGTCTACACACTTAAGGTTCGGTGGACGCTTAGGGTTGTATGAATATGAGTATGCAGCAAACCGAATGTTGTTCGAGTCCCGGATGAGATCCCGGACGTCACGAGGAGTTCCGGAATGGTCCGGAGGTAAAGAATTATATATAGGAAGTGCTATTTCGCCATCGGGAGAATTTCGGGGTTACCAGATTGTACGACCACCTAAGGGTCCCGGGGTCCACCGGTGGGGCCACCTATCCCGGAGGGCCCCGTGGGCTGAAGTGGGAGGAACCAGCCCCTGGTGGGCTGGTGCGCTTCACTTGGGCCCCCCGCCTAGGGTTGAAACCCTAGCGGGGGCGCCCCACTTGCCTTGGGGCAAGCCTCCCTTGGTCACGCCCCTTGGGAGATCAGATCTCCAAGGGCCGGGCGCCCCCTGTGGGGCCTATATAAGGGGGGAGGGAGGCAGCTGCACCCTTGCATCTTGGCGCCTCCCTCCCCTCGCTACCTCTCCTCCTCCGCCACGTGCTTGGCGGCCCCTCACGGAGTGCCGCTTCTCCACCAACACGGAGTGTCTTGGAGCCATCTTCTTCAACCTCTCCTTTCCCTTGCTGGATCAAGAAGGGGAGACGCCATCCGCCTCCGTCGTGTGTTGAACGCGGAGGTGCCGTCTGCTCGGCACTCGGTCATCGGTGATTTGGATCACGGCGAGTACGACTCCATCATCCACGTTCTAGTGAACGCTTCCACGCAATCTACAAGTGGTATGTAGATGCAATCTCTCTCCCATGACTCGTTGCTTAGATGAACTCATAGATGGATCTTGGTGAAACCGTAGGAATAATTTTAATTTTCTCGCAACGCTCCCCAACAAAGGGCATCATGAGCTAGGTCTATGCGTAGTTCTCTATTGCACGAGTAGAACACAATTTTGTTGTGGGCGTAGATCTTGTCAACTTGCTTGCCGCTACTAGTCTTTTCTTTCTTCAGCGGTATTGTGGGATGAAGCGGCCCGGACCGACCTTACACGTACGCTTATGTGAGACAGGTTCCACCGACTGACATGCACTAGTTGCATAAGGTGGCTAGCGGGTGTCTGTCTCTCCTACTTTAGTTGGAGCGGATTAGATGAAAAGGGTCCTTATGAAGGGTAAATATAAGTTGACAAAATCACGTTGTGGTTATTCGTAGGTAAGAAAACATTCTTGCTAGAACCCAATTGCAGCCACGTAAAAGATGCAACAACAATTAGAGGACGTCTAACTTGTTTTTGCAGCAATTGTCATGTGATGTGATATGGCCAGAAGTTGTGATGAATGATGAATGATATATTGTGATGTATGAGATCATGTTCTTGTAATAGTAATCATGACTTGCATGTCGATGAGTATGACAACCTGCAGGAGCCATAGGAGTTGTCTTAATTATTGTATGACCTGCGAGTCATTGATTCAACGCCATGTAAATTACTTTACTTTATTGCTAAACGTGTTAGCCATAGTAGTAGAAGTAATAGTTGGCGAGCAACTTCATGGAGACACGATGATGGAGATCATGGTGTCATGCCGGTGACAAGATGATCATGGAGCCCCAAGATGAAGATCAATCTGAGCTATATGATATTGGCCATATCATGTCACTACTTTATATAATTGCATGTGATGTTTATTATGTTTTATGCATCTTGTTTACTTAGAACAACGGTAGTAAATAAGATGATCCCTTATAATAATTTCAAGAAAGTGTTCCCCTAACTGTGCACTGCTAAAGTTCGTCGTTTCAAGCACCACGTAATGATCGGGTGTGATAGATCCTTACGCTCACATACAACGGGTGTAAGACAGTTTTACACATGCATAAACACTTAGGGTTAACTTGACGAGCCTAGCATGTACATACATGGCCTCGGAACACAAGAGACCGAAAGGTCGAACATGAGTCGTATGGAAGATACGATCAACATGGAGATGTTTACCGACGATGACTAGTCCGTCTCACGTGATGATCGGACACGGCCTAGTCGACTCGGATCATGTAACACTTAGATGACTAGAGGGATGTCAAATCTGAGTGGGAGTTCGTTAAATAATTTGATTAGATGAACTTAATTATCATGAACATTAGTCTAAAATCTTTGCAAAATGTCTTGTAGATCAAATGGCCAACGCTCATGTCACCATGAACTTCAACGCGTTCCTAGAGAAAACAAAGCTGAAAGACGATGGCAGCAACTATTCGGACTGGGTCTGGAACCTGAGGATCATCCTCATAGCAGCCAAGAAACAATATGTCCAAGAAGCACCGCTAGGTGATGCACCCATCCTAGAGAATCAAGACATTATGAATGCTTGGCAGTCTCGTGCTGATGATTACTCCCTCGTTCAGTGTGGCATGCTTTACAGCTTAGAACCGGGGCTCCAAAAGCGTTTTGAGCAACACGGAGCATATGAGATGTTCGAGGAGCTGAAAATGGTTTTCCAAGCTCATGCCCGGTCGAGAGATATGAAGTCTCCGACAAGTTCTATAGTTGTAAGATGGAGGAAAACAGTTACACAAGGAGCACATACTCAAAATGTCTGGGTTGCACAAACGCCTTTCCCAGTTGGACATTAACCTCCCGGACGAGGGGGTCATTGACAGAATCCTTCAGTCGCTCCCACCAAGCTACAAGAGCTTTGTGATGAACTACAATATGCAGGGGATGTGAAGACCATTCCCGAAGTATTCTCAATGCTGAAGTCAGCAGAGGTTGAAATCAAGAAAGAACATCAAGTGTTGATGGTCAATAAAACCACTAAGTTCAAAAAGGGCAAGGGTAAGAAGAACTTCAAGAAGGGCGGCAAGGATGTTGCCGCGCCCGGTAAGCAAGTTGCCGGGAAGAAGTCAAAGAATGGACCCAAACCTGAGATATAGTGCTTTTATTGCAAAGGGAAGGGCCACTAGAAGCGGAACTACCCCAAATACTTAGCGGACAAGAAGGCCGGCAACACTAAAGATATATTTGATATACATGTAATTGATGTGTACCTTACCAGTACTCGTAGTAACTCCTGGGTATTTGATACCGGTGCCGTTGCTCATATTTGTAACTCACAGCAGGAGCTGCGGAATAAACGGAGACTGGCGAAGGACGAGGTGACGATGCGCGTCGTGAATGGTTCCAAGGTCGATGTGATCGCCGTCGGCACGCTACCTCTACATTTACCTACGGGATTAGTTTTAAACCTCAATAATTGTTATTTAGTGCCAAGTTTGAGCATGAACATTGTATCATGATCTCGCTTAATGCGAGATGGCTACTCATTTAAATCCGAGAATAATGGTTGTTCTATTTGTATGAGAGATATGTTTTATGGTCATGCTCCGATGGTCAATGGTTTATTCTTAATGAATCTCGAACGTAATATTACACATATTCATAGTGTGAATACCAAAAGATGTAAAGTTGATAACGATAGTCCCACATACTTGTGGCACGGCCGCCTTGGTCACATTGGTGTCAAGCGCATGAAGAAGCTCCATTCTGATGGACTTTTAGAGTCTCTCGATTATGAATCATTTGACACATGGGAACCATGCCTTATGGGCAAAATGACCAAGGCTCCGCTTCTCCGTAACAATGGAGCGAGCAACCAACTTATTGGAAATCATACATACCGATGTGTGCGGTCCAATGAGCGCCGAGGCTCATGGAGGATATCGTTATGTTCTCACTCTCACCGATGACTTGAGTAGATATGGGTATGTCTACTTGATGAAACACAAGTCCGAGACCTTTGAAAAGTTCAAGGAATTTCAGAATGAGGTAGAGAATCAACGTGACCGAAAATAAAGTTCTTACGATCAGATCGTGGAGGAGAATATTTAAGTCATGAATTTGGTACACACTTAAGGAAATGTGGAATCGTTTCACAACTCACGCCGCTGGAACACCTCAACGTAATGGTGTGTCCGAACGTCAGAATCGCACTCTATTGGATATGGTGCGATCTATGATGTCTCTTACAGATTTACCGCTATCATTTTGGGGATACGCTCTAGAGACAACTACATTCACTTTAAATAGGGCACCGCCTAAATCCGTTGAGATGACACCGTATGAATTATGGTTTGGGAAGAAACCTAAGCCGTCTGTTTCTAAAAGTTTGGGGATGCGATGCTTATGTCAAGAAACTTCAACCTGAAAAGCTCGAACCCAAGTCGGAAAAATGCGTCTTCATAGGATACCCTAAGGAAACCATTGGGTATACCTTCTACCTTAGATCCGAAGGCAAGATCTTTGTTGCCAAGAGCGGATCCTTTCTTGAAAAAGAGTTTCTCTCGAAAGGAGTAAGTGGGAGGAAAGTAGAACTCGATGAAGTACTACCTCTTGAACCGAAAAATAGTGCAGCTCAGGAAGATGTTCCTGTGGTGCCTACACCTACTGGAGAGGAAATTAACGATGATGATCAAAGTACTTCGGATCAAGTTGCTACTGAACTTCGTAGGTCCACAAGGACACGTTCCACACCAGAGTGGTATGGCAACCCTGTCCTGGAAATCATGTTGTTAGACAACGGTGAACCTTCGAACTATGAAGAAGTGATGGCGGGCCCGGATTCCAACAAATGGCTTGAAGCCATGCAATCCGAGATAGGATCCATGTATGAAAACAAAGTATGGACTTTGACAGACTTGCCCGATGATCGGCGAGCGATAGAAAACAAATGGATCTTTAAGAAGAAGATGACGCGGATGGTAATGTCACCATCTATAAAGCTCGACTTGTCGCTAAGGGTTATCGGCAAGTTCAAGGGATTGACTACGATGAGACTTTCTCTCCGTAGCGAAGCTTAAGTCCGCCTCAATCATGTTAGCAATTGCCGCATACTATGATTATGAGATATGGCAGATGGACGTCAAAACGGCATTCCTTAACGGTTATCTTAAGGAAGAGTCAGATATGATGCAGCCGCAAGGTTTTGTCGACCCTAAGAATGCTAATAAGGTATGCAAGCTCCAATGATCCATTTATGGGCTGGTGCAAGCATCTCGAGTTGGAACATTCGCTTTGATGAGATGATCAAAGCGTTTGGGTTTATGCGCACTTATGGAGAAGCCTGCGTTTACAAGAAAGTGAGTGGGAGCTCAGAGCATTTCTCATATTATATGTAGATGACATACTTGATGGGAACCGATATAGAACTCTTGGACTGCATTAAGGCCTACTTGAATAAAAGTTTTTCAATGAAGGACCTTGGAGAAGTCTTACATATTAGGCATCAAGATCTATAGGGATAGATCGAGACGCCTCATAGGTCTTTCACAAAGCACATACCTTGATAAGATTTTGAAGAAATTCAAAATGGATCAGTCCAAGAAAGGGTTCTTGCCTGTCGCAAGGTGTGAGATTGAGCTCGGCTCAATGCCCGACCACGGCAAAAGATAAGGAAGAGATGAGCGTCATCCCCTATGCCTCGCCATAAGATCTATTATGTATGCCATGTCAGTGTACCAGACCTGATGTAAACCTTGCCGTAAGTTTGGTAGGAAGGTACCAAAGTAATCCCGGCAAGGAACACCGGACAGCGGTCAAGAATATCCTGAAGTACCGAAAAGGACAAAGGACATGTTTCTCGTTTATGGAGGTGACGAAGAGCTCGTCAGAAGGGTTACGCCGACGCTTAGCTTCGACACGCATCTGGATGACTCTAAGTCACAAACCGGATACGTGTATATGTTGAATGGTGGAGCAGTAAGCTGGTGTAGCTGCAAGCAGAGCGTCATGGCGGGATCTACGTGTGAAGCGGAGTACATGGCAGCCTCGGAGGCAGTGCATGAAGCAATTTGGGTGAAGGAGTTCATCACCGACCTAGGAGTTATACCCAATGCGTCGGGGCAAATCAAACTCTTCTGTGACAACACTGGAGCTATTGCACTTGCCAAGGAGCCCAGGTTTCACAAGAAGACCTGACACATAAAGCGTCGCTTCAACTCAATCCGTGAAAATGTTCAAGATGGAGACATAGAAATTTGCAAAGTGCATACGGATCTGAATGTCGCAGATCCGCTGACTAAACCTCTTCCATGAAAGCAAAACATGATCAACACCGTAACTCTATGGGTGTTCGGTTCATCACAATGTAACTAGATTATTGACTCTAGTGCAAGTGGGAGATCATGTTGCAAATATGCCCTAGAGGCAATAATAAAAGGATTATTATTATATTTCCTTGTTCGTGATAATTGTCTTTTATTCATGCTATAATTGTATTATCCGAAATCGTAACACACGTGTGAATACATAGACCACAATATGTCCCTAGTGAGCCTCTAGTTGACTAGCTCGTTGATCAATAGATAGTCATGGTTTCCTGACTATGGACATTGGATGTCATTGATAACGGGATCACATCATTAGGAGAATGATGTGATGGACAAGACCCAATCCTAAGCATACCACAAGATCGTGTAGTTCGTTTTGCTAGAGCTTTTCCAATGTCAAGTATCTCTTCCTTAGACCATGAGATCGTGTAACTCCCGGATACCGTAAGAGTGCTTTGGGTGTACCAAACGTCACAACGAATCGGGTGACTATAAAGGTGCACTACAGGTATCTCCGAAAGTGTCTCTGGGTTGACACGGATCGAGATCGATTTGTCACTCCGTATGATGGAGAGGTATCTCCGGGCCCACTCGGTAATGCATCATCATAATGAGCTCAAAGTGACCAAGTGATTGGTTACAGGATCATGCATTACGGTAAGAGTAAAGTGACTTGCCGGTAACGAGACCGAACGAGGTATTGGGATACCGACGATCGAAGTCTCGCAAGTAACGCATCGATTGACAAAGGGAATTGAATACGGATTAATTGAATCCTCGACATCGTGGTTCATCCGATGAGATCATCGAGGAGTATGTGGGAGTCAACATGGGTATCCAGATCCCGCTGTTGGTTATTGACCGAGAGCCGTCTCGGTCATGTTCCAGATGTCTCCCGAACCCGTAGGGTCTACACACTTAAGGTTCGGTGACGCTTAGGGTTGTATGAATATGAGTATGCAGCAAACCGAATGTTGTTCGAGTCCCAGATGAGATCCCGGACGTCACGAGGAGTTCCGGAATGGTCCGGAGGTAAAGAATTATATATAGGAAGTGCTATTTCGGCCATCGGGAGAATTTCGGGGGTTACCGGTATTGTACCGGGACCACCGGAAGGGTCCCGGGGGTCCACCGGGTGGGGCCACCTATCCCGGAGGGCCCCGTGGGCTGAAGTGGGAGGGAACCAGCCCCTGGTGGGCTGGTGCGCCCCCCACTTGGGCCCCCCCTGCGCCTAGGGTTGGAAACCCTAGCGGGGGGCGCCCACTTGCCTTGGGGCAAGCCTCCCCTTGGTCACGCCCCTTGGGAGATCAGATCTCCAAGGGCCGGGCGCCTGTGGGGCCTATATAAAGGGGAGGGAGGAGGCAGCCGCACCCTTGCATCTTGGCGCCTCCTCTCCCCTGCTACACCTCTCCTCCTTCGCCACGTGCTTGGCGGCCCCGCCGAGTGTCGCTTCTCCACCAACACCACGCCGTCGTCAGCTGGAGCCATCTTCTTCAACCTCTCCTTTCCCCTTGCTGGATCAAGAAGGAGGAGACGCCATCCGCTCCGTCGTGTGTTGAACGCGGAGGTGCCGTCTGTTCGGCACTCGGTCATCGGTGATTTGGATCACGGCGAGTACGACTCCATCATCCACGTTCTAGTGAACGCTTCCGCACGCAATCTACAAGTGGTATGTAGATGCAATCTCTCTCCCATGACTCGTTGCTTAGATGAACTCATAGATGGATCTTGGTGAAACCGTAGGAAAAGTTTTAATTTTCTGCAACGTTTCCCAACAATATTATGATGGTTAGCATAAGCAAGTAGTATGCGAATAGACAGGTGCAAAAGTTTCATCGAAATCAATTCCTTCAACCTGTGTGTAGCCTTGAGCTACAAGTCGTGCCTTATTCCTCACCACAAGGCCATTTTCATCTTGCTTGTTGCGGTAGATCCACTTTGTGCCAATGATATTATGCTTGCAAGGATCTGGACGTTTGACCGGTTCCCGGACATTGTTGAGCTCGAATCGATGTAATTCTTCTTGCATTGCCCAATCCACTCAGCTCCAGAATGCTTCATCTACCTTAGTGGGCTCGTGCTAGAGACAAAAGCATAGTGCCCACAAAAGTTAGATAAATGTGAAGCTTTTGAGCGTGTGAGAGGACCTGGTGCTTCAATGTCATCGATGATCTTGTCAACTTGCACTTCTTTTGCAACGCGAGGATGAGCTGGTTGTCATCGAGGAATTTGATCAGCATTTTCTTCAGCACCATTTTCTTCAAAGATTTTCCTCAGTGCATCATCACCGACGTTCTTCACAGACAGAATGAATTCTTCAGCAGATTCTTCAAGAGGGAATGACATCCTCGCTGTTTTGAACTTGATAGATTCCTCGGTCTTTGGTTCATCTAACATAGAAGGTAGGTGCTCTCTTTGCGAGCCATTAGTTTCATCGAATCAAGCACATCTACAAAGATCAACAATCTTGTGAAGAGCGATGTTGAAGACTCAGTAGGTGTGCGAGTCCTTTCCGTAACCAAGCATAAAACCTTCATGTGCTTTGGTGCAAATTTAGAATTGTGATGAGGATCTCTAATCCAGCATTTAGCAATCAAGACTTTGAAATAACTCACATTGGGTTTCTTGTCGTTGAGGAGTTCATAGGCAGTCTTCTTGAAGAATTTGTGAAGATATACTCTGCTGATGATGTGGCACGCGGTATCAATTGCATCAATCCAAAAACGACGAGTATGCTTTGTATTCATCAAGCATAGTGCGAGCCATCTCAACAAGAGTTCTGTTCTTGCCCTCCACGACGCCATTTTGCTGAGGAGTATAGGGAGCAGATAACTCATGAGTAATACCAAGTTCATCAAGATAGGCATCAAGATCGGAATTCTTGAACTCAGTTCCATTGTCACTCCTGATGTGTCTGATCTTCACACCAAAGTTAGTTGAAGCCCTCGAGGAAAATCGTTTGAAGACTTCGTGCACTTCATGTTTGTAAGTGACAATTTGTACCCATGTGTAACGAGAGTAATCATCAACAATAACAAAGCCATATAGAGATGCATCATTAGTGACTGCTGAGTAATGACTAGGACCAAAGAGGTCCATGTGAAGCAATTTCAATGGACGAGTAGTGGTCATGATAGTCTTCGCTGGATGCTTGGCCTTGGTCATTTTTCCAGCTTCACAGGCTCCACACAAGTGATCCTTGAGGAATTTGACATTTTCAATGCCAATGACATGCTTCTTCTTCGCAAGCGTGTGCAAATTCCTCATGCCTGCGTGACCAAGTCGCCGATGCCATAGCCAGCCTTCTTAAGCTTTTGCAAGTAGACACACGGCTGGTTGTGGTCCTGTAGAGAAGTCAACAATATACAAGTCTCCTCTCGTAAAGCCTTCAAGACTTTGGAATTGTCACTTCCATGATCACAACACAACGATACTTGCCAAGACAACAACCATATCAAGATCACAAAGCATTGAGATCGACATGAGGTTGTATCCTAAGGACTCAACAAGCATGACTTTGTCCATGTGTATGTCCTTAGAGATCGCAACCTTACCAAGACCCAATACACCGACTTTTGCCTTTGTCGCCAAAGATGATATGCTTCAGATGTGACGGTGATAAGGGAGCATCCATCAATAGATTCTTGTCACCAAATATGTGATTTGTACATCCACTATCGAGGACCCACTCATTGTCTTTGGATTGATCATCCTGCAGATGAATTAGTGCAACTTACGATCTCATATACTTCATCAGTGAAGAATATGATATCAAGTTCATCAGATGAATTTCATCAGCAAGATAATGTATAAGCAAAGATGAGGACGTGTGAAATGAAAGTTCATTTCTTCATGATTACCTGCGCCCTTTCGTGCATTTTGTCGTGCCCCTAGCAAATTCTTCTTCAGACGTTAAAGCACGCCCGAGGCCTAACCTCGCAGAAGAGATTAGTTCTTTTTCTTCACCACCCACATCTCAAGGGGTGGCAAAGAGTTCATCACTCTGCGAGCTCCATATGAGAATGGTGGCATAGAGGCCAATCCATTTCGCTTTCACATAAGAGGGGTTAGGTAAGCATATGAATAAGTAGAGAAATTCTTCGAGGACTTATGAACATATTGGTTTGAAGAATAATGCACATATTCATAGCCCTTAGCTCTACCTGCGAAACAGAGTTGTTAGCACGATGATAATCATATGAGGACTTTGATCCACGTGAGGAATTTGGTCCGTATGAGGACTTGGATCCATATGAAGAATTTGGTCCATATGAAGAGTTTGATCTGGGGTTCCTTTTCTTCACAGGTGGTGTCATGAGGACATTCACCTGAAGAATTTCAAGGCACTTCTTGGGAACCCAGATTTTCTTCATAGGGGAACCGTTCTCGCAGCTAGTGCCAACATATCTAGCAAATACATCACCATTCTGATTTTTGAACAGTTTATAGTTGGAGTCAAATGACTCATCGGAAGAATGAGGAGATTCACATGTAAAGCCGTATAAGTTAGATGGATCAACTGGAGGTCCCTTTGCAAAGCAACCCATGCAGTTTTGGGGTACCGCCTCGGGCTTCCAATATGTTCCATCAAGATTGAGTTTCCTCTCAAAGGCAATACCCTCTTTCCTAGGGTTCCTGTTGAGGATCTGCTTTTTAAGCGCATCACAAAGAGTCTGATGCCCTTTGAGGCTTTTGTACATGCCTGTCATGTACAATTCCTTCAACCCTGTATCGTCAGTGATACTAGCAATATCATCAGATGGGGAGTTAGTGATAGCAGAGGCAGGTGAAGAATTTGTAACAGTTGAAGCATTCGAACATTCAGGTGAAGAATTAGCAGATTCACGTTCAATGCACTTTAAGCATGGAGGAACAAATTCTTCCTGAGAAGCGCTAATTTGTTGAGCAAGTAATGAATCGCGCTCCTTCTGAAGATCTTCATAACTCACTCTTAGCTTCTCAAGATCTTGCTTTCTTTGAAGAAATTCATAAGAAAGTTTCTCATGATCAGACAAGAGAGTGTTATGATGATCTTGAAGGCTGTCAAGCCTAGACTGAAGTCTCTGAAGATTTTTAGTCAGGGCTTTAGTGCGATCCATTTCTTCACCCAACATATCATCACTTTTATCTAGCATGTTTTGAACCTTTTCCAAGGTTGTTTGTTGTTTAGTGGCAATGCAAACAAGTTTGGTATAACTAGGTTCAATATCATCATCAGATCCATCATCATCAGATTCATAGTCACTAAACTCAGATGAGGAACATTCGATTACCTCGTCACCCTTTGCCATGAGACATGATGCGTAAGATGATGATTCCGGTTCGAAAAGTCATCGCTTTGAGAGATTCCTTGAAGTCCTCAAACCAAGGATCATGACGGGTTCGATGACCTTCATAGATGCTCGGAGATTCGGTCCCAGATAAGCTTCGCATTGCAAAGATGCATAATGCGCTTGAATTCATCTCTAGATAGGCAGGAACAGATGATATCCTTCGCCATGATATCAAGACGAGTGTACTTTGCGAATATCATCTGCGTTCATTGCCTTGCATAGATCAAGAAGACCAATTTCATGACGGTCCACATTCATTGTCCATTGCCATGAGGCGCTTCCTCATCATGGCCTTCCACTTGGGATAATCATGACCGTCAAAGATAGGGCATGTCACTTTCTTCATACCCGACATATAACTGAAACTCCAGGTGGTTAAACCAAAATCACACAGAACAAGGGAGTACCTTGCTCTGATACCAATTGAAAGTGCGTTATATCGACTAGAGGGGGGGTGAATAGGCGATTTTTAAGAATTCTTCAATGAGGAATTTGACGGTGAGGAAATTCCTAAGTGAAGAACTACTTGCAGCGGAATAAGTACTCAGAAGTAAGCATAAGAGAATGCGGGCATGGTCATCATGATGAAATGAAGACTATCAAAGAGTACAGAAAGCGTAAACACATGATATCACAAAATGAAGACAAACAGACTGAAGAAATTGAACTGAGGAAATTGAGAAAGTCTTCAGTCAAAGTCTTCAAACACAGATATGAACGAACACTCAACACAGTAATGAGGAAATGAAAGAGTTGATGAAATAGAACCCGATTAGGTTGGTGAAGACAATGATTTGGTAGACCAGTTCCAACTCATTGTCTCGGTTGTACGTCTCATTGAGCGGCCGAGTATTTAAACTCGAGGACACACAGCCCGGACACCCAAATACCGAAAGCACGCAGCTCGTGGCACCAAGTCCTCACCGTATTCTCCTTGAACTAAGGTCACATAGACCTCGTCCAATCACTCGTGGTAAGTCTTGAGCGACTTCCAAACCTTCACAGACTTGGTCACTCGGTGATCCACAATTCCTCTTGGATGCTCTAGACCATGACGCCTAACCGTCTGGAAGAAGCACAGTCTTCAAAGGTAACAAGCGTCGGATCCACGCAGGATCAATCTCTTCAGTGATGCTCAATCACTTTGGGTTTGTAGGGGTTTGGTTTTTTGGGTTTTTCCTCACTCGATGATTTTCGCTCAAAGTCTTCAGAGGATAGGTTGCTCTTAAATGACAAGTGTCAAGTTCTCTCAGAGCAGCCAACCAGCTAGTGGTTGTAGGGGGCGGCTATTTATAGCCTAGGGAGCAGCCCGGCATGATAAGACATAAATGACCTTCAATGATATGACCGTTAGGTGGATAAGATATTTTGGGACAGCTGGAGCGCAGCACAACAACGGTTGGAAATTTGATTCTCAAATTCCTCAGGGCTATCATGTTCCTTACTGTGTAGGCAATCCGCACTGGCGAATTCCTAACTCCTCAGTCAGAACAAATTCCTCAGCCACCAGAAGAACTTTGTCTCATCCTTTGAAGAAATTGACTGAATCAGTATGAGATTTCCAAAGGCTTCACTCGAAGGGATTGGTAGGTGTAGGATTTTGAGTTGAGCATCACATGGAAATTTTTCCTTAGTATTTCCTCGACCCCCTTTAACAAGACGGTGTTTCCTATGACTCAAGAAAGAGAAAACGAAACTACGAAAACAAAAGTCTTCACGCTTCATGTTCCTCAAATGAATACCAAGTCTTCAAGGTCACACCAATTTCTTCACTTTCAAAGTCTTTAGAAAGTCTTCGTAATATCAAAGTCTTCAACGAAGAACTTCATTTTTAGGGTCGACTTTCTCTGTAAATATCAAACTCCTCATAGACTTATAGACCTGTGTACACTCATAAACACATTAGTCCCTTAACCTATAAGTCTTCAATACACCAAAATCACTAAGGGGCACTAGATGCACTTACAAGCAAAAAACTTCGCCAGTAGTAGCAAAATCCAACTACGGTTGCAGCTTCCCCTTGTTGTGCAGTGCCATTGAAGTTGAAGCTTTTTTCAACATCTGTTGAAGCTGTTCCAGTTGACAGTTGCAACACTAGTATAGGCGGGTGGATCCAGTTATGGCGGCCGGCGAGGGAGCGCCTGGCTGCCGGCGAGGGAGGCCGTGATGGCCCAGTCGCAGCTCGGGGGGAGGTAATGCGCTGGAGGTAGGGGATGGATCTGGCCATGGCGTCCGGTGAGGGAGCGCTTGGCCGCCGACGATGGAGGTCGTGGTGGCCCAATCATAGCTTGAGGGGAGGGGATGCGCGCGCGTGAAGGCAGGAGGTAGGGGATGAAGAGCGCATAGGGAAGGAGGCGGGTCGCACAGGGCCATTCGCGTCTTGTCGTTGGCGGCGATAAGCGTCTGAAGCTGGCGAATGTTCGGCCGTCTGGCGCCCAAACGTTTACCATCACCTAAAGTGGTAAAGAAGGAATGCAATAAGAAACTCCCTTGGTGGTTATTTGCCGCATAAGACAACGGTGGATGCTGACCGAATAATTCAAGGAGGGGCGCACAGCGGGGAGGGTTTCTTTTTAGTAGCCAGTTTTTCATATAAGATGATGAATTGAATCTTCATTTTCTTCTGGCTATCTCTGGTATGCTTCAGTTTGAGAAGCTGGCCTTTCCCAGATCTCAGAAAACGGTGAAGTTGAAGTTGACTGAAATTACAAGGCAGTGCCACCGCCAAGTGACTGGATCGAACCGGTACGAGAGAAATCGTCACGAGCGAACATAACATGCACTAACCAACCTGCCACTTGGGCTGAAAATAACGTTCACACTCACCAATCCGACCGGGCCTATAGCCCACGCCTCTTTCACAGCCACTTGGGCTCTCAGCCCACTGCAAAACTCCGATCAAATTGGCCGGATACATGGGATCAAATTGGCCGGATACATGGGCTATCGGCTGGGAGCTGGTACTTCAAGAAGCTGACGCTGCCGATCGCCACCTGAAGCGAGAAGCCAGGCGAGAAGCGAGATATGGGAAGTTTTGCAGAAGCAGGGAAGTTGCCGAACAGGCCCGAATCATGTCTGATTATTCTGTTGGTTTGCATTTCCATAGCAAAAAAACTTCACCGCCAGTTTAGCAACATAAGTCGAGCAGGGCGTTTTGGAGGACGCCCGCAATTCTAAAAAAAGTCAAGATGCAAATCTTCTTTTGTTTAAAGAAATTTCTGAATTATTTTGATTTCTTTTGGTTTCAAAAACTTCGAATCTTTTGGTTTAAAAAAAAGTCAATACATGAAGATGTAACGTGTAAAATTTCATGATGAAATTCATTGAATTGAGAGTGAACATGTGCTAAAAAAGCCATTTTAACATCATCATGAAATTTACACAAATGCACATTACATCTCTGGGTGTGTACTTTTTTTCAGAATATTTTCAACATAGAATTATGATTTCTTGTTTTGAAAGAACTAGTGACACGTTCATTGGTCAAGAAGTTTCATCTAACATTACACGAATTCAACCATTCAGCATTCTTCATAATACAGTTCACACGGCCAAGATAATAACCTAAGTAACAAACAATAATAACCTAAGTGACAAACACTTCCAACAGTACACGGTTAAATCAACAACTGTTCAGCTCACTGTCAAGCAGTGAGCACTGTGGATAAAGGATTTTTGCTTCATCATAAACCCTTATCATCTTGTTGGAGTGGATTATGGCAAACGGCTCGATCCCGGCGGCGATTATCTTCTCCAATGAAATCCTCTGCCTTTAGTCGAGTAAGCACTGTGGGTAAATCATTTTAGCTTCATGATCAGCCCTTATCGTCTTGTTGGAGTGTATTATGGCAAACGACTCAATCCCCGCGATGATTCTCTTCTTCAATGAAATCTTCTGCCTTTTAGTCCAGGGGAACCTGGTCGGCTTCTTGTCCTGGCAATCGCGACACTCCAACTCCAGCCTACTATACAGGAACACGTCCTCTAGATTGACCGCCGCCTCCATAACACGTCTGACATAACTAACAAGGTAATCTTCCGATTCAAAGCCAAAGATGACGAGTGTGACCAAACTATGGTGTTGGAAATCAGCTGCAGCCGAGCCCCACTCCACACCTTTGTTCTCACTATATAATTGCTTTTTCCTTTTCTCCTCATCCATTTCCATTGAACACAAATCATCCCATACCTGCATGTCAGCAATAGGACAAGAGATAAAAATAAACGGTCAATAGATCAGACATATGTACCTGGTGAGAAAATCTTAAGAAAACTTGTATATTAAGCCCATGTAGCTAAAAGAGATCTTTCGGTAAGCACATACTGTCATGTATAGCTCCTTCAGTAAGGGCGCAGCTTCAAGAATGAACATTGTCCAGGTGAGATCACACCCTTCAGGAAGTTTAACTAGATTTACAAACCTTAGTTGGCGGAACACAGATGCCAGACTTTGCCTAGGACATTCTGGCTGCACCCAGATCTGCAAAGAATGTACACATGATGAGATGAGCAGAGAAGAAGTGAAGCCACAGCTAGCAAAGCAACAATCTTGACTCACCTTTTCAGAACTAAACCCCAACTTCAGAACTCGTACAGAGGTACTGCTAAGAAAAGTACTCAACTTGACCATCTTGTTGACACTAAGGGCAATATTTGAAAGGCTTACAGCCTCGAGCAATGGAACATGACCAAGAACCAGTGGATCTTGGAATTCTATCCAATCATGAAAGGCTAGCCGTGTGAGCTGAGGTAGCCAGTTTAGCGTAACTTGTACGAGAAGACAATTGATGATACAAAGCTCACTGAGATTAGCGTGGTTAACTTGCAGAGTGCTACCATCACCAGAGTCACAATTGTACAAGTGCAGATGCTTCAACCGCTTGCAAGTGGTGAGGATGCTGGATATGTCTGATTCACCAAATCTCAAATTATCTAGGTTGAGGCTAGTGAGACCACCAAATGCATTTGGACAGGCATCAAAGAACAACATGAATTCTCTCCCCCAGGCAACCACTTCATCATCATTATCAATTTCAGTGACGTCATCCTTCCTTGCCCTAACAAAGAATTTGGCATTCTCGACCAAGTGTGTCGCCATGGCATTACCAACAGCACGCCCAATGGATATGGGGACATCATCTCTCAAGTAGAACGTCGTGGACAGAAGGCGGATGGTGTGTTCACCTGGATTTCTGCGCGCCAGTACGCCCTCCGTTGCTTGAACTGCAGCTGTATTGATCCGAACCAATTCATCGTCACAGATGTCGGTGGTGGCGTGCGACACATCCTCAGGCAGGAAGTCCAGAACACTTATTCTAAGCCGAGAGAGCTTGGCGCAGAGCTGAGTCCACCGTCTCGAGAGGATGCTGGTTCTTGCAGCCTCACGGACATTGAGTCGATCAAGAATGTTGACCAGAACGTCATCAGGCAGTGCGCTGAGCCTATCATCTTTATTTCCTTTCTGCATTTGGCATGGAGACCAATAAGAGTTGATTTCACACTAGTCGGAAATAAGCAATTTTGGAATTATCAAATATGCAATTTCTATTCAGTTGCAAAGATGTAATTTCAATTATACAAGACACATAGACTTGAAAATTTTGATTCAGTCGCAAAGATACAATTCTTATGTAGAAGTGCAAATTTTCAACTTCGATTAGATCTGGAAAAAGGGTTATCTCTGAAAACAAAAGATCGGTTAACGAAAAGAGAACAATGGAACTCACCCCCATGGCTCCCGCGTAGATCCGCCGAGGGCCGAGAAGATTTGGTCACCGTGAATTTGGCAGCTGATGAAGGCTCACGAGTTGCCGCTGCTTGGTTTCCTCCGAAGATTGGCTGCGAGAAGCGCGGTGTCCGCCCGGCCAGATATGTATATATCTGCTGGGTTCCCGCCACCAATGGAGACTCGGACAATGAATTCGAAAGATTGTAATCCGGAAAGGACTGCTTTGATTCCCGATTAGCCACTAAAAAAGGGAGCCGCTTTGATTTCCGACTGCGGCTCAGAGAGGAGCCGCTTGATTGCTTGGATTGCCGGTCGCAGCTCGGAGAGGAGCCGCTTGATTGCAGATCGCCGCTCCCAAAAGAGCTGCTGCTCTTGCTGACTGCAGCTCCCCCCAAAAGGGGAGCTGCTTATTTGGTCGCCTGTTCGCAAGCAGCACTGGATCCTCATTCGAGGCATCCGACGGCAATTGCGGCGGCGAGAGGGGGAAGATGGGCGCACGGCAGGCGGTGGCGCATAACTGACACCCGATCCCCTTTGCTCTCTGGTGGAACCCTAGTTTTTTTCTTTTTCTTTTGACAAGAAAGATGGTGGAACCCTAGCTAGGTGGGAGGGGGCGGCGTGGAAGGGAGGATCGCCATTTATATGTGCCGTCTGCTGCGATGGGCGAATGATGGGCTAAGGCCCATTGTTCCTGACGTGAGGCCGAGCTGGGCCGAGCGGTGGATGGCGGTGGGGGAGATGAGTAGTCCAGTCCAATAATGGTCCTGACTTTGTATGTGTATGTATCACACTTTGTATGTGTATGTATCACACTTTGTATGTAGAAGCTCATAGATTAACCAGATTTGCTCTTAAATGTGAACGTTATCCCACTCCCCAAAAAAATGTATCACACTTTGTTGATGCGAGCTTTTTGGCTGATTCTAATGAAGGTGCAACTGGGCCGATTCTAATCTAATTGCGAGTATTATTAAAAGGAATCCTCATCTTACCCCCTGAGATCAGAGAATCCATTGCATTCCGTAGAGTTGCATAGTGCGTAGCCATCCACTTTCATCTGCACACACAATCCAAGACTCGGAAATAGAGCTGAAATATTATTTCAGCATTATTGGAAAACAATGGTTCTTAAAATTCTGAATTCATCCAGGGCAGGAACTAGTTTAGCATGCTCACTCCATAAACAAGAAACAACATATTACTCCCTCCGTCCCATAATGTAAGACGTTTTTGCAAGCTATGTTAGCTTGCAAAAACGTCTTACATTATGAGACGGAGGGAGTAGTATTTAAACATATCAACAGCCTGTCACTGCCAAAGAGACAAATGACCACAGACAGAAAGGTTCGCTTTCTTTATTTATCAAGGAAATGGTTTCCTTGGGGGTGCAAAATGCTGACTTACCAGAAGAATGATCGATCCACAAACTTCCTTGCTTGATCCTGCAAAAGAATATCATTTAGCTGACAGAGATCAAGAGGTATTACACTAGGGAAACTAAATTAGATCATAAACAATGCTCACAGAAGTGGGAAGATAGCAATGTGAGAGTGCTCATCTCCTGATATCATTTCAACAGCTATTTGATGGCCGTCTGGTGATTCAGACTCAAGAAGGCAAATTATGTAGTGGGATTGATCAACTATACCTGCCATGTGTGAAGTTTTAGAACAAGAGTTAGAACTAAGAGCACAATAATAAGATTATGCGTGCACAGGAAGAAACAAACCCACCTCTAAGAAATACTGCACGGTGAAAAACAAGTCTTCTAACATTTCGAGTATTTTGCATTCTCCCAGTCGGATAGCTTGTTCAAGGCTACTGACACTATCTTCAATCCCACAAGTCTACCCACTGACACTATCTTCAAGGCCAGCAGCCGAATCCCACCTTACAAAAATCAAACTTTACATCCTACCTAAGGCATCACCTAAACCACATTCCTCCTACTCCAGCATCTACACTACTCCGCACGAGCTACACATTCTCCTCCGTGTGACGGGAGCTGTTCATCAGGTCGTCAGACACTAATCTACCTCCTCCAATGAGTTAGTTCGCAGACGAAAAATAAAGATCATTCTCCTACTCTTCTAAAACTTGAAGTCCATCTTCTTGCTCTTCTTCCAAGAAAACCGCGACGGCCAGCTCCCTTCCCTGCCGATCCCCGCCCCCCCCCCCCCCTCCTCTTCCTCTTGCCCGCACCTCTCTCTCCCTCCTCCCATAACTCCCTGCACCTGTCAACTGAAACACATAGGTAGGTAACCAAAACATGCCGCACCATGCATAATATCCCTGCACTCTGCAGCAGAAAATGACCGGTGAGACGGTCTTACTTTGCCACCAGAGTGTCGTGCACGGCGTCAAGCTGGTCCAGGTGGATGGTGACGTCCACTCTCTCCAGCCCCTGGTTCTTAAGCAGCAAAGACTCAATATCAGGCAAGGAACATGTTTAAATAACACGTGACAACAACTACACTGCACGTTTATCGTTTATCTTGTGCTCCCACCAGCACGTACCTGTTATTAACGCGAGAATGCGCATGCAGCTTGTGAGTTGTGACTTTGGTTAGCAAAGCATTCATACGCATGGTTCGACATGTACAGTGCCCCCGGCAGAGGCAGTCCTTTCTTCCTTCTGTTCAAGAACCTACAGAGGGAGGAAAGAGCAAACTGACGGTTATCAGCACCGACTAGCAAACTTAACAGGGAGCACTATGTTAATTACCAACAACTTGATGATCAATAGCAATTTTCTTTGTCGGACACAGATAGCACATTACATCACCTGGTATAATGGCCTTTCTGCCTGGTTATTATCTGCTTCCTTCATCGATGGCTTCCGAAGGTCAAGGACATCAGGTGTTTCCACGCCAGCTGGAGTACTGTCACAGTAACAAGGACAAGTGAATACCTAGTGTCTACTGCACTATTAAATTGGAAAATAAAATGGCAACTGACAGTAGAAGAACACACGTATAGATAATTACCTTAAGATGGTGTCAACAGAGTGAATGCCTTCTACTATTTCCCCATCTTCCAGTTCCTCTTCTTCCTCTTGTTGATTGCCTTCTACTATTTCCCCATCTTCCAGCTCCTCCTCCTCTTCTTCCTTTTGCCTAATGCCTTCCACTATTTCCCCAACTTCAGTCCCCCCCTCCTCCTCTTCTTGCCGAAATACCTCATACTATTTCCCCATCTTCCGGCTCCTCTTCTTCCTCTTGCTGAGTAGCTTCTTCTATTTCCCCGTCTTCCTCCAGTTCCTCCTCCTCTTCTACGTCTTCCCGAATAGCTTCTTCTATTTAACCGTCTTCCAGTTCATCCTCCTCGTCTTCCTCTTCCTGAGTGCCTTCTTCTTCTTCTATTTCCCCATCTTCCAGTACCTCTTCCTCTTTTAGAATGCTTTTTTCTATTTTCCCATCTTCCGGTTCCTTCTCTTCTTCGTCCAATTCCTCTCCCTACATAATTGCAGAAAGCGAATGCGACTAACTTAATTTACAAGGTTCATCGTCATGCAGGAATCCAAAAACATTTTCATATACTGGGTTGGGTGCCTATGCGGTTGGAAAGAAACAATAGCAGGTTTACAAAGGAAATGTAGCAATTATTAGATGGTATAAAACGAAACTTTTTAATAGGTAAGTTACCTGTCACTTGGAGGCTTTCCCAATTCCCCAGGTCCATCACCAATACTGCCGCCTGATGACACGGTTTATCTTGAGCTGCCACCAGCATATACCTGCAAAGTGAGGCCATGCGGCGTGTACCTTTTATGGTTGACAAACTATATGGGAATCGAGGGAGAATTACGCGATAGGTTTGGCTAGGGAAGCATATGGGTGGCTCGACGCGAACAGTTTCTTCTTTCTGTTTAAGAACCTTCAGAGGGAAGAAACAGTGTGTTGATGATTAACAGCAACGACTAGCCAAGCCAAGCGGTGCTATAACAGAATGATTTGTAACCATCACGAAATTGATGATTAACACCACTTTGCTTTCTCGTACACAGAGAGCAGTTTACTTACCTGGTATAATGGCCTCCTGGTTATCTGGCTCCTTCCTCTGCAGCTTCGAAGGTCGATAACATCAGGTGTTTCCACAGCAGCTGGAGTACTGTTACAGCAACAACGAAAATTAGAAACTAAGTGTCTACTGCACTATTTAATTGAAATAAGAAAACTGGTAACTGGCACTTAAAATAACTGGCAACAAAAGAACAGGAGTATAGAGAATTACCTTGAGATGGTGTCAACAGACCGAATGCCTTCTTCTATTTCCGCATGAATAATTAGTTCCTCCTCTTCTTCCTCTTCATCCTCTTCGTCGTCTGAATCTACCCAGTGTTTGCTGCGATTGAGAGGTTCTTCCTAGATAATCGCAGAAAGCAAATGTTAGTGCTGCTCACGAAAACCACAATACACTGCAACTAACTTTATTGACAAGATTTGACTTGCTGCAGGAATCCAAAAAACATGTTCATATACTGGGATATGGTACAAAGAAATAATAGATTAATAGCAGGTTTGGTTTAGGTAAGGTACCATCCTCAAAACTGCGTCCAGGAGAGATTGGGGCATTTAAACCTGGGATCTTCAGATAGGGATAAAAGGGTGGAGGACCAACGTACTGGCAAAATGAAGCGGGGTCAACTGGCTAATGATGAAAGCACTGCCACTAAGAAAACCTGATGAACATAGGTTAGTTAATACATACCTGCATCCTGGTAAGCCATGGGGGCAGGGCACCATCAGGCATACCAAGAACTTTCTTAAGCACCTGGGACAGCATACCTGGTTTCATTATCTTAAGCTTCAGCTGTAGAATGTGCAAGTAGAACTTAGCATCAGAACCATAAATGGACTCATGGATGGTCTCTGCCTTTTTTGCTGTGTAAATATTGTAGAGTACGTACCTCAAACTCTTTCCCTTCATAATGCAGATCACCATGACTAGTCAACTTGGGTTTTGTTTGATATTTGAAGAATGCATCATGAAAAACCTGTGGAAAACAAAACATTATTAGCCTTGAATGACAACCATGGTACAAACTGATAACTGGGCAGATCTAATATATTAAAGTTACATCAAATATCAATTACACACCAGCACTAGCATTATTAGTTGTGTAAGTTCCCTAAACATTAGAATGACACCCAGGGAGTTACTCTGATGGGTTCTTATTTGCAGATAACTCAGGGAGGATTTAGGTTTGCATCAAAAAGAGGGTCTAAAATACAAACACGGCGATAAAACTAGAGAAGGCACTATAAAGTAGCAATATATGTACTCATGGTTGGATGGAAGAAAGCAGAGGAAGCATGATCCACAAATTGCTTCAAAAATGCAGCTTTGGCAACATAACTGAACGAACTACTATGATATGCAGCTGGAGATGTTGACCTGATAATCCATATCCATATTACCCATTTTGGGCTGCATATGGTCGCACTGCTTCTGTTCAACGTCTTGCTGTTCTCCTTCTCAATGTATGCCTGCATAAACATTTATCAATTAGGCTTTCCTTTTTGTGCAGGAAATAACTGGACATAAACATGAGTATGCAAATCATTTGGCTGCCCACAGTAGCCAAATGAAAACAGAGTCTACAGAAATGAAATGACCTCTGGAATATGGAGGCAACCATTTTGAAATGGCACCGGTAAATATAACACTGGGACGTATGTGGCAGATAATGAATTCAGAAAGAACCTGAAAATCACAAAATTAGATTATACAACATAAAATTCTGGCGGGTCAAAAGGAACAGAATAATAACTAGAGAGTAAGCACCCTACTTGTAGTTCAACAAGACATAATGTAAGCCATGAATGCTCTTATTGCCAGTAAATGAAAGGAGTGACTGTGTAGTGTTGTCCACCTCAGATAAAGCATCTATATGAAGTGTCTGCAAGTTCAAGAAAAATAAAATACAAACTGTCAATAACTGCAGCCTGACTAGCAAATAAGGGGAAAGGTTGATAAGCAAATAGAACCTGGCCCAGATAGAGTGCTTGGATTTTTGAAAATTCGTCAGCAGCCTGCTCCACTTCAGCATTGCAAAGAGGCATTGAAAAGCGAACGCCCTGTGACAATCCAGTCACATAGTCACACAATCATAACCCTAACAGTAAAAATGATTTTGAGCTAATACAAAGCTCAAAAGAAAAGCTTGAATTGTCTTAAGCAGTTGGATGACTTAGAGACCATTATACCAATATTATATCTCACTCCTGTTAGGGTACCACATACGGGTAGAAAAATCACTTAAACTACTGAAGCAATGTTACTTTCAGCAAAATGGGAAATCGAAAGCAATTATTACATAACAAAATATAATGTTTTATTCCCATGTAGAACTAGAAAGCCATAAGTTCTCAGAAAATTAAAACAAGACTCAAAGAGTAGCCTTGGTAACCAATAAGTTGATCTACTTGATTAAAGTGACACAAAATTGCAAGCAAGATCATAGTGAAAATAATGATTGGTCAATGACAGAAATATGTCATAGTAACTTGCAGGCATGAAAGGGGTTCATTGTAATGTGGAAATTAAACCAAAGTAGAAACAGAAACAGAATGGAGAGCTTACGCATTTTCGCAGTAGTGACCTTACGCCACGTGTAGATTGTGATAAGTAGGCATTACAGGACCGCTTCTTTGAACAGTTTCCACAGATGAATAGAGCAGGAAATTGTGCAGTATAAACTAGATGACAAAACCAGTGGTCAGTACAGTGAAGGACATTAATCATAGATAGTCATAGTCTAAGGCAGGAAGGTGATCTTGAGCAAATGAAGGTGACCTTGAGCAAAATGTTGAATTACATGCTCAAAGTTCTCACTCATGTTTGAATAACATATTGTATACTGCCGGAAATACATCTTCCACTCAATAAAAATGTTCACTGCTTAACATAGATAAATCATACTTTGCATCAGCTGTCATGAGCTAATGTTTTTCTTAACAAAGATATACCTTTTTTGAACATGTACAAATGAAGACATTATGGAAACTAAATAGTTAGGTTTATCATATAAGTGACTTATCAAGATATTATGAATGAATCATTGATGTCTGAGGAGTAAGAAGATACCATAAAAGATGTTCAACAGATTCTTGCGGAGCATGTAATAAAGATTCTGAAACAAGTCTTCCCAGTCCTGATACCTTTTGAGAAGGAACTCATTTTCTACAAGCCAGAAGAGGGGAAACTTAAGGGTTACATCCGCAGGAATTACAGGGATGTTTATTTTTAAAATACAGGAATCATTCAGTTCTACTTCTAGTGATTACCTCAGGTATTTGATGAGAGCATAGCAGATATGATGGAAGCAGGTAACATGGATTGTGGAAATAGCCATGATTGCAGTGCCCTTGAGAACAACAATTCCTTCTTGCTCTCAGGCCTTATGAATCGTGAACTTTGAGACCCACCACGATAACTCTGAGTGATGGGCCCAGCAATACTCAAATTTGACACCTGTTAAATAGAAGAGTTCTTAGCAGGCGTATTTCATACTTTGGGTCTTTGAGGCAGATAATCTAAACAAAAAAAAGACAATATAGTTTCTGAAATTTATCAGCTTGCCAAAGGACTGCACCAACATGCAATATTTCCCATGATAGAACAGACACTGACACTAGCTCACCAATTTAACACTGGATTTACCAGCCAGTGAGCCAATAAACCCAAATAGTAGCTTCAAGGAAACCAACATAAACAGTCCATGTATGTTCCTCAACTCCAAGAAAGTAAGTTACCTGTCTTATTTTTTCAATTCCAGATGCAGCAATGAAGTCTGGAAGCTGGAACTGTTGTTTTTCAATACCCCTCTTTCCCTGAAACAACAGCATAATGCATGAATCCAAGAATATGAACAGAGCAATAGGATAAAATTGGCAGTGCTAGATGCTATCTTGAGTTTAGAATTTTTTAGTCTTCAACAAAAACATAACAGTTCAAGAAGTGCGATCTGATTCTAATGCACGAAATATCAAAGGCGATGGACTCTAGTTGGACTCTAATTTGTACAGCAGAAGAGGCATCAAATAAATACACAGTAGATTCAACTATCCTATATACACTACAGAAACCATTCAAGCAGTGCAACACCATTTCCACCTTCCTTGGATGTTACAGGAGTCCCTGCAAGAATTGCACATCCATATAAGAAGGGTGAAACATGTTGGACATCATGGGCATGTTTAGTTTGTTGCCCCAAATAGCCAAGCCGCAAATTTGGTAAAGCATAATCAAGGGTTCAAGACGTCTCCAAAATGCCAGTAAAGTTGAGATGATAGGATTGCAGACGATGACAACTTCTCTAATTGTTGCTGCACATGGGCTCCACATGTCATATAGTACTTGAGGCCAAAACATAGTCAATGTAGGTCTTAGTTTACTGATTAAATCACAAGGGATATAGCTATTCAAACGGATCACAAACTGGATTGATATTTCAGAAGAATTAATGTTTGAAGCCTGTTACTCAAATAAATAACTACTTGGTACAGCCAACTATCTCTAGCCATGTCAGCAAAAGGGGACCTCAAATAAATAAATAATTAAGTATAGCCAACTATCCCTAGCCATGTCAGCAAAAGGGCACAAGCAGCAGGCGTGACAATGTGTTTAGAGTTTCCTACTATACACCAACGAAAGCCTTGGCACAGCCAAAATATTGCAGAGCATGCTAAATATAGGAATTAGGCCAAGCGACCAAATTTTAGGGACACGACAAATTTATGGTAGCATAAAACTGGGCAAACAAGCCTCCCCAGTGCACATGCTCCCACACCCACTCCTGCAATGCAACCATCTTCTGCATACGGACTTACCGAGCAACTAGTTTCACAAACATGTTTATCATACTTAAAGATAGTTGCTTCAAAACTCACAAACCTGCAGGAACTTTCATTTCTGGCAGCAGTGTCTCAGAACAGGGATGGTGTTCTGACTTCAGATATACAAGCAACTTCGGATCAGGGGCATTACCATCCCAGACCTAGCAAGGGAAACAAACAACAAAGCACATGTGAGATGAAGAGCGCAATCATGCAAAGATACCATAGATAGATGTCCACATATACGTCGCAACGGCATGGGGCAGTTATAGGCATTGCACCTCAACAGCATCAGGCTTGTCGCACATCTGCTTCAACTCTGCAATCTTCATCCTCCTCAACTGCATCTGACCCCTTTCTTCTTCGTGGCATTTGGGGTGCGCCTTCATTCTCCTTTTCCTCGCCCTACCAGCAACAAAATGTTGGTCCTTCAGGTCCCGATTCCAGTTCAACCAGAAAATATGTTTGCTGTTACCAGGCACCAGACCCTCGCGGCACAAACAAATCACCGAAACCCCGCCATAAACCCTACAGAAAGGAGGAGGAAGACTGGGATACCTCGGCGGGAGGAGAGGAGGACCCGGAAACCGCGGGAGGTGCGGCGGCGGGGGCTCCTTGAAGCCGAATTTCTCGAAGACGGCAGCGGAGGCGCCGAGGAGGGGGGGTCGCCGGCGTCGGGGCCGGGGCTCTCCTTGGAGCCCTCGCCCGCCGCGGCATTGGCACCCGCGGCCCCGCTCTTCCCGGCCCTTCCGCGGCAGCGGCGGAGTGGCGGCCGCGCCCGGCATCCCTCGGCTTGGGGCGCGCGGCATCAGCCGCCGCGGCGACGGTGACGGCGGTGGCTGTTTGCTGTCGACGTCGGCAGAAGCAAGGCGACGAGAGCGAGAGGAGAGAGAGACGGGCTTTGCAGTGGGCGCGACGAGTTGAGCTATGTGCCGCCCACTGCACGAGTTGAGCCGGCCCGATAACCGCGCGCCATCTGACATCATGTTCTTTTTGTTTTTCTTCCTTTTTTACTCACATTTCCCCCTTTTTTGTTTTTTATTTCAAAATGTATATTTTTACAAATATTCTAAGTAGATATATTACAAAAAATACTTCACATAAAATATTGAAAAATGTAACCATGTATGAAAAATGTTAATCATTTCTAAATGTTTGTGACATTTTTAAAATGTGACATGTTTAAAAAGCATGTACATGAAGTTTTAAGAAATGTTTGTATCATGTACCAAAAAATGTTTGCATAATTCAAAACCATGTTTTGAACATTCAAAAAAAATCACAACTTTCAAAATTGTATTTGTGACATTAAAAAAACTGTATGCAATATAAAAAAATTGTGTTCAAATGTTACAAAATGTTTCATCCCATTAAAAAAATGTACATGACATTTTAAAGATAAATTCTGCCGTGTCAAAAAAAGTGCATGACTTTTCTAAAAAATGTTTATACAATGTAAAAAAAATCTCCGCGTAGTTTAAAAAACTGTTTATGTCGATTAAAAAATGTAGGTGACATTTCAAAAAACTGTTTATACAATGTCAATGGAGTACAATGTAAAAAAAATTGCGCAATCTAAAAAAGGTAAAATGTGTATTTGCAAAATGTTACCGTGTATTCAGAAAAGTGTTCAAAACATGGGTGTCATGTGTTTGGAAGATGTTTCACATGTGCGCTATAATGAGAAAAAGAAGACATGTGTTAAAAAAAACAAAAAACAAAAAACAAGAAGAAACCCAAATAATACGAATAAAACCATGGAAAATCTAAAAGTATAATGAATAAAGAAAAAACCATTGTTAAAACACATGAAAGTAACGTATGACAAAACGAAAAGGAAAAGAACCCGAAGAAAACCAGTGAAAAGAAATAAAAGAGAACGGCAGAAAAGAAACCAAAGCACATCGAGTGACCTACAGTGACACGCGAGCAACAGCGGCCCTGCTCTTCCTAGACGTTCCACGACAGTGGTGGAGGTGGTGGCCGTGCCAGACGTCCCGCGGCTTGGGGCTCGTGGCATCAGTCGCGACAGCGACGGTGACGCTGGTGGCAGTGGGCAATGTGAGTTTCTTTTTCTCAGTTTTTTCCCTCGATCTTTTCAATAGCTGGGTCAAACAGTACGCATATCACTGTAAAAAAACAGTATGCATATTTTATTTTATTTTTCTCGAATACGCGCAAGCATGCGAAGAAGAAAGGGAAGACTCCCAATAAAATACGCACAGTATGCATATGGTTGACGTTTCCTCACATGTTCTTTCAGATACTTATCCTGTTAGGTTTGGGTTTGAAATCAACCACGCAGTTCTTCGCAAAGCCTAAGAATTACAAGGTTTGGCAACCACAAAATCGCTACAGCTGTTCCGATCCAACATTTGTATTGCATAATAAACTGGCGCTGGTTTTTTACTGGTTCTATTCAGGTTTGGTTTCTTTATTGTTTCTCTCTTGCCCATTTTATGTTTTGAGAAAACCTAGAAAATGTTGCTACGATTTTATCTCCCAAAACCAATGTGTTGAATGACTAGAAAGAAGAATCTGTATGAACAAGCATTTGTCACATCGGTATGGACAAAACATTCTCCTTTTTTGATCTCCCGGTTTCATATTCTGACTAGTCTTGTTGCTTCATGGACCGCTACAGAAGGAAACAAACTTAGTGCCGGTCTCGCACTTGTGATGTAGCACCTGGAATCAAACTTAATTCATGATTCATACACAAAACTGCATTTAGCAATTGTGTGTGTTCTCTGTTAGTTGTTGCACGAGGTTTGGAATTTCGGCTAGCAGTTTCGCATGAAGTAACATCAAGTTTCTGGTTAATCCTAGACCATAACCAACATAGCAACAAGACCATTGTTTTGCTAACATTGCTCTGTCACATACACCGATTCTGTCCTCCATATGTGCCATTTTAGAGGTAAAAAAAAACACTGAAACAAGCTCTTAACCAAAGATAACAACACTTGTAACACACTTCACTACTGTAAAATCAAACACCTTTTAGCATCACGCGAAACCCCTTTTTGCCTTGAGCATTGAGCACTTTGGGTGCTCCATTTTTGCTAGATGACCAGGCCTCATCTCACCATAGTGCAATATGGCACCCGACTCGATCCCAGCGGTGAGTCTCTCATTCAGGGAGATCCTCTGCCATTCAGTCCAGGGGTACCTGACAAGCTTCTTGTCCGGGCAACTGTGACACTTCAACCCGCTATACAAGAAGACATCCTCTAGATTGACGGCCGCCACCAGAACACGTCTCACATAACTCACAAAGCAATCTTCAGATCAAAGCCAAAAATGACGAGTGTGACCAAACTGTGGTGTTGGAAATCTGCTGCGACCAAGTCCCACTCTACACCCTTGTCCTCACTATATGCTTCTTCTTTCCTCTTCGTCTCGTCCATTTCCATATTGCACGCATGATCCCATACCTGCATGCCGGCAAAAAGGTCCAAGATAAAAATAAATTGTCAATAGAGCAGCCATCTTTTGTATCTATCTGGTGAAAGAATCTTGCAAAACCTAACATTAAGCCCATGTGGCTAAAAAGAGATCTTAAGGTAAACACATACCGTCATGTATAGCTCCTTCAGTAAGGGCGCAGCTTCAAGAATATACATTGTCCAGGTGAGATCATGCCCTTCAGGAAGATGAAGTAGATTCACAAATCTTAGTTGGCGGAAAACAGATGTCAGACATGGCGTCAGAAATTCTGGCTGCACCCAAATCTGCAACGAATAAACACATGATGAGATGGGCAGAGAAGGAAGTCAAGCCACAGCTCACAAAGTGAAAATCTCGACATACCTTTTCAGAATTAAATGCCAACTTCAGATCTCGTATAGAGGTACCGCTAAGAAACTCACTTAAGAACACCGTCTTGTCGTAACGAAGGGCAAGATTTGTGAGGCTTACAACCTCCAGCAATGGGACATGACCAATGAACAGTGGATATTGGAATTGTAGCCAACCTTCAAAGACCATCGTTGTGAGTTGAGGGAGCCACTTCAGCTCAACTCGTTCAACCATACATTGGACTATACTAAGCTCCCTGAGACGAGCGTGTTCAATTTGCAGCGTGCTGCAAACACCAGAGTCACAATTGAACAAACGCAGATGCCTCAAGCACTTGCAAGTGATGAGGACGTTGGATATGTCTGATTCACCAAATCTCAAATTCTCTAGGTCGAGGGTAGTGAGACCACCAAATGCACTTGGACAGGCATCAAAGAACAACATGAAATTTCTCGCAGAGGTGATCAGATCATTCTCAGCCATGTCACTGATCTCATACTTCCCTGTCATAACACTGAATTTGGCACTCTCGACCAAGTGTGCCGCCATGGCATGGCCAACAGCACGCCCAATGGATATGGGGACATCATCTCTCAAGTAGAACCTTGTGGACAGAAAGCGGATCATGTGCTCTCCAGGATTTCTGCGTGTCAATATGCTATCTGTCGCTTGAAACACAGCTGCATTGATGCGGACCAATTCATCGTCAGATATGCCGGTGCACGACACACCCTTTGGCAGGAAGTCCAGAGCGCTTATTATAAGCCGAGACAGCTTGGCACAGAGCTGAGTCCAACGCCTGGAGAGGATGCTGGTTATTGCAGCCTCACGGACATTGAGCCGGTCAAGAATGTTGACCAGAACGTCATCAGGCAATGCGCTGAGCCTATCAACTTTCTTGCCCTTCTGCATTTGTCATCAAGACAAATAAGAGCTTATTCCCAGACTCGACATACTTTTTTGTCGTGCAGAAATTGCAATTACCAAAGATGCAATTTAGATTCAGTTGCAAAGTTGCAAATTTGATGTACAGGTGCAAATTTTCAGCTTCGATCAGATCTAATCTATATAAAGGGTTCCCTCTGAAAACAAAAGACACGGTTAACGAAAAGAGGACAATGAACTCACCCCCATGGCTGCCACGAAGATCCGGCGACGCCCGAGAAGATTCGGTCACCGTGAATTTGGCAGCTGATGAAGGCTCGCGAGTTGCCCCGACTTGGTCTCCTCCGAAGATTGGCTGCGAGAAGTACCGCGCGTCCGCCCGGCCAGATATTTACGCGGCCCCGACGGCAATTGCGACGGTGAGAGGGGGGAGATCGGCACACGGCAGGAGGCGGCGGCGCATAACTGACCCCCGATCCCCTTTGCTCTCTGGTGAAACCCTAGGTGGGAGGGGGCGGCGTGGTTGGAGGGCGGCGCATAACAACAACAACAATAAATTTTTTGCTGCCGATAGACCCAAAAAGCAACCTTCATTATTCATTGTCGTTGTCATTTCGATGTCGGTGACTGTAGTTGTTAAATTAAGACCAAACCGTATTTTATTATTTTTTTAACACGGTACAATCGAGCATACATATGAAGATACACGCACTACCCCTACCTCTTTGAGCACGCCAAAAGAGTGAGCCGACACATCATCTTGAGACTGACAAATTCATCACAGACGTCTTCGTAGTCGACGGGAACGTCTCTTCCCACTGAACGCACATCATCAAAAGGCCTGGAATAAATCAAGGAAAAATATAAGCACCAATGTCAAGTCTCAGACTTGAACTCTGGTGAGAAGATGATCCATCCAACCACATGTTGGTCCGCAATTATCAAAACTTCAAAAGGTTATTAAGAGCATCTCCAACGGCCCTATTTTTAGCCACGATACATTTTTAGAAGAGAGCAAAAAACAATCTCGTCGTGCAGCAATCCTAAAAAGTAGTAGTTTTTTTTGGCCAAAAAATTGTAGTTTTTTTCAGCCCAATCCTAAAAAAAAGTAGTTTTTTTTCAGCCAAAAGAGGCTCGTCGTGCGGCAAATATGCGACACTGCCGCAAAATCGCGAGGTTGCCGCAAAACACTCGCGCACATCCCTTTTTCGCCCGCGCCCGTCCGCGTCGATTCCAATGACTCACCATCTATCCGCCACACGTATCGGCCATGCATGCTTAGGGCATTTCTAACCGATCCCCAATACGACCATAAGAGAGTAAATTTTTCGGTTTACTCCCTTATGGCAGATCCAAGACGGCTGGAATGGATAGCCGATCCCCCCTCCCCCTCCCCCCCCCCCCCCCTCCCGCTCACCCCGCCGACCACCGACATGCCACCCACGTGCCACCGTTGATGCCAAAAAAAGCTTGGGGATGACAAAGAACCACTGGGTCCAAGCTCCGCCCATCCGCGCCAATGGTGTCCGGGGTGACCATCGTGTCTCGGGCAACGGCACGCCGCCCTCCCGCCGCACCTACCGGAGGCAAACGGGCTCAAAAGCCGATGGTGATGGCGTCGGCGCTCGCCGAGGCGGCCACCAAGAATAAGATGAAGAAGATCGCGACGACGCCTCGTCCAAAGCCTACGTCTAGTGCGGCAACTCCAGTTGCCCCTACGACGACTGCTCCGGCACGAGTGGCGGCCGCAGCCGGCAACAAAATACGCGGCCGCCAAGTGCTTGATGAAATGCCAAGAAGGTAAAAATAAAACCTCGCATCTCGTTGGTATTCGATAGTGATTGTTGGTGATTGGTAGTGACTGTTTATAGTGTTTGCTTTGACATTGTAGAGCGGAGATGAACATGACCGAATTCCTCGCAATGTTGGAGTCCTCGGCCCCCGTTGGCCTTGATAATCTCAACTATGACTCGTTTTGGGATCATTCGGCCACCCAAGACAAGGTTCGCTTGGGCATTGTTGGAGCACCATCCATGATCAATGCAACCGCCGGTTGCATCGACCAAGTGAACCATGCTCCACCGAGTGGTGTGCAAGTGGTGAAGTATGGCCCCTACATCCAAGAGCTATTCAAGCATTGGAACACCAAGTTCGGCCACAAGCCCTTCACTTTGCATCATTGCTACAAAGAGCTATGCAAGAATGAGAAGTGGATCCAAGGAATTGTGGTGACCACTCTCAAGAGGTCAAGGCTGAGCATATCCGTTGAGGATGATGACGAGGTTTTTTTTGAGGGACGACAACGAGGTTGATAAAGATGCCAACAATAGACCGGAAGGAAACAAGCTTGCAAAAGAAAGAAAGAAGAGGAATGCATTCGGTGGCACTTACAAGGATAAACTTGTGGCGATGATAGAGACCAAGCCGAACGCAAAGAAGACAAGATGGCCAGGTGGAATGAGCTCAAGGCCTTCGAACTATTTTCAAAAAACTTGCACACTTTTTTATATCTCGAAGAATTTTGTAAAACAGAAACATTGTTAAATTTTAAAAAAAAAACCGAGAAACATGAACAGTTCTTAAATCTACGAACATTTTTTTATACTTCAAATTTTTACTGAAAACATGAACATTTGTTAATTTGTGAACAAAATTTGATAACACTAACATTATTTGTAACTCTAAAACAAATTAAAAAAATCATTTGGTAGATTGCTCATATTTCCAACAATCCAAAAACCTTATTATAGGCAATTTACCCCAAGTGGTTTTGCTGCTTCCATAAGACCTCCTATGTTTGAGGGTATCCACTATAACAGGTGGAATTAGCTCAAGGCCTTCGAACTATTTTCAAAAAACTTGCACACTTTTTTATATCTCGAAGAATTTTGTAAAACAGAAACATTGTTAAATTTCAAAAAAAAACCGAGAAACACGAACAGTTCTTAAATCTACGAACATTTTTTTACACTTCAAATTTTTACTAAAAACATGAACATTTGTTAATTTGTGAAGAAAATTTGATAACACTAACATTATTTGTAACTCTAAAACAAATTAAAAAAATCATTTGGTAAATTGCTCATATTTCCAACAATCCAAAAACCTTATTATAGGCAATTTACCCCGAGTGGTTTTGCTGCTTCCATGAGACCTCCTATGTTTGAGGGTATCCACTATAAGAGGTGGCGCGTGAGAGCAGTCTTATGGTTTCAAACCATGAGCTGCTATGACGCCACTCTTGGCAAACCTGAAGGAGAGCAAGATGCCCAACAGGCACAAGCTTTTCAGAAAATGGATACCTTGTTTAAGGCTGCTCTCTTGAGTGTTCTTGGTGAGAGCATAGTTGATGCTTATGCGTCAATTGACAATGGAAAAGATATGTGGGACGCCTTTTCGAGGCCAAGTTTGGGGTCTCGGATGCCGCACCGAGATGTACATCATGGAGCAATTCTATGATTACAGGATGACCAAGAGCACTCCGTGGTTGAGCAGGCTCATGAGATACAGTCATTTGCTAGAGAACTTGAGCACTTCAATTGCATGCTACCGGACAAGTTTGTTGCCGGGGGTATCATCACTAAGCTTCCTCCTTCATGGAGGAACTTTGCTACCTTATTGAAGCATAAGAGACAGTAGTTTTCCGTTCCGGATCTCATTGGTACTCTTGATGTGGAAGAAAAGGTGAGAGCAAAGGACACACGTGCTTGAGGTATTGAGGGAGGATCTAGTGCTAATGTGGTACAGAAGCAGAACTTCCAGCCCCACAAGTTCAAGAACAAGGGCAAGTTTGATGGTAAAGCAAAGTTTGATGGAAAGAACAAGGTTGTGCAACACACGAACTTCAAGAAGAAGAATGGCAAGAAGAAAGGTGCTTGTCATGTGTGTGGAGATCCTGATCATTGGGCTCCTAGTTGCCCTAATCGCTATGACAAGCGCTATCTCGGGAAAGGCGGCAAGACCGCTAATGTTGTCATTGGAGACAACCGACATAAAGGATGTTGGGTATGGTATATTTCCCACTATTCTTTCAGATGTCATTCTCCTGATTGGTTGATTGACACGGGTGCTAATGTGCATGTATGCGGTGATATTTCCATGTTTTCGCCTTATCGGATCATAGGGACTTCAACCGTCTTTGATGGGCAACGGTTCAAGTGCTTCTGCTCATGGTGTTGGCACGGTCGATCTGAAGTTTACTTCGGGAAGATCGTGCGGTCAAGAACGTGCATTATGTCCCTCCGTCAATAAAAATCTTGTTAGCGGATCTCTTACGTGTAGAGATGGCTACAAGCTTGTCTTTGAGTCGAATAAATTTGTAATATCCAAGTATGGAACCTTTGTTGGTAAAGGCTATGACTCAGAGGCCTGTTTCGCTTATCCTTGTCGACGCTTGCAATAAAGTTGTTAATCATATTTGCAACAATAGTGAATCAAATGTGTGGCATTCACGTCTTTGTCATGTTAACTTTGGTTGCATGTCGCGACTAGCGAAGTTGAACTTAATCCCTAGTTTCACCACTGTCAAGGGATCTCAAGTGTGCGTGCAAGCTAAGCAACCTCGTAAGTCTCACGTGACTGCAGAGACGAGAAATCTTGCACCACTAGAACTTATACATTCAGAACTATGTGAAATGAATGGTGTTTTGACAAAAGGTGGAAAGAAATATTTCATGACGTTAATTGACGACTCCACTAGATACTGTCGTGTGTATCTTCCGAAATCTAAGGATGAGGCTTTGAACTTTTCAAGATCTATAAAGCTGAAGTGGAAAACCAACTTGATCGAAAAATCAAGAGGCTTGGGTCCGACCGTGGTGGAGAGTATTTTTCCAATGAATTTGATGCTTTTTGTGCGGAACATGGTCTAATTCATGAGAGGACGCCTCCCTACTCACCTCAGTCAAATGGGGTGGCCGAAAGAAAGAACCATACTCTAACTGATTTGGTTAACGCCATGTTAGACACATCGGGTCTCTCAAGGCATGGTGGGGGGAGGCGATATTGACAGCATGTCATGTCCTAAATTGAGTCCCCACAAAGAACAAAGAGATAACTCCATTCGAGGAATGAGAGAAGAAAAGGTTAAAACTCTCTTATCTGCGAACATGGGGTTGTTTGGCGAAAGTCAATGTTCCAATTCCAAAGAAGCGGAAGCTTGGACCAAAGACCGTGGATTGTGTTTTCCCGATATGCTTTTCATAGCGTTGGCTATAGATTCTTGGTTGTAAAATCTGAGGTACCTGACATGCATGTCGGTATGATCATGGAGTCGAATGATGTGACTTTCTTTGAAGATATCTTTACCATGAAGGATATGGCTACCTCATCTAATCAGGAGATGCCTAGTTCATTGAATCAGGAACCAGTTACAATTACCGAACCTGACATCTCGATGGAACACTTTGAAAGTCCTGTGGAGGAGAACAATGAAGTTCCTACTAGGAGCAAGAGACAGAGGACTGCAAAGTCCTTTGGTGATGATTTTCTTGTGTATCTCATAGATGACACTCCCAGTTCTATTTCAGAGGCCTATGCATCTGAAGATGCTGACTACTGGAAGGAAGCAGTTCAGAGCGAGATGGATTCCATCTTGGCGAATGAAACTTGGGAGATAACTGATCGTCCTTATGGGTGCAAACCTATAGGATGCAAATGGGTATTCAAGAAGAAGCTTAGGCCTGATGGTACTATCGAAAAGTACAAGGCTCAGCTCGTGGCTAAGGGTTATACCCAAAAGGAAGGTGAAGACTTCTTTGATACTTACTCACCGTGGCTCGACCGACCACTATTCGAAGTTCTACTTTCACTAGCTGCCTCACATGGTCTTCTCGTTCATCAGATGGATGCTAAGACTGCTTTCCTAAATGGAGAGTTGGAGGAGGAAATTTATATGGAACAACCAGATGGGTTTGTAATAGATGGTTAGGAAGGGAAAGTGTGCAAGTTGCTGAAGTCTTTGTATGGACTCAAGCAAGCACCCAAACAGTGGCATGAGAAGTTCGAAAGAACTTTAATAGCTGCAGGATATGTTGTGAACAAAGCTGATAAATGTGTGTACTATCGCCATGGTGGGGGCGAGGGAGTTATGCTTTGCTTGTATGTTGATGACATACTGATTTTCGGAACAAATCTGAATGTTATTAAGGAGGTCAAGGATTTTCTATCTCGCTGTTTTGAGATGAAGGATTTAGGAGTGGCTGATGTCATTCTGAACATCAAGTTGTTGAGAGATGATGATGGTGGGATTACATTGCTAATCTCACTATGAGGAAAAGATCTTGAGTCGCTTTGGCTATAGTGACTGCAAGCCCTCTCCAACACCATATGATGCTAGCGTGCTGCTTCGAAAGAATCGAAGAATTGCTAGAGATCAATTGAAGTATTCTCGCATTATTGGCTCGCTTATGTACTTAGCCGCTGCTACAAGACTCGACATCTCTTTTGTCGTTAGCAAACTAAGTCGGTTTGTCTCAAAACCAGGGATGTGCATTGGAAAGCTCTAGAGGGAGTTTTATGCTATTTGAAAGGCACTGCAAATTATGGAATTCACTACACTCCAAAGGTGCTTGAAGGGTATAGTGACTCAAACTGGATCTCAGATGCTGATGAGATAAAGGCCACGAGCGGATATGTATTCACTCATGGAGGTGGCGTTGTTTCTTGGAAGTCTTGCAAGTAGACCATCTTAACAAGGTCAACAATGGAAGCAGAACTCACAGCACTAGATACAACTAGATTGGCTTCGCTGGCTCTTGAATGAATTGCCGGTTGTTGAGAAACCTATACCGGGTGTCCTTATGAACTGCGACAATCAAACTGTGATCACGAAAGTGAGCAGCTCAAAGGATAACATGAAGTCATCAAGATACGTTCAGAGAAGGTTAAAGTCTGTCAGGAAAATGAAAAACTCCGGAGTTATTGCGTTGGATTATATCCAAACGTCTAAAAATCTGGCAGATCCTTTTACGAAGGGTCTATCGCGTAATGTGATAGATAATGCATCGAGGGAGATGGGTATGAGACCCACAATATGAGTTGTTCACAGTGGTAACCTATTCTTGTGATCGGAGATCCCGTGAATTAGATGTGGAAGACAAGCTGTTGGTCAACTGAGAGGAGAGTATCCCTACTATTCACAATACCACTCCATGAAGATGCAATACTCTCCTAATCTGCATGGCAGGTTGATGTATATCTTAATGTGTTCTAAGTGGCTTATTTAAGCAGAGATGTTATCCTGCAGAACATCTTTTGAAGAACACACCTATATGAGTCTGATTGTCAAACGTCGCAATCTATGAGAGTAGGGTTCTCTCTAGTAAACTCATGAAAGGTCACGGAGTATGAAGCTCCACCCGCGGGGAAGACCCACGGTAGCCACGTATCGGTCAAGGCTTTATGTGAAGCTAGATTCGCAGAAAACTTGCAGTTCAAGGCCCGGTCCACTATTCAAGTTGCTTACTAGTGTAGCATAGAGTTCTAGGTGGAAGTTCAACTTAACAGTCTCCACCGCAGCATCTGTATATAAAATGTTGTTTTGGAACCAAAGGCAAATTTCGGTGCCTCTGGGATCTGGTGGGGATTGCTGGAATTTAGTCCATATTGGGGCAGCCCAATAACTATTTCAGAAATTCCTAATAAATCCTAGAGGCCCACTTAGCCCATTTGTGCAAGGCAAGGGATACTACTAAAGTTTAGTCCCACATTGCTAGTTTAGTGGGAGTTGGACTTCCTTATAAGGGAGGTTCTTTCCCACTTGTATGAGCATGAGAACAAGAGGGACATCCACGCGCGCTCCTCCTCCGCCGCCCGCCTCGCCACGCCTCGTCACGACGCGACGCGCCGCGCCGCGCCGCGGGTTGCGGGAATGAGCCGAGCTGATGTAAGTTTTTGCGGTAGTGGATAATGAATATGAACGGCGCACCTCTTCGCGTCGCCTGCTCACTTCGCCTCCCTCCGCTGCTTCACCTCCCGGCGCAGCCTGCTCAAGGCCCCTCTGCTGTGCCTATATAAGAGAGGTCGCTCCTCTCCCGAGAGACATATCAGAAGGTCCTCTTCCTCTTGCCACACAGTTCCAATCTCTGTGCTACTGCTGTATTCCTCATCCCGGCTTGCGGCGTGCACCGCACATCGGGACAGCAGGCCTCCGAGACCGCACCTTTTGAGTCCTGTACGGGAGAAGGGTGATAAGGTTTTTGGGGAGCGCCGCCAGCGACCATCGGCTGCTTCATCACGGACGATCCGTCGCCGACGACTACTTCCCCGACGCCCACGACCTCCTCGACGACATGGCAGGCGAGGACACCGATCCCAAGTCCAGCGCTTCACTGCTGCTATGCCGTCGTGTTCTTCTCCTTTCGTTAGAAGTCCTCCTACAGTTCTTGGCTCTAGTTTCTGCCTCACGTATGTTAGGTTCTGTCAGATAAGCAACTTCATCTAGTGTCTGTCCTAGATGTGTTTACCTCAAGTTCATATATGCAGACGATGTTTACCTTCTCTCTGTCAGATTGCATGACTTGCTCTATATTTGCTATTTTAGTCATGCTTTATCTAGTATTTTTCTTAATAAAATCATTTGGTAAATTGCTCATATTTCCAACAAATCCTTGGACATAACAATCACAGCAAGTATATCGTCAAGGCATCACCCTGACCTAGACAAGTAGCTGCACCAGTATCGAAGAACAAATCATTGAATACGATGATGTAGCCCATATACATAAATATACCGACCTTTAATACAAATAATCAACTTGAGTAACCGAGACAACACTACCATCACAGCCGCGATGAGACATCAGAACCTGTTGCGCAATAGATGAAGGACGAATAAGAAAAATGTGCATGCAAGGAAGAGAAAGTAGACAAATCGAGCTATAAATTACGTATGACAAGTTACTAATCTATACCTACTAATAAAGGAAGGTGTGTTTCTCTAAATTTTTGGTACATCCACCCACCCACTTTTTCCAATCACGTGAGATCTATCTGATTTTTATAACACAACGTGCAGCCTAGAGGAGGCAAAATCCATTTCTCTCATTGTTGGACTTTCTCTACTAGCACATAACAACAACGAAACTGGCCAAAAGAAATTACATGGAGCCAGCCGAGGCAACAAGTAAGCATCTTCATGAGGGATCGAACTCCTATCATTGCGGGTTAAGCCAAAGGTTGGGACCAACCAAGCTAACATGTCATTGTATAAAATAGAAAGGTTGGGACCAGCCGAGGCATGTCACGGTCTTAGTGGGTCGCTCCGAAAAGTTAATCACATAAAGACCATTCTCGACATGCCCAACAAAGGCTACATTAAGAGTCTTGCTCCACAAGAGGGTCACGGTATCAATATCAAAGAATGTCGAAAAACCCATGAGTGCAAGTTGACGAACGGAAAGTAAATTGTATGCAAGGGACTCAACAAGCATGACTTTCTCGATCGTGAGATCATGAGAAATGACAACCTTGCCAAGACCCAATACCTTAGAATACGAGGTATCACCCCACATGACATTGGTGGGCATAGATGGGATCTTGTGCACGTCCACCACCAAGTCCTTGCTTCCGGTCATATGATTTGTGGCTCCACTATCGAGCAAACATGATCCCCCACCAGAAGCAAACACCTACAAGAGATCAATGCTTGGTTTTAGGTACCCATTTTGTAATGGATCCTTTGATGTTAGTAACAAGGGTCTTAGGAACCCAAATAGACCATTCAATGTACTCATAAGGAGAACCAACAAATTTAGCATAAACATGCCCATCACTAGCACGACACAACACATAAGAAGGGTTAAAGTCGCCGACTTTCTTGGAAGGGGTGGCATTGCCCTTTTTGACATCACCACCCTTCACATTGTTCTTCTTCTCCTTAGAAGCACCCTCTCCCTCCTTCACAAAAGTTTGCTTGCGAGGAGGAGGTCATTTGGTCTTGTCATTCTTCTTCTTGTTCTTGGACTTGGGTGCGAACCCAACTCCCTCCTTGGCCACAACTTCCTTTTGATTGCTCAAAAGGTCATTGAGATTCTTCTCACCTTGTATGCAAGACACAAGGCTTTTCTCAAGTTGCTCCTTCAACTTGGCATTCTCCTCCACAAGATGCACATGCTCACAACACGGGTTAGTAGCATTTGCATTATCAATTAAGACTGTATGAGGAAAAGTGGCTTTCTCCTTGGTTAGCTTCACTTGGAGTTGATCATGAGACTCCTTGAGGATAGCATGAGCACCCTTCAATACTTTGTGAGCCTTGTCAAGTATACCAAACTCCTCTTTGAGTCTAGCATGGTCAACCCCAAGTTTAGCCTTCTCGGAATCGAGCACATGAGATACAACAAGAGCATGATCAAGATCTTTCTTTAATTTAGCATGGTCATCGTTGTGTGACTCCTTAAGAGTTAAACGATGAACACACTCTTCCTCAAGTGCATTAGAGAGATCTGATATCTCATCGGCATAGTTACGACTATGACCTTCCATCTTAGAGATGGTTTCTTCATGAGCCTCGATCATGTCATTGGCTTCACCAAGTTGTTCCAAGAGAGCAACGAAGTGCTTCTTTGATTTTCCTCTGATCTTACTCATAAAAGACTCAAATTCATTTACTTCCTCATTAGACCCGTCACTATGATCAATGCAATCTGGCAAAGAAGGATTAGTAATGATGGTAGTTTTGATGTTGGGTGTTACCTTGTTGGTGGCTTTAGCCATGAGGCACTTGGCGGTGATGTTCTCGTTGGGTGAATCGAAGAGATACACCCGTGGAGTTGTGGCAATGGCAACGGAGGCCATGGCCATGGCTTCGCCATCTTCATCGTCATCATCATCCTCATTGTATTCTTCTTGTGCCACCAACCCTTTGGTCAGAGTCTTCTTGGTGAAGTTGTTCTTGTTGGGGAAGGACTTGGCTTTGTCTTTTTGGATGAGCTTGCCACCATTGTCTTCCCGCTTCTCGTAAGGGCACTCCGCAGCAAAATGGCTCACATTGCCACAATTGTAACATGTTCTCACACGTTGCTTGCCCTTGAAGCCATTTGAGTTGTTCTTGTTGAAATTTGGCCTTGAGTTCTTCTTGATCCAAAATTGCCTTGAAGCAAGAGCCACGTGCTCATGATATTCATATTTCGTATCTTCGGGGTTGCTCTCCTCATCTTCCTCTTCATCCTCTTCTTCTACACTACCCTTGGCCTTCAAGGCAAGGTTGGGCTTCTTTGCTCTTTGAGAACGCAACACCACATTGTCGGCGGTCTTGTCCAAGATCCTCATTGCCACAAACTCATCCAACACTTCACTTGAGGACAAGGTGTGTAAGTCTGGCCTTTGACGGATGCCGGAGGACATGGCCTTATGGTAAGGCATCATGGCCTTGAGGAATTTGCGCTTGATCCAATTATCATCCGTATCCTTGCTCCCATGATCTCGGAGAGAGACCGCGAGAGTGGTTAATCTCCGGTAAAGCTCACAAGGTTCTTCATCTTCATTCATTGCAAACTCATCGGCTTCATCTTGCACCACTTCATAGTTGAAGCATTGAATGCTTGCGCTTCCCTTGTAAAGAGAAACAACATGGTGCCATGCTTCCTTGGCCACGGTGAACGGATGGAGATGTGCAATGTCTTCGGATGGAATTGCGTCTTGGATGACGAAGAGGGCATTCTCATTGAATTGATGATCCGTGGCTTCTCTCGGGGTAAAGTTGCTTGGGTCATGCGGATAGAAACCTTGCTCAATAATTATCCAAAGATTAGTATTAACATGGTTTAAATGACGTTTAAAGCGATAGACCCAAGAGTCAAAATCCTCATTCTTCACAATCTTAGGAGGAGAACCCGCATGATTTAAATGCGTGGAGGGAACCGGTCCTCCATAAGTAAGAGGAGGTTCAACATGGGCAAAGATGTAGCTACCATTTCTACCACTAGATAAAGGAACTTTATCACTAGAAACTTCCCCCTTATGGGAGTTGGCATCCACCACCTTGTTAGTGGGCGGCCACTTCCAAGGGTGCGGTGGATAATTTAAGACCATCAAGGAACTCTTTGAACATGCCTTTGACCTCGGTCATCATGGAGGTTTTCAATGTGTCCAAAGCCACATTGAATTCCTCACGTGAGACCGGGGATCCCCCATCGGCCGTAGACGAAGAAGGATTCACACCGGGGTGCTCCTCCTCACCGTCTATGGTGTCAACCATACTCTTAGGATGGTAAAGTCCTTAATTAAGAGACGAGGCTCTGATACCAATTAAAATGATCGATATAGTTGACTAGAGGGGGGGATAGGCAACTAACATTTTTTAGCTTTTCTTTACCAAATTAAACTTTGCATCAAAGTAGGTTGTCTAGATATGCAACTAGGTGAGCAACCTATATGATGCAACAACAATAAGCACACAAGCAAGCAAAGGATATACCACAATATAGCTTGCACAAGTAAAGTTGAGAGAAAAAGCGGAGCCGATGGAGACGAGGATGTGTTCCGAAAGTTCCTTCCCTTTGAGGGGAAGTACGTCTCTGCTGGAGCGGTGTGGAGGCACAATGCTCCCCAAGAAGCCACTAGGGCCACCGTATTCTCCTCACGCCCTCACACAATGTGAGATGCCATGATTCCACTATTGGTGCCCTTGGAGGCGGCGACCGAACCTTTACAAACAAGGTTGGGGCAATCTCCACAACTTAATTGGAGGCTCCCAACGACACCACAAAGCTTCACCATAATGGACTATGGCTCCGCTGTGACCTCAACCGTCTAGGGTGCTCAAACACCCAAGAGTAACAAGATCCGCAAGGGATTAGTGGGGGGAATCAAATTTCTCTTGGTGGAAGTGTAGATTGAGGCCTTCTCAACCAATCCCTAGAGAATCAACAAGTTTGATTGGCTAGGGAGAGAGATCGGGCAAAAATGGAGCTTAGAGCATCAATGGAGCTTGGAGGTGGAAGAGGTAGTCAACTTGGAGAAGAAGACTCCCCTTATATAGTGAAAGAACAAATCCAACCGTTATCCACCAACTCAGCCCGCGAAGAGCGGTACTACCGCACCAGACATGTGGTACTACCGCAAGGGCCTGCGGTACTAATGCATGGCACTGCGGTACTACCGCATGGCACTACGGTACTACCGCTAGCGAGGCAGGGGCTAGACCAGACCTGTAGCTCAGAGGCAGAGAGCGGTAGAACCGCTAGCGCGGTACTACCACAAGGCAGGAATAGTCTAGGCTGAGAAGGCACGAACATATAAAAATACATCCGTGACTACTTCTGCTGAGTTTTGATCTATGCAAAATTCCGACACGGTACTACCGCAAGCCTAGAGCGGTACTACCGTGTAGGGCGCAGATGTAAAAAATTACATCCGCCCCTACTTCCGCTCATGCTGTTGTGCCTGGCCAGAGCCCACGGTACCACCGCGCCCATGGAGCGGTACTACCGCGTAGGGCGCGCATGTAAAAAATTACATCCACCCCTACTACCGCTCGAGCAGCTGCACCTGGCCTGAGGCCATGGTACTACCGCTCCCAAGGAGCGGTACTACCGTGAGCACCTACGGTACTACCGCGCTGGAGGCCGGTACTACCGCAAAGGCATGCGGTAGTACCACTCCGAAGAGCAGTACTACCACCTGCCTCAGTTCAGCAACAATAGGTGTCCTTCATTTTGCAGAGACACGGAGAGACGGAGGATGCTCCAGAGAGCCAAAGGAAAGGTGGTGCAAAAAGGAACAGACGTGTACGTGATGATTCCACCCAAACCTTTCCAACGCGGACCCCCTCTTAATAGTACGGCTTTCCTACGACTCAAATCCACCGAAAAAAAAACATAGAGAAACACCGTCTTCAATAGTCTTCGAAGGGCACCAAATCGTCTTGTGTTTAGACATGATATATCTGAGATGCTCAATGCACACGATTAGTCCGCAAAAACATTGTCATCAATCACCAAAACTACTAAGGGATAAATATGCCCTTACAGCCATGCCAGACGTCCCGCCACTTGGGGCTCACGGCATCAGTCGCGACAGGGACGGTGACGCTGGTGGGAGTGGGCATGATCCTCGTCGGCTTATTGCAATGGCCAATGTGAGTTTCCTTTTCTCAGTTTTTTCCCTCGGATCTTTTCAATAGTTGTATCGACCAGTATGCATATGATTGACGTTTTCTCACATCTTATACTTATCTTGTTAGGTTTGGGTTTGACGATTGGTCTGAAATCAACCACACAGTTCTTCGCAAAGCCTAAGAATTACATGGTTTGGCAACCACAAAACCGCTATAGCTGTCCCGATTCAACATTTGTATTGCATAATAAACTGGCGCTGGCTTTTTCTAGTTCTGGTAGGGTGGCATTTCTTCGGCATGCTCTTAGAGGCGTATGGCTTATATGCGAGAGCTTTGCGCCTGAGATGGCTATGGTACGAATGGAAGGAAGCCGATAGACCATGGGAAACCCATGTGACTCCACGGACAGAGACTCTTCTATGCGGCGACGACTATCACCGTGGGGGATGTTCGGACGACACGTTTTTGGCACTCCCCATGGCTGGAAGGACAGAAATCCAAGGACATCGCCCCGCTCGTGTTCGCGAGCTCATCTAACAAGAACAAATCTGTAAGGGAGGCCACGCAGGATCAAAATTGGGTTCAATGGATTAACATGGAGGATGAGCTTTCAGTTCACCATATTGCACAGTTCTGCATGCTTTGGGAGAAGCTTAGCCAGATTGAACTTCGGGATGACCTGGCCGATGACATCAAGTGGAACCTGACGACCAATGGCATATATTCGTCCGCCTCAGCCTACAAGGCGCAATTCGAAGGGGCGGTGGCAACCAACATGAAGAAAGTGGTATGGGGAAACTGGGCACCCCCCAAGTCAAGTTTTTCACGTGGCTCATCAACAAGAACAGGATTTGGACGGCGGACCGGCTACATCGGCGAGGGTGGCCAAATTGCAATTTGTGCCAACTCTGCAAAAGGGAGCCAGAGACGGCGGCACACATTATGTTCCAGTGTAGGTTCTCCATGCGCATTTGGAATGCGGTGAGATGTTGGCTTGACACGCCGAAGCTCGACACCACGCGTCGACGGGGCTGGAATCTCTTCGGTCCATGAGTGGTGGACTAGAACGGTCCTTGGTCGCGGACACCGGAGGAAGGCGGTCTCTTGGCTTATAATGCTAGTCTCTTGAGAGGTTTGGAAAGAGAGAAACACGAGGGTGTTCCAGAAGAAATCCTCGATGCCTACCACGATGCTAGAGGGCATCAAGGTGGAGGCCTGGATTTGGGTTTTGGCCGGGCTAAACACTTGGGATCCTTGATGCCGCAAGAGTAGTCCTTTTGTTTTTCGCATTTTTTGAGGAGTAATGACCCTCATTGAGACTTTGTTTTATACTCCTTCTTTATTAACGAGATGAGGCAAACTTTTGCCTTCGTTTTTTTTAAAGAGTCATGTGGCTTGTCACACTATTCAGGTTTGGTTTGTTTATTGTTTCTCTCTGGCCCATTTTATGTTTTGAGAAAACCTAGAAAATGTTGCTACGATTTTATCTCCCAAAACCAATGTGTTGAATGACTAGAAAGAAGAATCTGTATGAACAACCATTTGTTACATCGGTATGGACATCACATCACAGGACAAAACATTCTCCTTTTTTGATCTCCCGGTTTCATATTCTGACTAGTCTTCTTGCACTTGTCATGTAGCACCTGAAGTTTTTTTTTCCTCTTATCTTCCAGGGAACAAAAGCGGTGTCTTTGGTCTTTTCCTTTACCTGTTTACTACTGGTGGAAGAGGAGCTACTGTTCTTTGTAAATTGTTACACCACCGTGCATCGATCATACTAGCTGTAGAGGAAGTACTGCTCTTGAAGTATATATATTCTCTGCTATCTTTTGAACCCCTATTGAGCTCGTGTTGGTTTTATTTCTTAATAGCCTAAAAAATGAAAACGTGCTGGGATCAAACTTAAGTCATGATTCATACACAAATTGTGTGTGTTCTCTGTTAGTTGTTCCATGAGGTTTGGAATCTCGACTAGCAGTTTCGCATTAAGTAACATCAAATTTCTGGTTAATTTTAGACCATAACCAACATAGCAACAAGTCTATACTATCCTCCATACGTAGTAGTACCATTTTAGAGGTACAAAAAATACTGAAACAAGCTCTCAACCAAGCTCTCAACAAAACATTCTCCTTTTTGATCTCCCGGTTTCATATTCTGACTAGTCTTGTTGCACTTGTCATGTAGCACCTGAAGTTTTTTTTTCCTCTTCTCTTCCAGGGAACAAAAGCGGTGTCTTTGGTCTTTTCCTTTACCTTTTTACTACTGGTGGAAGAGGAGCTACTGTTCTTTGTAAATTGTTACACCACCGTGCATCGATCATACTAGCTGTAGAGGAAGTACTGCTCTTGAAGTATATATATTCTCTGCTATCTTTTGAACCCCTATTTAGCTCGTGTTGGTTTTATTTCTTAATAGCCTAAAAATGAAAACGTGCTGGGATCAAACTTAATTCATGATTCATACACAAATTGTGTGTGTTCTCTGTTAGTTGTTCCATGAGGTTTGGAATCTCGACTAGCAGTTTCGCATTAAGTAACATCAAATTTCTGGTTAATTTTAGACCATAACCAACATAGCAACAAGTCTATACTATCCTCCATACGTAGTAGTACCATTTTAGAGGTACAAAAAAAATACTGAAACAAGCTCTCAACCAAGCTCTCAACAAAACATTCTCCTTTTTTGATCTCCCGGTTTCATATTCTGACTAGTCTTGTTGCACTTGTCATGTAGCACCTGAAGTTTTTTTTTCCTCTTCTCTTCCAGGGAACAAAAGCGGTGTCTTTGGTCTTTTCCTTTACCTATTTACTACTGGTGGAAGAGGAGCTACTGTTCTTTGTAAATTGTTAGACCACCGTGCATCGATCATACTAGCTGTAGAGGAAGTACTGCCCTTGAAGTAGAAGCTATGTATATATTCTCTGTTATCTTTTGAACCTATTGAGCTCGTGTTGGTTTTATTTCTTAAAATAGCCTAAAAATGAAAACGTGCTGGAATCAAATCAAACTTAATTCATGATTCATACACAAACCTGCAGTTAACAATTGTGTGTGTTCTCTGTTGGTTGTTGCATGAGGTTTGCAATTTTGGCTAGCAGTTTCACATGCAGTAACATCAATTTCTGGTTAATCCTAGACCATAACCAACATAGCAACAAGACCACTGTTTTGCTAACATTGCAACAAGTCACATACACCCATTCTGTCCTCCCTATGTACTCTCTCCGTCCGGAAATACTTGTCATCAAAATGGAAAAAAGAAATGTATCTAAAACTAAAATACATCTAGATACATCCCCTTTTTTCATTTTGATGACAAGTATTTCCGGACAGAGGGAGTACCAATTTTAGAGGTAAAAAAAACACTAAAACAAGCTCTCAACCAAAGATAACAACACTTGACTACTGTAAAACACCTTTTAGCCTCACGCAGCAAAACCCTTTTTTGCCTTGAGCATTGAGCACTTTGGGTACTCCATTTTCGCTAGATGACCAGGCCTCATCTCACCATAGTGCAATATGGCACCCGACTCGATCCCAGCGGCGAGTCTCTCATTCAGGCCTTGTTCGGTTCCACAGGGTTTCAAGGGGTTTGGAGCAGATTGGCAGGGATTAAATCCCCAGCAAGGTGTATCAGCCTGCTTTAAGGGGCTATCATGCCCAAATTGATTAATAAAGCAATATGTTTTTACCCTAAATTTAGGAGAACAATCGACATAACATATTAATATAGTTCTCGAGGTAACAACTTAATAATGCCATTCCCGCGGTAAAACAAACTCTCAACCAAGAGTAACCACACTTCTAACATACTTCACTGTTAAATCAACACCTACCAACACTTGTAACACACCTCACACAGAATCCTTTTTTCCCTCGAGCATTGAGCACTTTGGGTACACCCTTTTGGCTAGATGACCAGGCCTCATCTCACCATAGTGAAATATCGCAAACGACTCGATCCCGGTGGTGAGTCTCTTCTTCAATGAGGTTCTCTGCCGTTTAGTCCAGGGGTACCTGACAAGCTTATTCTTGTCCCGGCAACTGCGACACTGCAACGTACTATACAGGAACACATCCTCTAGATTGACGGCCGCCACCAGAACACGTCTCACATAACTCACAAAGCAATCTTCAGATTCAAAGCCAAAAATGACTAGTGTAACCAAGCTGTGGTGTTGAAAATCTGCTGCGGTCGAGTCCCACTCTACACCCTTGTTCTCACTAAATGATCCTTCTTTCCTCTTCTCCTCGTCCATTTCCATATCACACACATGATCCCATACCTACATGCCAGCAAAAAGGTCAAAGATAAAAATAAATTGCCAATAGAGCAGCCATCTATTTTATCTGGTGAGAGAAGCATGTAAAACCTAACATTAAGCCCATGTGGCAAAGGCAAACAAGAGATCTTTAGGTAAACACATACCGTCATGTATAGCTCCTTCAGTAAGGGCGCAGCTTGAAGAATATACATTGTCCAGGCGAGATCGTACCCTTCAGGAAGATGAAACAGATTTACAAACCTTAATTGGCAGAAAACAGATGCCAGACATTGCGTCAGACATTCTGGCTGCACCCAAATCTGCAATGAATAAACACATGATGAGATGTGCAGAGAAGAAGAAGTAGCAGCTCGCAAAGCGGCAATCTCAACTTACCTTTTCAGAATTAAATCCCAACTTCAGAACACGTACAGAGGTACCGATAAGAAACTCACTTAACTTCACCATCTTGTCGTAACTAAGGGCAATATTTGTGAGGCTTACAACCTCTAGCAATGGGACATGACCAATTAACAGCGGATCTTGGTATTGCAGCCAACCTTCAAAGAACAACCTTGTGAGTTGAGGGAGCCAGTTGAGCTCAACTCTGGCAAGCATACATTGGACGATACTAAGCTCACTGAGATGGGCGTGTTCAACTTGCAACGTGCTGCCATCACCAGAGTCACAGTTGAACAGACGCAGATGCTTTAACCGCTTGCAAGTGATGAGGACATTGGATATGTCTGATTCGCCAAATCTCAAATTCTCTAGGTCGAGGGTAGTGAGACCACCAAATGCACTTGGACAGGCATCAAAGAACAACATGAATTTTTTCGCAGAGGTGACCAGATCATCCTCATCGATGTCAATGACGTCATACTTCCCTGTCATAACACTGAATTTAGCATTCTCGACCAAGTGTGCCGCCATGGCATGACCAACAGCACGCCCAATGGATATGGGGACATCATCTCTCAAGTAGAATGACATGGACAGAAGGCGGATGGTGTGTTCTCCAGGATTTCTGCGTGTCAATATGCTCTCTGTCGCTTGAACCACAGCTGCATTGATGCAAACCAATTTATCATCAGAGATGTTGGTGCATAGCACACCCTTGGGCAGGAAGTGCTGAGCGCTTATTATAAGCCGAGACAGCTTGGTGCAGAGCTGAGTCCACCGTCTTGAGAGGATGCTTGTTCTTGCAGCCTCACGGACATTGAGTCGGTCAAGAATGTTGACCAGAACGTCATCAGGCAGTGCGCTGAGCCTATCAACTTTCTTGCCCTTCTGCATTTGGCATCAAGACAAATAAGAGTTTATTCCACACTAGTTGTAAAAATATATATGGTAATTTAAGATATGCAACTTCTATGCAATTGCAAACATGTAATTTCGTAATTTCGATGGTATCAAACACCCAGACTCGACATACTTTTTGTTGTGCAGAAATTGCAATTCTGATTCAGTTTCAATGATGCAATTTTATAGTCACAAAGATGGAAATTTGATGTAGAAGTGCAAATTTTCAACTCTGATTAGCTCTAATGTATATAAAGGGTTCTCCCTTCGGAAACAAAAGATCGGTCAAGGAAAAGAGGACAATGAACTCACCGCCATGGCTGCCACGAAGATCCGGCGACGCCCGAGAAGATTAGGTCACCGTGAATTTGACAGCTGAAGGCTCACGGGTTGCGGCACTGGATTAGGTCACCGTGAATTTGACTTGGTCTCCTCCGAAGATTGGCAAGCGGCACTGGATCCTCATTCGAGGCATCCGACGGCAATTGCGGCGGCGAGAGGGGGGAGATGGGCGCACGGCAGGAGGCGGCGGCGCATAACTGACACCCGATCCCCTTTTGCTCTCCTGGTGTGAGGGGGGCGGCGTGGTTGGGAGGATCACCAGCCTGCGGATGGAGGAATGATGGGCTAAGGCCCATTGTTCAACACCCCTAAAAAAATGTGTATATGCGGCCTGCCATGTGGGAATGATGGGCTAAAGCCCAACGTTCATCACCATTTATCTATCTATATGCGGCGTGGTTGGGAAGATCACCATTTATATAAGCAACCTGCTAATGACAGAAAGTTGCAAGCAAAAACATCCCTAGTGCGTGTGTGCATCACCCTTAAAAAAATGTTTATGTGCATCCCTTTCTTGCAGTACTTCGCAAAAATATAGTCACTCGACTAAAGCTACCCGAACATTGACATAAACGCTCTTATATGGTGCTCAATACTCAAAAAATCACTTTGCTGGACAAGCTCTAGACTCTAGTGATCCCTGTATTTTGAGTAGTGCCAAAATGGTACTTCAAAGTTTCAAAAAAATCCGGAAAAAATTCAACATGTTTATATGGATGTACATGTGCAGATGATGAAACAAGTAACCATGTGAGTTACACAAAAATGACAAAATCATGATTTTGTGAAGATGAACATTGCATGTATTATATTCACTATTTAGATATCACCATTTTGTCATTTTTGTATAGCTCACATGTTTACTTATTTCATCACCAATCTTTACACGTGTGTAATATACATCCATATGATCATGAATAATTCTTTTTTTGGAAACTTTTAATATTCTTTTTTAACTATTTAAAATATATTGCTTCAATGCACCCGTGGTAAAAAAATCCACTCTCACAAGTACTCCATTCGTCCCACAATATAAGAGTGTTTTTTACCACTAGTATGGTAAAAAAACACTCTTATATTGTGGGACGGATGGAGTATACTAGTAGAAAAACTTCCCTACGTTGTTTGTTTTTCATATGTAACCTGCATGAAAAGCACACTCACGAAACCACACTGGATAATATCGTCCTTTGTGAATGCGAGCTGGAAGATGCATGCAGCTATTTTATTAATTATTCTCGAGGACCTTACAAAGTAGAACAACAATATGTCTGAATCCGCAATCTTGGCAACATCTGTCGCTACTCCTATCCAAATGATGAAGGGGTGCAAGCTAGGCCACATACCCAGACCTGTCACCTAAGCCTAACATCTAAAGCCGGAAGCCCCGACCGAGCCATCTGCTATGTCCGGGGCTCAAACCGGTCCGATGCACTCACATGTGTCGTCACCGCCGTCTTCCACTGGTCCATCTTCATAGCAGATTGAGGTGACAACCTTGGGCAGGTCCTCCTTCATCGACGCCACCACGACACCAAACGACGACCTCCACCTACGCGAGCCTTGGCAAGTCCTCCGCCATTGGCGCCACCACGACGTCAGCCGACGACCTCCACCTACGCGAGTCCATCTCCAAGCAATGGACATAAATCCATGCTAGGATAGGGCCGCACTACCGCCGTCGCCCACCACCCACAAGCGCCACCCAACCCCAAGGTTCCCAAAGCGGCGCCTTCAAGAAGGGAATGTCGCCGTGAGTGCCGTCTTCGCCCAACAAAGTTAGCGCTTTCGCCCGGGAGACCTAGGGAGAGGTGAAGTGAGGAGATCAGTCCATACCGATGCCTCCAAGGAGGGGAACGGCGCCCTCAGGTGTCGACGTCAGCGCGGCCGGTCAAGGCCGGCCAGGGATTTCACCCGAACTAGATCCCTGCCACCAGCAGCGCCTCCTGTACAGAACCGGTGACCAAGAGGAAGCGCGGCTCGACCAGGCTGGCCCGCACGCCGAACATGTTGGGGAACGTAGTAATTTCAAAAATATTCCTACGCACACGCAAGATCATGATGATGCATAGCAACGAGCGGGGAGAGTGTGTCCATGTACCCTCGTAGACCGAAAGCGGAAGCGTTATATCAACGCGGTTGATGTAGTAGTACGTCTTCACGATCCGACCGATCCTAGCACCGAACGTACGGCACCTCCGTGTTCAAGACACGCTCAGCTCGATGACGCCCCTCGAACTCTTGATCCAGCTTGAGGCCGAGGAGAGTTTCACAAGACGACGGTGTGATGACGGTGATGATGAAGTTACCGACACAGGGCTTCGCCTAAGCACCGCTACGATATGATCGAGGTGGATTATGGTGGAGGGGGGCACCGCACACGGCTAAAAGATCAATGATCAATTTGTGTCTCATGGGCTGCCCCCCTCCCCCGTATATAAAGGGGGGAGGAGGAGAGGGCCGACCAAGGAGGAGGCGCGCCCAAGGGGGGGCAATCCTACTCCAAGTAGGTTTGGCCCCCCCTTTCCTATTCCAAGAAGGAGAAGGGGGAAGGAGGAGGTGGAGAGAAGGAAGGAGAGGGGGGGCCGCCGCCCCTTCCCCTTGTCCAATTCGGATTGGGGCAAGGGGGGCCGCGTGCCACCTCCTGGCTACCCTCTCAATTTTCCACTAAGGCCCATGAGGCCCAATAGCTTCCCGAGGGGGGGAGGGGGTCCGGTAACCCCCGGTACTCCGGTTATATCCGGAACTTCTTTGGAACACTTCTGATGTCCGAATATAGTCCTCCAATATATCAATATTCATGTCTAGACCCTTTCGAGACTCCTCGTCAAGTCTGTGATCATATCTGGGACTCTGAACTATCTTCGGTACATCAAAACTCATAAACTCATAATACCGATCGTCACCGAACGTTAACCGTGCGGACCCTACGGGTTCGAGAACTATGTAGACATGACCGAGACTCATCTCCGGTCAATAACCAATAGCGGAACTTGGATGTTCATATTGGTTCCTACATATTCTACGAATATCTTTATCGGTCAAACCGCATAACAACATACGTTGTTCCCTTTGTCATCGGTATGTTACTTGCCGAGATTCAATCGTCAGTATCTCAATACCTAGTTCAATCTCGTTACCGGCAAGTCTCTTTACTCGTTTCGTAATGCATTATCTCGCAACTAACTCATTAGTCACATTGCTTGCAAGGCTTATAGTGATGTGCATTACCGAGAGGGCCCAGAGATACCTCTCCGACAATCGGAGTGACAAATCCTAATCTCGATCTATGCCAACTCAACAAGTACCATTGGAGACACCTGTAGAGCACCTTTATAATCACCCAGTTACGTCGTGACGTTTGGTAGCACACAAAGTGTTCCTCCGGTATTCGGGAGTTGCATAATCTCGTAGTCATAGGAACATGTATAAGTCATGAAGAAAGCAATAGCAACATACTAAATGATCAAGTGCTAAGCTAACGAAATGGGTCAAGTCAATCACATCATTCTCCAATGATGTGATCCCGTTAATCAAATGACAGCTCATGTCTATGGCTAGGAAACATAACCATCTTTGATTCAACAAGCTAGTCAAGTAGAGGCATACTAGTGACACTCTGTTTGTTTATGTATTCACACATGTACTAAGTTTCCGGTTAATACAATTCTAGCATGAATAATAAACATTTATCATGATATAAGGAAATATGAATAACAACTTTATTATTGCCTCTAGGGCATATTTCCTTCAGTCTCCCACTTGCACTAGAGTCAATAATCTAGTTCACATCACCATGTGATTTAACATCCATAGTTCACATCACCATGTGATTAACACCCATAGTTCACATCACCATGTGACGAACACTCAAAGAGTTTACTAGAGTCATCACCATGTGATTAACACCCAAAGAGCACTAAGGTGTGATCATGTTTTGCTTGTGAGAGAAGTTTAGTCAACAGGTCTGCCAAATTCAGATCCGTATGTATTTTGCAAATTTATATGTCTACAATGCTCTGCACGGAGCTACTCTAGCTAATTGCTCCCACTTTCAATATGTATCCAGATTGAGACTTAGAGTCATCTGGATCGGTGTCAAAAACTTGCATCGACGTAACCCTTTACGACGAACCTTTTATCACCTCCATAACCGAGAAATCTCCTTAGTCCCATAAGGATAACACTACTAGGAAAAGGGCTATAGATGATATGGCCACTAATGGCGCACCAGACATGTGGCGCGCCATTACTATATACTAATGACGCACCATGTGTCGGTGCGCCATTAGTAATATATTACTAATGGCGCACCTGGTGTATGGTGCGCCATTAGTAGTTTTGAAAAAAAAATGTTACTAATGGCGCACCGTGGTGTAGTGCGCCATTACTAGTTGACATAGTAATGGCGCACCACATCCACCGTGCGCCATTAGTAGTTTTGAAAAAAAAATAAAAAAAATTGTTAGTAATGCCGAGCCCCACCCCCTCGCCTGCCGCCTCCCTCGCCGCCCCTTGCCCCACCTCCCTCGCCCTGCCGCCTCCCTCGCAGCCTCCTTGCCCCACCTCCCTCGCCTGCCGCCCCACCGTCCCAACCACCACGCCGCCCACCCGCCACCGCCTGGTCCCACCACCTCGCCTGTCAGTCCCCACCACCCGCCACCGCCCGGCGCCCTGGCGCCCGAACGACGCCTCCCGGTGCCCCGCCGCCCCACCACCTGCCTGGCCCTGCACCCACGTCGCCCGGGCCAGGCTGGCCGCCTCACGCCCACGCCCGCCCTTGGAGCCAGGCTCGCCATGGCCCCTAAATCCGCCTCGCGCCCGAGCAGTGCCCGCCGCTGCCGTCCACCACCACCCCCTGCCCCCGGAGCCAAGGTGAGCATTTTTTTGTTTTTTCTACTGTTTTTCTTTGATGTTTAGGTTTAATTAGGTTATTGATAGGTTTAGGTTAGTTGTTGGTTTAGGTTAGTGCTAGATTTAGGTTTAGATAATTAGAAGAAGAAGAAAGTTGAAAAGAAGAAGAAGAAGTAGAAGAAGAGGAAAAAGGAAAAAGGAAGAAGAATAAGAAGAAAGTTGAAAAAAAGAACAAGAAAGGAAGAAGGAGAAGAGGAGGAGGAGGACAAAGGGTGAAGAGAATAACTATCATTGCTGCGACTGGGCACGACGTAGCCGCTGCCACAGTTTCAAGCTGATGGTTTCTTCCAGTTATTTTGGTTGGTTATAGGAGTAAGAGTTCTGGTACCAACAAACTAATTGCTACGACTGGGCACGACGTACCTACAAACACTGTAATGACAAGGAGCCAGGAACGGGCTGTTTCATGTCTGGATTTCTGGCAAATAAAGCTTCAAATGCCGGTCTAACTCATTTGTACTGTTCTTTCCCCAGATCAATGCTATAACCTTGGTATACTCGTGCCAGAAGAATTTTGTCTTAAATAGTTCATGAGTTGCCCTGAATTTGTGTATGCTACATTCCCAATTTTGCTTCATTGGCTGGTTCACGAATAGTTACCAGCGGTCAACGCCTTTTGCAAACCATACCTGGCTTTCAAATTTAGCATTTCAGATAGCTGGCCTGAAGTTTATTTGTATGTCATTTGCATGGTGACTCTTAAGAGTGGAATGTTAAGATGTGATTTATATTTTTGGGCTTGTTTCCTTGATCTTGTACAGCACATGGCAGGATCATGTGAACTTAAACAACAAGATGTTCTAATACGCTGACACATTCTGGTTTTTGTAATGGCATTGTGACTCCTTTCTTCGAGAAGAATGATATTAGTCTTCGAGAAGAATGATATTAAATAAAATAGTGGCTTGTGATGTATTTTCGTACCGAAAATGCATTTGGCACTACTCCTCGCTTAACAACATCATGGGTGGGAAGCGGGAACTTCGGAAGTGCATTGGTGTAGTTGATTATCTTCTGCTCAAAATTTATGCTACTATAATGCTGTATGATAATGTTGTAAGGGTACTAATTGGTCTCTTCTGCTGCTTATCAGAGATGGGGGGAAGCAGCCACCGCCGCTCTGCCACACCGCAGTACGAGTTGGATGCTTCCGAGTTCTTCAGTATCATACTTGGGACTTCAGTATCATCCATGACGCAGGTATATAAAACGAGAGATCTCCCCTTCACCCATCTCATTATGATATCTGTTGTTTGCTACATCACTCATTGTCCCAAACTGCAGAGGCTGCCTGACAGTTTTATGAACATGCTGGGTGAAGATCCGCCAAATAATGTGAAGCTGCGACAGGCCGGCAGCGGGTTACACAGGCTGTGGGATGTGGAGTTGGTGATCAAGGAGGGCCACATGTACTTGTATCGTGGGTGGGAGAAGTTCTACCGTGCCTACGACCTGCGGCTGGGGTACTTCCTTCTCTTCAGGTACGACGACGACGCCACCATGCTCATCGTGAAGGTGTTCAACGCGACTATGTGTCGCATGCGCTACGTTGACGATGATGATGCCAATATGTTCTGCCTCTTCTTATTCCTCTACATTTGGCTTTGTCTCACATCGATTGTTAACGGTCATTGTTGCATTTAGACAGGCAATGGGAGCAGCAGCAACGACACTGGCTATAGCCAAAGCAGTAGTGATTATGGCTGTAGCAAAAGCAACAACAATTCTGGCTTTAGCGAAAGTAGCAGCGATTCTGGCAGCTGCAAAGACAAAAAGAAGGATGATCCGGACTGGAGTGGGGGAGAAGAGGAGCAGAGTGCGGATGAGGAGCTGCAGGATGACGATGGGCATCAGGCTGAGGATGACCTAGCGCTGGTGGTGGCTGACCAAGGGCAAGAGATGGTGGTGGCTGACCATGGGCAAGAGATGGTGGTGGCTGAGGATGACCTAGAGATGGTCGTGCCCGTCTTGCCTGAAGGTGGCCTCGTGATGGTGGTGGTGCCTGACAATGACCACGCACCGGTGGTGGTGCCGGCGATCCCACAGTTGGGCGACATGACCACGCCAATTGTGGTAGAAGACTACATCCCACAGCTGCCTCCACCGCCTCGCCACTCTTGGCGAATCAGGCTGAGGAAGGAGAAGGAGAAGAACAATGAGAACTGAACTATGTCAGGTATGTCAGATCTCCAAAATGATATATATATATATATATATATATATATATATATATATAAATATATATATACTTAGTTACCTATGGTATCTCTAATATGCTTAGTTTCCTATAGGTTAGCTCCAAAATTACTTATGTTAGCACAAAATGATCAAGTTTACATAATAAGCTTATAGTCTTCTTCTTATTCTTCTTCTTTTCCAAAATGACATATGTTAGCTTCATTTTACCTAATTTGGCTCTAATATGCTAACTTAGAGAGCTTATATGCTTAGTTTCCTATAGGTTAGCTCCAAAATAACTTATGTTAGCACAAAATGATCAAGTTTACATAATAAGCTTATAGTCTTCTTCTTATTCTTCTTCTTTTCCAAAATGACATAGGTTAGCTTCATTTTACCTAAGTTGACTCTAATATGCTAACTTAGAGCTTATATGCTTAGTTTCCTATAGGTTAGCTCCAAAATTACTTATGTTAGCACAAAATGATCAAGTTTACATAATAAGCTTATAGTCTTCTTCTTATTCTTCTTCTTTTCCAAAATGACATAGGTTAGCTTCATTTTACCTAAGTTGGCTCTAATATGCTAACTTAGAGCTTATATGCTTAGTTTCCTATAGGTTAGCTTCAAAATTACTTATGTTAGCACAAAATGATCAAGTTTACATAATAAGCTTATAGTCTTCTTCTTATTCTTATTATTCTTCTTATTTTCCAAAATGACACAGATTAGCTTCATTTTACCTAAGTTGGCTCTAATATGCTAACTTAGAGAGCTTATATGCTTAGTTTCCTATAGGTTAGCTCCAAAATTACTTATGTTAACACAAAATGATCAAGTTTACATAATAAGTTTATAGTCTTCTTATTCTTCTTCTTCTTCTTCTTCTTCTAGTATTCTTCTAGTGTTCTTCTTCTTCTAGTATTCTTCTAGTCTTCTAGTCTTCTTCTTCTCTTCTTCTTCTTCTTCTTCTTCCAACTTCTTGTTTATCATTTTGCAGATTTGATTTAATTCACGGAAGCTTGCATGGATGGAGTGCTTCTTTTCCATTTGTGTTTTTATTTTGTATCAATGTGAAACTTTTGTGAATTGATGGATAACGGTGTTGGATGAACAATGTGAAACTTTTGTAATATGTAACGATGGAACTATGTGTTGGCTATGTATGTATATATGATGAAACTTGTGTGTTGGATATGATTGTTATATGGATGCTTGTTGTATATATATGTGTTGGATATCTCATATGTGAAATAGTGACCTGAGATTAAGAAAAAACAATTTTTTTTAAAAAAATTGTTACTAATGGCGCACTTCCATGTTGTGCGCCATTAGTATACCAGATACTAATGGCGCACCTGTGGGATACTAATGGCGCACCACAGGTGCGCCATTAGTATACCAGATACTAATGGCGCACCTGTGGTGCGCCATTACTAAAATATACTAGTGGCGTGGTACTAATGGTGCACCTGTAGTGCGCCATTAGTAGCCAAAACAGGTGCGCCATTAGTAGGCCTTTTCCTAGTAGTGTAATTTTGACTGCTGTCCAGTGATCTACTCCTAGATCACTATTGTACTCCCTTGCCAAATTCAGGGCAGGGTATACAATAGGTCTGGTACACAGCATGGCATACTTCATAGAACCTGTGGCTGAGGCATAGGGAATGACTTTCATTCTCTCTCTATCTTCTGCTGTGGTCGGGCTTTGAGTCTTACTCAACTTCACACCTTGCAACACAAGCAAGAACTCCTTCTTTGACTGTTCCATTTTGAACTACTTCAAAAACTTGTCAAGGTATGTACTCATTGAAAAAACTTATCAAGCGTCTTGATCTATGTCTATAGATCTTTATGCTCAATATGTAAGCAACTTCATCGATGTCTTTCTTTGAAAAACTCCTTTCAAATACTCCTTTATGCTTTCCAGAAAATTCTACATCATTTCTGATCAACAATATGTCATTCACATATACTTATCAGAAAGGCTGTAGTGCTCCCACTCACTTTCTTGTAAATACAGGCTTCACTGCAAGTCTGTATAAAACTATATGCTTTGATCACACTATCAAAGCACAGATTCTAACTCCGAGATACTTGCACCAGTCCATAAATGGATCACTGGTGCTTACACACTTTGTTAGCATCTTTCGGATTGACAAAATCTTCTGGTTGCATCATATACAACTCTTCTTTAAGAAATCCATTAAGGAATGAAGTTTTGACATCCATTTTCCAAATTTCATAAAATGCGGCAATTGCTAACATGATTCGGATAGACTTTAAGCATAGATACGAGTGAGAAACTCTCATCGTAGTCAACACCTTGAATTTGTCGAAAACCTTTTGCGACAATTCTAGCTTTGTAGATATTAACACTACTATCAGCGTCCGTCTTCCTCTTGAAGATCCATTTATTCTCAATGGCTTGCCGATCATCAGGCAAGTCAACCAAAGTCCATATCTCGTACATGGATCCCATCTCAGATTTCATGGCCTCAAGCCATTTTGCAGAATCTGGGTTCATCATCGCTTCCTCATAGTTTGTAGGTTCGTCATGGTCAAGTAACATGAACTCCAGAATAGGATTATCGTACCACTTTGGTGCGGAACGTACTCTGGTTGACCAACGAGGTTCGGTAGTAACTTGATCTGAAGTTTCATGATCATCATCATTAACTTCCTCACTAGTCGGTGTAGGCATCACTGGAACTGATTTCTGTGATGAACTACTTTCCAATTCGGGAGAAGGTACAATTACCTTATCAAGTTCTACTTTCCTCCCACTCACTTCTTTCGAGTGAAACTCCTTCTCTAGAAAGGATCCATTCTTAGCAACATAGATCTTTCCTTTGGATCTATGATAGAAGGTGTACCCAACAGTTTCTTTTTGGTTATCCTATGAAGACGCACTTCTGCGATTTGGGTTCGAGCTTATCAGGTTGAAACTTTTTCACATAAGCATCGCAACCCCAAACTTTAATAAACGACAGCTTAGGTTTCTTGCCAAACCATAGTTCATATGGTGTCGTCTCAACGGATTTAGATGGTGCCCTATTTAACGTGAATGCAGATGTCCCTAATGCACAACCCCAAAACGATAGTGGTAAATTGATAAGAGACATCATAGATTGCACTATATCCAATAAAGTACGGTTATGACGTTCGGACACACCATTATGTTGTGGTGTTCCAGGTGGCTTGAGTTTGTGAAACTATTCCACATTGTTTTAATTGAAGACCAAACTCATAACTCAAATATTCATCTCTGTGATCAGATCGTAGAAACCTTATTTTCTTGTTACGATGATTTTCCACTTCACTCTGAAATTCTTTGAACTTTTCAAATGTTTCATACTTATGTTTCATCAAGTAGATATACCCATATCTGCTCAAATCATCTATGAAGGTCAGGAAATAATGATACCCGCCGCGAGCCTCAACACTCATCGGACCGCATACATCAATATTATTATTTCTAATAAGTAAGTTCCTCGCTCCATTGTTCCGGAGAACGGAGTCTTAGTCATCTTGCCCATGAGGCATGGTTCGCAAGCATCAAGTGATTCATAATCAAGTGATTCCAAAAGCCCATCAGCATGGAGTTTCTTCATGCGCTTTACACCAATATGACCTAAACGGCAGTGCCACAAATAAGTTGCACTATCATTATCAACTTTGCATCTTTTGGCTTCAATATTATGAATATGTGTATCACTATGATTGATTTTCAATAAACCATTTATATTGAGTGTATGACCATAGAAGGTTCTATTCATGTAAATAAAACAACAATTATTCTTTGACTTAAATGAATAACCGTATTGCAATAAACATGATCCAATCATATTCATGCTCAACTCAAACACCAAATAACTTTTATTTTAGGTTCAACACTAATCCCGAAGGTAAAGGGAGTGTGCGATGGTGATCTTATCAACCTTGGAATCACTTCCAACACACATCATCACCTCTCCCTTAACTAGTCTCTATTTATTTTGCAACTCCTGCTTTGAAGTTACTACTCTTAGCAACTGAACCAGTATCAAATACCGAGGGGTTGCTATAAACACTAGTAAAGTACACATCAATAACATGTATATCAAATATACCTTTGTTCACTTTGCCATCCTTCTTATCCGCCAAATACTTGGGGCAGTTCCGCTTCCAGTGACCAGTCCCTTTGCAGTAGAAGCACTCAGTTTCAGGCTTAGGTCCAGACTTGGGCTTCTTCACTTGAGCAGCAACTTGCTTGTTGTTCTTCTTGAAGTTCCCCTTCTTCCCTTTGCCCTTTTCTTGAAACTAGTGGTCTTTGTCAACTATCAACACTTGATGCTCTTTCTTGATTTCTACCTTCGCCGATTTCAGCATCGCGAAGAGCTTTGGAATTGTTTCCATTATCCCTTGCATATTATAGTTCATCACGAAGTTCTAGTAACTTGGTTATAGTGACTAGAGAACTCTGTCAATCACTATCTTATCGGGAAGATCAACTCCCACTTGATTCAAGTGATTGTAGTACTCAGACATTCTGAGCACATGCTCACTCTTTGAGCTATTCTCCTCCATCTTGTAGGCAAAGTACTGTCAGGGGTCTCATACCTCTCGACACGGGCATGAGTATGAAATACCAATTTCAACTCTTGGAACATCTCATATGCTCCATGGTGTTCAAAATGTTTTTGAAGTCCTGGTTCTAAGTCGTAAAGCATGGTGCACTAAACTATCAAGTAGTCATCATACCGAGCTTTTGTCAAACGTTCATAACGTATGCATCTGCTCCTGCAATAGGTCTGTCACTTAGTGGTGCATTAAGGACATAATTCTTCTGTGTAGCAATGAGTACAATCCTCATATCACGGATCAAGTCTGCATCATTGCTACTATCATCTTTCAACTTATTTTTCTCTAGGAACATATCAAAATTAAACAGGGAGCTACATTGCAAGCTATTGATGTACAACATAGTTATGCAAATACTATCAGGACTAAGTTCATGATAAATTAAAGTTCAATTAATCATATTACTTAAGAACTCCCACTTAGATAGACATCTCTTTAGTCATCTAAATGATCACGCGATCCAAATCAACTAAACCATGTTCGATCATCACGTGAGATGGAGTAGTTTTCAATGGTGAACATCACTATGTTGATCGTATCTACTATATGATTCACGCTCGACCTTTCGGTCTCTAGTGTTCCGAGGCCGTATCTGCATATGCTAGGCTCATCAAGTTTAACCCGAGTATTCTGCTTGTGCAAAACTGGCTTGCACCCATTGTATGTGAACGTAGAGCTTATCACACCCTATCATCACGTGGTGTCTCAGCACGAAGAACTGTCGCAACGGTGCATACTCAGGGAGAACACTTATACCTTGAAATTTTAGTAAGGGATCATCTTATAAAGCTACCGTCGTACTGAGCAAAATAAGATGCATAAAAGATAAACATCACATGTAATCAAAATATGTGACAAGATATGGCCATGATCATCTTGCGCCTTTGATCTCCATATCCAAAGTACCGTCATGATCTCTATCGTCATCGGCATGACACCATGATCTTCATCATCTTGATCTCTATCAACGTGTCGTCACATGGTCGTCTCGCCAACTATTGCTCTTGCAATTATTGCTATCGCATAGCGATAAAGTAAAGCAATTATTTGGCGCTTGCATCTTATGCAATAAAGAGACAACCATAAGGCTTTTGCTAGTTGCCGATAACTTCAAGTAAAACATGATCATCTCATACAATAACTTATATCTCATCACATCTTGACCATATCACATCACAACAAGCCCTGCAAAAACAAGTTAGACGTCCTCTACTTTGTTGTTGCAAGTTTACATGGCTGCTACGGGCCGAGCAAGAACCGTTCTTACCTACGCATCAAAACCACAACGATATTTCATCAAGTATGTGTTGTTTTAACCTTCAACAAGGACCGAGCATAGCCACACTCGATTCAACTAAAGTTGGAGAAACTGACACCCGCCAGCCACCTGTGTGCGAAGCACGTCGGTAGAACCAGTCTTGCGTAAGCGTACGCGTAATGTCGGTCCAGGCCGCTTCATCCAACAATACCGCCGAATCAAAGTATGACATGCTGGTAAGCAGTATGACTATTATCACCCACAACTCACTTGTGTTCTACTCGTGCATATAACATCTACGCATAAACCTGGCTCGGATGCCACTGTTGGGGAACGTAGTAATTTCAAAAAAATTCCTATGCACACGCAAGTGTTGGGGAACGCGGTAATTTCAAAAAAAATCCTATGATCACGCAAGATCTACCTATGTGATGCATAGCAACGAGAGGGGGAGTGTATCTTCATACCCTTGAAGATCGCTAAGCGGAAGCGTTTATTAACGCGGTTGATGTAGTCGTACACCTTCACGATCCGCCCGATCAAGTACCGAACGTACGGCACCTCCGCGTTCAGCACACGTTCAGCTCGATGACGTCCTCGCCTTCTTGATCTAGCAAGACGGGCGAAGTAGTAGATGAGTTCCGGAAGCACGACGGCGTGGTGACGGTGTTGGTGAAGAACAATCTCCGCAGGGCTTCGCCTAAGCACTACGGAAACTATGACGGAGGATAAACTAGAGGGGACGGGGTTGCCGGCACACGGCTTGGTGTTTCTTTGGTGCTAGCCTTTCCCCTCTATTTATATGTTGAGCCAGGGGCTCGAAACTTGGAGTAAAAGCCTCCACAAAGTCGGTTTCACCCGAAAGGCAAGAGTCCTTCTTGGACTCCAGGGCCAGACGCCAGGGTTCCCGGCGTCTGGCCCCTGGACTCCGCAAAACTTCCTTTTGCGCTTTCCAAAAACCATGTGGGCTTTCCCCTTTGGCCCAAATAAAGTGTTCTCGTACCCAAACATTTCGGGAAACATCCGGAACCCCTTCCGGTGAATTCCGAAACCCTTCCGGAGACCAAACACTATTATCCCATATATCAATCTTTATCTCCGGACCATTCCGGAGTTCCTCGTCATGTCCATGATCATATCCGGGACTCCGAACAACATCCGGTCACCAATATACATAACTCATATAATACTATATCATCAACGAACGTTAAGCGTGCGGACCCTATGGGTTCAAGAACTATGTAGACATGACCGAGACACCTCTCTGGTCAATAACCAATAGCGGAACCTGGATGCCCATATTAGCTCCTACATATTCTACGAAGATCTTTATCGGTCGAACCGCATAACAACATACGTTGTTCCCTTTGTCATCCGTATGTTACTTGCCCGAGATTCGATCGTCGGTATCTCAATACCTAGTTCAATCCCGTTACCGGCAAGTCTCTTTACTTGTTCCGTAATGTATCATCCTGCAACTAACTCATTAGTCACATTGCTTGCAAGGCTTATAGTTATGTGCATTACTGAGAGGGCCCAGACATACCTCTCCGACAATCGGAGTGACAAATCCAAATCTCAATCTATGTCAACTCAACAAGTACCATCAGAGACACCTGTAGAGCACCTTTATAATACCCAGTTACGTTTTGATGTTTGGTAGCACACAAAGTGTTCCTCCGGTATTTGGGAGTTGCATAATCTCATAGTCATAGGAACATGTATAAGTCATGAAGAAAGCAATAGCAATATACTAAACGATCAAGTGCTAAGCTAACGGAATGGGTCAAGTCAATCACATCATTCTTCAATGATTTGACCCCGTTAATCAAATGACAACTCATGTCTATGGCTAGGAAACATAACCATCTTTGATTCAATGAGCTAGTCAAGTAGAGGCATACTAGTGACACTCTGTTTGTCTATGTATTCACACATGTACTAAGTTTCCGGTTAATACAATTCTAGCATGAATAATAAACATTTATCATGAATTAAGGAAATAAATAATAACTTTATTATTACCTCCCGCACGGCTGCTAGCCGGTCATGCCTTGCCAATGAAGCCGTCGCTCCAGATCCCGGGTTCCCCACGCAGAAGCAGGACAATCGAAGCCCCGCCGCCACCATCCTTGGTGCGCCGGGCTTGCCCGGCGGTTGCCTCAGGCGGCGGCGAGGAGGTGGGACGAGGTGGGGAAGGCGGTGCGGGGGTCGCGAGAGGAGGGGGTCGCCTTGCGGGATATATGTGATATGTCCTCAACGCCGGTCATCGAACCCTCGGGGTTGGCCACCTGCAGCCACTTGGACGCGGTGTGAGGCCGTTGGTACAAGTGTGTAAATGATCGACAACTACTCCCTCCGTTTGGAATTAGTTGTCGCAGAAATGGATGTATCTAGATGTATTTTAGTTCTAGATACATCCATTTCCGCGACAAATAATTCCGAACGGAGGGAGTACATCCTAACAAAACTTGGACATGGCCATTGCCGGCGAAGTGTAGATAACAAACTTGGATCATTTTCGTCACAGCCAAATTGATGATAATGAGCTTGGGACATGGTCACCGCGGGCTAGGCGGCGACAACAAGCTTGGGGCATGGTCGTTAGGCAAATACCCCGTTCTAAAATAAGTGTCTCAACTATATACTAACTTTAGTAAAAAATTATATTAAGGTTAAGACATTTATTTTCAGACGGAGGGACTAGATGGTAACGAGAGCTCAGGACATAAGCGTTGGTGGGGATGATTACGACCAAGATGCCTTGAGGAATGAGACAAGTCTCCTAGTGTCTTAGCCTCACGCACGTACCTAGAGGCAGGGCTCCCATCCTCCTCCTCCATTAAGAAAGAAAGTTAGGGTTCGTACCTCTCGCCGGCGCCGGCGCAGGTCCGCCTCGTTTCCGGTGGCCCTAGGGCTCTTAGGCGCGGTGGATCCTGATAAGGGCCGGCGGGAGGGCTCCGTTTTTAGTCATTTTTTTAATCTTGTTAGAATTTGTGTCCTACTCAGGAAAACGAGGCGGCGGCGGCTCCTGAAGATGGAATAAAGGTCTCCCCGCCTAGCCCCCGTTCCGGCGGTGCGTCTAGCATCGTGGGTGGGCGTGTGGAGGTGTGTCTCTGGCAGATCTATCTTTGGTGGATTTGCTTGGATCTCGTCGTTGTTCGTCTACGTTCGTGTGTCTTGGGTTTGGATCCTTCCGATCTACGTTATTTTTCATCGGCGGTTGCTGTTCTGGGGTGCTGGTCCTATGGGGGCTTAGCACGACGACTTCCCGACTGTCTACTACAACAAGTTGCGCCCGGCTCCGGTGATGGAGGAGCAATGACGGCGATGCGCCTTCGGCTCGCTTCGGTGCCTGTAGTCGTCGCTAGGTGGTCTACGGATCTGGATGTAATTTTTATTTCTGGTGTTCGTTGTACTGCCATGATTAAAGATGAATAAATTAGAAGTTTTTCGGCAAAAAAAAAAGATGCCTTGAGGAATGGACTGAAGAGCACCCCATCCTTGAGCATCTTACATCGTCGAGCATGGCCTGACGGCCCGAGTCCGTGGCGCCGGCGAGGCCATGCTCGTGGCAAGTTTTGGTCTAAATACCTATAGTTTTTTTTAACATGTACTGACATATACACCCTAACCAATCTTTTGAATCTACCATTGTTTGTATTTTTTTTTTGAACAAGGATAGGTCAGGCTCAGGTTGAGGTTGTCGAGTTGGACATTTTAAGGTCTTGTTGGAGAGTCAATACACAAGCTGTCAAGTGTCGGAGTAATACTATCGACGTGATACATTTTATTCATCAAAAAACTATGCATGCCACTATTGTGACATAACGTCCGTGAATTAGTCAAAGTAGAACCGACGAATCACTAAACTAACTACAGTGAACCGAACCATGACAAGGTTCTCTCACCATTACACGGTCACATAGCTTGTTTGTTCATTCATGCCCGTCGAGTGGCGAGCATGATGGACGATTTACGAGCAGGCTAACCAAGTTTCCTCGTTTTGTGGCCAGGCTAATTGTGTTGTCATGTTCTGCGGCAGGCCAGCTCCCTCATCACCAGGACTTCAACCAAACAGGAGCCAGGCAGCTCCCAGGGAGGCCCCAGGCCAGGCATGAAACGTCCAGGACGTGAACCAAACTAGCCCTGGGTCCGTGTCCTCCGTTGCCTCGCCTATATAAAGCTGTGCTCTCGCACCCCCAATCGAGCCTCTGCCCCGTACGCGCCTGTTCTTCCTCCTCCCCGAGCTAAACAAGCTCTTCAACCCCTGTTCTTCCTCAATAGCTGCAATATTTCCTCCCTTGTGCACAAGAGAGGAACCGGCACCGGCCGTGTGGCTAGGGATGAAAACGGAGCGGAAACGGACGCAACTGGGTGCTATCATATTTGTTTTCATATTTTTTTGCAGAAGCGGAAACGAATATGGAAACTCCGGAAATGAATACAAAAACAGATATTACCGGAAACAGACACGGAGCAAATACAGAGCGGACACGGGAACAAAATGGTGTGTTGACCGGAACTTAAAACCCGCTTGAATCATAGAGAAATACACAAAAAACAAAGAAATTTAAGAATTTGTTAACATGGCTACATAATAATATGGTTGTGTTGGCAACGTAGGGTAGCATTATAGTAGTACATAACAATTTCGTACAGTGTCTAGTTGAGAAAGTGTGTGGTAGTAAAAGTTGGTCCTCAAATGATCCAGTCTGCTCATTGTGTCATTATGTATTATTTGAAGTTGGGCTACAAAGCAACCATGGCCCTATAGTAGAAATAGAAATTCCATATTCACGGAAACGGAAAGTTCCGTTTTCACGTCTGTTCCACCGGAAAACACCGTTCTGTTCTTGTTTCTATTTCCGCATAAAAAATTTCACTTCCATATCAATTTTGCAAATTTCCGTTTCTATTTTCATGTTTCCTCTCCGTTTCCATTTTTCCTCCGGAAAAGCGGAAACTTTCGACTCCATTTTCATCCCTACGTGTGGCCGACTTCTCTCTTGTCCGCAAAGAAAGAAAATAATCGTATATGCCATCCTCCATGTAAGAAGGATTGTATATGCCATCATGAAGGTAAGAAGGAGAATTTGTGGCGGCTAGTATCCAACCAAGATTTATTCTCTTGACGTGCTTGTTTTGTTCCCTTGTTCATACTGTTTCGTGTTCATGTGTTGCTTTTCTGACCAAATCAAGCAACTTCTCTCATAGCGACCGCAGGTGCCATCCATCAAGGATAAAGAGGAAACAAAGGTTATTCGCCAAACAAAGAAGAGGAAACGAAGGTTATTCGCCAAAAAAGAGAGGAAACGAAGGTAGTGTTCGTGGGCGTTATCCAATAGAGTGATGATCCCTTCTTCAAAAAAGATCTATCCTGAGGAGGTAAAAACAAGGCATCGTTGCGAACCAATCTGTGGTTGGATGGTTATAGGGACTGTGGTATCTCCAGCCCATCAGGGTTCAAATCCTGGTGCTCGCATTTATTCCTGGATTTATTTTAGGATTTCCGGCAATACGCATTCAGTGGGAGGAGACGTTCCTGTCGACGACGAGGTGCCTACGGTGACTTCGTAATTTTTAAGATGATATGCCGGCTTAGTCTTTCAGAGGTGCTCATAGGGGTAGGGTGTGCGTGTGTGCGTTCATAAGGGTGAGTGTATGCGCGTGTATATGAGCGCTTGTGTCTGTACTGATGTTCAAAAAAAAACAAGGCATTGTTGATTGTGTTGCTGTTTTGTGGAAAATTGATAAGTGCAACCTTTTTTTGGTCTCCATTATTTTTTGACCCACCAAATTATCCAAGTTCAGCAGCCCTTGATGGCCAGAACCCAACCCGCCAGCTGCAGCCCACGACGGCCGCTCCCACGCTTGCGAGCCCAGCTTGCGTCCACGGCCTCAGCCCAAGCCCGCCACTCCCACCCATGTATAGCTGGCCAAACAAGCCGGCTCAATCAGGCCAGCCCACGAGCACGCCGGCACGGCCCGCCATGGACCAGGCATGGCACGGGCTAAACGGGCCGGGCCTGCACACACTGGGCCATGCTTGGACTGCTAAGCTGAGCACACGGGTCGGCACGACACAACCCGATTATCTGTTTTTTTATTTTTTATATATCTTTATATGGCCTAATACTAGCCCAATGGAAAAAATAGGCCCGAAAACGGCAAATATGCCAAACAGCAGGTGGGCCAGCGTGCCTGGCGTGCTGGCGGGCTGGCCCGATTACCAGATGGGTCGTGTCTGGGCTGCAGGCTGCAGCACGCGGACCAGCACGGCACGACTCGGCCCGTATAATAATCATGCCATGGCAGGCCGGGCCGGGCCGTGCAAGGCACGATTACAATCGGCCGGGCCGGGCCGACCCGTTTGGCCAGCTCTGCACCCACTCCCGCCCACCGTTGTGACCTAGAAACATGGCTATAAAAAGGCCCCTCTCACCCCGCGCCCCCTTCCTTTCCACTCCGCCTCTTCCGTTGCCGCCGCCGAACCAGACGCGCCTTCCTCGTCGCGATCTCTGTTGGGGAACGCAGTAACTTCAAAAAAAATCCTATGACCACGCAAGTTCTATCTAGGTGATGCATAGCAACGAGCGGGGAGAGTGTGTCCACATACCCTCGTAGACCGAAAGCGGAAGTGTTTTATCAACGCGGTTGATGTAGTCGTACGTCTTAACGATCCGACCGATCCTAGCACCGAACGTACGGCACCTCCGTGTTCAGCACACGTTCAGCTCGATGACGTCCCTCGTACTCTTGATCCAGTTGAGGCCGAGGAAGATTTCCGTCAGCACGATGGCGTGGCGACGGTGATGATGAAGTTACCGGCGCAGGGCTTAGCCTAAGCACTACGACGATATGACCGAGGTGTGTAACTGTGGAAGGGGGCACCGCACACGGCTAAAAGATCAACTTGTGTGTTCTAGGGTGCCCCCTCCCCATGTATATAAAGGAGGGAGGGGGAGGCTGGCCGGCCCTAGGGGCGCGCCCAAGGAGGGGAGTCCTACTAGGACTCCAAGTCCTAGTAGGATTCCACCAAGAGAGAGAGAGGGGGAAGGAAGGAGAGGGAGAGGGAGTAGGAATGGGGGGCGTCGCCCCCCTTCCCTTGTCCAATTCGGACTCCAAGGGGGGGGGGGCTGCCCTGGCTGCCCTCCTCTCTCTCCAACAGGGCCCATGGTGGCCCATTAGTTCCACCGCGGGGTTCCTGTAACCCCTCCGACACTCCGATTTTACCCAAAACTCTCAGGAACACTTCTGGTGTCCGAATGTAACCTTCCAATATATGAATCTTTATGTCTCGACCATTTCGAGACTCCTCGTCATGTCCGTGATCTCATCTGGGACTCCGAACAACCTTCGGTCATCAAATCACATAAACTCATAAGAGCATCTCCAACAGCCGCGCTAAACTAGTGCCGCGCCACAAATAAGTCTGTTTTAGCACGCGCGCAATGCGGCGGGTCGCTCCATGGCGCCAAGAAAACGACGCTGCTTATAACAAGTTGGGCGCTATTGTCGGAAAAATCACACGCTGCTGTGTATTTGGCGCCGCCATAAAGACGCTGGCACACTCGGCCTTCGCCGCGCCGCACTTCCTCTCCCACTTCCACCCCATCCGCGGCGCGCGCCGCGCCGCCTGCGCCCCGGCGACCGTTCAGCGCTTCCCGCCTATCCTCGCCGCTGGCTTCCGCCCATCCTCCTATGCGAAAAGCGACGGAGGGCTGAAAGGGCAGCCTGTTTTATTGCCTCCTATCATGCCATTCGGCGTCCCGCAACGCACAATGAACTTCAGAATGATCTGATTGAAGAGTGTTGGGCATGGCATGGACGACAAAGAGCATGATGATTTCTGCGTTCGACATTGTATTGTTCATGAACTATTTGTTGTGTTTATTGCATTAGTTGTTGTCTTTGAGCGATAAACTATTTGTTTGAGTTGTAATGATAACGTAAATTGAACTATTTATTGTTGATTTATTTTGTTTGTTTGATCATTTTGCTCCTCTTCTTTGAAATGTATATGTGGTTTGTGCGGCCGCTGTATTTTTTGCGCCTCATTGAGCTGGCCTTGTGCTGCATTATAGCGCCGTCGGAGCCACCGGGCGGCAGCTTAAACCAGCCGGAAGCGCTGCAAAAACAGGTTTTCTACGCGCGGCGCTTAGCGCGGCTGTTGGAGATGCTCTAATACAAATCGTCATCGAAGTTAAGCGTGCGGACCCTACGGGTTCGAGAACTATGTAGACATGACCGAGACACATCTCCGGTCAATAACCAATAGCGGAACCTGGATGCTCATATTGGCTCCTACATATTCTACGAAGATCTTTATCGGTCAAACCGCATAACAACATACGTTGTTCCCTTTGTCATCGTTGTATGTTACTTGCCCAAGATTCGATCGTCGGTATCCACATACCTAGTTCAATCTCGTTACCGGCAAGTCTCTTTACTCATTCCGTAATGCAAATTCTTGCAACCAACTCATTAGTCACATTGCTTGCAAGGCTTATAGTGATGATCATTACTGAGAGGGCCCAGAGATACCTCTCCGATACACGGAGTGAAAAATCCTAATCTCAACCTATGCCAACTCAACAAACACCATCGGAGACACCTGTAGAGCATCTTTATAATCACCCAGTTACGTTGTGACGTTTGATAGCACACTAAGTGTTCCTCCGGTATTCGGGAGTTGCATAATCTCATAGTCATAGGAACATGTATAAGTCATAAAGAAAGCAATAGCAACAAACTAAACGATCATAGTGCTAAGCTAACGGATGGGTCTTGTGTTGGGGAACGTTGCAGAAAATTAAATTTTTTCCTACGGTTTCACCAAGATCCATCTATGAGTTCATCTAAGCAACGAGTCATGGGAGAGAGATTGCAACTACATACCACTTGTAGATCGCGTGCGGAAGCGTTCAAGGGAACGGGGATGATGGAGTCGTACTCGCCGTGATTCAAATCACCGATGACCAAGTGTCGGACGAACAACACCTCCGCGTTCAATACACGCATTTTAACGGACGACGTCTCCTCCTTCTTGATCCAGCAAGGGGAAGGAGAGGTTGAGGAGAAGGCTCCAGCAGCAAGACGACGGCGTGATGATGGTGGAGAGGCGATCTCGGCAGGCTTCGCCAAGCACCGAACGGAGGAGGAGAGGTGTTGGGAGGGAGGGCTGCGCCTTGGATGTGTGTTGCAGCCCTCCCTCACCCCTCTATTTATAGGGAAGGGCAGGGGCGGCCCCTCTAGATGAGATCTAGAGGGGGCGGCGGCAGGAGGGGCTTGCCCCTGCCAAAGGGGCGCCCCACTAGGGTTCCCCCAACCCTAGGCGCATGGGCCCAAGGGGCGCCCAGCCCTCCAGGCTGGTTCCCTGCCCTTGTGGCCTATGAGGCCCTCCCGAGAGGTGGCCCCTCCCGGTGGACCCCGGAACCTCTCCGTGGCCCCTGCACAATACCGATATGCCCCCAAAACTCTCCGTGTCCGCTTGACAACTTCCCATATATAAATCTTTACCTCCGGACCATTCCGAACTCCTGTGACGTCCGGGATCTCATCCGGACTCGAACAACATTCGTTAATCACATACAAGTCTTCCTAATAACCTAAGCGTCACCGAACCTTAAGTGTGTAGACCCTACGGTTTCGGAGACATACGAGACATGACCGAGACGACTCTCCGGTCAATAACCAACAACGGGATCTGGATACCCATGTTGGCTCCCACATACTCCTCGATGATCTCATCGGATGAACCACGATGTCGAGGATTCAAGCAACCCCGTATACTATTCCTTTTGTCAGACGGTATGTTAGTTGCCCGAGATTCGATCGTCGGTATCCCAATACCTCGTTCAATCTCGTTACCGCAAGTCACTTTACTCGTGCAGTAATGCATGATCCCGTGACCGGACACTTGGTCACTTTGAGCTCATTATGATGATGCACTACCGAGTAGGCCCAGTGATACCTCTCCGTAACACGGAGTGACAAATCCCAGTCTCGATCCGTGTCAACCCAACAGACACTTTCGGAGATACCTGTAGTGTACCTTTATAGTCACCCAGTTACATTGTGACGTTTGGTACACCCAAAGCACTCCTACGGTATCCGGGAGTTACACGATCTCATGGTCTAAGGAAAAGATACTTGACATTGGAAAAGCTCTAGCAAAACGAACTACACGATCTTGTGCTATGCTTAGGATTGGGTCTTGTCCATCACATCATTCTCCTAATGATGTGATCCCGTTGTCAACGACATCTAATGTCCATAGTCGTGAAACCATGACTATCTGTCAATGACCAACGAGCTAGTCAACTAGAGGCTTACTAGGGACGTATTGTGTTCTATGTATTCACACGTGTATTACGATTTCCGGATAATACAATTATAGCATGAATAAAAGACAATTATCATGAACAAGGAAATATAATAATAATCCTTTTATTATTGCCTCTAGGGCATATTTCCAACATCTTGTCCATCACATCATTCTCTAATGATGTGATCCCGTTCATCAAATGACAACACATGTCTATGGCTAGGAAACTTAACCATCTTTGATTAACGAGCTAGTCAAGTAGAGGCATACTAGGGACACTCTGTATGTTTATGTATTCACACATGTACTAAGTTTACGGTTATTACAATTCTGGTGAATAATAAACATTTATCATGATATAAGGAAATATAAATAACAACTTTATTATTGTCTCTAGGGCATATTTCCTTCAATCTCGTCACCGAAGACCGCCGGCTGCTTCCTCTCCGTCACCCTTGAGAGTGAGTCACGCTCTGCTCCGTAGATCCCCGTCCTACAGCTGTGTGCACGCCCTAGATCAACGCTCTGCTCCCTTAGATCCCTGTCCCGCAGCTGTGCGCACGCCCTAGATCAATCTCGTTTGTCCGCTAGATCACCGTGGTATCATCCTGCAGCATTTCGATGCCTTCTTAGACGCCTAGATCTCGGTGTAGCCGTCCACATGATCATATAGATCTCGGTTACTTGTGTTTGATTCTCCTGTGCTTGTGCTTGTCCAGAACTGTTGTGGCTTTGTCTTGCAATGTGGTTGTCAGCCTGTCCTTGCTAGTTTTGTTTTTGTCTATACGATGTCGTGATACAGTGTTACATTAGTTTTATGCGTAAATTTTGGCTGTTTTGCAGTAGCTTTGGTAAATTATGATTAAATGAGCCATAAATTCCTATTGTCCTAAAGTCGATATGAGCCATCTGGATTCTGATTCTATAATGTGTTACTCTGTATGATTCGTCATGGTCTGATGATGTTGGTATTAAACCCCTTGAACACCTTGTTTTTACCTTTTGTTCTTTTCCATTGATTCAGGTTTGCGACAATGGTGTGCGTAGTTAAGACGAGCTCTCTTACCCCGGGTTTGCTGGGTGTAGGTAGCGACCTCTATCTCAAAGAATACGAGATTGAAGGTAGTTTGGTGGTGATTAATAGCACTGTACCATTTGATTTTTTTCTTCGTATGCAGTTTGACATCAGATATTTCTTCATTTTGTAGGCCTTCGTACTCAGTATGTCATCTGGAGGGAGAATTACATGGATGAAGTTAACCGCACAATGGTATGCAACGGGAGAAACTCTGCAATCTTCACTCTATTTACCGTGCGGTCTGACAATATTTGCCCTACAGGTAAAACTGAAGTACCAGCTGCCAGAGGATGTGAATGTGGACCTAACTATGAACAGACCCTGGTAATTTTTTATCCCTTCAGTGTTCATGCCAAATCTACTAGTATTTCTTGTAATTATCTCTTATATGGTGTTATGAAGTCAAATTATTATCTTAAAATGTTAACTAGCACATGAACTTGTTTACAGTTTTGCCCTGGTAGGCGGGATGTCTGTTCAGAGTCTCCTGGAGCTTGTCACCATTGAGCTTCAAGACACTGGTGTTCGTCCTGTGAAATTCAGTGTGGGAAAAAAAGGCCTAGGAGGTGTGCGGCAAATTTGGGCCCTAAGCAAAATAAAATTAATATTTTATACAAAACTTTTATACTTATGTTTATTTTAATACAATATTAAAGAGTATAATTTTAATTTTAGTTGGTATAGTTAATCATATAATTTACTTAGTATAGTTAAAAGGTGTTTTCGTTGTGAGTTGTAATGTTTATGACCAGCCACTTCGTTTATGTTAAATTTAAATTAAACAGTATAACATAAGATATCTTTGAATTATTGGTTTGACAATTGAAAAAATTCCCTAATGCACACCTATATATTTGTATCTATGTGCATATGTTAATGAATAATTTATTTTCATTAAATATCATGGAGAGGTTTCTAAAGAGTATTGTTCAACTAATATTTTAATAGTGTTTTCTGGTGTATTATTAGGTGTGCATATTTCTAGAACCCATAAATTGTACCATCTGCAAATGTACTTCAAGTTAGATACAGTAATAAATTCAAAGATGAATGGAATATATCACCGATTTAGCAATGCTTACATGTAATTTATTTATCTGGTATGCTCATCTAGACATCTGATTTCATCTGGTGTACACAAAGAGCTCATGCTAGTTTCTAAAATAAAATGTTTTGGTGTTTAAAAATTTAAAATGATTTGTACATATTAAACTTAGAACCTATCTTTCGAAGAGAGGCTAGCAGGCTAACTAAGCTCTTTGTCACCAATCAGTTCACAATTGACTATCAGATTGTTTCTTAGTTTGATGTGATGTTGATTTCTCCTGTAAAACTAGAATTTTATTTTACATGTTTGCAATAATCTTTCGAACATAATAGATAATATGACCTGATAAATACTACTACAGTGATTTGGGCCTTTTGAACCTCTTCGACTTCCAACTCCAGAAACTCCACGCACGGAGTTGACCAGAACGCCTTAGCTCCGTGGAGTCGAACTTAAGAAGCAAACACCCCCTAGTGTAAAAAAAGAATTTGGGAAAGCCCAGATTCATAAAAACTGAAAAGGGAGAGTTATTCTTATTTACACTAGATCATTGATGGCGCGCGTTGCTGCGCCCGTCCCTTTCCTCAATGTAATATGAATTTATTTACTTAGATATATGATGGTATGCGTGAGAGCCAATCTATAGTGCAGACAAAGAAGCAACTACAGTTACATCTTTGTGGGCACTATCAATGAAATAGTCATTCATGTGCAAGAGATGTCAAACTGTATATAAAACAGGTCGATTGAGGACTTTGAAAAGGTTTATCTTCAAGTGTGTTCGATGTCTAAATAAAGCTGACTTCAATGAAGCTGAAAACAAAGTTGTATATACCTCTAAGAAGATCTTCTTGCTGGTTTATATCACCAAAACATCATATGAAGGGAAAATCTGCTCAGTATCACCTTGATTCCTGTATATTGCAATCATGATACAAAGTACATATTATGCGGCATAATTCCATAAAAGGAGAGATTGGCACTCAACCTCTGGATTCCTTGTCTATTTGTTGTAGATCCATCATTGGTGGAGTTCAATGGCAGGTGAAGGAATTGTTGTATGAAGAAAACTGTAGGTATTGTAAGACAAATTAAAATGTATTGTCTCCAAGGAAATGGTTCGAAGAGTGTTGTTATGCCACGGGAACAGCCAAGAACCGAAGAGGTGATGTGCTTGTGGTAGAAGAGGACTGCAATGCGTATTCTTATTCTGTGACCAAGTTGGAATCCTCGCTTGGTTGAATCTGAATCTGGCATGAAAAAGCAATCTAGCAAAAAAAATGAGGAAGTTAAATTTTCATGATGATAGTTATTTGTATCTACCCAAATATATGAAGGTATCCAACATAAAATTAGGTAGATTTCTCATCAAGGAACATATAACTTATTAGCAAAAAATAAATGTATTTAACCTCCAATCTAGCAAAATCACCCTTCTAAGGTCCATGTTCGAACTACGAACAAAATCGAGCAAGCAAGTACTATTTCCCAAGGGACATCCCCAAACTACTTGCGAAGGCGACTTGTCCATTTTATATTTTGCAGGGCAAAAAGAACCTTTACCTGAATTACTATTATCTACTTGTGAAATGCTGCTTAGTGAGCAATCAATATGGTTGGTCCAACAAAACTGTCTTCCAATTGATTAGTCAATTCATAGTTGCAAGGTTCGGTAAATAAATACATAGATTGCTATAAATTTGCTAGTTGCCTGTGCATAATTGAAAGGTTTAAAACGAATAGGTACATGCCCATAATTTGCTAGCTTCATGCTGGTAAACTGCATTCTAGATATATAGTTGAGTGATCAAATACTCCTGTATAAATACACTACCTCAGTTCCAAAATATAAGAAGTTTTGGTATTCTTATATTAGCCTACCGAAACATCTTATATTTTGAAACAGTGGTGATACAACATTCTGTGATTAAAGAAGATCACTAAATATATGTTGCTGCTGTTTGTTTGAAAGTTAGCATTAATTAATTACCATAGGTTATTAGGTTCCAGATAATAAAGGTCACATACACCTCAGTACAACTACGAACCAATGCCAACCATCCAGTTCACCTCCTCAGCAAACAACCTGATCTCAAGCGCCCCTGTATGCATGGCCTCCATCGCCAAGACGTCTCCAGTTTCAGAACTCCTGCAGGAACACGCTAGAACCAAAACCACATAAAATCCTTCCAAAGTTCAAATTAATTTATCAACATTGTTCTGTATAGAAGGCAGTACACACCTTGCAGTCTTCGCGAAGTAGAATAAGCAGATCGGTTTGATTTGAAACCGACTTAGTGCTCACTCCTGAAACAAGCACATATGGATTGGATTTGCCACCGCTGCTGCTGCACGCACTTGTGGGTGACTCCGGGAGGACCATGCTGCTCGCTGCGGCTCCACGCCAATCTAGCACTCCACTCGAAGGCAGCAGCATGCCCAATTGGGTCCCCACGCGGGGAGTCTGCGACAGGCATGGGAAGCTGATGCGCCCCGGTAGCCATTGTCTTTTATTTTAGAAAGAGTAAAATACATCCGTGATCATTAAACTTGTCGTGTACGCTCACTTTGGTCACTATACTTAAGAAAATTATCAATACGATCACTATATACGCGTTGCGATAATTATACGGTCACTGAATCGTATGGCTTCGTATTCCATTTGTTGACCGGTCAAAACAACCCAGCTCACTTTTTCTCTGCCTATGTGGGTCCTACCTGTCGGCAGGTGGAAGAAAAAAGTAGTGGGAAAAATACAATTGTGTGCCAATGGGATTTTTTTGCGGAAAAAAATAAATAAATAAGGAAGACGACCTTTTATACGGGGTTTTTCCTTTCACTTGACAGTCATTGGGATTTAAATCATAATCATTTCATGTGACAGTACTCTGTACTCGTACATATGATCAGCAAGACTGCACTACTAGCAGTTTTACTAGCAGAATGCTCGTGCGTTGCTACGGGCTATCCGTCATGTTATCTTCAACACCCGGGTCCAACACAAAAAATCCATCCAACGACGCATCTTTCCCTTGTTTGTCGAAACCTCCCTTTCCCGCTTGGTTTCCCGTCGTAGCGGTACATTCCTCACTGGAGCCACTCCCTTTAAAAACCAGATGACATCCATCTCATCTTCATCGTGCATTGCATTAGGGATGAAATTTGTCATGTTTATAATATAATAGAGTGGGTTAATCTAACACATACTATTGTCACAAACAACAACTATATAAATCATTCCCAAAGATCCATTCAACTTTGCAAATTCCACTTATGTCAGAGGCTGTTACCTTGATGAAGGCATCGTAGTGTAACTCATCGACCCACTCGTGCTGCTCCGGAAACCCTAGGATCCGTGTTCCGGATCAAAGGATGGCGGCACCTGATGTCGCTTTCTCTTGTGAGCATCGTTTGTGGAGCAGCGCCGGAAGTCAGAGGCAGGAGGTGGAGCGGCTTCGTCTTGCACGGAGCTTTGGTGGAGATGTCAAGTCATGCCTGATCGACAGGTGCTACGCTTTGTCATGCCTAGTCGACAGGTGCTACGCAAGATGCATCTTCCAAGGACCGTGGTCGGCCGGTGGTACTTGGCGACATGGCTACCGAGGTGTATCGATGGCGACCGCAACGTGCTCATTGTTTGCTACAGGAGGAGGTGCCGTTGGGTGCCATGGTGGCGTCGATGATAGCTAGACCGAGGAAGGTTGATGCATTAGTACAGTTCTGAAGATGGAGCGGTGGCAGTTGGCGGCGGCGGCCTCTGAGAGCACGCCGGACCAGTGAGTGCCTCAAACCCGACAAGTGGCTAGATTGGGGTCTCGGGTCTTAGATGTTAGGCTTGGCTGCGATGTTCATTTGGTATTAGGCCCAGGCTATCTGCGCCCCTTCATCAACTGGATAGGTGTAGCGACATTTGTTGCTTAGACGGCGGCTTTAGTCTTACTTGTTGTATGACTTTGTAAGGTCTTGTGAGAATAATTAATAAAGTGGCCGTATGCATCGCCCAGATGCAGAGGCCGGGGGTCATCCTCCTTTTCTAAAAAACATCCTGTAGAGCATAGTCATCATCCATCATGGTGAACGCTAGGTCACCCATGTCACGAGCTCATCATGGTCGTTGTCCATGTTGGCAATCGGTGCTCGGCCATGTCGCTAAGAGCTTGTTGATCGTCGTTGCCCACGAGCGCTTACAAAATGATTTGGAGCGATTAACTGCTTGCTTAATTAATTAAGTACACAAATAATTAATGGCCTACCTAATACCATGTATGTCTAATTAATTGCTAACCAAATCAATTAATTATCTACATAATTGAAAAAATCCCTATTTTTAATTATCTCTAGGCATAATAAAATTGTCTATCTAATTAACCACATTACATTGATGACTCAGTTTCCAAATTGATTCAGTGTGAAAAAATTCCTATTTAAATGGACCTAATTAATTTCATGCGTAATTAACTCTCTAGCTAATTAATATCACTAATGGTTTGATTTCCATATTGATTCTGTGCTCAATTTCTATAATATTTTTGCATGAATGACTGCTACGAATGACAACGACAACTACTGAGTATTGTTGGACGAATTTCCCTAATGATTTTTTGACATTTGAATGGTCACACTTGATTTGAGAATTTAACATGTCTAGCTCTCTTTATGACACACAAGAAATATAATATGGCGACACCACGGCTAACAAAATTGTATTTAGTATAAAAGAACACCTTTCAAAGTCTTTAATAGATGGAGTCAATGATACAAAAAATGGGCGGCAATTTACCGACAAACTCATGAAGCATATGATAGCATGTTGTAAAAAAATATTTCCTCTTTTCGTTTGCGCAAGTATATCTCCATGGTAAGTAAGTGTAGAGCAGAAGCCAAGGTGCCTAAACCTGTAGTCACGGACGAATCGGCCAGCAAATAACAGTTCTATGAAGAAAAAAATATGTGAATATGAAACTGCAACAGTTGCACCGAATTGTGGAATTTATCAATTATTATATTTTACAGGTTACGGATTATCTAGCTTCCTATTGGTATAACATCTAATATGTCAACTCCAAAAGCGCCTAGTTGAGAATTGGCACTCCCTCATTGAAGCATCTTTTTGCACTCTAATAACTGACCTGACATGGACCTTCTCAGTTAAATAATGGTGCATCTAATTGCATAGCAAACTGCAGTAAAAATGCAAATTCAGATGCTACGGAGAAAATGTTAGGATAATCCTAGGCCAAAACGTTTCAGTTAAAAAATATGAATGTTGCTGAGCTCAGAATGTTTACTATGACCAATCCTAGGCCATCAACACAATTATATCAAAGCTACTGCATATTATTGTTTCATGAAGATCCGGTACCCAACAACGGAGACAGAGACAACAAATTGAAAGGCCCATGGATGAGAGATGACAAAAGCAACGAAGTGTTATCTTCCCGGCCCAGAACGACGGAGATGCCACATGATAGTATGGCACCAACCCATCGTCTGTGCGCTGACGAGTGACGACAGAGACGACTAAGCCTGAAACTTAATCTGAGTACGAATAATCAACAGTGACGACAACTGTTGCGGGCTTGCGGCGAGGTACCCTCACCTGGAAAATGATCTTTGGTCGGAGCGCAGAGGTAAGTGGTGTCGTTGGCGACATGCAGGTCGTCCACTCGAGAGGCGGCGCTGGATATTAATGGAGATCGTGCAGGCAGACAACGAGGTGGGGTGGTTCATCTGTGCGGCCTGCTTCCGATCCAATCTGCGATATTCCCCCATGTGGATGCGACCCCATCACGTAGCCATACAAAACGATATAGGAACCATGATTAGATAAATATACAATGATCAATTGGACTGTATTAGAATTGGAGAGAGAATGAATATACAGGAAACATGCAGGTCGAGCAAGCCAGCCTTTCCTATGGTCGTCTTGTTCCTGCAGGTGTTAAGCTAATACCGAATCCAATGTTTAAAACCGATCAATCCCTAGTCTCTTTCTCTGCCAGTGAAAGTTAATCTCTGGCGTCCTTCATCCAAATTGAATTATATCAAACTGAGCAGGACCGACATAACTATGGGAAAGCCATATAAGAGAGATTAGTGGGAAGGAGAGGATTACGTCCCGGATTTTCAGAAGAAATGTGTGTTAGTGTTAATAGGAAGGAGGGGATAGTGTCCTGATTTTTTTACTGGGGAGATGTGCATTAAAGGAAAGATAGAGTGTCCTGATTTCCTGCATGAAAAAGGAAAACCGGAAACTTGGAGGAGATCGAGGGGTGGGGCTGGCTAGGGGGTGGAGGTGGGACGAAAAAAACCGGACAAAAATAAACTGTACCAGGCTACCAAGTGCTCCATTAGGTAAACTGCAGTGCAAATAACTTGACTGCAATTTTCATTCAAGTATTCATTTGTAATTCTCCCTTTTTATTGCTATATGATATCTGATGCCTGATGCTTTTACCATATTAAAAGAACACATGCATTAGAAAAGAAATACGGTACCTTAGTACTTTTGTTCTTCTCTAGTGAGCAGGAGTCCTAGCATCTTCCTCCTGCGCATTTGTTGAAACAATCCTTTCATCATTGAAACTTCGCAAAGCTAATAATACACGAGAACATGGCATGCGTGCCATCAGCACAAGCAGGATGTTGTCTTAGTAAGCATACATTTGTACATATAGTGTGCTGAAAATTGAAACCAGATTTTCACGCAAAATAAGTTTCCAAGGCATTCCTTTAATACTTTTAGTTCCTTATTTTGTTGCGCCTTGTTTCCATCTCTTCCAAATACAAAGATAGCAAGGAAGCCAATGCAAAACTGGGCCAGAGCATGAAAAGTGATGCCACATCTGGCATCGCAGTCTAGTGATCCTCTGTTAGCACTTGATAAAATCAATTAGCAATAGCAACAATAACAGTGCACATGTATTAGCACTTAATATATAATCCCAACAAGAGGATCTGTTGTTGTAGAAGATGCAATGCACATTTGTCCAGCTTAAAATATTTCTAAAATCAAATCACCAAAGAAGTACCTGTTTGTCTCACTTTATATTCTCAGAAGCTGAGACGGCTGGCTAGGATCAAGCAGCAACAATGCAAGTGTCTCTCGCAGGTCATGTTTAACACTGAAGCAAAACAAATTTGCATTGATGTAAAACTACAACTATTAGCTCTTTCACCTTGTCACACAGTCCCTTCAATCCAAGAATATACAACATCTAGAAGAAATAAAACCAATGACATAATTAGTAAACAATTTCAGCGACAAAAGGATAAACAAATTGGATTTTTAAAACAAAACCTGTACCTGCACAAGTATATGTTATATTAACAAAAGTGCAGATCCCGTCCCACTCTTCACTTTTTGACAAAAAACTTCAGAATAGCAATCTTGGTGAGTGATCTCGACCGGGTTCGATCGGCATGGCGTGTCGTTCCTCCAGGAGTGGGTGCTGAGAGGAAGGATGGCGAACCTCCATTGTCAATCGGCCGGAGCTGCATCGTCATTTGGATCGAGCATGGACGAAATCGAGATGGTAGAGGTTGAGGAATTTGTAGGACGTGAGGGTTTAGGGTGGGCATCACGAGAACTCACCCATATCTTGGGAGACGGCAGACCCGAGGTGCAGTCGTGTTCGTGCTTCGTGGGCTGCCACGTGATGTCCTCGCCGCCATCGCTTTGTCGATGCCACTTCAGCGCCACGAGCATGGGACTGAAGGACGAAGGGAAGAGAAGGGAAGGAAGCGAGCTAATGACGTACCTATGTTTGGTATGTAATACCCTCCATTAAGAGTAGATATTTTCTTAAAATCGGTTATTTTGTTTCCTAATTAATGTGGTTGAGCAATTTAAGGTAAGGTTAATTAATTTAGATTTGATTTAGAGATTGATCGTGATTGATTCTTTCACATAAAGACATTACTAAAAATAACTTGCACCAGCATGGAAAGTTATGATCCGTTAAGATTTTTTTCGTTGTGTGAGTGGGTAACGCGAAACTAAACCGGTGGGGTGGGGGAGGGACGAAAAAAAACCAGCGAAATAAAACGGTTGGAAGTGGTGGGACGAAAATAAACCGTACGAGGCTACCAACTGCTCCATTAGGAGTAGAGATAACGACGGGAGTTTGGGCGTGTGCGGGACTCGATCGCGGGGTTTTCTTGGTTTTCACGGCTGAGGGAGGTGGAAGGAAATGCAAAGAAATCAAAAAAAGACCGGGTGAGGTGGGACGAAAATAAAACCCGAAATGCGATCTACCAACTGAGATATTAGAAGTAGAGATTCAAAGAGAAATATGGAGGAGATTGAAGTGTTCCATGTCGCCACCAGATCTACGGAGAAAACATAAACAATTATGATGTTGTACCTGTACGTATCACCCTAATTTTTTGCAGAACTTCCAAACAAAAATCCTTGCACCTGTACGTATCATCCTAATTTTTTGCAGAACTTCCAAACGAAATTCCTTACAAAAAAAAAAGATATTGATCACGATCGAGTCATGACCACGGCACGACCGCACGAGCTCGGTCGATCGATTCAACCACTTGGCCTGCAGGCCCCGTGCGTCGTCTTCGTTCCCTTGAACGGAATGATGTCGTAGAGCGAAGACTCGCCACTTGCTTCGGCATGCAACCGGAGCACGCACTGTACTGTCGTGGCCATGCTAACTCGAGACGATGTACTGTCGTGGACTGTAATTAAGCTAAAGCTCGTGCTGTTGGGGTTCCAGTTCGGTCGTGTCAGCACAAGTAGTTAGCTTGCTGGCCTTTTAGCGTTGGGTCTGGCTTCGAGACCCCATCGGCACATATTTTTTTCTCTACTTCTTTCTTTCCCCCACTGACAGATAAGACCGACATAGTCATAGTCATAGAGAGAAAGCGACCTGACAAAGGGCCATGTAGACTATTTGGCCGGTCAACCAGATGGAATACGGAGCCATACGATCTTGCAGTGACCATATAATCACCACAACGCGTATATAGTGACTGTATCAACAGTATTTTTAAGTGCAGTGATCAAAGTGAGCAAATACGATAAGTTTAATGACCACAAATGCATTTTACTCTTTTAGAAAATGATGTTTGTATTCATATTCTTATACGCAGTACATGACAACAGCACATACAAGCACTCCGTACACAAACAAAGACGGAAACAGAGCACAAGCCCTGCAACCTAAGCACAGCGACCCTTGCAACATTATTAAACTCCAGGCTTGCCTTAACCACCTGCCGGCGGCCGCTCGTCGTCTGCTCGAGCCGAAAGAAGCCATTTTCCCGCATCGCCATCAATGGCTTTTGAGGCCGCATAATAGGTCCCGCCCCATCGAACCGGAACCGAGGTCAGATTCCGGCATATCAGCCCGGGACAATCCCCACGGAAAAGTCAGCTCTATACCTTCATCATGGCTCCAACACACCAAAGACGCGAAGGGTAGATGAACCACCACAAACCATAACCCGAAAAACAGGGCCTGTAGCCCCACATCCGGCGAAGCTTTTGAACGCGAGATCCACCACCACGGCCTCCGGTCTCCCGGATCCGCAACGCACAAAAGCCCCAGGATTGTCGGCAACACCGCAGCCAGCGCCAGACGGACAGAAAGAAGTCGGACTCGCCCTTATTCAGCTCGCCACCATCTTCACCGCCCCGATGGCGCCGCCGCCGCCGTCGCCATTGTCATCTGCGTGGGAAACGGATGGGAGCGAGAAGAGGCAGGCCAGGACGGGTGGAGTGAGGTTGGCCCAATTCTAGAGGCGAGGCAGATGCACAACGCGTATCACGGCCGTTCGCTCAGGATCATACGCTTGGCTGTGTAGGCGAACGAGGGATGGGGCTTGCCTGCGCCCATCCGTGCGCCCCTGATACGTGTCGCCCATCCCTGCCTCCCCTCGTGGGGCCGTTTTTTGTCACAGAAAAAACATCAAAATTATCCTTCCTAATACACATTTTTTTTTTGCGAGGACCTAATACACATCGACCCGTAATACTTGCTTTACCCCAAAAAAATGACCCGTAATACTTGCTGATCATGAAAACTGAATAGAACTATGGAGGGAAATAATCCCGCCCAATCAGATCTCTTAATCCCGCCAAAACAACATCCTTATTATCTCCAAATCGCATTGGAATGGACCAGAAAATATAAAGATTAATAGAGCCTGCTGAAACAATCAGGAGACTCTTTTATCATTCATCAATCAACAGCGTCAAGCAGATGCAACGTCTCTGAGTCTGGAACGACCTAGAGACTGAAGCAAAGGATCTTCTTGTCCTTCCCTGATGGCTTCTCCACGGGATGGTCATGGGAACCATGATGATAATGGATCAGAACCACCAACAGTGAGATTCTCGTTTGTATTCTTCATATCCTCCTTTTCATCTTTCTAGTGATTTTTTTTTCATATCCTCCTTTTCCCTGATGGCAAATAAACATGGTTGTTAATCAATTTGTCATGAACAGTTTATAGCTATGGCATGACTGCCGGTCCTGCTGCCAGCTCGATTCACCTTTCCTACCCCATCACCACCCCGCGTGCTTGTGGAAGATGGAAGGACAAAAGGATTGGTCACTGTCACGCCCAATATGCGACCCTATCCAAAAGGAACTCGAAGGTCCCACCAAGGATAGACCCGCATATTGAAACGCTTTTGCAAGGTGGATATCATTACATCAACATTACATAATAGATGGGGATACAACCAAGTCATACAATGACACATGAATACAACATCATATACAAGAACAACATCCGACTATGGATGAACCATAAACAGAAGCTCAAACGACATCCACCCTGCTAGCCCAGGCTGCCGACCTGGAACCTATCCCCTGATCGAAGAAGAAGCAGAAGAAGAACTCCAATACAAGCAACATCGCTCTCGCGTCAAGATCATCGCAAACCTGAACCTGCAACTGGTGGTGTAGTAATCTGTGAGCCACGAGGACTCAGCAATCCCATTACCATGGGTATCAAGACTAGCAAAGCTTAAAGGGAAAGGAAGGGATAAAGTGGTGAGGTTGCAGCAGCGACTAAGCATGTATGGTGGCTAACCAACGCAAAAGAGAGCGAGAAGAGAAACAAAGGAACGGTCGTCAACTAGTAATGATCAAGAAGTGATCCTGAACTCCTACTTACATCAAACATAACCCAGAAACCGTGTTCTCCTCTCGATCAACCCGAAAAGAGACCATCACGGTTACACACACGGTTGGTGTATTTTAGAAGAGTTTACTTCAAGTTTACTACAACCGGATATTAACAAATTCCCATCTGCCACATAACCGGGCACGGCTCTCGAAAGTTTATACCTGCAGGGTGTCCCAACTTAGCCCATGATAAGCTCTCGCGATCAACGAAGGATATTCCTTCTCCATGGAAGACCCGATCGATCTCGGAATCCCGGCTACAAGACATTTCGACAGCAATAAAACAAGATCAGCAAAGCCGCCCGATGCGCCGACAATCCCGATAGGAGCTGCACATATCTCGTTCTCAGGGCAACACCGGATGAGACATCCTACGAGTAAAACCAAACCTCAAGTTGCCCCAAGGTGGCCCCGCAGTCTACTCGGTTCGGGCCAACACTTAGACAAGCATTGGCCCGGGGGGCTGAATAAAGATGACCCTTGGGTTAATTACTCCCAAGGGAAATATAGGTGGTGGTGAGGCAAATGGTAAAACCAAGGTTGGGCCTTCTTTGGAGGAGTCTTATTCAAAGCGAATCGTCAAGGGGTCCCATAAATCACCCGACCGTTAGGGACGCAAAATCCAGGAACATAACACCGATATGACGGAAACTAGGGCGGCAAGAGTGGAACAAAAAACCAGGCATAAGGCCGAGCCTTCCACCCTTTACCAAGTATATAGATGCATTAATAATATAAGATATATTGTGATATCCCAACAAGTAAACATGTTCCAACAAGGAACAACATCTCCATGTTCCAACAAGGAACAAACTTCATCTTCACCTTCAACTAACAACGCTATAAGAGGGGCTGAGCAAAGCGGTAACATAGCCAAACAACGGTTTGCTGGGAAGGGTGTCAAAGGTTAGAGGTTCATGGCAAATTGGGAGGCTTGAGCAGCAAGTGATAGGTAACGCAGCATAGCGAAAGAACGAAGCAACTAGCATAGCAATGATAGTAGTGAGATCTAGGGTAGCGGTCATCTTGCCTGAAATCCCGCTAGGAAGAAGAACGAGTCCATGAAGAAGACGAACGGATGAAGCCGAACCAAGCGTAGACGAACGAATCCTCACGTTCGCAACGAAACAGGAACTAACAAGAAGAAGCACACAACATAGTAAACACACCACACATATACAAGACATGATGTACAACCAAGTATGATGCATGACAAAGCTACATGAAGCTACTCATGGCAAGAGATGATGCAAACAAGAGCAACACATCAAGGCAAGTTTAAATGAGGCCGGGAACAACATATAACAATTCCGGTAAGTCCTCATATGCAAATTTCGAAATTGGTCCAGATCTGAATAAATCTTATGTTCAAGTTGTTAAACAGCAAGTTAAGATGCACCACGATGATCTACACAAAATTCTAGTCAAGTTACATATAAAGTTCATTAAATTCGGAGCTACGGCCTAGAAGATATGAGTAAAACAAGTTAAGCATGGCATTGATGCAAAATGCATACAAACATCAAGCAAACACCTCAAAACAAGGATGCAACATGATAATATGAAACTACATGCAAAATCAAGCAAGTTTCATATAGAGCACACTCAAAACGGAGCAACGGTTCAACACATACACCCTATACAAGTCACTTTAACAATCTGTCCAAAACAGCAAGTAGGCATATTGCAAGCATCAAAACAAAAAGCTACAGGGCCTCAACAAGAAAACAAAAGGCATGGGCATGATCTGCAGGTAAAGCATTACAAAACATGAACACTGAGCTATCTCCAGAAATCAATAGAACATGCTCAAAAACACATGGCAAGATTGCAAATAATAACAGATTCAGACTTTAGCAGAAAATAACATCAGGTTGCAATGTTTAGAGCTATCAAACAACATGCTACAGGAACTTATCAGGGCAAACAAAGGTATGGCATGAATCTACTAATTGCATAGAACAAAATTCCTTTACTGACCATAAGCCAAAAAGGATCAGAAAATACGATAGCACCCATGTAAACATGGCAAGTTATATTACAGATTTAAACATGGCAGGAACAACGATAAGTAGGCATGTTGGTGAGCTTAAAACACTCACCACAGAGCAATACATGGCATGGCAAGGCAACCAACAGTAAGAAGACATGTCATAGAAGCTATACATGGCAAGAACAACATTGTAGCATACACAGATCAACTACAACAACCTTGGCAAAGTTGAATAACATGTAAACAACCTGCCAGGAAACATTTTATAACAAAAGTAGAGCTTGATTGACTCAAGCTATGGCACTCCATAATTGCAAAAAAGGGCATGGATGGATAGAGCACAACCATATGTTCAAAACATCCTTACTGAAGTATCTCAAAATATGCATGGATCTCTCGGTAGCATCAAGTTAACATGGCATAAAAATATCAGCAGAACAGGGCTGAAATCAGCAACATCAAGAAGCCTAGTTTGCATGCTTGTGCTAGTCACCACAGAGATCACAGAAATACATGGAATACACCCCTGTAAATATGGCATGGCATATTACAAAACACATGTAGGACTCAAGTTCATAGGGTGCACACATCAATCATGGCAAAAATGACAAAAGTGCATGTTCTGATAAGAATCTGGAACTAACATCACATAGCACTCTTCTAACAGCATTTCGGGCATCAATATGAGCTCAAATGTAAATGATGCAATAGAATGAAATGATGTACTCGTCGAGGCAAACAATTTGACATATTACACGCACAAAACGGAGCTACGGATGCAGAGTTATGGCATGATGAAAATGCATGAAAATTACTGAAAACTCGGGGACTTGGCAGTTTTTTTACCCTCTCGAAAAGTCAACGGGACGGAGTGGTGCGGGATGAGGGGATCCGGATCGGGAAGAGGGTGTTTGGATGAGATCCCGGTGGATCTCATCCCGATCTGGACGGACGAACTCCGGCGAAGGCGGCGGCCGGAGTTGTGGGCGCGTGACGGCGAGGGCGGAAGCGACGCGCCGGGCGAGGCAGCCATGAGGACGCCGGACTCGGTGGCGGCGGAGGCCGGAGGCGAGGCGAGAGGCACGGCGAGGCAGGCGGCGGCGCTGCCGCCGGGCGGCGAGGCGAGCGCCGCCCGCGGCGAGAGGCGAGGGCGCGCGGAGACGGCCGAAGCTCCGGGCGGAAGCGGACGGCGCGGCGCGGGCGGCGCGGCGGACGTCGGGCGAGGGAGCCGGGCGGAGCGGCGAGGTCGGCGGTCGGGCGGAGGCTCCGCCGGGCGAGGCGGCGGGCGGCGCGCCGGGCGGCGGCGCGTGATTCATGGGGCCAGCCTGCCCGGGCGGGCCGGGCGGCGCGCGTGGTCAGCGCCACGTGGCAGCGCTGGATCGGGCCGAGGGCGGCGGCGCTGATTTCGTCTGCCGGACGGACATGTCCGCGCGCGCGTGATTTAATTTTAGGGTTTCGGGGGGAATTGGACTGCGATTTTTGGAGGGGAAGGTGTTTATATAGATAGAGGGAGCTAGGAGAGTCCAAATGAGGTGCGGTTTTCGGCCACGCGATCGTGATCGAACGACCGAGAGCATGGAGGGGAGTTTGCTGGGTTTTGGGCCACTTTGAAAGGGGTGTTGGGCTGCACACAAAAGAGGCTTTTGCGGTTACCCGGTTAACCGTTGGAGTACCAAACGACCTCCAAATGGCACGAAACTTGACAGGCGGTCTACCGGTGCTATACCAAGGCCGCTTGACAATCCTCGGGCCATTCCGAGACCCTTAACACCCGCACACGAAAAGAGGTAAAAGGGGGCGCCGGGAGACATAGGAGCGCCGGATTGGAAAATGGACAACGGGGAAAATGCTCGGATGCATGAGACGAACACGTATGCAAAATGAAATGCACATGACGACATGATAAGAAATGCAGATGATGACATGGCAAAATGCAACACGCAAGCAAATGGCATGGCAACAGCGGCGAATAACTGGCGGACACCTGGCGCATCGAATCCGGGGCGTTACAGTCACGCCAAAACAAAATTTCTCAAATTCGCTCGTTAAGACACTCCATTGTTAAATAAAAAATTTACCTGTATGGCTGTGTCGTAACTCGTGTTCCTAGTCAACAAGCAAGAAATCAAAGATCAAGAGACCAGCAAAGCAAAATAGAAAATTTACCTGTGTGGCTGTGTCGTATCTGCTGTGGAAGTAGTAGAGCTGAATCTCTTGGTGAACGAACGAAGGCACGACACGAGCTCTCCACCACGAGCCTGCGGCGTCAAGTCTGCTGCCTCCGCCTATGTGTGGCACACTCATGGCGGTACAGAGTTGCTGCGCCACCCGGGATCCGCTGCCTCCATGTACGGGCTGCAGCGCTCCAGCTAGTCGAAGCAGCTGCCCCACCCACTATCCACCTCCTCCAGGTCGGGGCTGGAGCGCTCGAGCTCGTGAGTCTCTGCAGGCAGCTGCGCCCGCCCAAGATCCACCTCTCCATGGTCGGAGCTCTCGAGCTGCCCCTGACTTGCTGCGCGCCCAAGGAGAGAAGAACATGGCCAGCAGCCGGAGAAGATGCAATCCGGCAAAAGAGAAGTCGCCTCCTGAAGTAAGGGAGCACGGGGTGGACATCGCGGCGGCTTCATCCCCTCCGTCCTCCATGCTCTGCTCCATGTCCGACCTCTGACGGGAAAGAGAGAGAGAAGAGTAAAGAGGTGAAGAATACGAGAGGACCCGCTGGACCGAACAAACGCGTATTAGGATTGATATTTTGTTTTCTTTTTCGCGGCCAAAAACAGCCACGCCGAGGAGATGCCGGGATGAGCGACACGTAGCAGCGGCGCACGGATGGGCGCACGTACGCGGCGCAGGTAAGCCCCGTCCGCGAACGAGAGGGCTCCAAAATAGTTTCAGCAGTAGCAGCCCACAGAACAGTAGACCCACGAGTAGCCCCAGGCGCGCTGAGACGTGCGGGAAACGTGGTGCACAGGTCAGATCGGACGACCGAAAACAGTTTTATCGGGAAAACGGACGGCCCATAGCGCTAATTGCTGAGAGAGCTCAGTTTAGGCTCGGTTTTACTGTCCTAAAAATGAGGAGTGCCACCATAACGAAAACGATTGAGCCTCACGACCGACCGTGACTTCTTGATAGCCTCCTCTCGCTCCTGCTATATCCCTCGGATCGATACGCTACTGGGCTGGTCTTAGCCGGCCCAAAGAATTGCCAAACAACTGAGAAGGATTCTGCCAGGCCCAAATGCTACAGGAAGCTCCTGCTGTGTGAACACATACAGTTTCCCGACGCAACGACCAGTATTTCTCCCAAGAAGGTGCGGGTTACGAGGGGGATGAAGGATCTGAGAGAGATCTAGAGATGAAGGAAGCAGAGCTGAACAGGAAGAGAGGCTCGGAGTTGGCTATAATCCACCAGAAGCCACCGGCAACAAACTACACTGGAGCTGCTACACCGGAGCCGAGCAAAGCATTGGCCCTCCCGGCTGCTGTAACCCCTCAGAGCCCGAGCACCAAGCAGGAGCCAAAGAGGCCAAAGTTGATCGTAGAGTCAGGGAAGAACACCACAGAAAAGAAGGGAGTACAAGGAAATCTGGAGCAAATTCTGGCACGCCCCGAGGGGTACCGCCGAGCCCAATGAATGCCATATGTTGGAACTGTCGTGGCGTGGGCAAAGCCGCGACAGTGCGAGAGCTTCGCGACTTCGCGAGGCAATTTGCCCCTACCCTTTTATGTATTGTAGAAACTCAAATAAAAGGAGACAGGGTAGAAGCTCTAGCTAGTACTCTCGGATATGATAGTGCTTATGCCGTTGATAGCAACGGTAGGAGTGGTGGTATTGGTCTTTTTTGGAACAGTTCAATAATAATTGAGATACTCGGTTACTCTGAGTACCACTTAGATGTTTCAGTAGAGGAGAATGATCAGGATAAGTGGAGGATGACCTGCGTTTATGGGGAAGCACAGACACACTTACGATCCCGGACATGGGACACGTTGATGAACATTAGTACTTTGAGCACCCTTCCGTGGCTGTGTTGGGGTGATTTCAATGAGGTTCTACGTCCAGATGAACACGAGGGAGTAGGACAGCGTAGCAACGCTCAAATCCAGGCTTTTAGAGATGCTACTGACATTTGCATGTTGCTAGATTTGGGGTATAAAGGAAATTTCTGGACTTTCGAAAAGAAGGTTACTGGAGGTACATACACACGTTGCAGGCTGGACAGAGCAATGGTAAACGCTGAATGGATGGCAAGGTTCCCCTCGGCCTCGATCACGCATCTTACTGGGAGCACTTCCGACCACTCACCTCTGCTGTTGGAACGTAGGGAGGCAGATGTACCTCGTACAGCGAGGACATTTAAATATGAAATTATGTGGGAGCAACATGAGGGCCTAAAACAATTTGTTGCGGAAGGATGGTTAGCCGATGCACCTTGCACTTCGGCCGATCAACTAAATCAGAAATTACTTAATCTATCACAAGGCCTTGTCAGATGGAGTAAAGACAATTTTGGAAGTGTTAGAAAGGAGATAAAACAGCTGAAGAAAGTACTCGAGGAGATGCGAGGAGACCCGCTGAGGATTGCACCATCCCATGTTGAACTCAAAATCAACGAGCGGTTGGTTGAGATGTACCATAGGGAGAAATTATGTGGCGTCAGCGCGCACGGATTCAGTGGCTGTCGGAGGGTGACAGAAACACGAAATTCTTCCATCTCAGAGCTAGTATACGAAGGAAGAAAAATATGGTCAAGGCGCTACAAAACTCACTTGGGGTAATTGTCTCTGACCCGGCTGAGTTAAGAGAGATGGTCAACTCCTTTTATCAAACACTTTATGAAACGGAAGGGGTCCATCAGGTGGAGGCAGTGTTGGAGCATGTTCGGCGGAAAGTAACAGAAGAGATGAACGCCTCCCTTTGTGCACCATACACGAGTGATGAGGTCAAAACAGCATTATTTCAGATGTTTCCAACGAAAGCCCCGGGGCCGGATGGATTTCCCGCTCACTTTTACCAGCGACACTGGGATATATGTGGTGAAGAGGTCACCAATATTGTTCTGAGGATAGTCAGAGGAGAAGAGAGCCTAGAGTGCATCAATGACACAGTTTTAGTTCTCATCCCAAAGGTAACAAACCCCACTGTTTTGGCTCAATTCAGACCTATAAGTCTTTGCAATGTTCTATATAAGATAGCTTCAAAGGTAGTTGCAAACAGACTCAAAGTCATACTGCCAGATATTATATCTGAGGAACAATCTGCGTTTGTACCAGGGAGGCAAATCACTGATAATATCTTATGTGCCTATGAGTGTTTTCACTTCATGAAGCGTTCACGCTCAAAATCTAACAGTTTTTGTGCTTTGAAGTTGGATATGATGAAAGCCTGTGATAGATTGGAATGGAGCTATTTGAGAGCAATCATGACAAAACTTGGTTTTGCAGACCAGTGGATCAAGATTGTTATGGCTATGGTATCTTCAGTTTCTTTTTCGGTTATGCTGAATGGAGAGAGACTTGACTCTTTTTAAACCGACTAGAGGGATTCGGCAGGGAGACCCAATCTCCCCCTACTTATTCTTGATTGCAGTAGAGGGCCTATCGTGCCTCCTGAAATCCAGTTCTCAGTCATCATCTTTGTCAGGTATTAAGGTGGCTCCATCGGCGCCATCGATTAATCACTTGTTATTTGCAGATGACAGCCTGTTGCTTTTCAAGGCTAGCGTAGAGGGATCAGTTGCAGTGTCAAACCTACTGAATACCTACTGTACAGCTTCAGGACAAAGGGTCAACCATGACAAATCATCCATATTTTTTAGCAAGGGTTGCCCGGTCCCGGTCAGAGAAGAGGTGAAAAATCAGCTACAGGTCCAGAATGAATCTTTATCTGAGCGGTATTTGGGAATGCCAACTGATGTAGGTCAGTCAAAGAACGGGACTTTCAAATATTTGAGGGACAGGGTGTGGGAAAAGATCAAAGGGTGGATGGAGAAACTATTGTCTGCTGCGGGAAAGGAGGTGTTGATCAAGTCTGTAGCACAAGCCATCCCGGTCATTTCTATGTCTTGTTTCAGATTACCACGGGGTCTATGTGACAGCATCACATCTATCATCAGACAGTTTTGGTGGGGAAGCAAGCGTGGAAAGAGGAAGCCAAGCTGGGTGGCATGGGACATCATGACAATGCCAAAACATATGGGAGGTCTAGGTTTTCGTGACCTGGAGATCTTTAACCTCGATTTACTTGCACGTCAGGCTTGGAGAACCTTAACCGATGATTCATCACTAGCATCCAAGATCCTTAAAGCAGTATACTTCCCTCATTGTTCATTACTTGAGGCAGAGGTGGGATCTCAACCATCACAGATTTGGAGAGCTATACTTGATGGCCGAGATGTTTTGCTGCAAGGTTTAGTCAGGAGGATAGGAGATGGAGAAACAACATCTATTTGGGATCACAACTGGATTCCAAGGGATAGCTTTAAGCGCCCCATCACCTCCCTCGTCCCAAACCCACCTACGCTGGTGAAACACCTTATTGACGCAACTACGGCTACATGGAAAGAGGAGATGATCAACGCTGTTTTTACCCCATTTGATGCCCAGGAAATCTTGAAGATTCCACTATGCACGCGTCGAGTTGATGATTTTTGGGGTTGGCATGAAGAAAACCATGGAAAGTTCAGCGTCAGGAGCGCTTATCGCATGATACTAAGGACAAAAATCCATCGGGAAGCTTGGTTAAACGAATCAGAAGGTTCATCGCATGTCCAGCATGAGAGTAAGCAGTGGAGCAGCATTTGGCATATCCAAGTCCCGTCCAAAGTCAGAATGTTCGTGTGGAGACTAGCGAGACAGTCCATGCCAACTGGCGAGCTCTTGAATCACCGTAATATGTCATCAGAGGCTAGCTGCAACCTATGTGGGGCAAGAGACACATGGAGGCATGCTCTTCTCACTTGTCCGATGTCAAGCAGTGTCTGGGCGCTGGCTCCAGAACACCTAGTTGAAACCCTTGCACAGGAGGAATGTTCTCATGAATGCTCAAAGGACTGGCTGTTTCACATACATGAGATAATGAACAAGGAAGACTTTGTCAGGACTATTGTTACGGTGTGGGCAATATGGAGCCTTGTGGCGCAAAGGCGATTCACGAGGTCATCTTCCAATCACCAGTGACAGTTAACGGCTTTATCACAAGGTTGATTTCGGAGCTACAAGTGGTACATACACCGAAGATTAAGGCGACTACCGCAAGGACATCCAGGCCGACGCAGTGGCAGCCGCCAGTGGCCAACTGTGCAAAAGTTAATGTAGACGCGGCGGTTTCTCGTCAAGGAGGCTATGGGGCAGTGGCAGCCATTAGTCGCGATGCAACGGGCAGTTTTTTGGGAGCCTCAGTGCTAGCCTTTCGACACCTTGCTGATCCGCAAGTGCTTGAAACACTGGCTGTGCGTGAGGCACTTGCCCTTTCTGATGATCTTTACTTAAGGCGTATTCACGTGGCCTCGGACTGCAAAGGTGTCATAGAAGATATCCAGAAGAAGAATACTCCCAGCTATGGAGCAATCATCCGCGAAATCTTAGTTCATTCAGCATCTTTTGATTTTTGTAATTTCAGTCACGAGTTTAGGAGCTCAAACTTTGAAGCTCACAATCTTGCAAAGCATGCCCTCTCTCTTGGTGGTGGCCGCCATGTCTGGTTAGGGCACCCCGGAGATCTTCCATCCGTCCCTGTAAACATTGTGACGTTTTAATAAAGCTTTGCAAGTTTGCCTAAAAAACATACAGTTTCCCTCACGTTAGGGTTTGTATCCTCCCCGGGCGACGCCGTCGCCGCCGTCGAGACCTGGCTTCCCTGCGCCTTTCCACCGATCCACTGTCTCTCATCCTGATCAGGGAGTTTAGCTCTCGGATCTTGGGAGGATTGCGGGGGGCGGAAGCGTTTTTAGGGTTCGTCTCAGGAAGGCCCGGTTCAATTTGCAATTGGGCTAGGGTTTCGTGATGTCATCAAGCAAAGCTTCGGGGTCGACAACAACAGGCCAGCCGGAGATCGACGATGTGGAATCACTGATGAAGGAATTGGGCTTGAGGGAGGAGGACCTGGACGATGTGGTGTTTGACGAGAAGGAAGCCCCGCCGGCGGCTGCTCGTTGGATTGCTCTTGTCAAGGTTCACACCATCAAATCGTATATTCAATTTTGGTTCTACCGAAACATGCGGGCAGCCTGGGATCTAGCCCAAGAGGTGAAATTCAAACCCTTGGAGGAGAATCTCTACAGGGTACAGTTCTCATGTTTGGGTGATTGGGAAAGAGGCACACAAGAGGGCCCTTGGCACTTTCGGGGGGATGTTGTGATCCTCAAGCCATACGATGGTGTGGCGAAGCCCTCGATAGTTCAACTGGATAGCATTGAGACATGGGCACAAATCCATGATGTACCACCACTATATGCATATCTGGTTCCATCTCTTGCGGCAAGGGTGGGAGAAGTGCTCTTTGCTGAACCTATATCACAGGATTTTGTTGGGAATTTTCATCGTGTGTGGGTGAGGATTGATGCCAACAAACCGTTGAAGAATGATGTTTCCATGATACGAGATGGCAAACTCCAGATCTACCGTGTCAAGTACGAGAAGCTTCCAGACTGGTGTGCTGTTTGCGGCAAGTTGGGACACCAGTATAAGGAGCATGGCACCGGAATACATCCACCATCTGCACTAGTTTTCAAGGATCTGAAGGCAACCTGGACCATGCATAACGGTCCGGGGCCAGGACGCGGACGAGGCCTTGAGGCGGACGCCGGGAGGCCGGGATGGAGGACGCGGTACACGCTCTCAAGTTGATGAAACCGAGTAGATGGAAGAGGATGGGGAGGACATGGAAGCGGACGGGCTAGACATAGAGAAGAATAGAAAGAGAGCACCGGACCAAGCCCATGAAAAACTCCTACTGGAAGCACCACAAAACTGTACAACTGTTTCAGCCCAGGGAAACACAGCAGAGTTGCCGTCCACCATTGCACCACCAAGTCCTAGCGGACAACAAGACCCGAAGAGGACCAAGCTGGCACTGGAAATAGTGAAGAATAATACGTCCAAGCAAGCTGGACAGGGAAAGGAAGACACAAAGTTGGCGGGCTCCTCCGAGGGGCGCCTCCGGGCCCAATGAGTGTCTTCTGTTGGAACTGCCGTGGCGTGGGCAAGGCCGCGACAGTTCGTGAGCTTCGTGACTTTGCGAGGCAACTTGCCCCTACCCTGTTGTGCATTGTTGAAACGCAAATAGAAGGTGCTAGGGTAGAAGTATTAGCTGGAACTTTGGGTTTTGAAAATTCTTATGCCGTTGATAGTAATGGTAGAAGTGGTGGAATAGGTTTGTTTTGGAACAATGAAATAAAAGTTGATATTCTTGGTTATTCTCGTTATCACCTCGATGTCTCGATTGAGGAACAGGGAAAGGACAAGTGGAGGATGACATGCATATATGGTGAGGCTCAAACACACTTGAGGCATGAAACGTGGACTGTTCTTAAAAACATCAGCACTTTGAGCTCCCTCCCATGGCTCTGCATAGGGGATTTCAACGAGGTGCTGCGTCCGGATGAACACCAAGGAGTGGGTCAACGTAGTAATGCTCAGATTCAAGCCTTCCAGGACGCTGTAGATATTTGCATGCTGCTAGATTTGGGGTACAAAGGCAATTTTTGGACCATCGAAAAGAAAGTTTCTGGAGGAAGTTACACAAAATGCAGGCTGGATAGGGCACTTGCCAACGCGGAGTGGATGGCCACTTACCCCTTGGCGTCGATCACGCACCTAACCGGTTCCACCTCTGATCATTCACCCCTGCTACTCGCCTTTGGCAATACGGAAGGCGAAAGAATACGAAAATCATTCAAGTATGAGTTAATGTGGGAGACACATGAGGGGTTCCGGGACACAATTTCTTCAGTCATGACGGGCACCCTTGTACATCAGTGGAAGAGTTGAGGCAAAAACTAACCGATCTTGCTAAGGGGTTGGGACGGTGGAGCACGGATACTTTTGGCAGTGTGAGAAAGGAGATAAAACAGTTAAAGAAGGCCTTGGATGGCCTTAAAGGTGACCCACTGAGGACCAAACCAACACATGTTGAGCTGAAAATTAACGAACGCCTGATTGAGTTGTACCATAGGGAAGAGATAATGTGGAGGCAAAGAGCTAGAATTGAGTGGCTTTCAGAGGGAGACAAGAATACGAAATTCTTCCATCTTCGAGCTAGCCTTCGCCGCAAGAAAAATATGATCAAAGCTTTACAAAACTCACTCGGAGTGGAGATATCCGACCCGGCAGAATTGAGGGAGCTAGCAAACAATTTTTACCAAACGTTATACCAGTCTGAGGGGGTCCAGAATATGAACGCGGTGTTGGATCATGTCCCACGCAAGCTGACGGAGGAGATGAACACATCACTGTCAGCTCCATACACAAACGAGGGAAGTTAAGGTAGCCTTTTTCCAGATGTTTCCCACCAAAGCCCCTGGCCCGGACGGTTTTCCTGCTCATTTTTACCAGCGCCATTGGGATGTATGTGGAGAGGAGGTCACAAGGATTGTTCTGAGAATAGTCCGTGGAGAGGAGAGTCCGGCATGCATCAACGACACGGTGCTAGTTTTCATCCCAAAGGTAACAAACCCCACGGTGCTATCTCCATTCAGGCCTATTAGCCTTTGTAATGTCTTATACAAGATTGCTTCGAAGGTGGTTGCTAACAGATTAAAGGTTATCTTGCCTGACATCATATCGGAAGAGCGATCGGCGTCGTGCACAGGAGGTTGATTACTGATAACATAATTTGTGCATACGAGTGCTTGCACTTTATGAGACGCTCAAGATCGAAAGCGAATGCTTTTTGTGCCCTGAAGCTGGACATGATGAAAGCTTATGACAGGGTTGAGTGGACATATCTGAGGGCCATCATGACAAAGATGGGTTTTGCAGTACAGTGGATTGACATTGTTATGGGTATGGTCTCATCAGTATCTTTTTCGGTCTTATTTAATGGAGAGAAGCTTGATTCTTTTAAACCTACGAGAGGTATTCGGCAGGGAGACCCAATCTCCCCCTATTTATTCTTGATAGCAGCAGAGGGCCTTTCGTGCCTACTCAAAACCAGTTCTCAGTCATCATTGGCAGGTATTAAGGTGGCCCCAACGGCTCCCTAATTAACCACCTTTTGTTTGCAGATGACAGCCTGCTACTTTTCAAGGCGAGTGGGGAGGGATCTCTAGCGGTGTCAAACCTGCTAGCTACTTATTGTAGTGCATCGGGACAAAAGGATCAACAATGAGAAGTCATCAATTTTTTCCAGCAAAGGTTGCCCAGGATCAGTGAGGGATATTGTTAAGGACAATTTGCAGGTCCATAATGAAACTTTGAACGAGCGCTATTTGGGCATGCCCACTGAGGTTGGCCACTCAAAGAACGGTACTTTCAGATATTTGAGGGACCGTGTTTGGGAGAAGATAAAAGGGTGGATGGAGAAGCTACTGTCATCGGCAGGTAAAGAGATATTGATCAAATCTGTAGCACAAGCTATACTTGTCTACTCCATGTCATGTTTCAGGTTGCCGAGAGGACTGTGCGAGAACATTCAATTATCAGGCAATTTTGGTGGGGGGGTAAACAGGGAAGAAGGAAACCGAGCTGGGTGGCGTGGGATATTATGACTAGGCCAAAACACCTGGGAGGTCTGGGTTTTCGTGACCTGGAGGTCTTCAACTTGGCATTACTCGCACGTCAAGCATGGCGGATTATGAATGACGAGTCGTCTCTCAGTACATGATTGCTGAAAGCTGTATATTTCCCTGACAACTCGCTACTGGAAGCCGAGCTAGGTCCTCATCCGTCTCAGATTTGGAGGGCGATTCTTGATGGCCGAGAAATCCTATCACAGGGGATAGTACGGAGGATTGGAGAAGGGGAGACTACAGATATATGGCTGCATAACTGGATTCCTAGGGATAACTACAAGAGGCCCATCACGTCACTCATGGCTAATCCCCCCACCAAGGTGGCGCAGCTGATCAATGCAGCTACGGCCTCATGGAATGAGGAGTATATACGCACTATACTCACACCTTTTGATGCTGCAGTGATCTTGAAGATACCTTTATGTACACGGAGGATTCCAGATTTTTGGGCCTGGCACGAGGAGAGTCGAGGTATTTTCAGTGTGCGGTCATCATACCGAATGATAATGCGGACGAAGCTGGGTCGAGAAGCGTGGATACACGAAGAGGAGGGAACCTCGGTTGGCAAGAATGAGAGCAATATGTGGAGTATGATATGGCACATTCAGGTTCCGTCCAAATTGAGAATGTTTGTATGGCGCCTTGCTAGGCATTCCATGCCCTGTGGGGAGGTTCTAAAGCATCGTAATATGGCAACGACTGACACCTGTATGCTGTGTGGGGTGATGGATACTTGGAAACATGCTTTATTGAAATGCCCAATGGCGGGCGGTGTGTGGGCACTGGCCCTTGATGATCTTGTGCAGGCCATGAGTGAGCGGCAAGAGGACAGGGCCAAGAATTGGCTCTTTGCTATACATAAAATGTTGCCGACAGATTTATTTGAAAGGCTCATAGTGCCACTTTGGGCAATCTGGGGAGTGAGGAGAAAGGCTATCCATGAGGATATTTTTCAGTCTCCAAGCGCCACTAATGGGTTCATCAATAGCTACTTGAGGGATCTCCATGTTATGAAACCCAAGCATCAGATTCCAAGCGCTGCTGCAGCTACTAGGTCCACTCGATGGATCAGGCCGGTTGAGGATACGGCAAAGGTGAATGTGGATGCCGCTGGCTCTCGACACGGCTTCGGTGCCGTTGGTGCCATATGCAGGGATCAGAATGGGATTTTCTTGGGAGCGTCCTCTCTTTTTTTTCAGAAATATAGATGATCCACATACCCTCGAGGCGCTTGCGATAAGGGAGGCTTTAGCTCTCTCGGATGACCTTTATCTTCGGAGGATCCATGTCGCATCGGACTGCAAGGGGGTGGTCGAGGAAGTACGGAAGGAAAATGCAGCAAATTATGGAGCAATTATTCATGAAATAGTAGACCACTCTCTGTCTTTTGATTTCTGTAAATTTAGTCATGAGTTTAGGAGCTCGAACTATGAAGCTCACAACTTAGCGAAACATGCTCTTACTCTCGGTGATGGACGCCATGTTTGGTTAGGGCATCCCGGGAACCTCCCTTTCGTCCCTGTAAACGTGGTGACGGGTTAATAAAGAGTTTCGCGAGGTTGTCTAAAAAAAAAGGAAGCTCCTGCTCGAGCAGAACGCTAGGGCTCCTATTTGGGGGAACCCCTAAACGGCGCTGCAGGCGCCCGTTGGTGCTACCCGGCACTCGCTAGCGACGCCTAGCGGGCTGGCCCACCAATAGACTTGATAAGAAAACGCGAAGTAAAAAACAAAAATATGTTGTCGCTGTGGTTCGAACCCTGCACCTTCATCGATTTTGAAAAAAAGTTCATGGATTGTGAAAAGAGTTCATCGGTTTTGAAAAAGAGTTCATCAATTTAGAAAAAAAGTTCATCAGTTTTGAAAAAGTTCATCGATTCTGAAAAAAAGTTCATGGATTGTGAAAGGTGTTCATCGGTTTTGAAAAAAAGTTGATCGGTTCAGAAAAAAAGTTCACCGATTTAGAAAAAAGTTCATCGATTCTGAAAAATAGTTCATTGACTGTGAAAGAAAGTTCACCGATTTTGGAAAAGAGTTCAATGATTTTGAAAAAAAAACGGTCTTTCAAATTAGCAAAAGAAAAAGAAAAAAACGTTCCGAAAATAAAGAAAAAGAAAAAGAACAAAAAAATAACAAAACCGTTCCGAATAAAAAGAAAAAAGAAATAGGAAATGGAATTGTTATAAGAAGAAAAAGGCAAACAAGCAGTAGATAATAAGCAAGGTAGTCGTGTGGTTAGTACGTGAGGCGAACCAGCGCGAGATCGCACGATCCATTCCCATCGAAAGCGCTCCTTTTTGGGGGAGCTCCTAGTTGGCGCTGTAGGCGCCCGTTGGAAAAGTGGCGCCTACAGCGACCAGCAGCGGGCCGCGGCCCAATTAAAACATTGCTGTAGCGATTCGTGAAAAGTGGCGCCTACAGCGACCAGCAGCGGGCCGCGGCCGAATTAAAACATTGCTGTAGCGATTCGTGAAAAGTGGCGCCTACAGCGACCAGCAGCGGGCCGCGGCCCAATTAAAACATTGCTGTAGCGATTCGTGAAAAAAAAAAACCCTACGATCCATTCCCATCGAAAGCGCTCCTTTCTGGGGGAGCTCCTAGTTGGCGCTGTAGGCGCCCGTTGGAAAAGTGGCGCCTACAGCGACCAGCAGCAGGCCGCGGCCCAATTAAAACATTGCTGTAGCGATTCGTGAAAAAAAAAAACCTAAGATTATTCCTGTAGCGATTCATCAATACCAGAGTTCGAACCCCGAGCACCAGGGTTGAGAGCAGTCGCTCGTAACCACCAGGTCAAAATCATTCAGTTAACCACAAAAAGGAAAAACCTGTATTTGACCCTTCCTCTAATTAACATATAATATATATCTAGTGTAAATTATTTTAAAACTAAAGTATAAACTAGAAGCAAAATTCTATAAAAATACTGAAATAATGTACGAAATTGCAAAATAAATAAATAAATAGAAATTCAAAAGAGTTCGTGTAAATGAAAAAGAGTTCAGCGATTTAAAAAAAATCATCGAATTTGAAAAAAGTTCATCATCTCGAGAAAAGCTCACAAATTTAGAAAATAGTTCATCAATTTTAAAAATAAGTTCATCAACTTTGCGAAAAAGTTCATTGAATTTGAAAAAAGTTCACTGAAAATTCAAAACAAAAGTTCATCGATTTGAAAAAAGTTCATCAAAATTAAAAAAAGTTCATCACAATTTAAAAGAGTTCATGAATTTTCAAAAACAAAAATTAACAAAATTGACAAAAGTTCATTGAATTGAATAAAAAACAATCAATTTTGAGAAGAAAAGTTCATCCATTGTAAGAAAATTCCCGAATTTGAAAAGAATCATCAAACCTGGAAGAAGAAAAAAAGGAAAAAATAGAAACACAAAAAAACGAAAAAAGGAGAGAGGAGAGAGGAGAGAAGAAATAAGAAACGTCGGAAGAACTGAAAATCAAATCGGGCATGCTGATGCAGTTGTTATTGCAGCGTAGTTCGACCCGTGAGGTCCAAGGTTCGATTCTCTTCGCGCTACAGTTTTTGCGGTTCAGAAAAAAAACAGAAAACGGGGGCGAGATGGGCCGGCCCGCGAGTAGCTGCTGCAGGCGCCGGTTAGCAAAAACAGTAGGAACCGGCGCCTGCAGCGCTAAATAGGAATTGCCCCTTTTTGGTCCTCACTGCAGAAAGAAAGAAAAGGAGAAGATGGGCCAGGCCCAGCTAACGCGGCTGCAGGCGCTGGTTTGCAGAAACAACTGTAACCGGCGCCTGCAGCGCTAAATAGGAAATGCCCAATTTGGCATAGTATGCACCCGGAAGCGGGAGCTCCTAGTCGGCGCTGCGAGCGCCGGTTAGCGCTATCAGCGCTCGGAGCGGGAGCTAGCGGGCCGGCCCAATCGAGGAGAAAAAACAGTAAAAAACGTAATGGTATAAGCATGCAAAAACTGGAATTCGAACCAACCACTAGCAACGTAACGCCCGAACCAACAGACCGAGATGCTAAATAGGAATTGCCCCTTTTTGGTCCTCACGGCAGAAAGAAAGAAAAGGAGAAGATGGGCCAGGCCCAGCTAACGCGGTTGCAGGCGCTGGTTTGCAGAAACAACTGTAACCGGCGCCTGCAGCGCTAAATAGGAAATGCCCAATTTGGCATAGTATGCACCCGGAAGCGGGAGCTCCTAGTCGGCGCTGCGAGCGCCGGTTAGCGCTATCAGCGCTCGGAGCGGGAGCTAGCGGGCCGGCCCAATCGAGGAGAAAAAACAGTAAAAAACGTAATGGTATAAGCATGCAAAAACTGGAATTCGAAGCCACCACCTAACGTATAGCAACGTAACACCCGAACCAACAGACCGAGATGCTAAGCTAGTAAACTAGCAGAAACGTGTAACATTTAACCCGACCTCTACAGATATTATTTGAAAAAGAAATTCACAAAAAAAACCACGAATTCTGAAAAAAGGTTCGTGACAAATGGAAAAATATCATCAATTTCGGAGAAACCTTCAACCATTTTGAAAAAAGTTCACAAATTTTAAAAATAGTTCACTATTTTCGAAGAAAAGTTCCTCGAATTTGAAAAAAGTTCATCAAATTTCAAAAAAAGTTCATTGAATTGAAAAAAAGTCATTGATTTTCAAAAAAGTTCATCCAAATTAAAAAAGTTCATGGGTTCCGAAAGAAAGTTCATGGATTCCAAAAAAAAATTCATCAAATTTGTAAAAGTTCATACAATTTTACAAAACAAATTATTGAATTTCAAAAAAAGTTCATCAAATATTAAAAAAAGTTCACCGTAATTTAAAAAAGTTCACTAAATTTGACAAAAGCTCGTCGGATTTCAAAAAAAATTCGTCGATTCAGGAAAAGTTCATTGATTTCCGAAAACGTTCACGAATTTAAAGAAAAAGTTCATTGATTTTAAAAAAGCGCGCTATAGAAAAACAAAAAAAGTTGAGAAATAAAGAAAAAGGAATAAACCGAACTGAAGAACTAATAAAAAGAAGAAAACGCACTCTTTTTGGCGTTTTCGAAGCACAAGAAGGAGAAAGATGGAATGGGCCGGCCCATCTTGGACTGCTGCAGGCGCCCGTTTGCAAATTGTACTGTAACGGGCGCCTGCAGCGTCAAATAGGTACAAACGGGCGCCTGCAGCACTCCGCGCTGGGCCGGCCCATTACTGTGTATTCTCGTCGTACGAGAAAAATGGGTGCGCTCACTGAGAATCGAACTGTAGACCGCATAGTTGCAGCTTCGTTCGTCCCACCACCGCGCCAGTAAGCGGGATATCATAAAGATCAACTCTTTAACACTTTAACTCCTTGGATCTCTCTTTTTTCTTTTTTCTGTTTCTTTTTTTCGTTTTCCTTTCTTTCATTTTCGTTTTCTGTTTTTCCTTTCTTCTTCTTCCTGGTTTATTCCCTCATCAATTTTTTTTCGTTTTTTCTCTTTTCTTAAATGCGTGAACTTGTCAAATCGATGTTGTTTTTGTTTTCAGAATCTATGAATTTTTTCTATTTTAGTTAACTATTTTAACAAATGATGATTTTTTTCAAATCCAATGAGTTTTTTTCAAATTTGATGAACCTTTCCAATTTGATGAACTTTTTTCAAATTCAAAGAACTATTTTTCGAATTTGATGAACTTTTCTCAAATACGATGAACTTTTTTTAAATTTCATTAAGAATTTTCAAATTCGATGAACTCTTTTTCAAATCCGATGAACTTTTTTTAATTCATGAACTTTGTCGAATTTCAGTGAACTTTTTTCAACTTCAATGAACCTTTTCCAAATTTGATGAAGAATTTTCAAATCCGATGAACTCTATTTCAAATCCAATGAACCTTTTCCAAATTTGATGAAGAATTTTCAGACCCGATGAACTCTATTTCAAATCCAATGAACTTTTCTTAAATTTGATGAAATTTTTACAATTCAGTGAACTTTTTTTCAAATCCGATGAACTTTTTTCAAATCTGTGAACTTTTTTCAAACTCATTGTCGTTTTCATTGTTGTGAACTTTTTTTTACAAAATTTGTGCCCTTCTTTTCCATTTTATGAACGTTTGTTTTTGAATTCATGAACTTATTTGAATACATGAACCTTTTTTACATTTGCCAACTTTTTTATGCATGTTCGTCAACTATCCAAAAAATTTATATTTTTTCCATACATTCACGTTTTTCATCAATGTTTTCAAATATTTCGAGAGATAAGTAGCGCTGCGGTGTCGGTTCTTAAACTGGGTCACGCTGTAGTGAATCACTAACAGGTAGTAGGTGTACGGGTTCGCTTAAGTAGAAGATGATGTAAGGTCGCGAGTTCGATTCAGACAGATACACCTTTTTATCGCTCGTTTTTTAGCGTAAGACAGCGATCCTCGTGAGGGTAGTAGCGAGGGAGCCTTTGTTTGGGCCGGCCCATACGCGCACCGCGCGTGAGCGCTGATTTCCCTAGCCGGCGCCAAAGGCGCTGACTAGGAGGTCCCGAAGCCATTTGGGTGACGCATGAGCGGCGGCAGGACAACCCTTGTTTTTCTTTTCTCTTTTTTAGTTTTTTCCTTTTGTTTTTGTTTTTTCTTCGTTAAATAATTCATGATTTCAAAAAAAACAAATTCAAAAAAATTACAAATTTTCTAAAAATCTGTGGTGCCCAAAATTGGCCTTGATTTCGAATAATGTTCACGAATGTAAAAAAAGTTGATTATTTCAAAAATTGTTCATGAATTAAATGTTATTCAAAAATTGTTCGCAATTCAAAAATTGTTCATGAATTAAAAAAATCATGAATTTAAATATGTACATTTAATCGAAAAGTGTTCACGGTTTCGCAAAATGTCGGCGGCTAGAAAATGTTCACGAATTCAAAAAAGTTCACAACTTAAGAATATAAAAAAATCATTTGGAAGAAAAAAAAATATTGTTCATGAACATTTTTTGAATATTGATGTACGTTTTTTTATTAGATGAACAAAACTGTACAAGCTCAAAGCGGCTGCAACTGAGGGGCGAAAGTGGAGTTGTCAGTGCCAGTTGCATGTCCACCACTAGACATGCAACTATACAAATATTTTTTCTGTTTCACATTTTTTTTCATTTTTTATACATGCAATGAACATTCAGAAATACATGACGACATTTTCCAAATATAAAGTGAATAGTTTCGAATACATTGTAACCACTTTTGTGAATACTTTCTTTCAAATATGCAACTAATATCCTTAGAAACATGTCGTGATTTTTTTTACGAATGTTTTTTTAATACACGGTGAACATGTTTTTAAATACTTGAAGAACATTTTTCAAGTTTGTACCTATATTTTTTAAAATTTTCCGGTGTATAATATTTTTCCTTAATTTTAGCCATCTAACATTTTTTAAAGTAATTTGTTATTTTTTTCTGAAGTGTTAAACAAGCCGAGGCACAAAACGGGGCCTGGCCTGTGCGCCAAAGGCTTCCTCCCGGCCAAATGGGAAAAACAACGAAAAAAACCTCACTCAAAATCGGAATACGGTGCACGTTCCTCTATCATCCGGTGCATATCTTCTCCTTTTTTTAAGAATATACGTGTGTTCTTTTTTTTGCCGGTAATATACTTGTGTTCTCCTACCACATGCTCTCGTACCACATAACACATTCAGCCTAGCAATAAAGTACGTAAATACAAAGGCTTATACGTAAAGTAGTTGTTCCTGTTTCTTCACAAAATTACACAGAAAGCACAAACAAAAGGAGAAAACGAAAGCACGTCTTGAAGCGCCATACAATGCACCCCATGCCAGCCCATCTTAACAAGCCCAACAACGCACAACCCCAACCCACAGTAAAACAACATGGGCAAATCGGGCAAACAACATACGGGATGACGTCAGCCTGCCATCAGCTAAATGAGACATAACTATATCTCATTCAACCGAGCTCCGGGCGCTCCCTTCGCGAAATGTCAGCCTTGAGTCCAGCATCTCCGACACAGTTGACAATACTAATTTTCTTTTGCTATAATCTAGAGGGTTGGAGGGTCATACCTGCCTAATGGCATGTCAATCCTCGGCTCGCTGGCTGAGGACGAGGACGTCGGTGTACAGTAGCGGGTTGAGGATGCGGGAGATGGGATCCGGAGGAGCCTTCTATTTCGGATGGAGGAGGCGGCGGCTACCACTAGTAGAAAAAGGCCCATTTGTCCCGGTTCCAGAGGCCCATTAGCCCCGGTTCTGGAACCGGGACTAAAGGGTCGGAACTAAAGCCCAAAACCTTTAGTCCCGGTTCGCTTACGAACCGGGGCAGAAGGGTCTCCACGTGGCCGCTGCGGGGAGCCCAGGCAGGAGGGCCTTTAGTCCCGGTTGGTAACACCAACCGGGACCAAAAGGCATTCAAGCGTCGGCAGCTGGCAGTAGCTGGGGTTTTTGTTTTTTAAGGGGGGGGGGGGGGTAGGGGGGTTTGGAGGGTTAATTTAGGGGTTTCATATTGTGTTAGCTAGCTAATAGAGAGAAGTGTCCTCTCTTTCTCCGTGCTTGGTAGACGCTATCTACTATATGTATAGAGAGAACTCGACACGCTAGCTAGTAAGCAGATGAAGGAACCATTAAGTACACAAGATCGTCATGAACATATACAGAGTGAAGTGATCAACCTCTCTTTCTCCGAGAGATTGGTCGAACAACAAGTTTTCGTATATCTATCCGACGTTACTAGCTGCATATATACAATATAAGATCTCTTACAATCCCTAACATCTAATGTCAAATTCCGCATGGTATTCTCCGGCTTTATTTATGACATGGTCAAGAAAGAATCCCGTCAATTCCTCTTGAATTGCTCGTATGCGATCATGTGGTAGGATTTCATCCCGCATCTGCCAGATCTAATTTAAAGAAGGGGGTCAATACATATATATGAATGAAACTCAACATAAATTATGGTAATAAAATAAAATTGTAAATATTATTGCTTACGTACTTCATATTGTTTTTCAGAGTAGCCCCGCTAACAGGTCGAGTGGCGGATGAACTCGCAAACGTAGTATCCACAAAAATCATTCCCGCTTTCCTGCCACAAGCACTTTACGAGAAATAGAGTTCAATCAAGCATGATAGATGGTATTGATGAAACTAGCTAAATCAATGGGAGATGCGCGGAACTAGCTAGTAGTACTTACTTTCGGGTGTGTAAATCGCAGCTCCCCCGGCAGTCCCGGAGCTATTGCGGTGAACTCTTTCCAAACCCTGCCAGATAAAGAAAATAATTACTTGATATCAGGAAATGAACAAAGTTGCCGATATGGTGCGATAATGATCGAACTTACTTCTAGAGTATTTCAGTCATGTCCGCATAGTCCTGGGGTTCTTTCCTTCTCGAGTCTAAGATGGTTACTACTCCCCGGTGAAGCTTAATCTCTAGCAGAATAAAGTGAAATCTGCGCACGCATGCATAACTCATCAATTACATTACTATAACCTCGAGTAATAAGGGAAACCGAATATATATGCACAAAACAGTAACACTCACTTGAAGTTGTAAGGAAAGAGTATTTTATTTTTGTTTTGATTTTTGAGCAGCGATTGTAGCAAGTTGTCCTTGGTTTCTGTGACATTGTGTTTAACCGTTCATTAATGTATGACATTTGGGTTAATGAACCCAATGTCATAGATTTGTGCTTTTCTGCATTCGACGATCTCCAATCTGCATAATATAGTGAGGATAACTATATATACATGCAATGAAAGAGCTGAGCTATATATAGAGACTTAATTACAGAAGTAGTACTTACAAACAGTAGCAAGTTAAGAGTGTTTTGTCGAGGGCCTTTTGATTGAATAACTGGAATAACTCGTCAAATGCAACAGACAACTGATCCATTCCGACGAGGTCGTGCTCATCTTTAATTCTCAGCGTCAAAGTATCCTTCCCAGACTCGCTGTGGGTTTCCATGTACCATTCATGGAATCTTCGCATCATTATTGTTAGAGGAGGATGATCAGGTTTGACGAGAGGCTTCCCGTACTGGTATCTGAATTCGTCCACCTCCGTTGTTTCAAACACCACATTATCGCTCAGGTAATCAGCAGGATTGGTACCGGGCACCATCCCCGACAGATTAGCAACGATATCGCTAGACACTTTGAGCGGGGGGCATGATTGGTTCGCCTGTTCGTCGAGCTGGGGATTTTTTTTCCACTTCTTCGTCCTGCTAACCTTTTATCACTGGAAGTAGTTCCCGAGTGTCGCGCATCTTGATATGTCTTCTTAAGACAGCGGAAATAGTTGGAATCCGGCGGAGGCGGTGGTGGTCGCTTCAGGGCATCGATAGTGCGCTTCGCTTTCACCGGATCTATCATCTCCTTCGGAGGTGGAGGTTTATTTAAAAAAAAAGCCCCTCACTTCACTAGTAGAAAAGGGGGCAATGGTCCAGGCCGGGTCAGCCCATTAGTCCCGGTTCAGTCCAGAACCGGGACCCATGGGGGCATTGGACCCGGTTCGTGAGCCCCGGGGGCCGGGCCACATGGGCCATTGGTCCCGGTTCGTCTGGACCTTTGGTCCCGGTTGGTGGGACGAACCTAACAATGGGCCTCGCCTCACAACCCACCACCATTGGTCCCGGTTGGTGGCTTGAACAGGACCAAAGGCTGCCCTTTAGTCCCGGTTCATGCCACCAACCGGGACCAATGAGGTGCCTATATATACCTCACGTGAAGCAGAGCACACTGCTCTGTTTTTTCTGGCCGCCGAGGGGAGAGGGCTTGGTGGTGCTCTAGCTCACATCCTATGCACACGAGGTGTTTGATGGAATGCCCGAGCCATGCTACTTAACTTTCTCCTCTCCAAGCTCGACCTCCAAACTCCATTTTCCTCAATATTTGTTTAGGTTTAGCGGTCTGTCACGTCCCGTCTCCGTCTTCACCGCCGTCGATCGCCCGCGCCGATCTCATCGCCGGCACCACCGTGGTGAGCCTCTTATTCTTATCTTCTTTTTGAAAGGAAAAATATTCTTACTTGTATGTTTAGATAGATACTTGTATTATTTTCTTACTTTTATTATTGTATCTTATATAGTGCGATGGTTTTGGTATCCGCCCCGTCGGCCCTAAATCTGTCTAAGATTCTGATGTGGTATATATTATCTTTTCATAACTATTGGTTCATTTATTGTTTATGAAAATTATGCCGACCAACGTGACATAGATTTTATTTATCTAGGAGGTTGTTGAACCGGAAATTCCAACCGACCCTATTGTCGAGAGGTTAAATTTAGTTGAAGAAGAAAAAAAATTCTTGAAGAAAAAAATAAGAAAAATTGAGGAGGAGAAGAAGATATTGGAGTTGCATGTTGCGGATGTCGTCGATGATCACAACATCAAGATGGATGCAATGCGATTGAAGATTAGAAAGATTAGAAAATATGCCATTCATACCGAGGCTTGGTATCATTATGCCGTTGGATCAGTTGTTACCTTGGTTGCGATTATGATCGCATTTGTTTTCGCATTGAAATGTTTTACATAGTTTCAATGTATGGTTTAATTAATTTAGATGCTCTGCAGAGCTTTATGTTGTTAGATGAGAACTATGTATGTACTTTGGTTTTAATGTGATGATGAACTTCTATTAATTTGATCACTTAATTATCTATTCATGATGTTCTGTAATGATTTTTGACACACTTAATTATATATAATGCACGCAGATGAACCGGCAATGGATGTCCGCTTCGATGCAGCCACCGAGTTTGGAAAGCACACATATTATGGTTACATATAGTGGACATATGGAAACAAAATAAATAATGCAGAAAACAAAACAAAAAAAAACTGTAAACAAAATAAAAATAGCAACAATAAGTATTTTGTTGTAAGTAGAAACAAAATAAAATAAATAAATCAAGAAAGAAAACAAAAAAAGTGTTTCAAATTTGAAAACTAATGGCACTAACAGAAAGTTTATAATTTTTCTAAAACTAAAAGCAAAAAGAATTAAAAAATAAAGCAAAAAAACAAAATAAAATAAATAATGCAGAAAACAAAACAAAAAAACTGAAAAAAAAAATAAAAATAGCAACAATAAGTATTTTGTTGTAAGTAGAAACAAAATAAAATAAATAAAGCAAAAAGAAAACAAAAAAATGTTTTCAAATTTGAAAACTAATGGCACTAACAGAAAGTTTATAATTTTTTTAAAAATAAAAGCAAAAAGAATTAAAAATAAAGCAAAAAACAAAAGAAAATAAATAATGCAGAAAACAAAAAAAACTGGAAAAAAATAAAAAATACCAACAATAAGTAAAGAAAACAAAAAAAATTGCCTCCTACTGGGCCCCCACGGCCTGAATACGACTAGAAACCCAACAATGGGCTAGGATTCAGGCCCGTAGTAAGCCCAGTAGGCCCACGGGCACATAGAGATAGATTAGGCCCTAAAGCCTGCTTTAGAGGGGAGCTCGAGAGGGTTGGCGCATCGCACCTTATAACCAGGTGCGGCTCTCTCTCAGCTAGCGAGGTGGGACTAAACTCCCACCACCACGCCGTTGTGCAAGGCCCATTGGTCCCGGTTGGTGGCACCAACCGGGACTAAAGGGGGGCATTGGTACCGGTTGGTTCAACCTGGACTAAAGGGGTGCATTAGTCCCGGTTGGTTCTACCAACCGGTACCAATGCCCCCCTTTAGTCCCCGTTGGTGCCACCAACCGGGACCAAAGGCCGCCGCTTCCCGCCCTTTGGGCTGCTGAAAATTGGCCTTTGGTTCCGGTTGGTGCCACCAACCAGGACTAAAGGTGGCATTAGTCCCGGTTGGTGCGACGAACCGGGACCAAAAACTGGTATATTAGTAGCACTTAGGAAAATTTGACGAACTCATCGCCATTGCCCCAGCCCGCCCGATGATGCCGAAGCTCATCGATGCCGCCAGTTGCCCAGATCGACGCCGTCCATTGCCCCCGCCGCCCGCCGTCGCCTTGACCGCCGTCACCGTCGCCCGTGCCTGCGCCGTCGCCGTCGTCGCCGACGTCGTCCCAGAGCTCAACGCCATCGCCGCCTGACGCCGTCCCCTGCCCCGCGCCCACCGCCTCTGCCTCAGGCCGGCCCCGACCTCGCCGTCGCCGACGCCGCCCATACCCCTGCCCTGCCCCCTGCCGCAAAATATAAATATAAATATAAATATATATATATATATATATATATGTATGTATGTATGTATGCTTTTTTTGTATGTATGTATGCTTTTTTGTATATACATATATATATATATATATATATATATATATATATATATATATGTATGTATGTATGTATGCTTTTTTTGTATGTATGTATGTTTTTTTTTGCATCGAAATGTATGCTTTTTTTTGCTAGGTAGGAAAGTATGTATGCTTTTTTTGTATATATGTATGTACGTATGCTTTTTTTGTATGTATATATGTATGTATGTATGCTTTTTTTTGTATGCATATATGTTGATGAAATATGAACAATGCATTAGGCAAAACCTTTACTTTTTTCGAGATTTTCTATTTGAACATTTTTTTTTAAAAACAAGCAATACTAAAAGAATGAGAGGAAAAAGGAAAATAAGAAGAGGAAGAAAGGAGGAGAAGAGGAGAAATAAATAAGATGAGAAAAAAGAAGAAAAAGAAGAGGAGAAGAAGAAAGGAATAGACGAGAAGAAGGAAAAAATATTCTATTTTTTCTTCTTCTCCTCTTTTTTTTTCTTTTTTTCTTCGATCTTCTCCTCTATTCCTTTTTTCTTCTCCTCTTTTTATTTCTTCTTTGTTTTCTTATGTTTTATCAGGTATATCGTCGTCGATAACTTCAACACGTGGGGGGGCGGGGTCGACCCCTCCCCAATAATATTATTTTCATGTACGTATGTCGTGTCGATATAAACTCCCGATAACTTCAACACGTGGGGGGGGGGGTCGATATACCCCCTCCCGATAACTTCAACATGAGGGGGGGTCGATATACCCCTCCCGATAACTTCAACACGTGGGAGGGGGCGATATACCCCCTCCCCGATAATATTATTTTCCCATGTACGTATGTCGTCCTTGTCGATATAAACCCCTCCCGATAACTTCAACACATGGGGGTGACGGTGGACAAAATAACGGAGGGATTTGAGGACCTCCGGCTTGACCACCCTACCGGTGAAGGGGAGACTCGGCTGGGTTCTGCTCTGAAGACTCCATGCCTATGGCGGAAGGAGCTCATCAACCTTCCGAACTGGACGCCTCCTCCTCCTCCGGCGAGTCAGGGCACTCCGCCTCCTCCACCGCCTCCTCCTCCGGCAAGTGACGATCAGGGCAGTCGGCCTCCTTCTCCGGCGCGTGGCGGCACTCCGCCTCCTTCTCCGCCTGTGTCGGCGCGCCCGAGCAGCCAGCAGCCTCCGCCTTCTCCGCCTCGCCAGCAAGGGCGGAAGAGACCCGCCGCCGCCCCGGCTTCTCCGGCGCGTCATAGTCCTTCTCCTCCGCCTCGTAAGCAAGCACGAAAGAAGACAGCCGCAGCCGCTCCGGCTCCGGCGTCTAGCAGTACAGCCAGAGGCGAGAGGCAATACAGATACGGTCCACGTCTCAAGCCTCTAGAGAAGTTACCGTACGAGATGACCGTGGAGGAAAACAAGAAGATCGTGCGGACCGAAGTGAAGGACTTCTTTGAAGGGTTGAAAGCGCAGAGACATCCACCTCCGGAGGAGAAGATAGATCCGGTGAAAGTGAAGCGTACTCTGGCTGCCCTAAGGAAACCACCAAAGTCTCCGCCGAAAGGCAACTATGAGAGCATCCTTGAAAAGTCATTTGTCCAAGCGAAGCGGTCTGCAAATCTTGTCACCGATCAAAGGTTAGCGAGCGACGAGCTGGGAAAAAATTGCCATTTCGGCGAACAAGCGAACCAATCGCTCCCCCCGCTCTAGGTGTCCGAAGATAGCGTCGCTAATGATCCGGGCGGGATGGTGCCGGGTTATAACAATCCTGCAGATTACCTGCCCGACGATGTACATTATGATTTCTTGGAGGCGGACGAACCCAGATACGTGTGCGGAAGCCTATCATCAAAGATGAAAGATCTCTAACAACGTTGATGTTCAGATTCCATAATTGGTACATGAAAACCTGCAGAGAGTCTGAGGGGAGGAATATTTTGACGCTGAGAGTTAGAGAGGAGCATGACCTCGTTGGAATTGAACAGTTGAATGTTCCATTTGAGGAGTTCTTCGCGTTTTTCAATCTAAAGGCCCTCGATAAATTAATGGTCACTTGCTACTGCCTGTAAGCAGTACTACTTCTGTCATTAATTAAGTCTCTATATATATATAGGTCAGCTCTTTCATTGCATGTATTTTTAATTATCCTCACTATATTAATTATGCAGATTGAAGATCGCCGAATTGAAGAAAAGACAAGTCGGTGATATTGGGTTCATTAACACAAATCTCATAGATGTATTTATGGCTAAATCTCATGCCAAAGATACCGAGGCCAAGCTACTACAATCGTTTCTATTACATCAAAATAAAGCTATAATACTCTTCCCTTACGAAGTCAAGTGAGTGTTACTGTCTTGTGCATCCCTTATTAGTCGAGGTTGTAGTAATGTAATTGATGAGTTATGCATGCTTGCACAGGTTCCACTATATTCTTCTAGAGATTAAGCTTGAGCAGGGACAAGTAACCGTCTTAGACTCGAGACGAAAAGATCCCACGGAGTATGCGGACTTGACTAAAATTCTAGAGAAGTAAGTTAAACCGATCATTATCGCACCATATCGGCAACTTTGTTCATTTCGTGATATCAAGTAATTGTTTTCTTTGTCTGGCAGGGTTTGGGAAAAATTCACCTAAAAAACTCCGGGACTGCCGAAGAAGCCGCAATTTAGATACCCGAAAGTAAGTACTATTGTAGCATGTTCCACGCATCTCCTAGTGATTCAAGCGCTAGTTTCATCAATACCGTTTAGCATGCTTGCTAATTATCAGTTTGATTGACCTCTATTCCCTGTAAAGTGGTTGTGGCAGGAACAAGGGAATGATTACTGTGGATACTACATTTGCGAGTCCATCCGCCACACGACCTGTGAGCGGGGCTACTCTGACAAACAATATGAAGTGTGTAAATAATAATATTCACAATTTTATTTTATTATCATCATTTGTGTTCAGTTTCATTTATTCATATATATGTATTGACCCCTTCTTCAAATTAGATGTTTCGGATGCGGGATGAACTACTACCACCAAATCGTATGCGAGCAATTCAAGAGGAATTGGCGGCATTCTTTCTTGACCACGTGATCGCTAAAGACGGAGAATACCATGTGGACCCTTAGTTTGTTTGGAATTAGGAGATTATATTGTAAGAGATAATTATATTGTATATATGTAGCCAGTAGCGTCGGATAGATATACGAGAACTTGTTGTTCGACCAATCTCTCAGAGAAGGAGAGGTGGTCGATATCACTTCTGTCTGTATGCATATGTGTTCATGTCTGCTTCCTTCATTTGCTTACTAGCTAGCTAGAGTGTCTAGTCCTCTGTATACGTATATATATAGTACGTAGCGTCAACCAAACACGGAGATAAGAGAGGACAATTCTCTCTATTAATTAGCTAGCTAACACAAACACCTAAATTAACCCCCCAAAACCCCCTAAACCCTCCCCCCCCCCTTTCAAAACAAAAAACAAAAACACCAGCCATCGAATGTCGACGTGGAAGCCTTTTGGTCCCGGTTTATGTCACCAATCGGGACCAAAGGCCCCCCTGCCTGGCCTGCCCAGCGGCCACGTGGATGCCCATCATCTGTCCCGGTTCGTAAGAACCGGGACTAAAGGTGGGAGGCATTAGTAACGACCTTTTAGTCCCGGTTCAAGAACCGGGACTAAAGGCCCTTATGAACCGGGACAAATGCCCTGTTTTCTACTAGTGCTTGGGCACGACATATCTCCTTGTTTTCCTTCTCGGTCCCCTCATATGGTAACTTTTCCGGAGCCTTGAGAGATGGACCGTATCTGAATTACCTCCCGCCTCTGCTTGTACTGCTAGCCGCCGGAGCGGCGTCGTCTCTCTTCCGCCATTGCTTACGAGGCAGAGAAGGAGGTGTAGTACGCTGATAATCCCCAAGTGCAAGGAATCATCGTAGCACTTTCCAAAGGTGGAAGTGATAAGTATGGAGTGTCAAACCCACAAGGAGCTAAAGGTAAGATCAATATTCTCTCAAGCCCTATCTGCCACTGACACGACTCTACGTGCACCCGACGTTTGCTTCCAACTAGCAACGAGAAATAAAACTATGTTGTGGGTATGAAGAGGATAACTTTGTATGATATCGGAGAGCTAAAATATAAAAGTAGGTGCTGTTATCATAAAGTTAGAATATATTACTAAATAATATAAATAGCGAGTGTGGAATAATGGTGGATCGGTGTGCGGAATTGTCCTAGGCAATTGTTAACAAGACCGATAATCACTATTGTAGTTTCATATGAGGGAGAGGCATAAGCTAACATACTTTCTCTACTTGGATCATATGCACTTATGATTGAAACTCTAGCAAGCATCCGCAACTACTAAAGATCATTAAGGTAAAACCCAACCATAGCATTAAAGCATCAAGTCCTCTTTATTCCCATACGCAACAATCCCTCTTACTCGGGTTTGTGTTTCAGTCACTCACCAACCCACTATAAGCGAATCATGAACATATCGCAACACCCTAGAGCGGGAATCCCTCACGCTTGCGCGACACGGAGGGCACCATAGGACAGCACCAAAGTAAAACATACAACTCATACCAATCTAGATCGTCAATCAACCCAAAGACAAAAGATATCTACTCAAAACATCATAGGATGGCAACACATCATTGGATCATAATATGTGGCATAAAGCACCATGTTCAAGTAGGGATTACAGCGGGGTGCGGGAGAGTGGACCGCGTAAAAGAGATGAGGATGGTGATGTTGATGAAGACGATCACCGTGGCGATGATTCCCCTCCCGATGGCACTCCGGCGCCACCGGAAGAGAGGAGGAGAGGTTCTCCCCCTTGTGCTTCCTCCTTCATGGCCTCCACCTTCTGGTCCTTGGCCTTCATGGTGATGAAGACCCCTCCGGGATACTCCTCCATGGCCACCGGTGATGATGGCCCCCTCCGGCAGGGTGCCGGAGAGGGCCTAGATTGATTTCTCGTGGCTACAGAGGCTTGCGGCGGCGGAACTTCTGATCTAATCTCCGTTCTGGAAGTTTTAGGGTACGAGAGTATATATGGGTGCAGGGAGGACGTCGGTGGACTTCCGGGCTGGCCACGAGGTAGGGGGCGCGCCCCCACCCTCGTGGGCAGCCCGGGACTCCCCTGGTGAGCTTCCTGTACTCAATGGGCTTCTTCTGGTCCAAAAATAGGTTCCGTGAAGTTTTAGGCCTTTTGGACTCCATTTGATATTCCTTTTCTTTGAAACACTGAAATAGGCAAAAAACAACAATTCTGGGCTGGGCCTCCGGTTAATAGGTTAGTCCCAAAAATAATATAAAAGTGGAAAATAAATCCCAATATTGCCCGAAACAGTAGATAATATAGCATGGAGCAATCAAAAATTATAGATATGTTGGAGACATATCAGGCATCCCCAAGCTTAATTCCTGCTCGTCCTCGAGTAGGTAAATGATAAAAAGATACTTTTTGATGCGGAATGCTAGTAAGTCCTTAAGTTTGATCAATGATAATTCCAATCACTTTTTCTAGCATCAATATGTGTCATAATAGCGGCTTATCTCATAAAACTTTTCATGATCAAGTAACAATCTATTCACAATATCAAGCATGGTTCAGAACTTCATTAAGAACTAACAAACTATAATCTCAGTCATTGAAGCAATTGCAATTTATCATAACATCAGAAAGAGTGAAGAATAGAGCTTTTCAGCAAGTCCACATACTCAACTATCATATAGTCTTCTACAATTGTTAACACTCACGCTATACTTGTGGTTATGGAGTTACAGCCGGACACTGAGAAAGATAGGGGCTTATTGTGTTTCCTCCCAACGTATTCACCTTTAGGTGATGTCAACAATAATAGCCCATGCTAACTTACATCCAATTGGATATATATATCATGATATTTTAAACACAAGGAGCTTGCCAAAGGATAAAATGAAAAAGGGAATGGTGAGGATCACCTTGACTCAAGCATAAAGTAAAAACATAAAGTAAAAGATAGGCCCTTCGCAGAGGGAAGCAGAGGTTGTCATGCGCGTTTAGGGTTGATGCACAAAATCTTAATACAAAAGAACGTCACTTTATATTGCCCCTTATATGTGGACCTTTATTATGCAGTCCGTCGCTTTTATTACTTCCACAACAAGTTCATACAAAGCTTATTTTCTCTGCACTAATAAGTCATGCATATTTAGAGAGCAATTTTTATTGCTTGCACCGATGACAACTTACTTGAAGGATCTTACTCAATCCATAGGTAGGTATGGTGGACTCTCATGGCAAAACTGGGTCTATGGGTATTTGGAAGCACAAGTAGTATCTCTACTTGGTGCAAGGGATTTGGCTAGCATGAGGGAGAAAGGCAAGCTCAACATGTTTGGAAGGTCAATGACAATATACTTTAACTGAGATGTCGGAAAACATAAACCATTACGTTGTCTTCCTTGTCCAACATCAACTCTTTTAGCATGTCATACTTAATGAGTGATTCACAATCATAAAAGATGTCCAAGATAATATATTTGTTGTGAACCTCTCTTTCCTTATTACTTCCTATTAATTGCAACGATGACCAAAACTACGTTTGCCAATTCTCAACAACTTTTATGCCTCATACTTTCTATGTGTGAAGTCATCACTAACCATGTTATAAGCATATGAAGAATATGAAAATTCAGATTTATGACATTCAATTCCTTCCCCCATTTACTCATAGGATATACATGAAGCACAAGAGTAAATGATAAACTACTCCAAAAGATATGAGTGAAGAACACTGAGTAGTCGAATAATTAACTAGCCATGGGAGGGTCCCCTTTTTTTCAATTCAATAATTCAGATCCAATGATTTTATTCAAATAGCAATTAAAACAAAATAAAATGACATTGCAAGGATAGCACAACTCATGTGAAGAAGCAAAAACTTAGGCTCAACCGATACTAATCGATAGTTGTTGAAGAAGAAAGGTGGGATGCCTACGGGGCATCCCCAAGTTTAGATGCTTGAGACTTCTTGGAATATTATCTTGAGGTGCCCTGGGCATCCCCAAGCTTGAACTTTTATATCTCCTTAATTCCTCTCATATCATGGTTTCTCTTTTTATCAAAAGCTTCATCCACACCAAACTCAACAAGAACTCATGAGATAGGTTAGTATAAACCAATGCAAAACCTTATAATTTTCTACTGTAGCAAAACACTAAAATTATTATTCAACATTGCATACTAAATGTCTCTTCATATCTAATTCTCCTATCCTAAAATAGAATCATTAAACAAGCAAACATATGCAAACAATGCAACTATAACAGCAATCTGCCAAAACAGTATAGTCTGTAAAGAATGCAAGATCCATCATACTTCCCTAACTCAAAAAATTATGAGAAAAATACTACGCTGTAGAATATTTATCAGAGCTCAACATGCAAAAAGTTTCAACCTTATATCATTCTCTGACTTTTCTAGGGAATTTTTGCAACAGCGTAAACTTTCTGTTTTCAAACAGCAACATGTATAATAGCAAAATAAGCATGGTAAAGGCTATCCTTGACATTTTTATTGAAAATAAAGACGCAAAACACTATTCTAGATAGCAGCTAGCTAATAATAACAAAAAATGACGCTCCAAGTAAAACACATATCATGTGACAAATAAAAATATAGCTCCGAGTAAGGTGTACCGATAGTTTTGAAGACGAAAGAGGGGATGCCTTCCGGGGCATCCCCAAGCTTAGGCGCTTGAGTCTTCCTTGAATATTACCTTGGTTTGCCTTGGGCATCCCCAAGCTTAGGGTCTTTCCACTCCTTATTCTCCTCATATCGATATCTCACCCAAAACTTGAAAACTTCAATCACACAAAACTTAGCCAAACTTCGTGAGATAGGTTAGTATGATAAAGAGCAAACCATTCACTTTGGTACTGACAAAGACAAGGTTCATAATTGTTTTCACACAATGCCTACTGTGCCATATCATTTCTACAAATTATATTGAGAAATATAAGCCATAGAAACTAGAAAACAAGCAGACTATGCAATGAAAACAGAATCTGTCAGAAACAGAACAGTCTGTAATGATCTGAACAATAACCATACTTCTGCTACTCAAACAATTATGAAATAAATTGGTGGTCGTTAGGAATTTGTCTGTTAATCTTCTGCAAAAAGAATCAACTCAATAGCACTCTTCTGTAAAAAATGACATCTATTCTCGTGAGCGCAAAGTTTCTGTTTTTTACAGCAAGATCACATTAACTTTCACCCGGGTCTTCCCAAAGGTCTTACTTGGCACTTTATTGAAACAAAAGATATAAAACATGATTACTAAAGTAGCTTAATCATGTAAACACACAAAAACATTAAGGATAAATATTGGGTTGTATCCCAACAAGCGCTTTTCTTTAATGCCTTTTAGCTAGGCATGATGATTTCAATGATGCTCACATAGAAGATAAGAGTTGAAACGTAAAGGGAGCATCATGAAGAATATGACTAGAATATTTAAATCTAACACACTTCCTATGCCTAGGGATTTTGTGAGCACACAACTTATGGGAACAAGAATCAACTAGCATAGGAAGGCAAAACAAGTATAACTTCAAAACTTTAAGCACATAGAGAGGAAACTTAATATTATTGCAACTCCTACAAGCATGTATTCCTCCCTCATAATAATTTTCAGTATTATCATGGATAGCAACTTTTTTCTCATACACAATTGGAACCTCTTCCGGAATAGTGGAATCATTACTAGCTAAAGTTGACACTCTTCCGAATCCACTTTCATAAATATCACACTAAGATTCAACATCCTCCAAAATAGTGGGATCACTAATTCCTAAAGTTGAAACTCTTACAAACCCACTTTAAATGATAGTATTATTCATACTCCAAAAGGTATAAGTGAAGTTCATGGAGCATTCTACAACTGACCAATATCCCAGCTCAAAATGTATAAGTGAAGCACATGAAGCATTCTATAAAACCATACTCAAAAGATTTAAGTGAAGCACAAAGAGTAATTCTATAAGATCATACTTAAAAGATTTAAGTGAAGCACATGAATTATTCTATAAATCAATGAAGGGCTATCTCATGCTAGCATGGTTCTTGAAGAAAAGGAAAAACACAAAGGACACAAATCATGTGAACAAAACAAAAACCGAGGTATACCGATATTTGTTGAAGAAGAAAGATGGGATGCCAACCGGGGCATCCCCAAGCTTGAACTCTTGCCTCTCTTTATTCTTCTCATATTGATAGCTCCTCGACCTTCGGACACTTCATCCACACAAAACTTTAACAAAAACTTCTGAGATCCGTTAGTGTAATAAAGCAAATCACTACCTTTAGGTGCTGTAATGAAATCATTCTTTATTTGTATTGATGTTAAATCTACTGTATTCCAACTTCTCTATGGTTCATACCCTCCGATACTACTCATAGATTCATCGAAATAAGCAAACAACACACGCAAAACAGAATCTGTTAAAAACAGAACAGTCTGTAGTAATCTGGAAGTTTGCCAAAATTATGTAACTCCTAAAATTATAAACTAAATTTGACAATTTGAACAATTTGTACATAAGTAATGTTCAAAAAGTTTCAGACCCATTTGACTTTCCAGTAAAAAATGTAAATTCACGCACTACAGCCAAAGTTTCTGTTTTTGTTTTGCACATAGTAAACAAGCAATCTAATCATCCTAAAACCAAGCTTGGCACATTTATTTTTATAATACAATGAATATATACAAGGGGAGAATTATTTACAGAGAAACTTCCATGAAAAATTCTACATTGTTTCCGTGAGCATGAGCACAAGTGCTCAAGGTCGACCCTCACTTCTTCAATGCAAAACCTTCCAATCACTTCTCTTTTTGAAAAACTTTTTGGGCATGAGAGGCAAGTAATAAATTTTTGCATTTTCATTTTTAATTTTTTTTGTATGTTTCACCCACAACTAAACAGAAACAAAAAGGAAAAACAAAATCTACTTAGTGAAGGAAGCAAGCAAGCACACACGAGAATATCAACCCCACGCTATTTCTCCTCGGCAACGGCGCCAGAAAAGAGCTTGATAATCCCCAAGTGCAAGGAATCATCGTAGCACTTTCCAAAGGTGGAAGTGATAAGTATGGAGTGTCGAACCCAAAAGGAGCTAAAGGTAAGATCAATATTCTCTCAAGCCCTATCTGCCACTGATACGACTCTACGTGCACCGGACGTTTGCTTCCAACTAGCAACGAGAAATAAAACTATGTTGTGGGTATGAAGAGGATAACTTTGTATGATATCGGAGAGCTAAAATATAAAAGTAGGTGCTGTTATCATAAAGTTATAATATATTACTAAATAATATAAATAGCGAGTGTGGAATAATGGTGGATCGGTGTGCGGAACTGTCCTAGGCAATTGTTAACAAGACCGATAATCACTATTGCACTTTCATATGAGGGAGAGGCATAAGCTAACATACTTTCTCTACTTGGATCATATGCACTTATGATTGGAACTCTAGCAAGCATCCGCAACTACTAAAGATCATTAAGGTAAAACCCAAC